>JARQOC010000005.1:238613688-239233842 GCA_033576535.1 Allobates femoralis | reverse complement strand
GAACAGATCCTATTTTTAAAAATCTACAACACGCAAAACTCTATCTAAACACTGCTGTGGCGTCACCGACCAGCTTAAAAAACTATGTCGCATCAAAGCGGGACTCCTTCAACATTTATGAGAAGCAAGGCCAAGAGCTGTCTGGTTCATCTGAGTATGTTCAGACGATAACTCGACACAGGCGCCAAAACGTGTGTCTCAATCAATTGGATTATAGCCATACAGAAGAAGTACAACTCAACCCTCCTGAAAGATACATAACAGAAACTTTCTTGCCTATCATTGATCAGTTTATCACTTCTCTTGACCAATGTGTTCAAGCATATAAAGATATATCAAGCAAATGTAGCTTTTTTTAGCTCTGAAAGAACTGTCCTCAGACGAGCTTGAGGCCACAGCAGAGCAACTTGTCAGGTCTTATTCAGATGACTTGGACATTACATTTATCGATGAAGTTTGTCAGTTTGTAACAATTCCCAATTTATTCATAGACCAGGAGCCAAAAGATATCGGCACTGAACTTTTCATGTACAAGCTTATCATGGAAAAGGGTGTGCAGGACATTTTCCCAAATATTGAGATAGCTCTAAGGATATATCTAATTTTGATGGTAACAAACTGCAGTGGCGAGTGTTCCTTCTCAAAACTCAAATTAATTGAAAACCGATTAAGGACATCCATGAAGCAGGAACGACTTGTAAATTTGGCTATTATGAGCATCGAGTCAGATATACTGCGTGAATTGGACTTTAGTGACATCATTAGTGATTTTGCAGCTCAAAATCAAGGAAAGTGCCTGGATTGTAAAAAAAAGAATGATTCTACCTGAATTACTCTGCGTAAATGATTTTTGTAAAGAAACTTGCGTTTGTTTCATTTTGTGTTTTTTGCATTACATATTGCAACACCTTGAAAAAGGGGCCTCCCTCCAAAATGGGCCCTGGGCCACCCACTTCTTAAATCCGGCCCTGGGAGGGAAGTAAAATTGTTCATTCTAAACAATCTGCTAATCACCCAGTGAATGAGCATCTTTGTTCGTGGGGGTAAAATGACCTTTGTACTGCACAAATTTACACAGGACTTGTGGTGCTGAGAATAACAGCAGCCTATGCATTCTGAAGGATCTTCAATGTGTATCTCCAGCCAGTTCAACCATGTAAACAGACTATTAATTGACCACCGATCAGCAAGCAGCAGTCTCCGCACTCGCTTTTCTGGGGCTTACATGAGGTTGTTAAATCACATTAGCCTGCGCCCAATCAGCACCAGATTCACTGTTCCATAGCAATTAACAGGAAGTGATTGGCCAGCCATAACTCTCACACCCTGTTGATTACCTATATGTCCTAGAGCGGAGACAGTAAATCTGGTGTTGATTGGGCTAATGTGATGTAATAACCTCAGGTGAGCCCCGGGAGAGTGAGTGCATAGACTGCTGGAATATCACCAGCTTAAGCTATTTTACCTTAGTGGCTATCATGGTGAATGAGAAGCGATTGTCCAAATACTCGACAACCCCTTTAAGACTACAGTATGATATTACACAGGGTGTGACACTAGTCCCGACCCAAGGAGACACACCGGTCTACATAGCTATAAAGAAAAATAGTAGATTTTTTTTCTTTGTAAGTGTATTTATGGCTGCTAATTTTTTTACTTTAGTTTTTCTTTGAAACATAATAAGAAACTGTGTGCAAAGTGAGTCCACCCTCTAAAGTCACGATGAACTGTATTACAGTTCCTTCTCCTTCTTCTCCTCTCGCTTCCTAAAACTCAATGTAGACAAAACCAAACTCATCATCTTTCCTCCATCTCACACACCTTCCTTAAGAGACCTATCTATCACAATAAATGACATCACACTTTGCCCTGTACCTGAAGTCCGCTGCCTCAGTGTAACCCTTGACTCTGTCTTGTCCTTCAAACCACACATCCAAGCCCTTGCCACCTCCTGCCGCCTCCAACTCAAAAATATTTCCAGAATCCGTCACTTACTCAATCTTCAATCTGCTACACTACTTGTGCATGCCCTCATCGTCTCCCTTCTTGACTACTGCAACCTCCTTCTCTGTAGCCTCCCTGCTAACACTCTTGCACCTCTCCAATCTGTCCTTAACTCTGTTGCCTGACTAATCCTCCTCTCTTCTCGCTATTCCTCCACTTCTCCCCTCTGCAAATCCCTCCACCCGCTCGCAGTTCACCAGCGTATCCAATTCAAACTACTAACATTGACTTACAAAGCCTTCCACAATCTGTCCCCCCCCCATATATCTCTGAACTAATTTCCCGATATCATTCAACTCGTAATCTTCGATCCTCTCAAGACCTCCTTCTTTCCTCCACACTTGTACATTCCTCATCTAACTACCTTCAACACTTCGCCTGAGCATCCTCCATTCTCTGGAACTCTGCACCCCAACACGTCCGACTGTCTCCTACACTCGGAACCTTCAAGCGGAACCTGAAAACCCATCTCTTCAGAACAGCCTACAACCTGCAATGACCACAGTGCCACCTCACCACCGCTCGACCCGGCGCTCCACCACCATTAGACCCGGCGCTCCACCACCACCAAAGCAGACCCAACCTAATGTCTCCCTTCCCACTGACCTGTAGAATGTAAGCCTGCAATTGCAGAGTCCTCTCTCTCCCCTCTGTATCGGTCTGTCACTGTTAGCTTGTCCATTGGATTTTTAACTTGTTTGTATGTAACCCTTTCTCTTGAACAGCACATTGGAATCAATGGTGCTCTATAAATAAATAATAATGATGATAATAATAATTACAGTATAATTAAGCAGCTGTCCTTCTACTTTTCTTGTCTTGAGAACTTCCTGGTGCCTGAGTTTCCCAATACAATTTTCTATGTTGTTTACTGAAGAAACTGACGACATCCTAAAAAATATATATACGGTATATTGAAGGCTTGATGATTTCCTGATGCACCATAACGAAGATGAGCGGGTTGTTATAAACTGCTGATGTAACAGGAGATGGGTATTTTATAGGACACATATACTTTGGCCATTTTGGCAGCTCAGCAGAGTGATAAACAGAGTTTGATTAGAGGAGAAGGTTATGTCTTTGGAAACATGATGGCGCCAAGATAATGATAACTCTCAATATCACTCATAATTATTTTCCTTCCTCATTGAACATAACACAAACACGATACCCTTTATAACGGCACCAGTCCCTTTTTTCTATTGAAAGCTGAACATTTCATCTTTACCGGGAACAATAAAACTCATCCTAGAGTACCAGCTGTTTAATGAGTGCACTTCCATATTTAATAAATTCTATTAACAATACACACCCAAGTCACATTCTAGGTGAACGGGCCCTAATTAAAAGCACACACCATCTGCTGGTGCATGGCAGCAGGGTGGCACACCACAGCCAGCATGCTCCCTGGGACTCCATATGTATTATGCATGAGTCGTGTCTGGAAAATGTCAATGATCCCATAGAAGACATCCTGGAAGCTGCTTAGCTCCATCTAATGGGCACATCTGTCATTAATCCCCTTTTTGAAAATAAATGACAAAAATCATTTTCTTTTATGCAGTATCAACACACGGGATTAACCATCATTAGGCAAAGTAAACCCGTCACAAAATGTTTGTTTTTATCTTTTATTCCTTCTGAGTTTAATTTTAGCTGTGTGTTGATACCTTTGGCAATTTTAATTCAAATTTATTTTATCAAGTAGAATACAATGTGTTACACTATGTGACATATAGTAGCTAACATGCACTTTTATATGCTTGTAGGTGATTGATTGGATTTCAGCAGAAACACAAAATTGTGCTCCATAATAAAAGAAGAAATAACCTTGGTGCCTTTATAAGTAAAAAACATGTTTAGTTGTCAATTTTCAAAACATACAACTAATGTTCCGATGTGTACAGTGCCTGCACTCCCTCCATTCTCTGTTTCTTCCTATCCTGTTTCTTACAGATCATACAAGCTCTTAAAGGGAACCTATCTAGAAATAGGAAAACAAGAGGCGCAATAGGGTCTTCTCTTTTATATACTGTAGGTTATGGAAAGTCGTGCTCACCTGGACTGGTTGTGGGACCCACAACCAGTTTTATGCGTTTAATAGAGCTGCTGTATCCACAGTCCACCTGCACGGTGGTTAAGATACATGTGTCCAAAGGACAGTGCTTTCTGATCCGTACTGACTGTATACAGATAATGACAACAAAGGATCTATAGACAATGGTGCTTTATTTGCAGCGCACGTTTCGCGTTAGCATCGTCAGAGGCTTCTGCGTTATAGGAATTTTCCCGTTAACTGTGGCATCCCCTAATGTAATTTGTTACATTGGAGTAGGACTTTTGATCACATTTGTATGTACAAGTGGTTGTCCTATATATGATATTATGTCATATCTTATGCAGATTACCTATGCATTTATATGGGTTTCCTGTTGTAGTGTGCCAGCCTTTTTAACTCTCTCTGTTTTTAATTGATTGTACATAATCAATAAAGCTATTGCATTTGTACATACTTGGCCTGTCTCCTGGGTTATGTAGAGGATTTGAAAGTGCCAAACTGTAAGACCACACCCTTTTGTTCAGTTGTCAATTTAGTTTTTCATTTCTAGGAGGAATAATGGAGACACAACACAGTAAACAGTTCTAATTCGTAAATTATCTTACAAGGAATAATGGACATGCAACTTCAATGATAGACATGTTAGGAGTGGTGACAAATTCTCCTTCGAACTTTCAACTGAAAACTCTTTACAATTCTCAAAGTCTCTTTCTATATTGCAAGGTCCCATTGACATCAGCGTATTCACTGATGTGCGGCTGATCTGGCAGGTGGCGCCACATCTGGCGGATCGGCCGCCTTACAGCCACTCTTGCGGCCCGGATCTGGCAAGCCCCATGCATTGTCTATGGGGCTTGCAATCCAGTGCGGTAGGTGCGTTTCTGCCAGATGCAGCAGATCCGGCACTTGTGGCCGCGGACAAAAAAAACGCTGCTTGCAGGCTTCTTTTTTGCGGCCGCAAATGCCGGATGCGGCCTATCCAACGTAACCGCACTTGCCGTACCAGACCGCAAGCCCCATAGACATTGCATGGGGCTTTCCGGATCCGGGCCGCAAGTGACGGCGTCGGGCGGCCGATCCACTGTGTGGTAAATCTGCCGGATCTGCCACATATCAGAGAAAAACGTTCATGTGAAAGGCGCCTTATACAGTCAAGGGCTGATGAATCTGTTAATCCATCCATATCTGTAAGGCTGATTTCACACTGCAGTTTTTTCCCTGATCAGGTTTGTGTGCTAAAGCCAGGAGAGGAACCAGGGGAGGAACTCGCAGAGAAAATCTATAATTGAAAGATTGACACCTGTTCTGAGTTTTGGAGACACTCCTGGTTTTCACACAGAAACCGGATCAGGGAAAAAACTGCAGTGTGAAACCAGCCTTAGTTGTGCTCCAGCATTGTTTTCTTGTGGAGATATTTACTAATGTAAAGTCAAATATCTCCCATTGGAATGAATTGGATATGAGCTTTTATAACAATGTTAGCTAGGCAGTTCTTCTATTCCATTCCAATGGACTGTGATTTATGCTGCTGTTGGTTCTTCTCCATCCTTGGCAAGCGATGTGCTTTCCTATGTAGTGTTTGCATCATAGCCATTTTTTTTTATCATACTTTATAAATGAATATTTTGTGAAAAAAATGTAATTCTGCCATGATTACATGGAACCTTAAATATTTCTAGGCTTGAAACGCGTAGGGTTTTTCAGCATGTCCTGTTTTTAAACATGTGTTTTTCATATTTTTTTAATGGAGCAATAAAGCATTTTTTTTTCTTGGAAAACTTGGTGACTGACTGCTGGATAAGATTAGAGTTTCTAATTTTCACACTGGGATTCAGTTCCTGAGCACATCTTGAGAGTTTAACGTTTTTTTCATCAGGTGAGCTGAACATTTCTTCCTTTTTTGTATGTGAATTTCTTAGTTTTTGGTATATGTGCATCTGCTGTTCAGTCATTCCATAGTCACCTGTGCAGCCTCTCTTTGATTGATTGCATACAAACGCTGTCCTATAAATAACCTGCTGGCACATGGCAAAGATGTACCTCTTGTGTTGTCCTGATGAAGGGGTTTTTGAGCCTGAAACACGTAGAAATAAACCACACAAAAAGTTTTTAATGACTTTGATTCCGGACTCTTTTTGAACGGGAGTGCGGTCCATTAACCCCTTTTACTTCTACACAAATTCATGGATTTGCATCACGTGGGAGACTGCTGTATACCGTGAATCATTGATATCATTGATACCATATGTGATATTAGTGGTTGTGACTTCTCACAACCCACCCAGGTGAGCCTGTTTCTGTATTCATATACAGTTTAATAATACAGATAAACACTGTTATTGCACCTTTCTTCTTTTCCAGCAAATTTCTGTCAGTCATTCAATAGTAACAGGACCTGTCCACCTACTGTTCACTCTGTGCTCCTCAAGTGATGGGCATAAGTACTTACCTGCATACTCCACAACTATCGGGGCTCTTTGTTCTCTGTGGTCGTAAACCTCATTTTCTAACACATGAAGGCCAAACTTTCATAGAAGTCCACTTCAGAATAGTCCAATGCTTTCCTCTTAGCCATTCTTGGGTGTTTATGGCTGTGTGTTATGGGGTCATTATCCTGTTCAAAACCTATGACCTGCGACTGAGACAAAGTTTTCTGGGCAGCACATTTCTCTCTAGAATCCCTTGATAGTCTTGAGATTTCATTGTACCCTGCACAGATTCAAGACACCCTGTGCCAGATGCAGCAAAGTAGCTCCAGAACATAACAGAGCCTCCTGTATGTTTCACAGTAGTGACAGTGTTCTTTTCTAGATATGCTTCATTTTTTTCATCTGTGAACATAGAGCTGATGTTGTTTGCCTTAATGTTCCATTTTTGTCTCATCTGTCCATAGGACATTCTCCCAGAAGCTTTGTGGCTTGTCAACATGTAGTTTGGCAAATTCCCGTATTTATTTTTACATTTTTATTTCAACAATGGTGTCCTCCTTGGTCATCTCCCATTAAGTCTACTTCAGCTGAAACAACGACAGATGGTGCGATCTGACACTGATGTTCCTTGAGTTTGAAGTTCATCTTTAATCTCTTTAGAAGATTTTCTGGGCTCTTTTGTTACCATTCATATCATCCGTCTCTTTGATTTGTCATCAGTTTTCCTCCTGCAGCCACGTCCAGTGAGGTTGGCTACAGTCCCATTGGTCCTAAATTTCTGAATAATATGTGCAACAGTAGTCACAGGAACATCAAGCTGCTTGGAGATTGTCTTATAACCTTTACCTTTAACATACTTGTCTATAATTTTCTTTCTAATCTCCTGAGACAACTCTTTCCTTCACTTCCTCTGGTCCAAGTTGACTGTGGTACACACCATGTCACCAAACAGCACACTGAGAATCTGTAGCTCTATATACAGGCCCACTGACTTATTACAAGATTGTACACACCTGTGATGCTAATTAGTGGACATACCTTGATTTAACATGTCCCTTTTGTCACATTATTTTCAGGGGTACCATCATTTCTGTCCAGGCCTATTTCATGAGTTTAATGTTTTTTAAAATTGTGTTGCATCAGGGTTGAAAAGCAATGTCTGGCTTTCATTTGATCATTTGATAGACTTTTTATTTATTATTAGTTTTGTCAAATTCAAGTTATTTCGGTGACCATTGTGGGTTTTTCTTTCATTAAATGAGAGGTACCAGCAATTTTGACCACGTGTGTAGCATTTTTGCTTAAGAAAATGGGCGTGCACCACTAGTAATTTTGTAAATAGTGGGGATCACTTAGCATACCAAACTAAACATCGGAATAAAGGAAGAGAGAAAAGGGGTATGCCAAACAAGTGATATAAAAAAGGATACAAAAAAGTGTTTCATTTTTTTAACATGAACATTTTTCCCAAACATAAACAAAGGCAACACAAGATTAAAAACATTTAAAAAGGCATATATAGCCAAATGGGCCATTCCCAGAAGAGGTATAATGGGGAAACCACCTTCATGGACTGTCTAGATCAGAGGTCCCCAACTCCAGGCCTCGAGGGCCGCCAACAGTGCAGGATTTCAGGATTTCCTTAGTATTACACAGGTGTTAATGTAATCAAATGCACAGGTAATGATTCCAACCCCTGTGCAATTCTAAGGAGATCCTGAAAACCTGCACTGTTGGCGGCCCTCGAGGCCTGGAGTTGGGGACCCCTTGTCTACATGATCAGCACGACAAGGACCAAAATCAGAACAATATTTGTAGCTTGACAATAATAGTTGTATTGAGAACAAAATTGGCAAGAATGCAAGTTAACATAGGGTTTACCATACCATACAGCCGGTAATTAAATATGTTTCTCAAAATATAGTAGAATAAGCTCCATAGAGTTAGGGTAGGTGATAGTGTAATAATATGTAGCACTGTGTTAGGTATACGATACCACAGACCTTTTACATCTATCGGTAGAGAACCACAGGTGATAAATCAATCCCCAAAGCTAAGGGAGCTGTACCTAAATCAGTATACACAGGGGGCATATATAATGGGATCATTTACCCAAACCAGTAGAGAAAACGCATATATGGCTGGCATACCTTTAGGGAGATTCACAGCACTTGGAACTATACACAGCGTGAGATTATATACGGTAAGAATAAGATTTTTACCCAGAAGTGTAATAAGTTAATGACTTAAATATGAATCTTTCAGAAGAAAATGCCCAGAGCTAGAAAGATACACAGTGGGTACAAAGAGTATTCAAACCCCTTTACATTTTTCACTCTTTGTTTTATTGCAGCCATTTGCTAAATTTAATCAAGTTAATTTTTTCTCATTAAGGTACACTTTGCACCCCATTTTGACTGAAAAAAAAATGAAAAGTAGAAATTGTTGGAAATGTATTAAAAAAGAAAAAATGAAATATCACATGGTCATAAGTGTTCAGTCCCTTTGCTCAGTATTGAGTAGAAGCACCTTTTGAGCTAGTACAGCCATAAGTCTTCTTGGGCATGATGCAACAAGTCTTTCACACCTGGATTTGGGGATCTTCTGCCATTCTTCATTGCAGATCCTCTCCAGTTCCATCAGGTTGGATGGTGAATGTTGGAGGATAGACATTTTCAGGTCTGAAAGCCACTCCTTTGTTATTTTAGCTGTGTGCTTAGGGTTATTGTCTTGTTAGAAGGTGAACCTTCGGCCAAGTCTGAGGTCCAGAGCACTCTGGAAAAGGTTTTCATCCAGGATATTTCTGTTCTTGGCCATAATCATGTTTCCTTCAATTTCAACCAGTCTTCCTGTCCCTTCAGCTTAAAAACACCCCATTAGCATGATGCTGCCACCACCATGTTTCACTGTTGGGATTGTATTGGGCAGGTGATGAGCAGTGCCTGGTTTTCTCCACACATACCACTTAGAATTATTACCAAAAAGTTCTATCTTCATCTCATCAGACCAGAGAGTCTTATTTCTAGTAGACTGGGAGTCCTTCATGTGTTTTTCTTTGCAAACTCAATGCAGGCTTTCATATGTCTTGCACTGAGGAGCTTCCATCGGGCCACTTTGCCATAAAGGCCCGACTGGTGAAGGGCTGCAGTGATAGTTGACTTTGTTGAACAATTCTGTATCTAAGCTCCTTGGAGATTGATTTTCACCTCTGGTACTCTACCTATAAAAAGGTCTGTCGTATTGTATAAACTCAAGCACTTTTTTGTATCCTAGTAAGGTTGTATCACTTGCTTGGCATACCCCTTTTCTCTCTTCCTTTGTTCCCATAATTAGCATTTTTGCATCATAAAACTTATCAATGTGCCCCAGTTTATATGATTGGCTGCGATCAATCAGGTGACTGGAAAAGGAGGTCATTACCAATCTTATTAGTGGACAGCACTTGAGCAAACTCATTAGCATTAGGCAGTTCTGTTTTTCTCACACATCTTTGCTGTAGGAAATCTGTTTTTTTTGTTTTGTATAAATGATGAATATTTGCATTTATCCTCCTATCTCCAGAACGTATGCCATCAGAAGAGTAAGAGATGCCTTCAGAGAGAAGAAGAATGTTGATGATTTCCATGAGATACAGTCTCTCATATTCCGGGCCAAAGAAAACCTGGAGGTCATTCAGCGTCAGGTAAGACCAATGCAATATGAAATTGAAGCATTGTCTCCTGCCTTTCTTCTTCTCTGAAGAGACCATTGATTTCTGCATTGCTTTATCGAATTTTCTAGTGAACACAAAAAGTGACAAATATTATGGCATCGGGAACAAGACAATATAGTATGTTTTGTGTTTCAGTTTGCTATTCATTGGTTTAGCCTGGGAAAGGTTACAGAGATGTAGAATTGTAATGGCTAAACCAGCCCTCTTCTCATTCTATTCTTCGCTGTGACACCCGCAGCTCTGTCCTTTTGTCATAATTAGGCCAGTAGTTTGGATGCTGGGGCTTGGGACCACTTACAGAAGGACATTGGTGTAGCTATATTAATATCAGTAAATAGGTTGTTTATACAGACATGGCTGAAAGTGTGGGCACTTTTGAAATTATTTTAGAAAATTGTCTTTCTCCAAGAAAATTGTTGTACTTACACACATTTTGTTATGCATACATTTATATCCTTTTTGTATATTGTAAAAACACAGGAAAACTGAAGAAAAATAGGCAAATTAGACATAATTTCACATAAAACCCCAAAAGTTGGACAGACAAAATTGTAGGCAGTTTTCCAAGATTGTGGGTAAACAACTTTGTTTCAAGCTTGTGATGCTCGATCAAACTCACCAATGGCAAGTAACAGGTGTGGGCAATATTAAAATCACGCCTGAAACTAGATAAATAGGGGAGATGTTGACTCAATCTTTGCATTGTGTGTCTGTGTGCCACACTAAGCATGGAGAACAGAAAAAGGAGAAGTTAACTGTGAGGACTTGAGAACCAAAATTGTTGAAAACTATCAACAATCTCAATGTTATAAGTCCATCTCCAGAGATCTTGATGTTCCTTTGTACATGGTGCACAACATAATCAAGAAGTGTACAAAGCATGGCACTGTAGCTAATCTCCCTGGACTTGAACGATAGAGAATCAGCTTATGCAGGCATTCAATACAATGGGGAATCAGATGCAGGGTTGGTTTGTGAAACTTTGATGAATCAGGAGCTATGTAAAATATATTAAAGGGCAATCTTCTACTAAGTTATTCTAAATGGACCCAGAGTGGAGTATTTGAAAAAAAACAAAACAAAAGTCCTATACTCACTTCCCTGACCGACGCTACTACTTCCCATTCATTACTGTATTCCTCGCTCGTCTTTATGCATCAACATTCAGAGAAGAAGGAGGCATCATGTGACCACTGTAGCCAATCAGCGCTCACTGATCAGTTGCAGCCTTTATAGTTCATTCAAACTGAAGAAGATACAATCGTTAGTACAATTATATCCATAAAGTAAGAAAAAACAAGGGTTGTGCATGTTGATACACAACACCACCTTATAGACAACAACTCCGTTTTAAACTAGGCAAAAACAAGAGGATCTAGAGTATAAACATGATTTACATTTCATTGTTCAAGCAAAACTTGTTAAAAAAAATAACACGAAGAGATATCCTTAATGGTATCTGAGTTGGGAACCTAGAGGGTTGTTTAGGTCGTCTTAGACCTCACTGTTTATTATTGTACACTTATACTGCAAAAAGTGTTATATTGCATGTTGATTTATGTGTTATGAATCTCAATTTACTCAAAATAATCCCATGAAAAGTGGTACATCCAAAAAAAATGACTTGCATCAAACAATTACAGTTGTGGCCAAAAGTGTTAACACCCCTGCAATTCTGTCAGATAATACTCAGTTTCTTCCTGAAAATGATTGCAATCACAAATTCTTTGGTATTATTATCTTCATTTAATTTGTCTTCAATGAAAAAACACAAAAATAATTGTCCTAAAGCCAAATTGGATCTAATGCCACACCAAACATAAAAAAGGCAGTGGACAAAAGTATTGGCACTGTTAGAAAAATCATGTGATGCTTCTATGAGTTGTGTAAATAACAGCACCTGTAACTTACCTGTGGCACCTAACAGGTGTTGGCAATAACTAAATCACACTTGTAACCAGTTGACATGGATTAAAGTTGACTCAACCTCTGTCCTGTGTCCTTGTGTGTACCACATTGAGCATGGAGAAAAGAAAGAAGACCAAAGAACTGTCTGAGGACTTGAGAAACCAAATTGTGAGGAAGCATGAGCAATCTCAAGGCTACAAGTCCATCTCCAAAGACCTGAATGTTCCTGTGTCTACCGTGTGCAGTGTCATCAAGAAGTTTAAAGCTCATGGCACTGTGGCTAACCTCCCTAGATATGGACGGAAAAGAAAAATTGACGAGAGATTTCAACGCAAGATTGTGCGGATGGTGGATAAAGAACCTCGACTAACATCCAAACAAGTTCAAGCTGCTCTGCAGTCCGAGGGTACAACAGTGTCAACCCGTACTATCCATCGGCGTCTGAATGAAAAGGGACTGTATGGTAGGATACCCAGGAAGACCCCACTTCTTACCCCGAGACATAAAAGAGCCAGGCTGGAGTTTGCCAAAACTTACCTGAGAAAGCCTAAAACGTTTTGGAAGAATGTACTCTGGCCAGATGAGACAAAAGTAGAGCTTTTTGGGCAAAGGCATCAACATGGAGTTTACAGGAGAAAAAAAGAGGCATTCAAAGAGAAGAACATGGTCCCTACAGTCAAACATGGCGGAGGTTCCCTGATGTTTTGAGGTTGCTTTGCTGCCTCTGGCACTGGACTGCTTGACCGTGTGCATGGCATTATGAAGTCTGAAGACTACCAACAAATTTTGCAGCATATTGTAGGGCCCAGTGTGAGAAAGCTGGGTCTCCCTCAGAGGTCATGGGTCTTCCAGCAGGACAATGACCCAAAACACACTTCAAAAAGCACTAGAAAATGGTTTGAGAGAAAGCACTAGAAACTTCTAAGGTGGCCAGCAATGAGTCCAGACCTGAATCCCATAGAACACCTGTGGAGAGATCTAAAAATGTCAGTTTGGAGAAGGCACCCTTCAAATATCAGGGACCTGGAGCAGTTTGCCAAAGAAGAATGGTCTAAAATTCCAGCAGAGCATTGTAAGAAAATCATTGATGGTTACCGGAAGTGGTTGATCACAGTTATTTTGGCTAAAGGTTGTGCAACCAAGTATTAGGCTGAGGGTGCCAATACTTTTGTCTGGCCCGTTTTTGGAGTTTTGTGTGAAATGATCAATGTTTTGCTTTTTGCTTCATTCTCTTTTGTGTTTTTTCATTGAAGACAAATTAAATGAAGATAATAATACCAAAGAATTTGTGATTGCAATCATTTTCAGGAAGAAACTGAGTATTATCTGACAGAATTGCAGGGGTGTCAATACTTTTGGCCGCAACTGTACATGAAGTACAAATACAAGACATAATATATAATAAGAGGTTATGTTGTTCAGGAGAGTACACACACAAACATTATTGGCTCAGCTCACATACATGGATTCATATATGTTCACAATTTCCATACAATGTCAAAGATAGAAATTGATCTGACAAAACAATTCATAGTGAGATATTAACAACAAAAACTACTTAAATTCCCATGATCATCCTAAAGTTGTTAATACCATCCTTCACAGACCATATGGACGGTGGCACAAATGTCACCAACCTAAATGCTCACACTAAATATTGCACATACTCATGTTTTTATGAGAGTAGCTGGCCTGGACTGAAGACCCTGATTCACAGTTTCCCCCTGCGTATATTTCACAGACCCAGAGGTCTGCTTCTTCAGGGGGACAAAGGGGTAAGCAAGGTGCTGCAGTGCAAATGACAAAGATTTGCTAGTGTTATATGCCTGTCCGGTATATAGCTACTATTTTTATTATTATTTATTTATATAGTGCCATTAGGTGCCATGACGCTTTACATGAGGATAAGGGAGACAAGCACAAGTACACTAACTCTAGACAATCAGGACATACAGGTACAGGAGGGGAGGGGAACCTGTCCACAAGGGCTCACAGTCTACGAGGAATGGGGATACAGTAGGGTGGGGGAATGTCAGTCATGGGGCAGTCACCTGTGTTTCACGGCAGGTTGTAGGCTTGACGGAATAGGTGAGTCTTCAGGTGACACTTGAAGGTTTTCAGGGTCGGAGAGTGTTGGGGCAGGGAGTTCCAGAGTATGGCAGATGCCTGGGAGAAGTCCTGAACGCGGTTGCGCGATGAGATGAGGGGGAAGCAGAGGAGGAGTTCTTGGGAGGATCAGAGGTTGCGTGAGGGTAGGTATCGGGAGACCAGGTCGGAGATGTATGGTGGGGACAGGTTGTGTATGGCTTTGTATGCCATGGTTAGTGTTTTGAACTGCGATCTCTTGGAGGCGGGGAGACAGGGGAGTAGCGGGAGGACAGATGGATTAGTCGGGCAGCAGAGTTGAGGATAGATTGGAGAGGTGTAAGGGAGTTAGCTGGGAGGCCAATGAGGAGGAGGTTGCAGTAGTAAAGGCGGGAGATGATAAGATCATGAATAAGTGTTTTAGCGGTGTCGTGGCTAAGGAAGGAGCGGATCCGTGAGATGTTTCTAAGGTACTAGTGATCAGATAATCCAGGGTGAGCTGTAAAACCACACATATACCATTAAAGTTCAGAAATTGTAAAGTTTACCCCACTCACAGGCTTTATAAATTGATGTTGCCTTCCAATAAGTGTGTTATTTAAAATGACTGAATTCGTTATTATGACCCATACTATGACACATTTTGTCTCTCGTGATTGCATTACTGTGTGCATGATTTTATTCATCTCTTTGCTATTTGTCCCGAGTATTGAAGATAATGCAAGTCAATGGGGAACACAGAGATTGGTCTGGACAAAAGAAACAAAAGCACGCTCCTGCACAGAGTCAACTGGTTATGACAATGGGAAAAAAAATAATGCACTTGCCTTATGAGGTTGTGCAGGCACAAAACTGGAAAACACATCTCCTCCATGGCAGCGGCATCACGGGGATCAGCTCTCTGGACCGGAGGAGGATAGTATGAAGTCAGATGCTGCTTATGGGGAGTATCAACCCTTTTTCCTGGTGATACCCGCTGGTAGTAAACCATAAGGTTAGAGTCTGGTGCCGCCCTGCTGCAGCACACCTAGGCTCTCCCAAGGGAGAGAATGATCAGAGGAGAAGAAAAAAAAAATTCTGGTCTTAAACCAGTGCTTCATAACCCAGTTTTTTTGTCCTTCTCCTCAGATATTTGTCTGGGGAATTTTATACACAAATAGCATTTGTATAAAAAAAAAAATTCCCAAGACAAATATCCGAGTTACCCATTGACTTGCATTATGTTGAGTATTCGGGCCGGATATCCACATAGTAATTAGTATTCGGTTAGACTTATTCAAACCTGAATATCGAACTACTCACTCATCACTACTAATGACTTTTCTCATTTGACCTGAACCCTACTGAGAACTTGAGGGCTCTTCCTAAATGGGAGATTTAGGCTGGAAACATACTATCCTACTTGCATGCGAGTCTCTCGGACGAGACTCAGGTCAGTCACCCTGAACGGCCTCTCCCTCTCTGGACAGGAGTGTCAGCTGCTTGTATTTTTGTGCAGCATCACACTCCCGTCCAGAGAGGGAGAGGCCGTTCAGGGTCACTGATCTGAGTCTAGTCCGAGAGACTCGCAGTAAGTAGGATAGTGTGTCTCTAGCCTTACGGTGAACGAAAACAGTCATCTCATGAACAGTGTCTGGGAGGCTGCAGTTGGTGTTGGCCAAGATATTGATCAGCAACAGATAAAGAAACAAGCCGACTTCATGGATGGAATTCCTTTGACTGCTATGGCCAACAAGGGGGGCTGTATTGGTCACTTTTTTTTTCTGAAACATCATAAACATATTTTCTACATTTTGAGTTATTTGGTTAATATTTTCACTTTAAGGCTACGGTCTCACGACCATAGATTCAATCATGTGAGAGAATTGGATCAATTATGCATATAACAAAGATCAAACTGTAATCATCGTTTAATCAGTGTTAGGTTAGTGTGATCCTATCTCTTTGCATGAAAGAATTGTAGCACAGGTGAGTATAAGGTGGAGTTAAAATGTCTTCATCTTTTCCATTCTGTGAGTCTGCAGTTATTAGAGTATAGTCTCAGGATTTCCAAGCTAGTTTCTGGATTTAAAAACTAGAGCACCCATGGGGTCAGGTTTTGGACATTGTGTACTTATTTTGAGGGATATGGTACATAGAGGATAGCTGAGAATTTACATTTCCTACAATGCTAGATTTCTTACTACAGATATCCATCGTATGTGCTTGCCAAAGTATCATATGGTTATCGGTACACTTATAGCCATTTATATATTTGGTATAGGGATCTTATGAAGTTAATTTATTGTCTTGGTAATGAATTCTTCACGGACGAAGATTATAGTCTGCACTGCTTAATTTGAAATTTCACCACTAACCAAAGACGTTGTGTTTGGTTATGTGATACATGATATGATTAAGGATCTGTACGATCTGAAATGCATTATCTCACCCATATTTTTATATTTGTTTGTCATGGATTTTAATGTATGAAATAAATGTCTAGTTTTACTAAGGATTGGTGAATTGTCCCTTCCCTCTTTTTTCCTCAATGATTTTCATGCACCCATAGACTTGAATGGGTGCCATCCGATTTGAGCGGCCACTTGCAGCTTGGTTGTATTTTCATCCTGAATCAGCTTGAGAAAAAAAGGTGCTAATCAGCAGTGCCCGTAGTATTGGACCGAGAGCTATCGGCTAAAACATTGGATAGCGCTTATCTGAGTTGTATGCTCATGTGAACGCAAATTAATAAATAAACATACATTTCCCATCTCATTTGTCTATTTTCATCATTTGGTTACATAATCATTCTCCATACTGATAGTTGGCCAATAATTGTGCACACATAGATATTTTCATAAGACTAAACCACACATTTACTTTCTTAAATATTTTGGTGTATTAACCTTTTGGACTGACCAACAGCGCTGTAGTTGTTCAATAATAAAATTAATCATCAGGAATGCAAATTGCCTTATAATTGTGCACAAAATGTGTTGTGTATGTTGGATATGCCATAAATATCTAGTAAATGACATGTAATGTAGAGGTGACTTCAGATGTTTAGCCACTTTTCCATTATCAGTTGCACCAGACAGAGCCCCATTCTTTAGAGGTAGGTACCAGTACGAAGACCTGCATTTTTCAGATATTTATGGCTTATTTTAAGAATTTGCTAATAATATTCAAGATTCCCCTAATAAAGATAGCTAACAGTGTAAAGCAGAGCTGTGGAGTCTGACTTG
The DNA here is from genome assembly GCA_033576535.1 of Allobates femoralis. NCBI lineage: Eukaryota > Metazoa > Chordata > Amphibia > Anura > Aromobatidae > Allobates > Allobates femoralis. Next base: position 239,216,418 of record JARQOC010000005.1, on the reverse strand, counting down.
TAAAGTTCGAGTCGGTATCCATTTTGGTTGGAGTTGGATTCAGGAGTCGGATGTTTGGCTTACTGACATCACAGCAGTGGTTGTGGAGTCGGAGTAGGCATCTATTTTGGTGGAGTTGGGGTCGGAGTTGGAATCAGGAAATTGAGGAGTCAGAGGTTTGGCTTACCGATCCAAAAGCCCTGGTGTAAAGTTCTAGTTTACTCAATGTTCTTGGCAATCTGCTTGTATGCTCATGACTCCTGCTATGGAAATGGTTTAATTATTTGCTGGGCTAGCAACAGTGGGTTCTAAGCTAATATAATATTGCTATGAAGTTGTAACGCTGGATGATGGTGGATTTATCAGCTTCATGCCAGCAACTGCAGCATGTTGGTCACAATTGGTGCTGCCACGCACCCTCGAGGGCAGGGTATACTCTTTACCCACCTCCAGGCCCTGTCATGGAGGGACTTTAGCAAATCCCTTCCCAGGCAGCGAACAGCACAGTGGCTGGGGACCAGACACACAGCAGCAGTTAAGTCAAACGCACCAAAAGTACCACACTAAAAACTGAGACCAAAGCAAACAAACCTCAGAAGCACTAAAGCCCTAACCTAAACACCCAAAACACCTGAATAAATCAGGAAATAAGGAGAGGAAGTGGAAGGTTTACAACTGCTTCCCAGCATTCAGCTTACCTCGCTGAACCAACTCTCCACCCTCTGTCCACATAACCAAAGGAGCAGAGGAAGGGGAGAGGGAAGTGGAAGGAGCCTGCCACCATCTGACATTCCCGACAGATACAACGTCCCGTATCAACTAGCAACAGCTAACAACAGGGGAGCCTGAGTAACAATCACTGGGAGCAGCGGCATCCCGCCTCCCAGCGGTACAGGTGTACATCTACTAGAGCGAATTACCCGGTTATAGCAGACACCCATGCAAGCTTCACTCCCTGAGATGATACCCCACCCCTCGTGGCCAGCAACGGGCAACCCGATGGGGAGCCCAGAGCATGCACAGGAGTGTGACGACCCCAGTCGGATGCCAACTACGTGACCTCACAGAAGTACCGCTCATATTTTTTTAGTATTCTTATTTTTGTTTTCCTTCTGTGCATATTTCACAGATCCAAGCTGCTATTTTGTGTGTTGCTTTTCCCCCCCAATCATTATTCACCCCCTATTCTTTGTGCATTAATTTTTGCTTGAAATCTATTTGCACTCAGCATCTATTTTGAAGAAACGTTTTGAGCTAGTAAATGGATTGAATAAAAATCAGCATGATGGCTCTAGACTGTATTAAATCAAACCAGTCAATACTACAATTGATTAAAGAAAAATAATTGTACGCCGGGGATGCCATGTTTTTGTTTGACTCCGCATGGTGCACTTGCAACGATTTCTCCCATTGTATGGCAGTATTAATTAATTGTAGTGAAAATATTAACGCCACGGTGTCACACTTTTCATTTGCTGTGTGGGAGGTTTGTGTTTCTTTCAAAACCATTTATTAAGACAACAATGGGTGACATTTCTGAAAATCTGGCTTCTTTAGGAATTAATCCAGTACCTTAGCCTACACAAGCTGTACCTGCTGAATATCGCTAAAGTTTTGTCCAAACTTGATATTCACATTTCTGTATGTCAGCGCATCTCCGGGCTTCTGTGTCTTTGAATTGGAGTAAAATGTCCCAAGTCCACAAATGCAAGAAAGATCATAAAGGTATAAGATATTCACTCAAGATGCTGGATGACATCTGCACCAAAGATTGGCTTAAAGTATTCAACAGTTCTCAAAATGTAAACTGCTCATCGCTTTTCACCACCCTAAGATTGACACCAAGGAATATGAGGCTCTACTGAGTTCTGTATTTCAACCTAGAAAGCAATACTGGAGACTTAAGGGCTAATTCAGACATTAGGGATTTCTGTGCAAAAAATGATATGAATTTCATCAGTATTTGTTGTCGGAATTTCATCAGTTTGGTGTCAGTTTGGTCAGCGTTTTAGCAGATGTTTTAGGATAAAAAACTGATGACTTCTCAAGCTTCTATCAAACAGTCAGTAAAACAGACAGCCCATGAATATCTTCCAGGCGCTGTCCAATTTTTTTTCATGGATGCATTAATTTGTATTGGCGTATTTGAGCCAAAAATTACACAGGTTTCAGTGCTTTTGTAGACCAAAAAAATCAGACGTGAACTACCTTATAGACTAGCATAGGTACGAGTGCTACTCTTCAAAATCATGTCAGGTTCTCAATAATCTGCACCTGCAAATAATCTGCCCCAAATCATAGATTTTGTTTCTATTTTCTGTATGTTAATGTAACAAGTGTTTCCATTCATTAGGTGACTTGTAACAGCTCTGGATTTTAAATGTGATTACGGTACTTTCTTTTGGACCAGCAAGGGTTAATGTTATTTTCCTTGCTGGTATCTCCTATTTAGTTCATCTCAGCTGCTGCTGGTTTGTGATTACTCCCCTTTCCCTTTAAATAGTCACATGATCTGTCTCCTGTTGTCAGTAATAGATTCATTCTATTCTGACCATCTTGGAGAAAAGAAGCTTGGTGCAGCTGCTGGGGATCTGTTGTTGGAGCTGTGTCATCTGCAGACCTGGTGTTTGGCTGCAGCTATCAAATGTGTTGTGTATCCTTTATTGTCTATGTTCCCCTGTCTGTGTACCTTCCCGTTGCATTGGACTACTGTAAAAATGTGGTCTAGTGCTCTCACTGGCCTTCACACTAGCCAGGGTGAATGGAGGGACAGCTCAGGAACTAGGCACATGACGGCAGCGGGGAGGATCCACTTAGGGACATTAAGGGATCTCAAGGGCCATACATATGGTAATGTCAGAAAGTGACCCATACCTATTATCAGGCCTTCCTCTCTATTTCCATCTCATTGCACCTCTGTGTTGCATGGGCGCTGGTCATCCCTCAGTCCGTGTTAGACAGTTAACTGATTTCATAAAATAAAAACAAAGTGTTTTTTTTTAACTATATGATACACTTTTAACTATGAAAAAAATTGCTAAAAGAGGTGTGCATCTTGTATTCCTGTGATCAGGGAGAATACTGATTCAGCATCCTTTCCAATCAATGAGCAAACTTCTTTTTCCTTTCTCCTACTACCGGACAGACCAGACTGTCCTATTTGATCTCTTCAGGGTAGAAAAGAGAGCCTACCAGTGCTTGCAACGATGCTGCTCATCTTGAGTCGCTGAAGGACTTTTCAATCAAATGATCAGTCATATGCCTGGAAGAATCTTCAAACCATAGTAATGAATACAGTGTGTAGCAGAGCTGTGTGTCTGTGCAGCAGAGCTGTGCGTCTGTGTTTATATACAAGAGAGCTGAGTTTGCATGCAACATTATGTGGATATGTAGCAGAACCTTGTGTGTTTATATGCAACAGAGCCAAGTTTGGCAGTATTGTTGCGTGTTTATGTAGCAGACCTGTAGGTGCATTTTTATACAGCAAAGCTGAGTGAGTGCACAGCAGATGTGTGTGTGTGTGTGTGTGTATGTAGCATAGCTGTGTTTATATATAGCAGAACTGAGTGTATGACCGTATTGTGTACATTTGTGCGCTGTGTAACGACCAGAATGCCAGTCCTGTGTGTATGAGGGATACGGCGCTACTATGAATGACTCCGACCACAATAAATCAAAACAACTTCTTTTATAACTTGTCATCAAAATAACAGGATTACACTTTTCCACAAAATATGTGCTTCAACAGCGACGAACCACAGAATACAAATTGTGCAGTCTGAGAGATCCTAAGTGCCAGCTTCAGGAAGGGGAGAAGGACTACCTCCAGGCTATGCCACTCTCACCCTTATCCGGGACAGGGCTTACTCAGGGTTATGCAGCGACCGTGACACATGGTTCTCTCAGTAATACAACCTTACACCCCCCTCCCACACTAATTACAGTAGATTTCTGGGTACCCTGTTTTCACCTTGATTTGTATATATTTACATGACTAATCATTTAAACTAACGCAATATGTACACAGTTCACTGTCCTCTTTGCAAGTGCTCAGAGCAGACACCTGACAGAATATCCTTAAACAGAAAACAACTGGACTTGTTATTCTGATGTCCGACCACTAAATTTAATCAGCTTCCTCTGTCACCAAGTTCTCTGATACAGTTGCAGGTGAAGATTCGGGTCACTCCCATTAGTATTTCATGGTGCTCTCCTATGGCATTTATGTTCACGAGAGTCTCAGTACACAGGAGGTCACACAGTCTCTATCAGTCTATCTGTAATCTCAGCAACAGGAATGTTCTTAGAGATGCTTCAGATCCTACCTAGTTTTTCCTAACTGACTACACAGTTAGTGACCAGTCACTTATCAAAGTTTACTCTCGGAGCCGCTCATTCTGGATCACACTGTTCAATTTGGATCACTTAGGGCTCCCAATCTTCCGTGTCTCTCAGGCAGGACTTCTCCTCAAAATTTACCTCATGAGTCTCTGAGTCACCTACTTCCTGTTACCAGTGCTTTCTTATTTTTGTTGAATGGTGATCTCTAGTGGCCAAAGTAAGTTATTGCAGCATTGTATCTTATACCAGAAAATATTAACATGCTACAGTTGCAGAGAGTATACATAATGTGCATGCTGTAGATGTTTATAATATACACATTGTAGACCAAGGGGTCCCCAACATGTGGCTCACAGCTTTCTTCCAGCTTAGTACATTAGCACCATGTCTAGAAAACATCTATGAGGAGTAGGTCTCCTGATGGGGAGCTTTTGTGAGTAGACCCACACAGAAGAGCAGATTTGGATGCAGGTAAGGTAGGATCTCCTGAATCTTGGTACACTGCCTCTGTGATGTCTGTGGAGAAGCTTTGGCTGTCATTATACCGGTAATGGGGGCTCTGGGTGGCACTAATGTGAGGGGGCGGGAGCTGTATGTGGCTCTCAAGGTCATACAGGTTGGAGAGCTCTGTTGTAGAGAAATACTAAAAATAGATCTATCCTATTATATCCATTCTATTCTAGCTTAATTAGTGATATTCACCGCTTTATTTTAAACCAACACCTAAGTTTTATTTAGTAGAAAATATGTTTCTCCTTGGGTCATTCCATATCAAGTGATCCAAATATGAATGTGTTTTTTTTTACCTGATGTCTTTAGATTTATTTATTTTTTTTTCTATATGAAGTACAACTTTAGTTAATTACAAATACAAAGTTTTGATTTTTTTCTTCATCAGTTAATTTTTTACAGATTTTTAAAGTTTTAAAAAAGTGTGAATTTTGGCCTGGTATGGCTTTACATTTTCTATCATATCTCGGACTAGAAATAAGATAGAGAAGCAAAATAAACACCATTCTACTCAGAACTGTACAGGCTTTCATCAGATATGTCACAAGAGGATCTTTGTTAATATTTTACTCATGCAAACGCAAAATTTTAAAACACATTTCCAAAAAAAAGTGTAATTGAAAAATTCCCAAAAATGCACGTGTCTGCTATGCTCTTAGCCACATCTGTACCAAAATTCAAGTTGGGATCATATTTAAAAATATTTAATTATTATAGCGTCAATGGGTCATTCCATATCAAGTGATCTAAATATGAATATTTTTTTTACCTGACGTCTTTATATATATTTTTTTTCTATATGAAGTACAACTTTAGTTAATTACAAATTAAAAGTTTTGAAATCAAATGAAAGCTGGTACTGTTCTGAGAAAAATGATGCCTCTCCCACCTCATTATCTTAATTCTAGCCCAAGATATGATAAAGAATGTAAAGCCATATTAGGCCAAAATTCACCCTTTTTCAAAACTTTAAAACTATGTAAAAAATTAACTGATGAAGAAAAAAATTCTAAACTTTTAATTTGTAATTACCGTATATACTCGTGTATAAGCCGAGTTTTTCAGCCCAAAAATTGGGCTGAAAAGTCCCCCCCTCGGCTTATACACGGGTCATACGGTATATGCTGTGGGGGGGGGGGGGGGCTGTGACCGGGGCTGGAGGAGGCAGGAGGGGGCCGCGGTGACCGCAGGCGGTCACGTGGGGCCGCCTCATTAGTGCAATGAATATGCACGGAATCCCCCCGTCCATCAGCGGCGGGGGGATGCCGTGCATATTGCACTACACAGCCCCCCTCCTTAATATGGGTCCCCCAGTAGTAATAAACAGCCCCCCCCCCCTCCTTATCACGTCCCCCCCAGGCTGCGGCAGCTGTGAAAATAACAAACAGTTTATACATCACCTTCCGACGCAGCTCTCCGCTCCTCCGGTCCTCTGCCCTCCGCTCGCCGACTTCTTCTTCCTTGTTGTGCCGGTGTCATGTGACCGGGCGCAGGAGATGACGTCATTTCCTGCGCGCGGTCACAGAAGTTGGCACATCAAGGAAGAAGAAGCCGGCGAGCGGAGGGCAGAGGACCGGAGGAGCGGAGAGCTGCGTCGGAAGGTGATGTATAAAGTGTTTGTTATTTTCACAGCTGCCGCAGCCTGGGGGGGACGTGATAAGGAGGGGGGGCTGTTTATTACTACTGGGGCTGCTGGATACTACACTGGGGCTGTATACTACCACTGGGGCTGCAATACCACTGGGGCTGCTGTACATAGGGGCTGCAATACCACTGGGGCTGCAATACCACTGGGGCTGCTGTATATAGGGGCTGCAGTACCACTGGGGCTGCAATACCACTGGGGCTGCTGTATACAGGGGCTGTATACTACCACTGGGGCTGCAATACCACTGGGGCTGCTGTATATAGGGGCTGCAATACCACTGGGGCTGCAATACCACTGGGGCTGCTGTATATAGGGGCTGCAATACCACTGGGGCTGCTGTATACAGGGGCTGTATACTACCACTGGGGCTGTATACTACCACTGGGGCTGCAATACCACTGGGGCTGCTGTATATAGGGGCTGCAATACCACTGGGGCTGCAATACCACTGGGGCTGCTGTATATAGGGGCTGCAATACCACTGGGGCTGCAATACCACTGGGGCTGCTGTATATAGGGGCTGCAATACCACTGGGGCTGCTGTATATAGGGGCTGTATACTACCACTGGGGCTGCAATACCACTGGGGCTGCTGTATATAGGGGCTGCAATACCACTGGGGCTGCAATACCACTGGGGCTGCTGTATATAGGGGCTGCAATACCACTGGGGCTGCTGTATATAGGGGCTGCTGTATACACCACTGGGGCTGCAATACCACTGGGGCTGCTGTATACAGGGGCTGCAATACCACTGGGGCTGCAATACCACTGGGGCTGCTGTATATAGGGGCTGCTGTATACACCACTGGGGCTGCAATACCACTGGGGCTTCTGTATATAGGGGCTGCAATACCACTGGGGCTGCAATACCACTGGGGCTGCTGTATATAGGGGCTGCAATACCACTGGGGCTGCTGTATATAGGGGCTGCTGTATACACCACTGGGGCTGCAATACCACTGGGGCTGCTGTATATAGGGGCTGCAATACCACTGGGGCTGCAATACCACTGGGGCTGCTGTATATAGGGGCTGCAATACCACTGGGGCTGCAATACCACTGGGGCTGCTGTATATAGGGGCTGCTGTATACACCACTGGGGCTGCAATACCACTGGGGCTGCTGTATATAGGGGCTGCAATACCACTGGGGCTGCTGTATATACCACTGGGGGCTGCTGTATATCATACTGCTGGGGCCTGTATACCACTGCTGGGGGCTGTATACCTGTGCTGGGGTCCACCCTCGGCTTATACGCGAGTCAATAGATTTTCCCAGGTTTTGGGGGCAAAAGTAGGGGGTCGGCTTATACACGGGTCGGCTTATACACGAGTATATACGGTAACTAAAGTTGTACTAAAGATGTCAGGTAAAAAAAACATTCATATTTAGATCACTTGATATGGAATGACCCAATGACGCTATAATAATTAAATATTTTAAAATATGATCCCATCGCGATCCCAATTTGAATTTTGGTACAGATGTGGCTACGAGCCTAGCAGACATGTGCATTTTTGGGAATTTTTTAAATTATACGTTTTTTTTCGGAAATGCGTTTTAAAATTTTGTGTTTACATAAGTAAAACATTAACAAAGATCCTCTTGTGACATATCTAGTGAAAGCCTATACAGTTCTGAGTAGAATGGTGTTTATTTTGTCTCTCTATCTTATTTCTAGCCTGAGATATGAGGAGAAATGTAAAGGCAGGCAACACCGAAATTCACACTTTTTCCAAACTTTGAAAATCAATTAAAAATGAAAAAAAAAATTTTTTAGAATTTTTTTTCTCTTCACATTTTGCATTGTCTGACATGCTATTATCAAATAACAAAATCTCAAAAGAATTAAAAATATAGAGGTAATAATCATTGGTTCACTTGACACAGAATGACCCCCTTCGCCTTTCCCACAAAATGGCTTCTTTGTACCCCTGGTCTCCTGGAATGACATCTCATGAAATAAGACAGCCAGTGATTAGAAAGGTGAGAGGTCAAGCCCAAATTTACAAGAAACCAAGGATACAGGCACTGACAAAGAACCAGAAAAGCAATGCTACTGGTCACTATGACAGAGGGGCACAATATTTTTACTTTAACCTTTTGTGGAGTGTTTGTTTCTATTCAAGAATTATGGATTTTGAGATCCTCAGTGACAAAATCTCCAACGAGCAAAACAAAGGAAAGCTACACCAAATAGGCAACAGGATTTAATAGGAGGATATAAAAGGCTTTATTGATATTTGGTAGTGCACTGCTCCTATGCCTCTTGGCTTCCTGCTCGCCAGGGTTGATGTGCTCCTGATGACTGACCGTTTAGGTTGGTGGCATGGCTAGGCCGGTGGCCTGAAGTGTTTGCACTCAAATAATGTTAGTAGAGCAGGTGTGAAGAGACACTGAACATGGCCATATCCGATGATCCAGCCACAATCAGAGCAGCTGTATAGCAAAAAGCTTGTAAGCGATGCATTGTTTGCCTACAACAGTGATTGCGAACCTTTCAGAGGCCGAGTGCCCAAACTGCAACCCAAAACCAAATTATTTAAGGCGAAGTACCAACACAGTAATTTAACCTAAATTACAGCAGTGGTAATCACAAGCACTGGACAGGGGGGAAAGCCAGCAGATGCTAACTCTCTTCCCTGTGCAAGGCATGTAGTCCTGAAAACCTGATGATCAATTCAATTATTTTAAGAATTAATTGATTTTAAACTTACCTTTGCAGTCTTCTTTTCTTTTCAGCAGTGGTCATTCAGCTCATGTGTACTGCACTTTGAAGCTGAGCTATGCCCACTGCCCTTTCTAGAAAGAGCAAGTAGATTGATCTGTATGGAAAAAATGAAGAATATTAGACAAATAGGAGATAGCTTTTATCATGGAATGCAAGCAGATTTCATACTGAAATCCTTGTCCTTATCTTGTAGTAAATATCTTCATTCTGACCCTCTCCTTGTAGTAATGTATCCCATCCTGACCTTTCCCTTCTAGCTATGTGCTCCATCCGGCCCCTCTCCTTGCAGTTATGTGTTCCAATTTGACCCCCTCCTTTTAGTTATAGGCTCCATCCTGACCTTCTCCTTGTAGTAATGTGCTCCATCCTGACCCTCTCCTTGTAGTAATGTGCTCCATCTTAACCCTCTCCTTGTAGTAATGTGCTCCATCCTGACCCTCTCCTTGTAGTAATGTGCTCCATCCTGACCCTCTCCTTGTAGTAATGTGCTCCATCCTGACCCTCTCCTTGTAGTAATGAGCTCCATCCTGACCCTTTCCTTGTAATGTGCTCCATCCTGACCCTCTCCTAGTAATGTGCTCCATCCTGACCCTCTCCTTGTAGTAATGTGCTCTTTTTCGTCCACATCTAGGGAGGTTACCACAGTGCCATGGGCTTTAATCGTATTGATGACACTGCGCACGGTAGACACAGGAACATTCAGTTCTTTGGAGATGGACTTGTAGCGTTGAGATTGCTCCTGCTTCCTCACAATTTGGTTTCTCAAGTCCTCAGACAGTTCTTTGGTCTTCTTTCTTTTCTCCATGCTCAGTGTGGTACACACAAGGACACAGGACAGAGGTTGAGTCAACTTTAATCCATGTCAACTGGCTGCAAGTGTGATTTAGTTATTGCCAACACCTGTTAGGTGCCACAGGTAAGTTACAGGTGCTGTTAATTACACAAATTAGAGAAGAATCACATGATTTTTCTAACAGTTCCAATACTTTTGTCCACCCCTTTTTTTATGTTTGGTGTGGATTTATATCCAATTTGGCTATAGGACAATTCTTTTTGTGTTTTTTCATTGAAGTCAAATTAAATGAAGATAATAATACCAAAGAATTTGTGATTGCAATCATTTTCAGGAAGAAACTGAGTATTATCTGACAGAATTGCAGGGGTGTCAATACTTTTGGCCACAACTGTATAGACCGTTTTCAATCCTCACTGAAGAGGTTAGAGAAGTTGCTTAGTATAAATAGGGCGTGGGTTAACGTGCACCAAACTGCACTAAAGTAAATCAACCACAAAGTGGCAGAAGGCAGATCACCGTGTACATAGCCAAATGCCCCAAATGTATCACCCAGCATGCACCACTGTGAGCTAGTCTTGCTTTATAGGACACGAATGATACATTTGTCCTATTGTGTGGAGTTTCTGAAAGTTTTGATGATGCCAGGTGGTTGTGTAACATGCATTGGACCATATATATGCAACAACATATATTGGAGTATTTTTTTAAAACCTTGAAAGTAATAGACTAAATAACTCCTAAAATTTAAATTTATTAAAAATATTTTAAAAAAGATCCACAGCTGGATCACGGAATATAAAACCAAATAAACCTAGACAAACAAACCAACAACACAAAGTGAGATAAAAACATTAAGAAAAAACGCACACAATTAAAAAGATATAAAGTGACAGACGGTATAAGGTCACAGATATAAGTCCCTCTGTAAGTGTCTGTCAGCTAATTGTCTCCACAATCAAACGTAATCAGACACTCGTCCACAAATGGAAATATATCTACAAGGTCAGATAAACATTTTTTTTGTGAGTCGTAGCAGAACCCCATTGAAAAACAGTGGATATTAATAATATAGTATTTAAAATAGACAGACCATTGTCCTGACACGTTTCGCCTCCAACCAAGGGGCTCCTCGGGCATCATTGTCTCAAATATACAATTACAACTCTTAGGTACAGTACATATGGTACAGAGTATCCTCAATATATTGCACCATATCTTGTTTTGAGAATAACAAGAAAAAAAACAGCACAGCACTCAAAGACAAATGTGAACTGGTGCTAGCAAAGCTGCACGGTTATATAATATGAAAAAGATCCTTGCAGCACACAGCTACTACCAATGATGTACATAAGCTACTAGCTATATATATTGAGGAAAAAGTTTAAAAACTACGTTTTTTTCAAAAACTCAAAAATCTCCAATTTTTTATTTAATTCTGAAGTTCTTGGTACATACATTGGCCAATGTCTGTTTGCTCATCAACTGCGACAAAGTGACTTCAGGTCTGATGAGTCCTACGCTGATATCCCTATCCTCCTTGTCTGCTTCCCCACTACTAAGTGGGCAGACACCATCTAGACCCTCCATCACCTGTAGGTAATGATTGTTTTGAGAATAGATAATGATACAATTCCCAGTAGGACCCAGCTTAGATTATATGCGTCATTAATGTCTTGATGCCAGACCAGCCCATTGTGGTGTCTCATGGATTTAAAGGCAGAGTAAGTTCTTCCTACTCTCTTTATCCTCATTCTGCATAAGGTTGACATATAGCAATAACAGTATACACCAGGCTTCAATCCAATAGTGGATGCCTATAATTACTTTGTTATAGCCCTCATAAGAGGTAGGGGAACGAGTGAAGAGACTGTTCACAGGTTTATATGCTAGCCTAGATGATTCTTGATACTTTAATGTCTGAAGAGAATGTGTTACAAGGTTACACCATTATACCACAGTATGAATAATAGGAAGGACAACCTTTGATAGTGGCTGGTGGTGCTTAGATACATGAGGATCCAGAGCAGGTCCCCACATGGGTAGATACCCTTAAATCCCTTATAATGCTGATCCACAAAGTCTTTATTGGCGTGCTACCCTGATGTGATGAAGCCTAATTGGTGGTCATTCATTGGAAAACGATGAGACCCTGAAACAGCATGGTCCGAAATGGAGCCTATAAAGAATTAATATAGTATGAATAATCCATATAGTTAAAATTACTTTTAGATTTATGAACTTAGGATGTTGTATTCTATGATAGAATAGCACACAGGTTTTGAATAACATTTTATATTATTTGCCTTAGTTGTGCCTTTATTCTTGTCTTATATATTTACTTCTTATGTTATTGTTGTATGTATTTAAAATGATTGTAGCCCCTTGTCCTGCAGCCTGTTACATATTCCAATTCAATGCACATTTAAAGGGGTCGTCCACATCTAGGACAACCCGTTATGAATCCATTTGTTTCCCCGAGGTTAAAATATAAGTCCCTGTACTCGCCTCCCGGACTGCCGCCATTCCAGCGCTGTCGGTAATTGCGTTCTGGGCTCACAAGACACTGTGACGTCACGTGAGCCCTGCGTCAAATCACCGCCAGCTTCCTTCTCCCCACGTTCGAGACCAAACACGCTATCAAAGAAAGTGAACGGCAGCCGTTGTTGATTGCTCTTTGGTCTGAAGGTGGGGAGAAAGAAGCTGGCGGTGATTGGACCAGATGCAATGTTTTGTGAGCCCAGAACTACATATGGTTCCAGAAATGTGGTCCTTTTTTATTTAGGCTACTTTCTGTGGTCTCTACCAAGAGGGCGGTGCTCACAAGGTAATAATGCGAAATAGCCAGAAAATCCTGTGAGCACCACTCACTTGACAAAGACTATAAAAACTATTACTGAATTAAAAGGCTTGTATCTCTTATACCAAATGGCATGTTTAATAATACAACTCCCTTAAAAAAAAAAAAAAAAAACCTACAAAATACTCTGGGAAGCAGCAAGAATAAAATAAGAAGATAACCTGGCCACTTTTAACCTGGTAACAAGTCCTCTTAACATATATTTTGAGAAATACCCTAAATGGTAGTATTGTGAAGAACTCTATAAAGCGTCTTACTGATGAGATAAGCGCTAGTTTTGTAGGGCTGCGCCTCCTGATCTTTAGTTCTTATATTTGGGATCTCTAGGTGCATATTATTAGTGCCACACAGGACTAACATGCGGTGCTATTAATCTATGTATAAAACTGCATTATCCTGAATTGGACATCTTGATAAAGATCCTAGTGTTCTGTAATAATAATTGAACAGAGTTAGACTTGAAAACACCGTCTGGATTGATACTTTGATTGATGGCGTACCTGTGACTTTTTTGTTGCAGACAAATTGAACTGTTCTCCTATAATGCCATGAGTAATCACAGTAGGGGTGACAGCAGAATATTAAGAGCTTGTCTAAAACTCTCGCTTGTACCTTCGGCAGGAAATTATGCAGCTGTGCAACCTAATAGCCTCTTTAAGCACATTGAAAGGGTTAAAAAGTCTAAGCAGTGAATACACTGCAGCAAAACCGCAGGTTAAATAATGAAAATTGCATGTATCAAATAAAAGTGACTTATAGGTGAGAATAATAAGTATTTGCCATATAGTTGAAACAGCGGAGATAAGTCAGGCTGGGAGTGCATTGATGTTTTTGGATTGCCCCCAGTAAACCTCTAGCCTGATCTGCATATATCTCCTGCTTTAGATTTGTCACATCAGATCTCTGCAAAGGAAGTTGTCATTTATATACAGGGACAAGCACCTATACAAACATACCTCTACTTCTATATGTAAAAATGTGTTAACATGTTCCATTAAAAGCATATTATTTGGGCACGTGCAGCCAGTGACGCATCACTAAGTTTTGAGTTGGAGACAGACCTTTGACAAGTTCGTTATTGTCTCATTATATTGTTGATTTATCCTTGTAATAAATGATCAATTTCAGATCGGTGGGAGTGCAGCACCAACACCATCCAATCGACTGTAATTCCCTATACTTCCCTAGCTACACTATCTAGCCAGTGTGAGGTAGCGCTTGCCTAGAGGACTCGATTGGCAATGGAATGACGCCAACAATCGTGTTTCTTTCAAAGTAACACAGTGCAGCAGTTTATTCTGCCATCATAACTGCTTATAACATACAATACATATTTACATCTCACATATAATACATGATTCACATTACAGGACATTCACATAATTACATGTCTTAGACCCCTTTCACATCAGCGGTAAACACTGATCGCGGCAGTTGCGGTGAAAAAAACGCAACTGCCACGATTACCGCATCGCGATCGCAGCACACTTGCGGCAAATGCCATACAATGTCTATGGGGCTTGCGGTAAGTGTGCGGCAGGTGCGGTTTCGGCACTTGCGGCAGATGCAGCCGCGAGAAAACCGCAGCTGACCGCGGTTTTTTTCGCGGCCGCAAGTGCCGGTACCGCACCTGCCGCACACTTACCGCAAGACCCATAGACATTAATCATGGCTGTTATGTGGTAATCGCGGCAGTTGCGGTTTTTTCATCGCAATTGCCGCGATCAGCATTTACCGCTGATGTGAGAGCAGCCTAAGGCTGTTTTCACACTGGCGTTTTCGCCAAAATGCAGCAGATGCGGCAGATTGTGGCAGATTCAATGTTTTCTGTTTCAAGGAACTGCTTTTCCTCATTTTTTTGTGTGACAGAGGGCATTGTCCTGCATGAAAATTGCTGGCTGATTGAGTGCTTAATTCAAGTATGGAACCACGTGTTGTGGAAGAAGGTTCTGATATACACTTGCATTCACTCTGCCATGTAGCTGTATGAGAGGTCCAACCCCTGCAGCAGAAAACATTCCCCAAACCATGACACTTCCTCCGCCACCTTTCACTGACTTTTTTGCATACTATTGTGGCACCCCAAGGGTTAATGTGCCACAGAAACATCAACACAGGTTTACTCCCCACACAACACTACACTAGAAAGTGGGAGGAGCTTAGGTGGCACCTGCACTAGTGGGAGGAGCTAAGTTGTTCACCACAGAGCAAGAGTGACAGTCAGTTCAGTTCAGTCTAGTCTGGAGCAGGAGCAGAGTCAAGTAGAAGTGGAGGTCCTGAGAGGTCTGAGGAAAGGAGACAGAGGAACATACCCGGGACAAAAACTTGACCCCGGGGAGGCGCTTAAGACGGATACCGGATCCGAGGCTGTGCCTGAGACAGACAGGACAGTAAACACCGGCATAGTGAAGGTCCACCATCTTCACTGTACCATAGCAAAGCAACACGGAGGGGTCAGTGACAGAGAGGACTCAAGTTGCCCAGCAGATTGGTACCCGTGAGCAGAGACAGGGCCAGCAGTTCAGCTACAAGCAGCAGCAGGGCCACACACAGCGCTTAAGTAGGAAGCCAAGGACCCGGTCAGGGTGAGAGCAACCCGGTACAGACTCCGTGGACAATACTGTGTTATACCATCTGCAAGTAAAGACTTGGAAAACAACAGAAACCGTGAGTGTGTGTGATCCTTATACTGAAGCCCCACTTGCCTCATATACTGCGATTACTTCTACTCTCATCATCTCTACTGCTACCCCTACTCTCCTGCAGCATCAATAACTATCCTCACAGACTTTAACTACTACTACCACTGCCCCGGGGAACCCAGTTCTGCCCACAGGAACTATTCTATCCAAGCTGCTATCCCATCATCCCCGGAGGTTCTGCAGCAGCGGCGGCCCCATTACTGGCCGCATATAGTGGGTGGCGTCACGAGTGACAAATCCCCTGTAAATAACCCCATTTTATTGTGCGGGCCCGGGACACGGTCCGGACCAGGACCGCCGTGACATCCCCCAGCAGTACAACCGGTCCGGCACCGAGTACCCCGTCCCAGTGGCTCCACACTATGGTTTTACTCTTTCCCCAGGTTTGTCGACAAACATAATGTTTCCATCAGACCCAAATAAATTAAACTTGTTTTCATCACTGAAATGAACTGTGGACCACTTCTCTTTGTCCATACAATATGCTCCTCACCAAAGGTGGGTCTAGCCTTTTGATGCTTTCTGCTAGTGAAAGGTTTGGTCACTGCAGAGTGGGCTTTCAGATCAAATGCTCTTAAACATTGTGACGCTGTATGACGAGACAGATCCTTACCTTGTTCAGTAGTATTCCAGCAGCAATGTTGAAATGATTACTCATGGAGATTCTATGTATTATCCTGTCCTATCTTGCATTTGTCTTTTGAAGGAAAACCAGCCTTATTGAGGGACTTGAAAGAGTTTATGATGTTGTAAAGATGCAAAACTGTATTCTAGAAATCACAGACTTGGAACGACCAACTTCTGCTGCTATTGCTGATATAGTGACCCCTTTGGCCTTCTTCTGGACAACATGATGTTGGAGGGTTTCAGCCACTTTGGAACGGCACTCGTATTTGCAAAGTGAATGCAAAATGAAAGTTAGGCTGCCAGTTAAATAGTGTTTGTCAGATATTTAAGGAAATTAGCACCAGATCCCGATTAACACCAATAACTTGCAGATATCTGAAACTGTTCTCTAATTTTGATCAGTGTCCTTTATCATATATCTCATTTACATTTTCATTCTGTGCTTTAGAATATATTCAATATATGAAATAAGCTTAAAATACTGCTATTTTATCATGTTAAGATATTTTCACATTAGACCGGCTTCACACCGCGGTGTGATCAGGTCCGGGGCTGTCCGATGTGCAAACAGAACCAGAGGGCAAAAATGCCCTCCGATCCGGTTTGCAGCCAGATGCTTCAATTGCAGCCGCAGCTGCTGAATTTTCAAGATCGCGGCTAGCGGGGAGATAGCCGTGGTCCTGAAAGCTCAGCAGGGGACAGCTGGTGGTGCTGAAGTTTAGCCACGCTCGCTGCTAAACGTCAGCCGCCGGCGTCCGGTTCTCGGATCCGATGTTTTTGTCGGACCGGGGGGATCCGGTTCCATACACTCCCATGTTAGGGAGCGCCAGATCGCCCCGGATTCGGGCGGATCCGATTTGGGTAGGATTTCGCCCCGGACACAAAAACGTTGCAAGCAATGTTATTGTGTCCGGGTGGAAAATCCGAATTCACCCGGATCCTCCCGGACAGATGGAAACTGGATGGCACATAGCGGCCATCCGGCCTCATAGGGCTACATTAACGCAAAATCAGGTCCGGGGCTGACAGGGTTACACTGGACAGCCCCGGACCTAATGCTGCCACGGTGTGAAGCCGGCCTAAGACAACACAATGACCTTGACATTAAGGAAATTGTGTGTTGTTCTCTATTTTTATTCGCCAGTGTACATTTATGCATAGAACTCACAGGGTATTCCCAGTATAATGCTGATAAAATCAGCCTAATTGTAAGTGAACTCCTTGGTATTTTAGGCATTTTGCTGTGTGTTAGTCAGCAGTAAACTGTTATTGATGGTCATTGCTTATGCCAGTGCACCTCTGGGCAAATAATCAATCTTCTGTTTTTTCTAATTGGCATCAATAATGTGCTTACATTTATCAATATCTCTTAACTGCCAAGCTTTAACAATGGATTTAGCAGGATAAATCAGGTTCACATGTAAGCTGGAACATAGCAGACGTCTGTAATCTCTCATGCTTTGTTTAATTTTATAATTGAAGTCCATAGAACTCGCTAAAGATAACAGAGGAATAAGTAGAAATACTGATTAAAATAAATAATTTGATTAAAACTTTATTGGTGAAGAGAAGCTGAATACATAGTATAACGTGTTAAATAGTAGTGCTAATCTGTTTTTTTTTTTTTTTATTGGAGCCTCCTACCTTTTTTAGTTTGTCTTGTATACATTGAAACTTAAAGGGTTTGGCCCCTAATCTTATTGATGACCATCAATTTCTGATTGGTGGTGGTGCAACAACCAGCTGTTACTGGCGACGTCTGGAAGTTATTGGATGCTGCATGAACACAACAGCTCCATCAAAACTATAGTGGTTGCGCCTGGGTACTGCAGATCTTCCCCTATTCATTTGAAAGCCACTATAAAAATAATAGAGATGCTGTGTTTCGGCAGCATCCGAGAACGTCCGACCAGCACTAATAACAGCTGATTACCAGGGGTGCCATCAATTAGATATTGATCTCTTATCCTGAGAAAAGACTATCAATAAAAAATTAGTGGCCAAACCCGTTAAGGTTGCCATCAACCATATTAGCATACTAAACAGCGGTAATTAGAGTTTTAATTTAGCCCCTCAAATACCAAAGAAGAAGTAAAGATGATCATACCAATTAATTTGTAAACAGTGACAAATTTAATGAAGCTATAGTGAACATAGATTAGGACTTGGTATCACATACAAAATGTAGACATGAACTATCAAAGTTAAAAAAGGTGCATGGGGAGAGAAGGACACACATGCCTATAGCACAATCATCATTGTAAAAATATATGGGTTACCACATCATTAAGATAAAAGAAAATAATGGGGGATTTACCCCATATTTCCAGGCAATCTAGTATCATGAAAAAGTAGCATACAGAAGTGCTTAGCATATTCCATAGATGCCTAGTGTAACTAACATTTCCAAAGATGTTGTCTCATGAGAGACCTCAGTGACCTGCACCTTTCTTCATAATGGTGATCACCCGATACCACATTTCAGCTGGAATCTGACTAGTAGTGAGTGAAGAAGTGGCTGCCCCCCCTGTTCATCACTATGTGAGTTCTGGATATAGCCAATCAAATGTGTTTGGCTGTATTGATGTCACGATTTGCCTCATAGACTTGTGACAGCTTTTGGACCCGAGTCTCATTTGCTTCATGAGACTCGTCATAATAAATGTATTTACTTTGGCACTTCTAGGGTTAATGTCCGTTTTGCTGCAGCAGCTTCTTCTCATGTGCTTTTGGCTGGTGACCACACCCATCACCCTTCAATAGCCCCATGTACCACCAGAGGGCGCTGGTTACACTCTGTTTCAGGCCACTGAGGCGGAAGGTTGCTACTACTGGTGCCTTTGCCATTTTCTACTCCAGTTGGTGAAGTCTGCAGTTTTGGTGTCTGACTGTAGCCGAGAGGTTGCTGTATATCCTTTTCGTTATCCCCCTGTGTGTCTTATTTTCCTAGTATTTTATTAATGCAGCTGTGGGACTAGTGCTCTCGCCAGCCATTTCACTAGTAACAGTGAGTCAGAGCTAGCGAGGGACCAGGTATACTACTCGACAAAGGAGTGCAAGAACCTGTGTAGGATCGATAGGGAGCTTATTGTACAGCCTCAGGTGAGTTCAGGAGGTGTCCCATCCCCCGCTCTCTATTATCAGGGCCCATTGTTGTTATTGTGTCCCTGTGTTCCCCTGTGTGTGGTTGCACTCGTCAGTGGTTCCCTGGTGTGCGGAGGACTCCAGTAGTCACGGCGTGACAATTGATTACATTTATGGCATTGTGTGTGGAAACATTTCAGTGATTCCCATCTGCTGATGCTGTTTGTACACCAGTGTGAGCACACAGCCAATATGGGGCCACATTCACATTAGGAGCTAGTGCTGTCCATCACAACCTAGGGCTGTTCCCAGGACACACATTCAGGGGCATAACTGTGTACCTGGCTTACAGTGTCCATGCCATGGATGCACTGAAGCCTTCTCATCTGAATATGGATTAAAAGTTATTTTCACAGGTACTGTATTAGTACCAGGTACATTGCTAGTATGATTTTATAGGGTTGAAGTCCTCTATATTACTGAATAGTAAGACTCAAAGGGATTTTAAGGTTAACAAATTCTCTTTAATATAGCAGGACTTTTAAATAGGCCCCCTTCACATCACGTTTTTTTTCTGTCCGCGGGGATCCTGTTTTTTGCAGGACCACATGGACAGAAACAGATTTGTAACTCCGGATGCCTTTATGTGTCCGGATCCGGGATTTTGAGGGATCAGGACTAAAAGAAAGAGCTAGGAGGAGTGGAGATTGCAAAGCACAGGCAAGTAGTGTCGGGGCTGTACTCTCACTTTCACAGTGTATCTACATACATTGTGAAAGCGAAAGAAATCAATAGTTAATAATAAAAATAAATACTCACCTCTCCGCCGAGTGTTCCGCAATGCGAAGCGTCCATATCCCATCACTGCAGGACTTTAATCAGCTGACCGGCGGCAACCGATCACCTGATATGTCACATGAGCGGTTTAAATTGCTGGCCGATCGGTTTTGGCAGGCGATTTAAACCACTCAGCTGATGCTGTCATGTGACACATCAGCTGATCAGTTGCCGCTGGTCAGCTGATTAAGGTCCTGCAGTGATGGGATATGGACGCCTCACATCATGGGACACTCGGCAGAGAGGTGAGCATTTTTTTAATTATTTTTAACTCATTGCTTTCTTTAATTATTTCACTTTAACAGTGTATGTAGATACAGGAACAGAACAGTGAATGTGTACTGAACATGCTCAGTACATTAAAACTGGATCCGGGAAACGATCCTGATCTTTCCCGGATCCAGCACCATCAGGGTCGGGCTGGTGTTTCTAATACCAGGAGGCAGACTTATCCTG
Source organism: Allobates femoralis (assembly GCA_033576535.1). Classification (NCBI taxonomy): domain Eukaryota; kingdom Metazoa; phylum Chordata; class Amphibia; order Anura; family Aromobatidae; genus Allobates; species Allobates femoralis. The sequence goes on along the minus strand of JARQOC010000005.1, from coordinate 239,195,848 downwards.
CCAGCCCGAGGTGAGGAGCGGGGGTGGTTGACGGGCTGCGATCAGTCCAAGGTGAGGAGCAGGGAGGGGGTTGCTGTCAGCCCAAGCTCTCTCGTCTGTATGTCAGCCGCGTCGCCTGCTGTTGTGCAGCTGCGGCCGCAAAGTGGTGAAGCCAGCCGGCCCATTTCGGTGGGGGGGCGGCCCTAGATGAGGGCAATACCACCAGCCTGGGGGGCACTTGCCACCTGGTCCGGTCCGCCACTGAGCACCATAGACCCTCTTGTTGTTTGAATCAGACAGCGTCGGATCCGATTCTGTCCGATTGTGTCTGCTTTTTTGAAGGTAGCCCAAGATCGGAGCAGTCACTGATTCTGGGTTACCAGAAAAATTCAAACACAATCGGATCCCTGATAAAACTGGCACACACGGATGGCCATTAAGGACCAATCCGTGCCCATAAAGATACATGGAGGCCAAATCAGATCTGTGGCTATCCGTTTTACAACGCATAGCCACGGATCTCCAAAAAACATAATCTAAAGGGAGCCTTACACTCTGATAACCCAAATACAGGTTTCCAAGGTTCTTTTCACACCATATGTCAATTACACCACAAGTAGTAACAAATACTGCTACAATGTTACTATAAGTTAATATTTATTACACTGAGCTCTCTACTCTATTTTGGTTCATTTACTGTCACGCACTTAGTTGGAGCTGACATTGCTAGATGCTGCTGTGTATATGTTTATCTTTAAGAGCTGCATGGTTGATAGTTGTGAAGGTCCTGGCCTCCTGTGTTGTCCTCCAGAACTGTATTCACTTTGAGGTTCAACTGCTGGTTGAGGGATTCATGTGTGACTCACCTGAACTCCTCCAACTAGCCTTTAAGTAGCCTCTCCTTCCACCAGGTGGTGCTGCTCATAGAGTTTCACTCTATGCCTGGAAGCCGTACTGTGCTGACCTGTGTGTTTGTGTTGCTGAAGTCCTTTCCTTTGGAGTTGCTGTATCCCAGTTCTGTGGAGGGAGGTGAGGGGGAATAGCGCAGGGCTGGTGGAGGAGTTTTAGGCTATGTGCACATCTGACGTTTGTGCATCTCTGCAGTCCGTCCAAAAACCTGGTTTTTTTTAGCAGAAACTGAGTTTTCTGTGCTCAGCAGTGTCCCTCGTTTTTTGCTCGTTTTCCGCCCGGTTTTACAGCGTTTTTCTCGGCGGTTTTCTCGGCGGTTTTGAAAACTGAGTTTTTTGTGCACTTGATCAGCTGAAACCGCTGGAAAAACGGAGGAAAGAAGTCACTTGCTCTATTTTTGGAAAACCGGTGGAAAAACTCAGTTTTGACTGAGAAAACTCAGTTTTGACTGAAAACGACCAGAAGAAAACCGTTCTAGTGAAGACAGAGTTTTCTAAAATCCATTGACTAGCATGTTAATCCAACCGGAGGATAGGATTAACATAAATTAACATAAAACTGAGCGGAAAACGCCGACGGAAAACGTCCAAAAGCAGCCCACAAAACGACTGATGTGCACATACCCTTAGGGAGAGAGTGGAGTCCCGAACCTTCTCACCATCAGAGATACCTTCGGGATCAGGGCCATTCAGGGTTTCCAGACCAGAGTCAGACTAGTCAGACTAGTCTTCCCTGGTCACCCTGCCCATAACTGCCATTCCCTCATCAGCATTCTCACTACACTGTGACATTTACCCTATGTTTTGGTCCAAATCTTGTGGTAGTGCCCTTGGAAATCTTTTGTGGCGCCACGCAGTTTCAAACAGGGAATGATATTTTGGGCCAAAGCCAAAATAAAGGTCAATAAAGTAGTTGCTGGACAACCCCTCCTTAATTACTTCAGTGACCCATTTAAAATAAAAACAATCTCTACTTGCCTTACTCAGCGGTGCAATTACAGCCAATCAGCTGCATCTAGTTAATGTTCTATGAGAGTGGACATCTGCTCTGATGAAATAGTAAAGTCTGTGTCACGGAGTGATGGTGATGGACAGAGGTAACCGTGTAACTACTGACCCTAGTACTATCTGACCCTATTACTATTACTAGAGATATTTCTGAAGGTGAGGATGTCTGGGCCACCACCCTTGCCCAAGGAGGAGGCTCTTGGCCAACCCTAGTCTTATTCCCCCTCACCTCTACCCAGGGGCCAGGGCAGGAAAAGCAAACCCCACACATTATGTTGGGCTCCAAAGAATAAGGCACATTCTCAAAGGCTTCAGCAGAAATAGCACAAAACATCCATACGGCTCAATGGTCAACAGAGTATGAACTCTATCAGCGACACCAGTGATGGGTCATGGGATTATTTAAAAGCTGAAGGAGTGGTCAACCACATCACCTGATACACACAGCAACTCATACTGCAGTACCACCGCAACAATGTTAACCCTTAATGTACAAAGGAAAAAACTTACTCCCATTTAAACTACTGCAAAGCAGTCTACACGTGACGGTCTGTAGCCAATCGGTGTCTATTGATTGACTGCAGTGGTCACATAACACAATAATGTCACATGACCTGCGTGGGAATGCCAGTTCCAACGTGGCACTGTTGGGATGTCAGTATAGTGTTTTTATTTGATATGGGGCACTGAAGTGGTTCAGATGGGGTTGTTCAGCAATGGACAGCCCCTTTAAACAAATTCCTAAATCTGGACAGCCCCCCTTGTATGTATCTGTATTTAGTTGGGAAGCCTTCCTTAGAGAAATTTCATTGTGACTGTTAATAATACAAGTGTAAGGTTCAGTTTAAAATGGCACTGCAGGTAATGGAAATTTACCAAAGATAGGCAATTATGTATTTTTGATAGTAAAGCCAAGTACTATCTTCATGAAGTTGAGATCTGAGAGGCTGATTTTGCAGCAGAACAGCTCTCCTTTTGTTCTTATGTGAAGTGCATTTTTTGTGTAGCTCTAATAGGTTGCAGTTTGCTAGGCAACCTTGTTCTTATGTGCGGCACATGAGCCTGATAAAATAGCTGCATTGCAGAGATTGCCTGAGTATTATGTTCCAGGTTACAATTGGTACTTGATAATCTTTTTATCCGACTTTCTTATCCCTGCAGGATGAAGTTTAGTTTTCAGTAATGTTTGTTTTATAAAGCACAAAATGGCCATGCAGCAAAATCACTCATGAAGATCCTTATTCCCAAATCACAGATCAAATTAATAACAGAGGTACCTAAAATATTCTGATAATAAGTATTGGCAGAGAACACATCTCTAAATTCACACTGTCAATGCAGGTTTGTAAACCAACGGTTTATTTCTACTCCCTGGCTCTCTTACTTCTGTTTCACTTATTTAGCAATAGTATGAGAAATTAGATCTTAGAAAACAACACCAATATATATACAATAAGCTCAGCATTTGTAGGGAAAGTTAAAGTATATATGTCAGTATTTTTGTTTACAGTACGAGGGGCGTTCATTAAAGATTTCATCTGACCCACTTCCTGTTAACTGAGGGCCACATAGCAGAAATTAATAGGGAATACAAACTATGGGCTGCCATCCTGGAGTCCTATTGATGTCAAGGATCCAATCTTTATCAATCTCAACGCGTTTCGTGAGACTGCTGCGAAGTGATACACAGACATACACACCTGACAACAATGCCTATATATGTATATATATATATACTAGCTGTGCTACCCGGCTACGCCGGCGTTAATAAATACCTGATCTTAGCTATAACAAAATAGAATTTGAATATGTCATATTAATGACCTGTAGGAAAATAGAAGCTGAGCTATGATTGGTTGCTATAGGCAGCCTGATAAATCTCCAGCCAACAGTAAACCCTCCCCCCCCGGCCGGGCAGTATATGTTACCTCACACATACACATAATAGACAGCTCATGTGACTGGCATCTGCCTTAATTCCCTATATGGCACATATATATATGGCTGTTTATTTTTGGAAATTAAAGATAGCACACGTATGAGGCGAGTTGTGTGAGGCGATTTGTGCACATCTGTGTCTGTCTGTGTGGTGTGTGTGTGTGTGTGGTCCCTGTGGGGTGAGTGCATGTGTTCCTATAGGGTGTGTATGTGTGTGTGTCCCTGTGGGGGGGGGTCTGTGTGTTGTGTGTGTGTCTCTGTGGTGTGTGTCCCTGTAGGGTGAGTGTATGTGTCACTATAGGGTGTGTATGTGTGTGTGTCCCTGTGGAGGGAGGTGTATTGTGTGGTGTGTGTGTGTCTCTGTGTTGTGCGTGTCTCTTTGTGGTGTGTGTGTCCCTGTGGGGTGAGTGCATGTGTCACTATAGGGTGTGTGAGTGTGTGTGTGGGGGGGGGGTAGGGGGTCTGTCTGGTGTATGTCTGTGTTGTGTGTGTCTCTTTGTGGTGTGTGTGTGTGTTCGGGTGCGTGGTGAGTATCCAATGTTGGGGCTGCACCTTAGCGACTATACACTTGCTGTTACTCTTTGTGTGCGTGTGGTGTGTATACATGTCCCCATGGATGGTGAATATCCCATGTTGGGGCCCCACCTTGGTGACTATATGCTGGTATATGCTGTTAGTCTTTGGTGCTGTCATTAGGCCCCTCTCATTCACAACTATCAACTGGCATTGGATTAATTCCATATCACTTTACATACATCTGCAACACTGTCCCCATTGGGGCTCACAATCTAAACATCTTATCAGTATGTCTTTGGAGTGTGGGAGGAAACCGGCGTGCCCGGAGGAAACCCACATAAAGACGAGAAGAACATACAAACTTCTTGCAGATGTCATCCTTGGTGGGATTCTAACCCAGGACCCCAGCCCTGCATGGCTGCAGTTCTAACCAATGAGCCACCGTGCTGCTCCCAGGAAGGGAGATGCTACTAATTGTGGAAACTATCGGACTATTGCAACTCATACTTTATCCCAGGAAAATACAGCTGAAGATCCTACAAAGACAGCTACAGCCTTACTTTGACATAGAGTTGCCAGGGGAACAACCATGATTCAGAAAAGGCAGAGGTACAAGAGATATAATTGCTAACATGAGATTGATAATGGAAAAGGCCAAAGAATACAACAAGAAGCTCTATTTGCTTATTCGACTACAGCAAAGCCTTCAACGGTGATCACTACAAAGTTTGGAATACCATGAAGCATATGGTCAGCAAACAAAGAAGACAAAGATTTTAGCTACTGCCTGGTACGACAGGGGCACATGGATTTGCTGGCAGGTATCTAGACCGAACTAGACTATGGCCTAGACATCTGCCCTGTCACCAATGGAAATTACTTTGAAAATTTTTAGTGTATAGATGAGACTTGGATAGGCAGTGGGTCTTTTCAGGTCAATACATTGCTATTATGTTCTCTTGGTGATGGACGTTGAGGCTGTAATTTTGCACCATATTTTTTTAATTACACAATATAAACAGACATTGAGGGTTTAATCGTAGGAGACCACATTACAAAGATCTAAGGCTGGCTTCACATGCTGATGGCATGCAGACACAAACGCAGTGAAAGCAGGGTAATTTTTCAGTGTCCGCAGCGGAGAATGTCCGCCTGCGGACACATCACTATGGAGCCCGCGCAGCCAATCGGCGGTGTCTGGGGGCGGGCCGGGGCGGAGATTAGCGGCGGAGATCTCCTCCTCCCGGCCGCCGGTAAGCTCCGGGACGTGTCAGCGGTGTTAAACAGCTGATGTGACAGATGTTTGAATCTTCCCGCGCCGACACCGAGAGGAGATGTCAGCGCGGGAAGATTCAAACAGCTGCCACATCAGCTGTTTCTCCACGCCGATACCGCTAGGAGATTACCGGTGGCGGGGAGGAGGAAATCATCAGAGGCTCAAGCTGATCTCCCGGTGGGCGTCGGTGATCTCGTGTGACATCACCGGTGGCCACCGGGAGAGATCTCAATGTGATCCGCAGCGTTCTCCTGCGGTGTCATGCAGAGGACACTGCGGATTCATTGAGATCAATGCATTTTTTGAGCGCTTGCGGATAGAACAAGCGCTGCGAACGCACAAAAAAATGCTGCATCTGGAGTGCGGTCAGAGGGCACATAAATTATGCGCATCTGAACGCAAATGCGGCCAAACGCAGCCATACGCAGGCACATGCGTTCCCATGTTAAACATAGGAACCCATGTGCGCAAGCGTTTGGCTGCGTTTGGTACGCTGCGCTCCATGCGCACATGTGAAGGCAGCCTAATATTTGCCCCTAAATATTAGAATACTAATTACATCCCTTTTAATATATTTTTGAATCCAGTGTCCAGACTGACTTTTAATAGGGAACTTGTCACATGCTATTAACCTGCAGAAATAGTTACCGTATATACTCGTGTATAAGCCGACCCGTGTATAAGCCGACCCCCCTACTTTTGCCCCCAAAATCTGGGAAAAACTATTGACTCGTGTATAAGCCGAGGGTGGACCCCAGCACAGGTATTCAGCCCCCAGCAGTGTGGTATACAGGCCTCCCCAGTGGTAGTATACAGCCCCCAGCAGTGTGGTATACAGCAGCCTCCCCAGTGGTATATACAGGCCCCAGCAGTGTTACAGCAGCCTTCCCAGGGTTATATACAGCAGCAGCAGCCCCAGGGGTATATACAGCAGCAGCCCAGGGTATATACAGCAGCAGCCCCAGGGTATATACAGCAGCAGCCCCATGGTATATACAGCAACAGCCCCATGGTATATACAGCAGCAGCCCCATGGTATATACAGCAGCAGCCCCATGGTATATACAGCAGCAGCCCGAGGTATACAGGCCCCCCCCAGGCTATATACAGCAGCAGCCCGAGGTATACAGGCCCCCCCCAGGCTATATACAGCAGCAGCCCGAGGTATACAGGCCCCCCCCAGGCTATATACAGCAGCAGCCCGAGGTATACAGGCCCCCCCCCAGGCTATATACAGCAGCAGCCCGAGGTATACAGGTCCCCCCCAGGCTATATACAGCAGCAGCCCGAGGTATACAGGCCCCCCCCAGGCTATATACAGCAGCAGCCCGAGGTATACAGGCCCCCCCCCCAGGCTCGGGAAACCTGTAAAGGAAGATGATTATACTTATCGCTGTCCGGCTGCCGTCCCCGCTCTGCATCGCTCTCCTCCATCTGCATCGCGCTCCTCCATCTTCCGGCTTCCGACTTCCTGTGTTCTGCGCCGACAATGACGTAATTCTCGGCGCAGACAGGAACCCGGAAGATGGAGGATCGCGATGCAGATGGAGGATCGCGATGCAGAGCGGGGACGGCAGCCGGACAGCGATAAGTATAATCATCTTCCTTTACAGGTTTCCCGAGCCTGGGGGGGGCCTGTATACTGATGGGGGGGCCTGTATACCTCTGGGGGGGGGGCGCCCGTATAGTGACTCGCGTATAAGCCGAGGGGGTAACTTTTCAGCCCAATTTGTGGGCTGAAAAACTCGGCTTATACGCGAGTATATACGGTAATCTGAAGTTTAGCAGCATTACAGTGCTGTCAGGCCACCTTATTGAAAGTGCGGCTTCCAGTACAAAATTAACTTTATCTTTCTCAAGAGCCGCTGACGTTCAATCATAAAGTTGCAGTCCGCTCAGTATACAGTAAGTGGTGACTGTGAGCATGCCCCACCCTTTGATTGAAAGCACTCTGTAGTGTATCTGTGCAGATCAAGCTGCCAATGAAAGTGTTGGGACCTGCTTACAGTCACTGTTCACAATACTGAAACGAGGCCGTGCCTCTAAGACCCCCTTTCACATGTGCATGTAAAGCACACATATGTAACACGGTCCATTTTTTATATCCGTGCAGTAGAGTATTTTGTAATCCGTGTGTATCCTCCATATGTCTTCCATGTGTTTTCCGTATGGCTAAAGCAAAAGTTATTCGAAACCTTCTCCTATACTTTCATTGCCATCCATCCGTGTGCTGTACATATTTTTCACTGACCCATAGATGTGTATTGGCCATTGTTATCTGTGCTAATGAAAAGCATGACATATGAGCAGCCACATAGTTTATAATGGGTATGTGTAGTATCTGTGAAGAAATATGGATACCATACAAACCAGAATTACAGACATGTGAAGGAGGCCTTCCACTGAAAGTCTAAGGAAGAATAAAGTTAATTTTCTCCTGGTCGCTGCAATTTCAATGAGGTGGCTATACAGCATTGGAATGCTATTAACCTGCAGATTAACCTTATATTTGTAGGGTGACAGCATTTGGGGACAACAAAGGTTCCCTTTAATGGGAAGGGGTCTGTAGAAAATATTCTACTTCTTGGTTTTTGCAGAGAAGATTTTATTCCTTGATTTGGGTTCAAACGCTACATCAAAACACACATTTAGGAGCGTGTACATGACTTTTGCAAAGGGGTGGATGTATTATTGATGCAGCCTGTGCAGCTACACATGGACCCAAAAAGTAAGGGGACCCACTGCCACCCCAAATCAGTGTGTTTCTGCTCTCAGACAGAATTATTGTGGTGCAAAGGGCCTCTGTAATTCTTGCTCAGGGGCCATTTTCTGTCTGTCCGCCACAACTTTGGCATATGGGTGAATTCTATCCGATCCCATACTTAATAATAAATAAGCAATTTAAAAAAAAAAACATGTTTTCTGATATTGAAATTTTGTCTAGACTAAAAATATGGCAAGAACTCAAAAGGAATCATCTCCACTGCACAGGTACTGTAATAAAGCAGGTGAACTAGTACCGTAGTTGTTTCAAAAGAATGAATAGCATTCCCTAAGCCACTTTTCAGAATAGGAAAGCAGAAATGCTGGGATAAGTATCCTACTGATTGATGTCTGTGCAGAATTCATGCAACAGTGATATACTCACCCAAAAGCACAAACTTACTTTGCTAGAACTACTGGGAAGACCTTGAGCTCCATAACACTGCATTGTTATGGAGGCAGCTTCGCAGTGGCAAGGCAAGTATAGACAGTATCACAAGATACTGTATGGGACAGTCTCATAACATGATGGAATAGCATGATGTATTAGGCATAACACAAAATACAATATTTGTAGATATTCAGCTTTTTTATAGAAGAACTTTAACGTGTTGATTCAACCTTTTGTTGGCAGCCATGTGGATTCTACACTAAAATAGAAAATTTACCACCATTGCATTGACTGAAGGGCAAGGCTGTGAGCTCAGACATGCTTAAAGGGAACCAACCACCTCAGATCACCCTAATACACAGTTAGTACATGTCCCTGCACCCTAAGGATACCTTTCCAGCACTGTTTTTGTGTAAAATTTTGCATTAGTATAACTGATATAAAGAGTTTATAAAGTTACTAGCCTGGAGACATCTGGGCGTATCCCTCCTTCTGTTATACTTCAGGGCTGTGCATTGCATGTCTGTGCTCCCCCTCCCTCCGTGCCTGCTGCCCTGCCCTGATGGGCGTGATCGTTATCTCCTCTGCACAGAGGGAGGGGGAGCGCAGGCATGCAATGCACAGCCCTGAAGTATAACAGAAGGAGGGATACGCCCAGATGTCTCCAGGCTAGTAAGTTTATAAACTCTTTATATCAGTTATACTAATGCAAGATTTTACACAAAAACAGTGCTGGAAAGGTATCCTTAGGGTGCAGGGACATGTACTAACTGTGTATTAGGGTGATCTGAGGTGGTTGGTTCCCTTTAAGGTTTACTAAACGAATTAGATTGATGGAGAGAGTAGTACGACTAATTCACACATACATTTCAGGCCACAAATGAATATTCCATTGCTGAGAGAATAAACTCTGAATCTTTATAGACTTTACGGCAATACGTGTTTCAGCTAACGAAAACCTTCATCAGGTATTGTATGCCTTCAGGTATGGTATGCCTACCATACCTGATGATGGCTTTTGTTAGCCAAAATGCATTGTCGAATATAATACTAAATCTTGGTTTTGGAAGAAAAAAAACTTCCTTTGAGATCCTCTTTATCCTCCGGAAGCACCGAATGGGAATCGGCTTATCTATTCCGAGTCTACGATAGCGTAAAGGGTGGGTCAATTCCTACCTAGTGCATTGATCCTCCACATTATTCTCTGCCTAGTACCACCCCCGTGCACTTGATTGGTATTATAACTGAGACACACACAACACACAAACCAATAGGGACGGAGCTAGGCAGGGAAGAATAGACGTTTGGTGAACTTTTTGGGAATCTGCCCGCCCTCAGTGCATAAGTAGCTAAATTTACATAAAGATTCAAAGTTGAGTTTCTCAGTGATAGATAATTCAGATATGGTCGAGAATTACTACCCTACCCAGATATGTAATTAATTTGGTGTCACAAAAGATTCTAACAGGTTCCCTGTAGTTAATGAACGACCTAGGAGTAAGAGGACTATAAGCATTATTCCCCCTTTTAATCACCATTTGTGGTCATGTTAAGGTCCTAAAACATGTTAGTTTGATCGTCATAACATGTCCGGGTCTTTGCTGTTAGTTTGATGCATATTGTAATCTTGAATGCTCCCAGAATCTTGTTTCCATAGCTTTCATTTTACATTTGGATGTACAGTAGAGTGATGACCAAGGTTATAAAACTAAGTGTTCTTGAATGTCTGTTTGATCTTGCATTAAACCCTGAGATGATGAAGGATTGAGCAACATGAAGCTCCGAAAAGCATTTCTTCAATATTTCTTGTGGCTTATCCGCATAGAGACTAGACAACTGTTATTATAACTGCAGGCATCTGCTGACAAGGCTGAAGGCTGCTTAATAAATTTCTTCTATTATAAAAGGAAAACATAGTAAATGTGGTATAGGAAATAATGAAGATGAATATTTATAGTTATAATAAATGATGTCTGTCAGTATGGTACACAGAATTCATGATGCTGGATCTCTGCCACTAGTGAAAGAAGCAATTTTGATAGTACCAGTATACTAGGCAACGGCCGTTCTATAATATTATGCTAGTGGCTTTGTATGTGAAGCTGACGACTGGAACAGACCACAGACTAATCAGCATTCGCTGATAATTAGAAATAGTGCCAGTCTATAGTCTCTTGCTAAATTGCAACGGAAGACCAACTGATACAGGTTGAAATGATTAGTAGTAATATATATGGATGATTTGCTAAAACTGTCTGATTTTTAGACCATGTAAACCTATCCCAGACGGTCTTAAAATGGGCCAAATTTATCATTGTGGCTTATGCGAAATAATAAATTTGCTGCATTTTTAAAGGGAACTTGACAGGCGATTTGTATTGCACAAACCGTGGGCTTCATGATTTGCAGCCTGGCTGCTTGATTTCAGCCAAGCATATTATTCTCTGAAGTCCTTCAGTGTGTCAGACAATATAGAACATCCAGTCGGCGATCAAAGCCACAGATGAGAAGAGGTGGCCAACATTTTGTTTTTAATTTGGGGATGGCAAATAGATGGCTGTGTGCGACTTTTATACCTCTTTAGTAAGACAAATTTATGGACAAGTCCTGTGGGATCCATGCCTGGTTCATTTTAATGAATGTGAGCTTGCTCATGTTGGCTGTAAACAGGCGGATGCACCTGTCTGTGAACACACCCCCTGCCATGCTAAACACGTGTTCCGACAATATACTTGACAGCACATCCAAGACATAAATGACAATCTAATGGCCATGTGGAAACCCAGAAGTTAAATGGGGCGCACCCATCACTCAGTACGTGGAACAGGACAACATACTCTTCCACCATGTTCTTGAAATGCTGCCTCCTGCTAGTATAGACCATATGAGATGGTGCTGCTCCATGCTATGGCTTGCTGAGGAGCATTTTTGTCAGTTTGTCCAGGCTGACCCTTCCTTCCAAGGTGGTGCCAGTACCACAGCTGCATTGGCAACTTCCTTCTCTTCCTCTGCCTTGTGTCTACTGAGTCTCCGCTGTCTGGTAGGAATTCTGTCAATAGTGCATCTACCATTGTGCCCTTTTATTACTGCATTTTCTTATCACACTCCAGTGATTGAAATAAGGATGGCACATTGTTCTTGTAGCTGGAATCCAATAGGGTGGCCAACCAGTAATCAGGTAACAATCTGGGTAATTCGATGGTCATTGTGAAAGCAATGCAACATGTATTCACTCATGTGTGACAGGCTGCCCAGAGGCAACAGTAAGCTGGTTCTTGTTGGGAGGTGTATCATCTGTGTTTTCTGTATCCCCCCCAGCAGGGGCTGGCTGGTAGATCTTGCCCTATGGGGCAGTCTACTTCTGCCAGCCGAGCACAAGTGAGGACCGGGGGGGGGCCCCTATCATTGCAGAGGCGGCCCTAAACTAGGGCAATACCACCGGCCTGGGGGCAAATGCTTCCCTGTCACCTGGGCCAGCCTGCCCCTGCCCCCTAGGTACGCTCTAGTGATGCCCATGACCTGCTTTAGATGCCCATCTGCTGTGAACATGGTTCCTCTTTATCCTCCAAAATTGTCCCCTGGTTGGATAGTTGTGTGCCTGGCCATTGTTGGTACAGGAACCCACCCACTGAGCCATGTTTGGACGACTGGCCTGACAATCATGTGAATAGTCCCTGTTCTTTCTCCTCTCCCTCCTTTGCGACCACCTCCATCATTGCATGAGGCATTTTTTCATGGAGGTATATAAGTCGGATAGTAACACTGATTATGAGATAATTTGTGGTGGCCATGCTCATAGAGTACTCAAAGCTGCACAACACATTACGCATGCTCCATATGGAAACCGAGTCGCTGGTTGTACAGTGGTGTTCTGCATAACAATTCACCCATGCATGTTGCAGCTGAAACTCCACTATCGCCTGCTACTGCACTCAGTCTCTCCAGTAAACGCAGAGTTCTAACCTTTGGGTTACGTCGCATGTGAGGTGGTAAGTGGGAAAGTAGAAGTTACTTCTGCAGTACAGACGAGCGCCAGCAGCAGGTTGAGAACTCCGAAAGCATGCACAGACACTCCCATTTTGTGCAGTAGCTCTTACCTCTTGAGGTAAATTTTCGGGAATCTCTGCACCACCAAATTCAGCAAACTGGCTAGTCCCAGAGCTGCTGTTTTGAGTGTGCTTCATTCTGTTGTAACCTCAGGGGCACATGAGGTCAGAAGGCCATCAGCATTTAATCACTCACAGGCTTTTGTGAAACTCAGGGTATCGTCACACAAGGCCATATCGCCGCCGATTACATAGGCGACGGAGGGGCATGGCCTATCGCCGGCGACAGTGCCGCTACGTCACCTAATATAAAGGGGCGATCTCGGCGCTAAATATCGCCTCTGAGTGGTCGCCTGGTTTCTTAGCAGTGCTCTGAAACCAGGCGACCACTCTGGGGCAATGTGTACATATCGCCCCATGTAACATGATGATCTGCGATGTTACAGGCGATGAGAGCCATAGGCTCCCATGTTACAGTATTGCCGCTGGAGTTTTCAGACACCCCAGTGGCGATGCGCCTGTAACATCACCGGTGCGTCGCCGAAGGTATCGCTGCGTGTAAACACGCGACGGCGATGCTGGCGGGGCGCCAAAAACGTGTGCGCCCCGAGCGTCGCCGGTGATCTCTCCGGCGAGGTGTACTCGTGTGACGGTACCCTCACAGTTTCTGTTGGATTTGCTCTTTAATGCTCTAGGGGTTAGGGATCTTTTCACTGATGGATGAGTACTCTTTTAGCCATTTAGTTGTAGCTTGTAATTACCCTCCCCTTCCGCTATAGCTACCCACCTCTGAACTCACGCCATGTTGGATCTAGTATTTATTTTCAGCCCATGGTGATTTTGTTCATTCCTGTGTTGTTGTTGTGAGGTGTTGTTCTTTTTTCCAGCAACAAACATATTGTCTGGAGAAATCCCTGAAGCCCTTTCATACCTTTTGTCCTTCACTTCCTTGGGGGGTAAGCGGGACATCTAGGTGAGTCACATTCAGTAAGGCATGATACCCAGAAATCCCCACTTACAGGGGTGATCTTTGGAACAGGGACTAGCCTAGGAACACCTAGCTTGAGAGACAGTTCATGTGCACACTGTCTCTGCTTCCTAAGCATCACAGGCATATAATCTCTGTATGCTTGCTCTTTTGTGGGTGGTGTACTTAGCAACCTCTCACCTGGTTCCTTAGAAGGCACATGAAACACGCGACGGTCGATGAGGAAATTAGGCTCGAGCAAGCATGTCCTAGTCCTGTGGTTAGGGATGACCTCTGTGCAGGTAACCTTAGTGACTTCGCAGTAGGATAATAGTTTGTACAAAAAGAGCTAGGTGGCGGTGCTTCAACTGAGAGATTGTGCTTTTCCTGCCTTGTGAGAGTCACAGCTGCTACGAGATGTCACCAACGCCTAAACTTTGTGTGGTTTTTTTTTCCCCAACCAAATGAGTTTCAGAACAGCCTGCTGTTATTTTTCTTAGCTGTGCTGAATTTGGGCTAGGGTCACACATGCGGCATGTTTTTTAAATCCTGATCAGTTTTGAGCTTTCAAAAAGCTCAAAACCAGATCAGGAAACGCTCGCCATAGGAGCCCATTATGGTAACCGGATTGCTTTACATGCAATCCCGTTACCGGCTCCGGATCTGCAGCCTGCACTAAAAATCATGCAGGCTGCAGTTTTCGGAGCGCTTCTGGCAACCGCAATGCGGTAACCGTATTGCTCCGGATGTGTAATCCTGAGCAATGCGGTTACCGTGTACTTTTCTCATCCCTGCTGCCTCAGGGATAAGCAAAGTGTTAAATGTTATAAATATGTTAATACACATTTAACACTTTGCTTATCCCTGCGGCAGCAGGGATGAGCAAAGTATACGGTAACCGCATTGCTCAGGATTACACATCCAGAGCAATGCGGTTACCTCATTGCGGTTCACGGCACACATTTTGCAAACAAAATGTGTGTGATGGCAATTGCGTTCACCGCATCCGGATCTGGATGCGGTGAACGCAATTGCCTGCCCAAATGTGGCCCCAGCCTCGGTCATGCAGGTGTTATGCTGACCAGATGAGGAGAAGGAGGTGGAAGAAACAGAGTAGGAGGAGACAGAAACAGAAACAGAGACGTCCAGCAATCCTCAGTGATGGTAGGACACACCCACCACAAAGCACTTTCCACCTCAGGCCCAGCTGCCACTACATTTACCCAGTGGGTAGTTAGATATAACATCCATGCCCATGTTTACTGGTCCACGGATTGGCGTTTATGTCGATCTTTCCACTGATGGCTTTGCAGAGTGCACACCTGATTTTTTTCTGCAACTTGTTTGTGCAGGGCAGGGATGCCTGGCCTAGCAAAGTAGTAGCAGCTGGGGATCATGTACTGTGGACAAGCCATCGCCAAATGACAGCCTTTCAAAGGTCATGAATTTTAGAATACTGCCATTCAGGAGCAGGGCTTATTGGTGTGAATGAGTTTTGGGGATGGATAGCTGAATGCTTCCATGGGATGATATGGAGATGTTCCGTGACATTGCTGGTGGTGGTGCTGTCCTACCCTCTCTTTTCAGGGAGCCAGGTGGCTCTGTTACTTGGGAGGGGAAGAAAGAGGCCAAGACCACAGCAGAAGAGAGAGCATGAGGAACCGTTTCTCTTTCCCAATTTTTCAGGTGTGTACTATACTGCAGCTTGTGATTTGCATTCAAATGCCTCGTTATGCAGGTGATGATCAGGTTAAGAACATTTATGCCCCACTTCAGGCTTTGACGACACAGTGTTTAAACCACCCGTCTTTTGTTGTCAGCACATTGCCTGGAAAAATGCCAAGCCAAGGATCTCCTTTGAGCTGCCTTTGGTTTGGGCAGTAACAGGTAAAGGACGGACACTGCATTTTTGCACCCTGCTCCCTCTATTGCTGTACAGCTGGGACAGTGTGTCCACCACATCTTCCTCCGAACTGGGCATGTCACTGATATGGCCTTGACTCCATGTGGGGTGTAGGACCTAATCATCTCCAGAATAATTTTTTCCAATCTCCTCATCCCTACCCTCCTTATCAGTATGCACATTGCAGAAAACCCCAGCAGTTCACACCTGTGTTTCAAAATCATCATCAGAGATGTACTGTGGTAGTCCATTGAATGTGTGTACAAGACTTCCCACATCCTCGTTCACAAACTGAATAAGTGTTTTTGGTCATCAGTGCAGTCAATCTCTGCCACTTCTGGGGCAGGGCCCTGTGGATGGCCCACGGAATCCCAGCTAGCAGAGTCTTTAAAAAGCCGAAGTGACTGCTGCATGATGTGGGGCTCAGGCTGGTTGACCCATTTGCTAGGGAATGAGATGGAAGTTAAATGCCCATGTGCTGCAGGTGCAAATCCTGCACTTTCAGCAGGGGACTGGGTGGAACATAAAATGAAGGAACTGGAGGCACTGTCAGCCATCCAATCTAAAACCGCCTCTATTGCAAAACAGTCTGTAAAGTTTCTGGGTTTTACATGGTCCTTCTTTTGTCTGCCCTCATCCAAAATAGAGACTGAAACCTCATCCTGCCCTTGAATTTCCTGTCTGTCCTGCTTATAAATCCCAGTCCAGGAATTATTCCTTAACTGGGTATTTTGGTGTTAGCTGGTTTCTGATACTCTCCTGACCTTCTTCTGGACGTCCTGCTTCCACCTGTTTACTTTGTTTTTGCCTTATTACTTCACAGCTGTCTGCAGTCTGGTGCTGGACCATCATTGTAACAAGCCCCAGAGCCATGGGGGACCCCTTGCCTGAATGCAGCAGACATGCTGCATTCAGTGCTGGGCCTAGATTCTAATCCATGGAGGGGGGGGTGACAGGTCCTATTTAAAGCTCAGCACATTTTGGTTAGTCTTCTTCTGTTGAATGTAGTTTGCCAGTTCTATGATAGATCTGTCCATGCATTCAAAAACAGTATGTCCCATATCCAGGAGGTGGTGAAATACCGTATATACTCGTGTATAAGCCGAGTTTTTCAGCCCAAAATTTGGGCTGAAAAGTCTCCCCCTCGGCTTATACACGAGTCAATACAGGTGGGGGCTGTGTCCGGGGCTGTGGAGGCTGCAGGAGGCGGGGGGAGGCTGCTGTATGAGCGGCCCCGTCACGTGGGGCCGCTCATTAAATATGCACTGCTTCCCCCTGTCAATCAGCGGCAGGGGGAAGCAGTGCATATAGCCCCCAAATGCTGGCACTCGCCCCGCCCCTTGTAAGGGCCCCCCCCCCCGCTGCTTATATATTACCATCCCGGTCTTCTGATCAGCGGTGCTCCTCGGTGCTCCGTCCGTCCGTCCTGCTGCATCCGGGATCTCCGGCCGTCGCAGGCATATGACGTCATCGCGCGACGGCCGGGGATCCCGGATGTAGCAGAACGGGAGCAGAGAAGACAGAGCGCCGAGGAGCACCGCTGATCAGAAGACCGGGATGGTAAGAGAAGCGGGGGGGGCCCTTGCAAGGGGGGGCAAGTGCCAGCATTTGGGGGCTGCTGGGGACCCCCTGGGGGCTGCTGGTGACCCCCAGGGGGCTGCTGGGTACCCCCTGGGTGCTGCTGGATACCCCCAGGGGGCTGCTGTGTACCCCCTGGCGGCTGCTGGGGTCCCCCTGGGGTCTGCTGGGGACCCCCAGGGGGCTGCTGGGGACCCCCAGGGGGCTGCTGTGTACCCCCTGGGGGCTGCTGGGTACCCCCAGGGGGCTGCTGGGTATCCCCTGGGGGCTGCTATATGTACCCCTGGGGGCCTGCTGTATACCACTGGGGCTGCTGTATACTACTGCTGGGGCTGCTATATACTACCACTGGGGCTGCTATATACTACCACTGGGGCTGCTGTATACTACCACTGGGGCTGCTGTATACTACCACTGGGGCTGCTGTATACTACCACTGGGGCTGCTGTATACTACCACTGGGGCTGCTATATACTACCACTGGGGCTGCTGTATACTACCACTGGGGCTGCTGTATACTACCACTGGGGCTGCTGTATACTACCACTGGGGCTGCTGTATACTACCACTGGGGCTGCTGTATACTACCACTGGGGCTGCTGTATACTACCACTGGGGCTGCTATATACTACCACTGGGGCTGCTGTATACTACCAATGGGGCTGCTGTATACTACCACTGGGGAGGCCTGTATACCACTGGGGGGGGCCTGTATACCACACTGCTGGGGGCTGTATACCTGTGCTGGGGTCCACCCTCAGCTTATACACGAGTCAATAGGTTTTTCCAGATTTTGGGGGCAAAAGTAGGGGGGTCGGCTTATACACGGGTCGGCTTATACACGAGTATATACGGTACTTTCTCCCATGGAGGCAAAATAACTGTTAATACTTCTAATGTTGTCCATGAAATGTTTGCTGCATTTACTTTGGCCTTTCATCAACATTTGAAACACTTCTGGATACTGTAGTATGGGTAGATAGACTGTACCCTTCTGACATAACTACGTAAAGTTTCCATTGGAAAAATTTCACAAGATTGGCAACTCTAGCATAAATCGTTCATGACTTGTATTTTCATCATGGGTAAAATTATGTGCTTGATGTTGAAGTGAACCTCTTACATGTACTAAGCCACATTGAACTTGCCAATGGAGTTTGTGTTTGACATCGCTAGCATTGTCATACAGCATTATTTGTCAACCTCATAGATTTGAAGTTGGAGAACCGGCCGCACGGTGTGCTCACTGTGGGTCAGCATCTCGTGAGTATCTTATTGATGTTGAGAGGTGAGATTCGGCTTAGCAGCGCTGTTGATACAAAATGACATCCTGTAATAGTCTTATGGACTTGGACTGAGGGAACTCGTGTACGGCACACATACTCTTCTCTGCAGTGGCTTGGTCAAGGCAATGCTGTGTGTGTTTTATAGTTTTATTTGTGTGGTGTTGCCTTTGTGTAGTGCATCTGCTGCTTTATTTTCAATGTCATGCGAGTATTTTTTAGATGGGCCCATGGTGTTGTATATTTTCACAGTTTAAGCAAGCTGAATTAAACTACTTAAAAATGTTTTTAATCCTGAGGTGAAATGACCATTACACCCAGAGTGATACTGTTAGTGATTATGAGTATGACCTCAAATATGGGGATTCCTACAACTAGAGCAAATATGTTGAGCGCTACAATTAGAGAGATACTGTAAGGCTATTGGTATATGCGTGTGGCCAATTGTATCTCCTCGGGTGATTGTAGAACGTGTTGTGCTCTCTCCTCCTGTGTGGTCTCTTCTCTCTTTCATTGTGATGTCTCTCCACCGTGTGCATTGTCTCCCTTTGTTTTGTGTCCTTCTCCTGTGCGCTTTCTCTTTCCCCTTGTGCTGTCTTCCCCCTGTGTGCTCTCTGTCGCCTTGTCCAGTCTCTCTCTGTCTCCACTTGTGCTGTCTCTTCACCCTCTGCTCTCAGCGGCCGAGTGAGTTACTGCGCAAAGAAATATTTTTCTATGCTCATGTGCAGGAACTCACGCAGCTGCCATCTTTGTACACCCGTTCACGTGCAGTAGCAGATTGAGTATACAGAGATGGCGGCTACCTGCGCAGTCACACGGATGCCATATTTGGACAATGGCGGCGGCACGCGCAGTAAGTCACACGGCCAGAATATTTGGACACTGGCGGCCACATGTGCATTATGTCACACGGCCGCCATACTTGAACATTGGCGGCTACATGCGCAGTAGCAGATAGAGTGTACAAAGATGGCAGGTAACTTACTGCGCATGAGCAAGGAAATACTTTTTTTAATTATTTTTTTACAATGTGGACAAATTCAGGAGACACGTGGCTGGGTCTGCCTGCAATGCAGCCAGTGTCCTCTAGGTGGCAGTATTTTCTGGACAAACGTACAGAGTATGATAATGCTTTTAAGGAAGTGTATGCCTCTACTTGTTCTGACCTCACCATTCCTACAGCGGTACTGGGGTCTACAAATTTATGCAAAAACGTCCGGTCGCCTGTGTGCGCCTGTGTGCACCAGAGGAGTGCTGTTTCATTTGAGCACATAGCAGGCAGGGATCAAGCACGTCTTTTCCCTGCAGCAGCTCCACCAACAGCATCTGCGTCACGGCCATGCCTCCTATTTGATGCTCTCGTCATTATTATCCTTTCAAAAAAGTGCAGAGAATTACTCGGCCTGTATACAAAGAGAGAGTGCCCATCAGATTATTACACTTCCTGTGTGCAGGGTGCCACCACAGAGCCTTTTTTCAAAGTACCCCTAGCAGGGTTGTGGAGTCGGTAAGCCAAACCCCAACACCTCAATTTCCCTGACTCTGACTCCACAGCTCTGACTCCCTCATACATGGCTCATGTTTAAGTGATAAATTTATTGTAGTACAAAGTGAATATCAGGCTTTTAAACATTATTATGATACAATAATCAAGCTATTTACATATGACCTAATAATGTATAATAATATTCAACACATTCTACATTCAACTACTTTACCCAATATATTATATATTTTAGGAGTCTGAGTTGGTCCATTTTAAACCGACTCCAACTCCACCAAAAAATGGACTCCGACTCCACAACTCCAACTCGCCCATAGAGCCTAGTGACCCCGCAGAGCTTGGTGCAGAGTGGTCACATGAAGGCTTTTATTAAGAGGATCCCTACAAATCCTTTTTTCAAATGACGACTTTTTTAAAGTACCTGCACAAAACCTTTTTTAAGAGTAACTCCCCAGCGCCTTGTGCAGAGTGGCCACTCAAAGCCTTTTTTGCAAGTTGCCCCCTCAGAGTCCGGTGCTGACTGGACACACAGAGCAGTTTTTTATGCTACGTTCACAGATTGCGCTTTTGACGCGCGCTTTTCAAAAAAAAGCGCACCTGCGTCTGCCGGCAAAGGGAATGGAATTTCACTTTTGCCGTGCATACGCTGCACTTTTATGGGAGAGAGCGTGCGCGTAAAATGAATGACCATGTCAATTCTTTACGCCAGTGCGCCTGCGCTTTCTCCAATAGAAGCCATTCATACAATGCGCAATTCCAGCGTGTATAATGCCGGCACTGCAGGATGTGATGTCACACGGGGGAAGAAGAATCCTGTTTTCCCCCCTGTGTGACATCTGTGACAGCCCTTTTTGGGTTTCGCAGTGTATTAATATACATTGCGAAACCTAAATAAAAGTTATCCACATATATGAAAAAGAATAAAAATTTAATAATACTTACCCTGCGCCGGGTGTTCGGGGAGCCAAAACATCCACGTCTGATCTCCTTCCAGAGCCTGTGATCTGTGATTGGTTGCTTGCGATCATGTGACATGCATGTCACATATCACATGATCGCGAGCGGCCAATCACAGATCTTGGCAGGTCCTGGAAGTACAGTAGATGTGGTTGTCTCGGCTCCCCGAACACCCGGGGGAGGGTAAGTATGCAATTTTTATTATTTTTAATACCATTTGGATTACTTTTATTTAGGTTTCACAGTTTATATTAATACACTGCGAAACCCAAGAAGGGCTGTCACAGATGTCACTCAGGGGAAGAACACAGGATTCTTTCTCCCCTGTGCTTTTGGGGGAGAAGTGCACCCATAAAAAAAGCGGTGTGTGAATGCAGCGTTTTTTTTTTACGGTGCTTTTTTGCGCGGACACAAAACGTGTCAAAATGCGCCCGCGCAAAAAAAGCGCAACAGAAGCTCCATGTGTGAACATGGGTTACTGTAGGAGTCATCTTAAGGCTAACATTGTCCCTTTATTAAGCAGCCTCCTGTCCCTATGCTAGTCAGAGCAAAATAGCGGTGCCACCTGTAATCCGGCGTCTCTGCAGGCCTGGTCATGTTGTGCATCGGCCAATCACAGTCATGCCAACCCACCCCCTGGCCGTGATGGCTGCGGAAGTGCCCACAGACGAAAAGCTTTTTGATTGGCTGCACTGCTGTCTGTCAACATTTTTTATTCAGCATCGAACTACAAACTGGGACATGCACTTCCATGAAAACCCCGTGTTTGCATTTGAGCAGTGGACACTAGGTGTCATGTACTAACCCTGAACTTTACACTTCGGGTTCGCTCATCCCTAGTGGTGAAGTGAAATCCGTGAAGGTGATCTAAGAGCAGCACCTGCTTTAGAATAAGCAGTATTGTATGTGGCATTCCTCTTTCAAAATTGAATGACTGCCAGCTATAGATTTTTCTGGCTGAGGCTTTATGTGTAAGGTTGCAGATCCCTGCCTGTATCTCAGTGAGATTAGCTGAGAATAAGTCCTAGTCATGCTGTTGAGGTAGCTTGTCTCACAAAGGGACTGTTCAGAATTAATTATAAAAATGGCTTCACTAAGGTGCACTTACTAAATATGGGGCTATTACCATCTAAGTAAGAGAGAGAAGAGGGATTTAAATCAATAAAGAACCGACAATAACATCAATGGAGACAGCTCTATTCCGTGTTGTCCTCACAGCATGAAGGACATGTTCCTTGCCTTTCTCAGATTTGTAAGAGCTGAAGGGGGTATGCAAAGAACTCTTATTTTCTTTTCTTTTTGTAATCTATTATTGCAAGTTCATTTATTTATATACATTATTTAGACTTCAATGTAATTTGCAACTTACCGGTAATCATATCCTTCATTTTAAATTGGCAACAAAAATAACCATATTTTGCATGCGAGTCAAAAGAAATAACAGAAATCCATGTGGTTTAACATTTTCTCCTGCATTGCCGATTAACAGGGAGGTAAACGAGGGAGAATCCAGTCATCTTCCTCATTGAGGGGAAAAATTGAAAGTATGGCAATCAGAAGTGTCCGGATGACATCTGCGCATCCAGCAATCTGGTAATCATAACTTGTTATATTTGGTGATGGGCGAACCCGAACTGTAAAGTTCAGGATCCATACCGGGCACCTAGTGTGCTTGCATGGACCCCAAACACGGACCTCTCAGTGAAGTCCGTGTTACTGTTCGGGTTCGGCCGCACAGATAAAGCTTGTTGAAATGCTTCAGTGCAGCCAATCAGCAAGCTTTACTAGTGCAAAATGGGGATTAAAGCAGATCAATTAAACTTACCAGGTTTCCATGCAGCTATCACTACTTCCAGGTCTGCTCATTAAACCTTATGCATATTCCTCTGCTTCCCTGTCCACCCTCTATGACCACATCTGTGATTGGTTGCTGGCAGACCACGCTCCCACCCTCTGTGCCAGCATCTGTGATTGGTTTCCCTACACACCCTAGTATAAAAATGAATAATAGTAAAAAATGGCGTGGAGTCCACATTTTTATACCCAGCACAGATAAAGCATACAGCTGGAGGCTGCAGCCAATGCCTTTTTTTTAATGATTTAAATTACTAATTTTTATAAAACTATATTGGGTCACCCCCACATTTTGATACACAGCCAAGATAACGTACACATCTGGGGTTTGGGCTTCTTAGCTTGGGTAGGTGCATGGTTATTGGGCCCGCCCCAGGCTAATGAAAAAAGCAGCCAACAGCCACCCCAGATTTGGTACATCCATTCAATGTGCCAAATCCTGGTGGTTTACCTTGGTCATCCCAATTACACTGGCGTGATGGTGATCGGGGTAATATAAATGGTAATGACAGCTTTGATTTGTCAAAAATCACATCTGCCATCAAGCCCTAGGTTAGTAATGGGAATGGGTAGGGGTCTATGAGACACTTCAATACAATACTAACCTGTAACTCAAAAGAAATATACACAAAACAGAGAAAAATCCTTTATTTGAAATAAAAAAAACACACACCCTCTTTTACCCCTTTATTAATCCCCAAAACAACCCCTTTAGGTCCGAAGTACTCCACCATACGACGTCCCACAAAGAATTTGGCTCTTCTACATCCAGAAGCTGCAGTGATTGAAAACAGTTGCGCGGGAGCCCTAGACTATGAGAAGCGGTGACGGAAATAAGTTCACGGGAGTTAATTGAAGAGGCTTTTACCACTGTCGTCAGTAAACAGAAATGATTACATTTTTAAATAATTTTAAAAAACGGTGTGGGTGTCCCACGTATTTTGCTACCCAGCCAAAATAAAGTCGACTTTATCAGCACTGGGTATAAAAATACAGAGACCCCACGCCATTTTTTATATTACGGTATTTATTTTTACCAGGGCTGTGGAGTCGATAAGCCAAACCATCGACTCTGACTCCTCGATTTCCATGACTCAGACTCCATGGCTCCGACTCTCTTATACATGGCTCATGTTTAAGTGATAAATTTATTGTAGTACAATGTGAACATCAGGCTTTTAATCATTATTATGATGATGATACAGTAATCAATAGATTTAGATAGAACATAATATTACTTCATAATAATAATATTCAACATACCGTATACTGTATTGAACTACTGAACCCAATTTATTACATTTTTAGGAGTCTGAATCGGTACATTTTATACCGACTCCCCCTGACTCCACGAAAATGGGCACCGATGCCATGACTCCAACTCCACAGCCTTGATTTTTGCGCTAGCGTGAGGGCAATCAATCACAGACACCAACACAGAGGGTGGAGGCGCAGTTTTACTGTAACCAGTCACAGGCACTATCACAGAGGATGGGTGGGGAAGCTGAGGAATATGGTTTAATGAGAGGGCCCGAAAGCAGTGACAGCAGTGCAACAACTCGTATAATTGTCCTGCATTTTGCTTCCATTTGCAGCGCCCTAGCCCTTACTACCATCATTTTAAAGCACAGAAGTTTGGGTCCCCATATACTTATATGGGGTTCAGCTATCGGGCTCAAGTTCAGGTCAAGTCCGATCCTGAACAGGCCTTTGTTTTTATATCCGATCACATTGGGCAAACCTGAATATCTGAGAGTTCGCCCATGTCTGGTTATATTACATTTTTATACCACAAACTTTGAAAAAATGGAGTCAAGAATTTATCATATAAAAAATATCAGTTTTATTAAATCAAAATAAAACAAAACAGAGTTCATGATAATATTGAGGTCACCAAATAAGAATAGAAAAAATAGCAGCATATGAATATGGTTAAAGCACTATAGAAATCATGATTCCATGATGATTAGTATTGAGAACTGTTCAGAAATCACACTTTAAAGTCAAGTGCAATGAAAGGGAGATCATCCCAATATAACATGCCTGTAATGAAGTAATAATTCTAGGAATACAGTGCAAAAATGCTTACACATAGTGATGGTGCATGTAAAGGTCATTAGCTGGAGGTACAAATCTCCCCCATGCTGACAGCAATGATGACAGCCGGGCTCCCCGCACACCGGTTGAGCTGTGTGTGCCTGCGTGAACTAAGGTGATTATGCGCAGGCGCCGAAGAGGAAGGAACAAACAGTAGAGGAGGTGGCAGACACATAGAGGAGACAGGGAGGACCGAGAAGCAGGGATCTCAGGACACAAGAACCAGGCGCATCGGACCAGCTAAGGTCTCATTCAAATACATGGCGGGAAACATTTATAAACTGTTTCTTTTGCAGTATGGGGGGGGGGGAGGCAGAGAGATTACAGACACCTTCACAGAATGCAGCATAGACACTGCTGAAGGAGCTGCTGCAAAGACAGATTCTCTTTAATTACTTCATCCCTTTTCTTCTTTGTTAAAGGGGTTCTATCACCAGATTTGTGCTTCCCCATCTGAGAGCAGTATGATGTAGAGACCCTGATTCCAACAGTATATCACTTATTGGGCTACTTTCTGCAGTCTTAAAATAAATAATTAAAACACTGTTTTCTCCTCTGCATCTCTAGCAGTTCTAGGAATACTTAAGGCTGCCTTTACACTTGCGTTTGTGTCTGCATGCTTATGGCATGCAGACGCAAACGCAGCACATACTTGTGTGAACGCAGCGGAGAATCTCTGCATGCGTTCACATTAGTATGGTGCCCAGGCAGCCAATCAGCTGTCTCAGGGGGCGGCCGGGAGGAGGAGATCAGCGGCAGAGATCTCCTCCTCCCGACACAGCTGATCTGCCGCCGGTGTCAGCGGGGAGAAACAGCTGATCTGACAGCTGTTCAAATCTCCTGCGCTGATACCGAATAGGTGATATCGGTGAAGGAGATGTGAAACAGCTGATCGCTGCTTCAAATCTCCCACGCCGACATCACCTATTCGGTGTCAGCGCGGGAGATTTAAACAGCTGTCAGATCAGCTGTTTCTCCCCGCTGACACCGGTGGGAGATCAGCTGTGGCTCTGCATGATCTCCCGGTGGCCGCCGCGGCTGATCACCGGCGGCCACCGGGAGAGATTTCAATGAGATCCGCAGAGTTCTCCTGCGCTGGCATGCGGCGGACACTTCGGATCCATTGAGATCCATGCATTGTTTGTGTGCTTGCGGGCGCTTGCAGATAAAACAAGCGCCCGCGACCACACAAAAAATGCAACATGCTGCATTCGGAGGGCGGAGGAGGGTGCACAAATTGTGAGCATCTGAACGTGAATGCAGCCAATTCGCAGGCACGTGCGTTCTTACGTTAAACATAGAAACGCAGTGCGCAAGCGTTTGGCTGCGTTCGGTACGCTGCGCTTGCAAACGCAAGTGTGAAGGCAGCCTTACTCTCTATAACCACTCACACCACTGATTGACGGCTTTTTTTTCTAATCTGTGCAAAGGCAGAAAATGTATAAGTGGTGGAGCGGGGTTATACAGCTCATGTATATAAAGAACTACATGACCACACATTTACTAGTCCTCGAGTGAGAATCATCTGCTAATAAAACTGAGCAGTGGTCTCTGTCTCTACATTAGGTGGGAAAATAACCTTGTGACATATTCCCTGTAAAAGTAAGCAATATAGCTAAAATAACTTAATTTTCTTAGGCAGCAGTGAGTTACAAACTAGCTTTGTGACTGTAGAGAGAGCCTGCCAGCTAATAACACCCTGTGATAACAGCAGCATTGGCACTAATTCAAGGAAAAGGTATCTCTACAGTGCAAGAGGAGTGAGGGGATGAAGTTGTAAAGAGCGCAATCAAACCTGCGGGAACTGTGACAGGTCTGTAGCACAAAACTCTAAGCTTAAAAGGGAATCTGTCAGCAGGTTTTGCCATGTAAGCTGAAGACAGCATGCTGTGAGAGTTAATAAAACATTATAGTTAACTGTGCCTCTCTTTTCAGACCCTGTGTTATTGCCTACTTAAAGGGAACCTGTCACCTAGTTTAGAGCCTCTAACCTATCACTATCTGTCCCTGCGCTTCCTACTACATTACTAACCATCCCTGTCTGATCTAAAAGTGAAATGTAAATGAAGAGAAAAGCGATTTATAAACTTACATGTCCACAGACGTGTTGGCATTCCTAAACGGCTGACCGACGGATGACCATTTCGCTTTTGCAATCACGCCCCAGTGGGTATTATCATTCATTCAGGAGTGCGCCCTGATTTCAAATCCCCACTTCCTTTTCTGTGTATGATGGGCAGCCGGCCATGGCGCGTCATTTATGGTCCTGTGCAGTGTGGGGGGTGTATTGGCGTACAGGCTGGCTATAGAGCATGCGCAGTGTGCATTCCAAAGCCAGCCTGTACACCCAATACCCCCCACAATGCACCAGACCAGAAATGACGCGCCACGGCCGGCTGCCCTTCATTCCCGGAAAAGGAGGCAGGAATTTGAAATCGGGGCGCGCTCCTGAATGAATGATTACGCCCACCGGGGACGTGATTGCAGCAGCGAGGTGGGGGAAGAGTGGACCCGGAAACACTTCCCACCAGTCGGCCAGCCATCTAGGAACACCCACACACATCTGTGGACATAAAAGTTTATAAATCACTTTTCTCCACATTTAATTAACTATTCGATCAGACAGGGTTGGTTAGTAATGTAGTAGGAAGCTGCATGGTCAGATAGTGATAGATTAGGGGCTCTAAACTAGGTGACAAGTTCCCTTTAAACTAAAGGCTTTATCACCTAGTGATTACCATTACAGGACTGCAATGTCTTGCACATGGCAGTCCCACACACCCCCTGCTGTGACTGACACCTCATAGTCAATGCACAATCTCTATTTAGAGTCTTGTGTGTGCAGGGGCAGCTCTCCCACCTCTGCTGTGTTCCTAAAACTAAATGCTTTTATTGGGTCAGGACCAGGGCTGTGGAGTCGGAGCCTGTGTTTATTTTGATGGAGTCAGAGTTTGAGTCAGATTCAGGAAAATAGAGGAGTTGGAGGTTTGGCTTACCGACTGCACACAATGGTTGTGGAGTTGGAATCTGTGTCCATTTTGGTCTAGTTGGATTCAGGGAAATTGAGGAGTCGGAGTTTGAGTCAGAGGTTTGCTTTACCGACTCCACAGCCCTGGTCAGAACGTCTGGAGCCAGTAATCTATACGATACCTCTTTGCATCCAGGCTTTCTGTGCCTACATTATGTTGCTTTCAGATGAAGTAGCAAAAACCTGCTGACAAGATTCCCTTTAATAGGAAAAGCTTAACAGAGGCCCCTTACATTAGAATTAATGAGCCCGGTGAAGTTTCTATTTTTTCAAAGGTAATTTAGATAACAGGAGAAAATTAAGAAACAATTCAATCATAGTCATATATATGTTCTCAAAATTAGTAGAATAACTTCTCTATAGTTAAGTCATATATCTTGACCAGAGATAAAAATGTTATTAAAGAGGACCTATCACCCCCCTGGTGCTATGCTAACTGAATGCAGCGTGTCTGCTGCATTCAGGGAATGGGCCCCCCATGTTTCTAGCCCCCCTGTAAGCTGTTAACAAGACTTTATAAAGTGTACAGATAAGGAGTCCGGAGGGACTTACTCAGTAATGAGTGTCATCGCTGTTGCTAGTGTCCTCCCCTCCTCCAGGCCTCTCTTGTTCAGCATCCTGTATGTGTAATCGCTGTTGCTGGTGTCACCCTGCCTCCAGCCCTCTCTTATTCAGCCTCCTGTTTGTGTCATCGCTGTTGCTGGTGTCCTCCCCGCCTCCAGCCCTCTCTTGTTCAGCATCCTTTATGTGTCATCGCTGTTGCTGGTGTCCTCCCCACCTCCAGCCCTCTCTTGTTCAGCCTCCTGTATGTGTCATCGCTGAGGTCTGGAGGCGGCACAGACAGGGCTGGAGGCAGCACAGAGAGGACTGGAGGCGGCACAGAGAGGGCTGGAGGTAGGGAGGACACCAGCAACAGCGATGACTGATTACTGAGTAAGTCCCTCCGGACTCCCTATCTATACACTTTATAAAGTCTTTTTAACAGCTTACAGGGGAGCTAGAGACAGTGAGAAACTATAATCCGAAGCAGACACTCTGCCTTCAGTGCTGCATTCAGTTAGCACAGCACTAAGGGGGGGTGACAGGTCCTCTTAAATCTGTGCTAAACTCATTTTTTATACTTTGTTCTAAACATTTATGTAGTTACAGATTGATTCATTCTATACAATCTCAATTTTACATAACAATTTTTAATAAATGCCCTGTTGAATCGAGCAGACGTTTTCATGCTTAATTCAATAATGCCTAATAAAGGTAGTGATGTCTATGCTATGGTAATTGCTCTCAGCAGGCTGGCAGTATTACCGCACACAAGTGCCAGCCACTGTTCTTTTATGACTCTCTCCTTCCCTCTGTCTACTCCACAAAGTCAGGAGTGAAATGCTTTTCAAATGCCAAATGCTTTTCTCTCTTTCAGTAATGGATCTTCACAATGAAGCGTGTAAGACCATGGGTAGAATGCCAGGAATTGATCATTGTTCGATCAGTGGCCTGATTTCATTTTCTATTGTACAGCATTTCTTTCTAAAACAGCAACCAAATGTGCTTACGTTTTCCTATCATAAATCCGCGGCATGTCAGTCTATGTCATGGAGTTTCACAGTGAGTTTTACCATTTATGATGCATCACATAAAATTCAAGTGAAATCATGACAAAATCTGGAATTAGCTATATTTTAGAGGATATACCATATTTTTCGGATTATAAAACACATTTTTGTTCCCTCAAATTTTGGGTGAAAGTGGGGGGTGCGTTTTATAATCCAAAACTTAACTTTCTATGCTGTAGGGAGGGGGGGGGGGCGGCTCTGGAGCGGTGTCCAGGGGCTTGAGCAGGTTGGCTGTGGGCTGCAGTGGCAGCGGGAGGTCACGTGCTCAAGCTCATTAGCCTCATGTAACATGCACTGCACCTACTGTCCATCTCACCTCAGTGCTGAAACCGCACCGAGATATGGACAGGAATCGGCACAGAATAGTGACATCATCACTGTGCACCCCGATCACATGACCGGCTTCCTCGGGGACGCAGGAGGTCTCAGTAAGTGTGGCAAGCAGGAAGCCACGAAGGACAACAACGGAGAGGTAAGTTCAAAGCAGTTTATTTTAGTGTGGTCAGCAGCATGGGGCCATATCCAGGATGGCGGGGTGGCATATCTAGCACAGGGGGATGCTTGCCAGCTCAGGGGGATGCGTGCCAGCACAGGGGGGATGCGTGCCAGCACAGAGGGCAAGTGTGCCATCAATAGGGGTGTGTGTACCATTACAGGGGGGTTTTCTGTGCCAGTACAGGAGTATCTGTTCTATTACAGGGGGCTGTGTGCCATCACAGGGGGGCTGTGTGCATCACAGGTGGGCTGAGGGGGCTATATCCCAGGATGGGGGACCATGTGCCAGGATGAGGGTCTATGTACCAGGGTGATGGTTATGTATATATACCAGCATGAGGGACATATATATGATTTGTAAGACAGACACAGGCATTATAAGACGAACCCCATTGAAAATTTTAATTTTTTCTTTCTTTTCCTTCACCAAATTTTGGGGTGCGTTGTTATCTACCTTTAAAAATGGATGAGGATTTCTGGTTGGCTGACAGTGTGCACCTAAATGCAGTGAGCATCAATTTATGGGCATTACAATTGCAAGAAGGGATAGAAAGAGCCACAGCAGTGCAGGGTTGTGGGGTCTCAACCGTTTGATGTGGTCAAATTGCTCTCGGTGTGGCTTTGGGGGGTCCTCGAAGTTGATTAGAAATAGTTTTTGGGGATTCATTAACATATGGATCCCTTCATTAGATGGTGTTCGGTGGTGGCCTGGTGATTTTGGGGTGGCCATGGAAGGTCGGGTCCTCTTAATGGTTATTGGAAAAACAAGGCGCGGCCTTGGAAGGTCGGGTTCCCCTTATTGGTTTATAGGAGGACAACCTCTCTCCTGGTATTTCCAGTGCTCCCAAGCAGGTGCTTACGGCTGGGAGTGAGGAGAGGGGCAATGTCATGGTAGAATCGCCTGATTTTTGGAGCTTTGAGAACTTCACCATTTTTTGCAACTGCTATTTTTTCTTAACGTTGTCAAATCAGCTGCTGAGGACATTTTATTCAAAGAGTTGTCCGAGTCGTATTCACGGTCAGAGATGGGGTTCGGACACGGGGTCAGTACATACAGAATTTACAGAGATCAGGTCACGGGTAAGTGGACATACCAGAGTCATGATAATCTCTTGTTCAAACCAAAAGATCATTTCACCTGAAGAATCAATGTTTTGTTTGCTTTTTGGATGATAAACTGTCTGTTCAGACTGTAAGATTATCGTGAGACGCAAGTTCCTAGAAATGCTATGTCAGTATAATCTTGCAATGTACATGCACCTCACTTAAGATTTTGGGCTCATGATGAGTTTTCGGTGAATTTTTGGACTCTGCGTATTTTAGCTACATCAAAAATGCAGCATATAAGGTTATGTTCACTCAGTGCGTTATTGCGGTATCAAAAATGCAGCAAAACATGATTTTGTTTGTAAATAAATATTTCTTGGCAGGAGAAAACCTGCATTCTTTGATTCTTTGCTGAATAATTTTTGCTGCGTTTTGCCTACAGAACACTGCACAACCGCAGAAAAGAATTGCCATGCTCATTCTTTTCACAACGCAGCAAAACCTGTACAGGTTTCAGTTTCTGCAAATAAACTCAATCAATGTGTGTGGAGTGTGAGGTAGCGACCAGGGTACTCGCTTGCATAACGACACCAAACACGTGCTTATAATTTAACCCATGACTACCCGTTTATTTGCTCACATACATAACATAGTGTTGCATGTTTGACACATTGCACATTGATTATAAGCACAGTACATAAATACACAATACATTTACATATAACATTACGGAACACATATATTGCACATAACGTCCTACAGTAACCCAGGACCTGTCACCACCTCCCTCTCAAACCCGGGGAGCACTAACAACCGCACCCGTGGGTTATGCCTCGCCTATCTAAATGTTCCACATACATTAACAATACATAAATAACCATATTCATCAACGGGCCCTGTGGGTCCCAATGGTGGTACCAGCTTCCTGCTTTAGTTCCCCAGCTCCGCACTACCCCGGAGTACAAGCTTCAGCCTGACTGGGCTCTTACACAACGCATGTGATCCATCCTGTAAGCATCCATGGATCAGATACGTCGTTCCACACGCTCACAGCCCATCATATAATCATCCATGGACTGTGGCCCCTCTAGGTTCATAACAGGGATTAAGCAACCTGAGTCACGGGTACACCATTCATCCCAAGGGCGCCTTCCTGGACATATCTCGCCACATGTCCAGACCAGCGTCCACCTGGTTCAACCACGGTTTCCCCACTCTAGGAGCCCTTCTAACCCCTGCTTCTGACCACCGGTACATAAACTTCAATGAGTCCCTTCACTGACTGTTTTAGTCAGACCCAATGGCGGCTATAACCGCCTAACACAATTCATACGTCTGCCTCCCGTAGGGCTCCATACACGTCAACAGGTCCCTTCACTGACTACTTAGTTGGACCCAATGGCGGCTATGCCTGCCTGGCACAATTCATACATCTACCTCCTGTAGGGTTACATACACCGCTGGGTCTTTACATAAGTCATAGATACACACACACTTCAACGGGTCCCTTCACTGACTGTTTAGTCGGACCCAATGGCAGCTATGCCCACCTGGCACACTTTACGCACAGGGTACACAGTTCACTCTCGCATAGGGAACTGCCTTCTTACCGGGCACGGATCCGGGTCTCGTACCTGAGTCACGGGTACACCAAGCATCCCCAAGGGGCTCCTTCGTGGACGTATCTCGCCACACGTCAAGACCAGAGTCCACCTGGTTCAGCCACTGCTTCCCCACTCCAGGTGCTGTCGCGACCCCGGTCCTGGCCAACGGTATGGAGCTAGCACGCTCCCCTCATGTCCGCACACCACAGAGCTCTGGCCTGCTCTGCTCTCAGCGTCCCTCAGTCTGAGACTCAATCACTTGTCTCTCATACATACTGGATCTCAAACTCTAGCTGCATCTCTCTGGTGATCTCTGCTGATGATCTCTCACTCAATCAGCTGGCAGGCTCTTTATTGTGCCTGCCACGCACACACTGACACATCCATCTGGGCTGCTACCAATTAGGATACACAGTTCTCATACAGCCGCTCATCCAGCTCATCTATCTGTCAGATCTACAGCACTCACTCTCAGATTTAACTCATTGTGTTCCGGGTAGGTTCACACAGCATCATCACAGTAAAACCGACTAGTGTGAACAGGATCATACACTGATCCTGCATGTGATGCACCCCGGCCATGGGACCATGCCGGCGGTGCCTCACAGGAGCTATTCCCTGAATCACATGGGTGTTGCTGGAAATCAGAATCGCAGGTAGATTAGCATAAAACCAACATAAAAGCGCAGCAAAAAAACGCACTGTATGAACATAGCCTTAAAATTCAAAGTGGATGAGATTTATAGAAATTTCACACTCAATATGTTGGCTCATCAGAGCAACTGGCTCGTGCAGGGAATGATGCAAGTTTAGCGCGTGAGCTCACATCAAAGGGAGGGAGGCGACCAAGGACGTACCTGTACACCCTTGGTTGTAAAGGAGTTAAAGTCAAATACCAGGAAGTAACAAAACAGAATTTTTGGGTTGCTATTGCGCAAATTGTGTTAGTACAAAGAGAAGTATACAAACTGAGTTTGCACACCTAAGGGGATATATATCCCTCGTGAACTAATATCAACCAAAAGATTGTTTAATATGGATTTCCTAACTCAGCCGGACACTTAGTCTAAAGGTTTCTACTGCATATGTGTGCAAATAGGTAATGATACATCCACTCATTAGGCTCTTGCCTCCCTACCAAGGTTGCCAGGAATTATAATGATTATACACAGTTATCTTTCACTTGTGCTTTATTCAAAAGTGTTCCTACTCCATATATGTGCAAGTGAACTTTGTATTGTAAATACCAGGAAGTATCAAAACCAGCACAGCTTATATAAAGCATGATTTACCAAAAAGAGACAAAAACCCTGCATCAAAAACCTGATAAAAATGCATGTAAAAATCTCACTGAAAAACCCAGTGAAAAAAATGTCAAGTGCCCCAATTTATATAACAGTTGCAGAAATTCTCAAACATCAAACAATCGCCAAAAACACATCTTGGGAGCATAGTATGAATATCATTTTTTTTTTTAAAGTATACAATAAAATGTAGTATACATAGTACAGGTGACATGGTGTCAGACTTAGGGAGGGGTCACACTTTCATACCGCATCGGATGCTATTTGCTAATGACACGCGCACCTGTAGACTTGTATGGTTGCACGTGATGCAAAATGCATTGCTAATCCCTGTATGCAGAGATTTGTTTTTCTTTGTTTTCCCGAATCGTCTTGAGAAAACAAATGCTGATCACCACTAACCCAGAGTATAATATTCCAAAATTCAAACCCAGGAGTCAGGCCAAATCATTCAAAATAATAATTTTATTTATTCATTATAACCAAAACATGGTAAAAAATGGAGATATACAAAATATACAGGGCAGGAATTACCCCACTTGGTACAAACAGTCATTTCCAGAGAGAGTTCACATCCTTTAACATGCATCATGCATAGAGCTACACAATCCACCATTATCAGCCCCACATTGAACCTCTCAACAGTAATCATAAAGTGACCAGTGCCAAATAACCCAAGGGGGTAAAGATGTACTACCTGCCTGTATAGCCCCCCTAACACGCGTTTCGTGTTGGCTTCGTCTGAGGAGGGTGGTCCCTGCTTGCAGAGAGGTTCCTTTTATTGCGGCCATGATAATTCCGTGTCTGACGTCACATCCGGTGTTTACCGAATGTGACGCGGACGTTACCCCAGAGTATAATATTTGACCAAGTGCTATCCAATGAAACATCAAATAGCACTTGTCCGATTTATATGCAAATGTGAGCGAACCCTTAAGGTGCCAATACACCTTCAAACCAGTCATTTTTGGGCCATGCCAAAGGTGCACTGACCATCCTCATTTGACTATTGAATAAAGATAATTTTCTAGACAACAAAGGCATAAAAGCTGGACTACAGGTGTGACGTTTATGGGGTCTAAGCCCCCTTTATGGTTGTTTTAGCTTACATTTGAGATTTGAGGTCACAAACTCCCATTCAATACTCTTCCTGTAGAAGATGGCGTAAACTTTCTTAAGCACAGTTACCACGATGCTGTAGCATTTTTTCCATCGGACTTTTAATATGACCTAGTTGTTTTTGAAGGCTTCTGTTTGTTTTTTACTATATTTTCCAAACCATATGCCATATTATATAGAAGATTACTATACATTTTAAACATTACTTCCAGTCATTTTCTAAATAGGGCTCCTCCTGATGTTTTTAAAGATACTCTTCACCAGTTAATTGGTCGGAGGCATTCACAAACTCGTTATTTCGCAACTTGTTTACTAGACTTTGTCTTTAGCCCATAGAGCAGCTGCTGCTTTATCCCATTCCAACCACATTTGCCAGATTTGAACATGAGGAACATAATTTCGACCTCCCGCTATCCACAAAGACACCAGGGACATTGCTCCAAATAAAACTATTTTATAGAAGCCAATTTCCGTTGGGCCTATAACTCAATTAAACGTCATTAATGCCAATTTTTTTTCTGTTTGCAGAGAACACAGATATAAAACGCCTCTTTATAAAAGGCCAGGATTCTGCTTGCAAACACTGTTGCATGAAAATAGCAGTCTGAAGTTGGTAAATGGCCGGATATTTGCTGTCTTGTTCTAGTGAAGGATTATATGGAATCATTCACAATCCAGCTTCTGTCATATCTAAAATAAACATTTGGCTGCTTTGAACCGACTAGGGTGATGCCTAAGAGTACGATTGTATCATTGACACCAGATGCAAGGACCAGACTTCTGGGTCTACACATCTGTGGACTGTTTGTATGGTGTGACTAGGATTAGTGCTTTCTGACATTAAGAAACAGCAGTGATATAGAAATGGTGCTGGACCCTGGTTTCAACTGACACGAGGAGCAGATTACTCACAGCTTCACTGACAGCTTGAAGACTACTGAGCCAAGATCCCCTGTTTGTCACCACCACACTGACTCTTTAGTTTTCCAACCAAGCCTGCCCACCCACCTCCCCCCAAAAAGATACTTCCTTTCATCAGTGGACACTACTTAGCATAGGCTCTGCTCACATCTGAGTCAGGAGTATCTGTGCCATCATTGAAATAGGAAGATCGAATTCAAAGTCGGAGATAGATCCATCACGTACCAGGCAAAAATGGAGTCAAGGGCACACTCTTAATGTACATCCGATATTATATCATTGTGGTCCTTCTTTTTTCCCACTAAATTAGATGTTTTTGAGCCTCCAGTACAGATGTGAACCCAGGCTTAAGCTGTCTACATTACTGCATAACCTTTTTGACAGCTGTGTAAAGTCCAAGGTCAAAATCATGTGAAGGGAAACATTCAGTTGATTGAAGTTCATAGGTAGATCAAAGAACCTCTGCAGCAACTCTAGCTATTTTTTTAATCACTTTTAATACAGCCCCCAACTGTATCAGAACCTCTTTGAGAAGGTCGTTGAAGCTGATCAGTTACTTCAGATATTTCTTGTTTTGACACTCAACAGGTTCTGCAGCAGCAGCTGCTACCGCGAGATGTATTCTAACCTTTAGAAATATTCAATGTTCTTAGAGTTGAAATCAAAGGGGGCTTTATACCATGTTTTATTGTTCTCTTGTATTTCCTACACAAACACTTAATATAGAACAGACATTTTTGTTTTTCTCATTGTTACACTAGAGTAATAGCTGTTTTTTATGGATTATTAGAAAGATGTCACAACTTGCCCTTTTATCTAGTATCGCTATGACATTGTGATATGATTACAAAATGCTTATGTATCATTAGGATCTTGTGCATTACGGTCCACAATGGAATGTGTAATTGGGAACCAAGTAGCAATCCAAATTGTATGCAATGTATTACACCTTAATTCTCCATTGAGGCACAGAATATAATTAGACATACTGCATACAGCATGCAACCATTTTATTGAGTAGGTGCATCGGCTACTTTCTTCTTCAACTTTTAGAAATGGAACAGCAAAGATTTTCAATCAAGAACCAGGGCTAAGCGGTTGGGACCCCACCTAGCATAAATGGATTATACAGGTCTTTAAAATTGACAGAATGGGCCATTGATAAAAGGAGTATTGAATGGGACAAAGCTTCAATAACTACTGCAACCACTAAAAAATACACAGCACTCTGCAGTACAGAGCAGTGTGAATAATTAAAAAGCTGCGGTACATGCCATAGGGCCATGGACCTTTAAGAGATCGGTAATTCTACTGGAGTGTCAGAAATTGGACCCATTCCAATATAATATACTCATATATGGACTATATTAAACATAAGCCATCGTCTTGTAAAATATAGGTAACCGTATATGAACAAAATGATTTTCCCGAGGACCTGTCACTAGATAAAAAAAACTTAAATAAAGGGGTTGACCAGTCTTTATGAAAAAAATATGTGCCTAAGCACTAACAGGCAGGGAACTGCCACCTATCTGCCTGTTGTGCCCGGCATCGTGCACTGCCGACATGGACCCGTCTTGGACTGCTCCAATCGGCGATCTTGCAGCTTCCACTGTAACGTCGACAGAGAGACGTCTTCATGGCACCAAGCATAACAGGCAGGTAGGTGGCCTGTTAGTGCTTGGGCACATTTTTTTTAATATCACGTTTATAGCCTTTAACAACGGTGGCCTATCCTTAACATAGTTCACCAATGTCTTATCATGGGGGCGCAACACCTGTCACCCCCACCAATCAGCTGTTCCCAATGCTGGTGGCTGCCACAATTGTCCAGTTGTGGAGCTGCACAACACGGCTCCACCAACTGTGTAGTGGCCGCAGCTGGGGACTACACATCCGCTCCCTATTCAAATCATTAGGAGTTGGATGCGCATTACACAGTTGTGACAACTGTTCCATTGATGTAGCTGTCAGCACCCAAAAATGCTGAGCAGCAGGGGTCCTAGATGTCACAGCCCTACCAATCAGATATTAATAACCTATCCTAGGGATAGGCAGTCCATGTTAAAGTCCTAGACAACCGCTTTAAATACCTAGTGGAAATCTCTGAGCTCCCCTAATTCTGCCACTGCATCACTCCATTGCAGAAATATTCACGTTTTCTTTTGGAGCGCAGTATGCAAAATCTCTGATTGTAGGTGAACTAGGTGTTTCTTCAGAGTCGTTTCAAGAGGCTTCTGCTTTAACACCTCCCTCCTAAACGCTGCCAATCACAGCTTAGGCCCCCTTCGCATAATGATTTTTTCCTGTCCGTGAGGATCCTGTTTTTTGCAGGACCCCACAGACAGGAACAGACAGGTCCTGATGTGAACTCTGGATAAAATTTCTGTGTGCGGATCCGTGATTTTCAGGGATCCAGACATAGAAAGAGCTGGGATGAACCCGAGCCTGCAAAGTGCAAGAAAGTGGTGTCGGCGCTGTCATGTCACACGGGGGGGGGGGGGAGAATGAGTCCTGTGTTCTTTCCCCCCTGTGACATGTCGGGGCTGAAGTTGTGCTTTCCCAGTGTAACTATATACACTGTGAAAGCAAAATAATAGAGAAAAAAATGTATGTAAAAAAAAAAAATGCTCACCTGTCCGTCTGCTGTCCGGGACCCGGGGGGAAGACGTCTGATAGCTGACAGGACCTTAAAATGTGATTGGCCGGTAGCGATCAGGTGATATGACAAGTGACATACCACCTGATCGGTACCGGCCAATCACATTTTAATCACATTATTAAGGTCCTAGCAGCATTTGAACATCTTCATCGCAGGTCCCGGACAGCCGGCGGACAGGTGAGCATTTATTTTTTTTATTTTTAACACATTTAATTTCACTTTAGCAGTGCCTTTAGATACACTGCTAAAGTGAAATTACACTGAGCGGAGCAGTTTTAGTGTACTGAGCATGCTCAGTACACTAACACCGGATCCGAGAAATGATCCTGTTTTTTTCCTGGATCTGAGCTTCGTAGACCCCCATGCTATTTGAATCGGACAGTGTCGCGTCCAATACTGTCCAATTGTGTCCGCCTGTGTCCAAAATCAGAGCAGCTTTCGATTTTGGGGACATGAAAAAAGCGGACACAATCAGATCCCTGCACACACAAATGGCTATTAAGGACCAATCCGTGCCCATAGGGATACATGGGGGCCAAATTGGATCCGTGACTATCTGTTTTACAATGGATAGCCACAGATCCACAAAAATCGTGATGTGAAGGGGACTTTAGCAGTTGATCTAGCAAGCTATCAGTTTCAGATGCTGAAGGGTGTGAAAGAACATGACTCCAGAGAAAACTCAGAAGAAATACCTTGTTGGAAAGCAAACAAAAATTTCACATACTGCACACTGAAAGCAACGAATCTCGGCAATGAAGCAACACAGCGCAAAAAAATAGAAGAGTGGTATAATTAAACTTCAGGATTTCCCGATTTCACCTAGTGTTAGGGCACTGACCCCCGAACATAGACTTCCCTGAGAAGTCCATATCTCTGTTTGGGTTCAGGAACTTGGATGGCTGTAAAAAGAAACAAAACATTTGATTAAACATCAGTGTGATTACTTACCAGGTCCACGCGCTTGTACTTCCAAGGCCAATAATTAACTTTCCTGGTTATTCACTGCATGGTAGATGCTAGAATGTATGGGCTGTTTCCAGGTTACTGTACTAGCTCCAACAGGCAATCACAGACGTCCACTCTCTGTTACAGTGTCTCTGATTGGCTGTTGCACCTCTCACCCATTGTGTCAGCGTCTGTGATTGGTTGCCATACAAAATGAACCTGACGTCATAGTAGTGCAAAAATAAATAAATAACAAAAAATGACATTGACCTTCACTGTATTTTTGATTCTCAGAGCAGATGAAGTGGACCGCTACAGGCTGTCACCCTGAGCTCTCTGCCTTTACCTTGGCTGGCAGTCAATATACAATATCTTTGATTGCCAGCTAAGATAAAACCCAGGCAGCTGGGGACTGGTATTCTCAGAGTGGTAAGGCCCATAGTTACTGGGCCCCCTAGGCTAAAGAATAGCAGTTCGTAGCCACCCCAGAAATAGGCGCATTCATTAGAAGCGCCAATTCCTGGTGCTTTACCCAGCTCTTCCCGATGCCCTGATGCAGTAGCTTCCAGATGATAGAAGGTGTTATGACAGCTGAGTATTGACAGCTTGTCATTTGGCCCAGATTAATAATGTCAGGCTTCTATGATACCCACCCATTATCAATCCTCTGAGGAAATAGTTAAAAAACACAGACACATAGACAAATCCTTTATTTGAAATAAATCAGACAACCCTCATTTTCCATTTTCTTACCCCATACATACTCCTTCAATGATAATCCACAATGATGGTCCCACGAAGCACACTATCTTAGCTCTGCTTCATCATGAGACTGCAGCGAGGGAACAAGCACCCTCATCAGACTGACTGACTGACTGCCGCGGGGAGCAGTGACGTTACTCACGAAGTCACTGAGGCCCGGCGGCAATGAACTCAGGTGACCCCCACTTATTTAATAAAAATAATGGGCTTCCCTGTATTTTGATTGCCAGCCAACATAAAACCAGGCAACTCGGGGTAGCAGCCCGTAGCTGTCCGCTTTATCTGTACTGAGAAACAAAAATACAGCGAAGCTCTACATAATTTTTTTTTAATTATATGTTTATTTTTACACTAGTATGATGTCCGGTTTGTTGCTATTGGCAACCAATCATAGATACTTGCACAATGGGTAAGGCGTGCAACAGCCAATCACAGACGATGTCACAGAGTGTGGGTGTCTGTGATTGGCTGGAGGCAATGAGATAAACTCGAAACATCCCATGCAGTGAATTATCAGGAAGTTAATAAGCAGCCCCAGAAGTACAAGCACGTGGACCCCGGTAAGGAATCTTACTGATGTTTAATCACAGTTCTCTTTCTTTTTACAGCCTTCCCAGCACCGATTTCCTAACTTTAAAGTCCGGGTTCGAGGTTCAGACTCAAGTTTGGGTCAAGTCCAGTCCCAAACTCAGACTTTAAAAAAAAAAGTATGACCGGTCCACCAAACCCGAGCATCAGTGGATTTCCCCATCACCAGTTATTAATGTTTCTCCATTACCTAACCTTTAAGGGTAGTAATTGAGTGAATTGGTTTATATTGAGAAATTGAGAAATTCCAGTGGTTAAAAAGGTAAAGTTGTCATAAATGAAAACCACTGCAAGGATGATACCTTATTTCTTCCCTTCATAATTTGTGTCCCTCTTCTCTAATATATCTTTCCTCCAGAGATCACACATATTATTTTTTTCTACTATAGGTTATATCTATTGTATTAGAAAGTGCTCAGACTACAATTTAGCAGCACAACAGTTAAGCAGCAGCAGGTTATTTTCCAGTTTGTTTCCTAACTATTGACATAGATGAGATTACAACTCTGAAATAGCCCTGATGGTACCTAGTCATTAAAAGACTTGAAAACCCTCATTGTAAGATATCCCTGGTGACTTTTTGGATTAGACGTTACCCTGGTTTGGATTAACATACAAATTGAATTGCCAATGTACCAGGACATAAAATTGCTCACATTCACTTGGCTTCTTATTGGAAGGTTTACAGCCTACTGTTCCATTGCTCATTGGCCTCTACAAGGAGTTCTAAATTATAAAGAAAATCATCTCCGCGTTCGGACTGTAGGAGATAGAGCAGACAGACGTCCTTTACGACATAGCGTGGCTGCTGTCTGCCCAGTGCGGCCGTAAAGAAGTTGTGACTGTTGAGAGGTTAAATTGATATGTCGGTTTTAACAAACGTGCAGAGGCATACAGCACAATGTATTACATTACAACTCTTGCAAATTCATATTGCTGCAGAAAGGGAAAAAGGACAGATGGTTGAGAATGGCTGTAAGATATTCTGCTGCATGTCTCAGAAAATTCATTAGACAGACATTGAGGGGGGTGGTTATTAATGGCTTGGAGTCATTCCACAAGCAGTGATCCGAGGTGACATATCAAACAATGATTGCTTTAGTCTTTTATATCACAGCTCCCACTTGCGATGAATATTATAGTTTTATAGTTTTCACATTTCTGCATACATATAGAGTTGTACAACATGTGTATATGAATACACTACTGCTCCGCAGCTTCTCTTGTATACTACTCCATCCTCGAATTGATTGCTTTGTTTGTTTCCAGCACTTCTCCCACCTATTTGCTGGCAGCGACATGAGTGTTGAGTGATCAACTCATTCAGTCAATGAGTAAAGCTAAAGTTCAGTAGTGAATGATGAGACTAGTATAGAAGCTTAAGAGGTTGGTAAGCAGTGTGTAATAGACGGGTCTTTTGTAGCACTTGGTTGATAGGTGGATGAGTTATATGCCAATTCTACCTACATTTTTGCAATTTTTCCGGTACTGTATTTGGTCACTTTATTATACAGTGTATGTTCTATTACTCATATCTTCTTTTGTCAAAGCTCAGGAAATCAGTGTGTTTTGTCATTTAGCTTGGTACAACATAGTGACCTATGGCTGATGATTTTTTAAAAATCTCTAAAGTAGAAGGTTAATTAGATGTTTTTGAACAATCATATTGTGGCTGAAAGGTGCATTTACACTGCATGATCATTGTGAACAAGAAGCCTTATGAACCACTCGCTTCACAACAATCGTAGGTAGAGTCTATACAAGCTGCCGATCACTCAACGAGTGAGCAAGACTGTTGTATGTTGGATGAAATAGCCCAAAGCATCATCATTCATGGCAGCGCATCATCCTGTGGAAAGGTCTGCATTGTCAAGCACAGTTGAAGCCTGTGCACACTGAACTGCTGTGTAAATAGACTATTAGACAACCGCCGACCAGGAAACATGTTCCCGAATTGCAGCCATTTAACTCTGCCCATCACAAAGTGTAAATTGAATGATTTCTCCAATCATAATGAACACTTTTTATGTATTGTAGGGAGTGTTGTTATATGAGCAGAGCAGAGTGTTCCTGCAAAACGTCTTTATTCCTCTCCAGGGTTGACAGTTGAAATTTCAGTGATATTGCTAGTGAAATTTCAGCTTCATCTGGATGCCCTGAGGAAGTGGCTGTGAGCCATGAAACACGTGTAGGAAAAATAAACAGAGTGTGTGAATAACTCTGTGTTTATCCTTGTGGTCAGCGCGGCATTTGATTCCAGCTCTTTTTTTCACTCTTATCTGGATTCTTCAGTTCTCAGCTGGGAGCCTGCAGCGACCTCCT
The DNA here is from genome assembly GCA_033576535.1 of Allobates femoralis. Classification (NCBI taxonomy): domain Eukaryota; kingdom Metazoa; phylum Chordata; class Amphibia; order Anura; family Aromobatidae; genus Allobates; species Allobates femoralis. Next base: position 239,152,470 of record JARQOC010000005.1, on the reverse strand, counting down.
GTGTGCTTTTATTGTAGTTGTGACACTCACAACTACATCAGGTGAGTTTAACCATTTGGGGTCTGAGGGACCTGCATAATAGCAATACTACTCTATGTGCTCTTCCTTTCTCTTTTAATTTAAACACAGGACTAGCCAGATATCCCTCCAGGGAAGGACCTAGCCATGGGGTGGCTCCTTGAGGAGACCACCATAACCACCATATTTAAGTGGTCCTTTCAGTCAATATCTAGTTCTTTACGAGTTTAAAGATATGACAAGGGAATACCAAGGCCAGTTATCCATCCACAGACAGCTGTTTTGGGGTGTTGCCCCTCATCCGTGTGGAGTAGGATTTGGGCTAGGTGGGAGCAATGCCTAGTAGGCCAACATCACGAAGCAATCCCTGATCTCAGGGAGACCAGTCCAAGAAAACACTGCGGGCAGTTGGCTAAAGGGCTCAACACAGTGAATTCCTAGGCGCATTGCCCCCTGGGAATTACGATGAATTTGTGATGAAGGTCATGGAAATCGGCATTCTGTCTGCAAGTTCAGAGTACGGTAATCACTTGCATTATTGTTCCCAAGAAAATTCTGTACATCCATAGTGAAAGAAGACCATTCATCTGTTATATCATTGTTTGATTAATTTTTTAAGTGTCTATATTTCATGAGTCCTCTGATTCGATGACCATCAAAAATACACAACCTTAGTTTCTCTATGGTCAGTGCTGGAAATGTTCTGCAGATGTAGTTGAAGCATCTTCCAACTTAGTTTAGAGCCTTTACCATCTGCTTCATTAATCCTTATTTGATGTGAAGTGGTGGTCAGATGATATTCCTGTCAACCAATGGTTCTGCTATTACATTCTTTACTCTTGCTACCATGTGTTCTCTCAGAGGCTACTGTTTTCTCACCGAGTTCTCAGTTTTTGATTTACTATCCCAGAGACAAATAAAACTAAGTGTATCCACTCTTCTGTTCATAGAGAATCCAGATTGGCCACTGTTACAATATTTTATGTAGGACCAGAGCAATCGTATTTTGCTCTTCAATCATCTTTGTTGAGTGACCTATTGGGATTGATCCATATTTGTTTGTATTATGTAAAATCATACATTTTAGAACTGGTCATGAACAGCCGCCATATGCTTGGCCGATTGGATATGCCCATTTTCATCAGCAAGCCTTGTGCATGGCATTTAATAAGTACTGAATAATTTGTCACATACCATACAGACCGTATTTTCTATAATTAATACCCCTGTCAAGGAAAAAATCTTAAGTACACCATCTCAAAAAGTAGAGCAGCTACGAAAAAAAATGAATGGCATATTATGATTCAAAGGACTGAATATACCTAGAATCAAGCCTAATACCTGAGGCACGGAAAACATTTTTTCATTTGTTCCCCAATAATAGAAGCAAAGTCTTTCTTGTAATATATGCTTGCTAAGCAAATTAGAGATTTTCTTTGCTGAGCAGAGTTCTATAAAAGATTCAGTGATAGTTCTGCACAACAAAAGTGTTAAAATGAATGTTTTATCAGGGAGAAAGAAAATTCACTTTTAGTTGTCAAGATCCTATTGATTTAAAACTGCTGTATTTTAAGTGAGAAACTTTGATATCTTGCAAAAGGGATTTCGTATGCCTTTTCCGAAAATGAAAAGTTCAGCATATTTCTAGGATTGTGGATTAAAATGTCCTTGATTGTTGGTGTTCAGAGTTTGAAGCAGCGACATTTTAACAGTTGCATATATACTTGAGGGCCTGTTACACCAGTGATGAGATCTGCTGAATTCTAACCTTAATAATTGTGAAATGGGAAGAGCAACCGTACAACGTGTCTAAAAATGCTCATTCATTGTGCATGAAGTTGTTTAACTGAGCAAAAAAATGAATAAATCAATGGAGATTGTTGAATCACTTAACGACTTGATCAACAAAAATGCGGAATGAAAATTCAAGTCTTAAAGGGTTTATCTGACTGAGTTAACGCAATACACAATTTTGTGATGTATCGATCACCTTCAGCCATTTCATTCCAGATTCTTGTCCAATATAATCACTTGGTGGACATTATTTTGAGTTACGACCTCATTGTTCAAGAAATGATCTGCTCGTGTAAACAAGTGTTTGCATTTTTACAGCTGTAATGCTGGGGCTGCTAGAAAACGGCATAATGTTTCAGCAGATAATCTAGTCTTGGCAACAATAGCAAATTAAATTGTATAGATCCATTACAACGGTGAACCTGAACCAGTTTTAGTCTGTTCTGACCATAGTATTCTAAGTCAACATAACTGCTTAAAGAAGCACTCCCAACAAGGTTTTTAGCCCCTTAATATATTGCATGTATCATATTATATGGAACTGTGTACTTTTATTTGCTCAGTTTGCCTTTCTACCCAGTATATTCTTCTTTTCTCTTCTCTATGTAGAAATACAAAGCCTCTTGCCTATGCATAAGTAATCCCCCCTTTACCTTCTGACCTAGTTGCTCCACTCCTCCCCCTGCAAGGGGTTTATATACATACTGTGAACATTCTCCATTTATCAGGCCCGAGAGCAGTGGGCATGTGACCGCAAATCGGCGATATTCATACCTCTAGTCAGAATCTGACTAAACTGTTTCTGGCCTCACACAATACATTTGCATTGAGTGCGCTGGAAACAGTCTAGTTGGATTCTGGCTGGGCTGCATATCACATACATACGTTCACATGACCTTCGTTCCTAGTGCTCACACCAGATAATCTTCACAGTGCACGCAATGTGAGGATTCACAAGTCTGCAGATACATAGAGTGACTGTAAACTTGTTTGTTTAGACTGGATAACCCCTTTAACAGCTTTGTCATTCACTAGAACAAACATTTGGTTCCTGACCTTAATGTTAGTTCATACAATGTGATGAGCTAATGTCATTTTCCCAATTATTGCTGAGAGGGGCTAATTGTAACTGTACAGACACTAAGGGGATTTTTATTGACTATATAACATTAATTCTCATCTAATGTAAGTAGGTTTGTGTGTGCTTAAAAGGGTTGTCCACTTTTTCTTGATAGTGAAATTTCCTCACAAGCTGACTACACCAATTAAACATCAAGGGTATGAAAAACAATAAAAATTTTATTGTTAAGTTCATACCCGCAAATTGCAAAATACACAAATAAAAGATAAAAAGATGTGAACAAATAGGGAGGGAAAAAGGGTCGATACAACCCTATAAAAGAACCCTGCCTAGCATCGGAGGTTGGCACCCTAAACGATGGTCAAATGCAGCTCCTGCTCAATGTAGACTGGTCAAAATTATCCCCATAAGGGAAAAGAACGATCATACGGTCATTTGTATGAAAATATTAATTTTTATTATTATTCAAAAAGACTACACGGTACAGGGGGTGAGAGTAAGGTAGTAATTCCACTGATACAAATAATTATAAAAAATATATTATACCATATGCATACTTCCAAATTTATAAACATTTATTTATCAATATATCAAGAGTATACATACTTCTATTTAGGGTATTGAACCATCACAGTTTTTGATAGATGTCCAAACAAGGGGGACCTTCATACTTCACTGTAGTATATATTATATATCTCCATAAAACCATAGTTTCTGAATTTTTATAAATATATATATTTTTTCATAATTATGTAGATATAAGTGGGGTCAAAATTGGCATTTATTATTGTGATGTCATACATATTTTACTCCCATTCTCATATCATATAGATAAAATTGTCTACATATAATTAAGGTTAATGTCCAGTGTATATTATCACGTGCAGACAACAATTTATATTATTCCTCAGAATTCTAAAAGGAAGATATTGAATATCATAGTATGAGAGTATCATATGTATCACATATAACCACTGTTTAAAGTGCAGCTGTGTGGCCCATATGTAATCCAGAGTCTCAAACAACACAGGCACTGCACAAGAAAAACCTATGCCTGCAGCTTTAATCAGCCTCTCAAGAGAGGACATGTGCTGCAGCCATCTCCCGAGCCCATACAGGCTCCAATATACACTACAGTTAGGAAAGTCAATAAGGTTATTCAATCAAGGTACAATACCTGTTTAGATTGAAGATAGTATCAGGCGTGCGCCCTTATGCGCATTTCAGATTACTCCTTCGTCAGAGGGCATGGGTGAGTGAAGGGAAGGGGGAGGTTTAAAAGGCAGCGACAACCAATCCGCATCGAGCATCCGTTGCTAGGCGGCAGACTCTTCCACCTAATTGCACGGCCCAGCCGCAATCGTCAGCGGCGTCATAGAGAGGCGTGTCAGCGTGTCAGCCGACACGTCGCACGCATAACCAACACGCATCCAGCATCTGTTGCTGGGCGGTAACCGCTTGCACCCAATTACACGGCCCGGCCACAATCGTCAGCGGCGTCATGGAGAGGCGTGCCAGTGCGTCAGCTGACACGCCACACAATCTCCATAGAGACGCCGACAGACGAGCGGGTCGGCGCCATTAGGGAAGCGGCCCCACAGCAAGAGACTGCTGCATACGATTCAGCTATTAAACATATAATCAGCCAGAGAGAGGTTGTAGTTAACCCTAGGATGACCATACAAGCAACATGTGCCACATCATCAAATGAATCGATGCCCATATCATTTATCCATTATATGTAAGGTACTGAACATGTTCATACGTAGTATACATAGTCACATATATGTACAATATATCCCTTGCTTGATGTGGAACACATGATATTAATCATTAGATTGGAGATACCAATCCACATATATATAAAAATAGACACATCATGCTAATAAAGACATTACATGGCACCACCAAAACACATAATAATTTCATTATATAAATCAGATATTTGTACCAATTGGGTTCCAGTGGTTCCCATGCATATATAAGAGATAGTGTGGTCAATTTCAAAAATACATATGAAAAAGGGAGTATTCTAACAAGTTATCAGCATCAATTGCATTATTATCCACCAAATATTGACACAGATGACAAGTGTCATAAAAACGTACTCATAGCAGGATACAAGTCCCCACCTAGAACACCCATTCATCTAAAATTATATCTACCACACCACTGATAGTTGCATACTGTGACTAGGTATACCACGTCACACCAATTTCATGTAATATACATAAACAATTCATTCCTTCATCTGGTGACATAAGCAATATCGATGTTTTCTTTTCAATGATCACTTGTTGGATGGTCACGTAAGGTCATATTCAAACGGAATCAAGGTTGTCTCGCTGCAAAAGTGAAGGTTAAAAACAATTAGTATAAAAATAAAAAATATTAAAACCACTTATAACCCTGAATCAATATAGGCTTCACAAATATGGAATATAACTAATGGTTTCATTCAGGCCTGCTGGTTGGACAGTTTTTAAAGTCCAAATCCAACGCGTTTCCAGTTGGGCTAATTTGGCTGTGGCATTCCCACCCCGTATCCCTAAATCCACCATCTCAATACCACGTACCATGAATTCCTTCCCATTACAATGATAATACTTTTTGAAATGCCTTGGAATCGTCTTCAACAAGGTATCATCCTCAATATCTTTAGCTGCCTCAATCCCTAATATGTGCTCCCTAACCCTTACTTTTAATTGACGACTAGTCAACCCTATATAGATCTTTTTACAGGGACATATTCCGTAGTATACAACCCATCTCGATTCACAAGTAATGCTTTGTTTAATCGTATACAATTTGGATCCTGTTGAATCAACAAATGATCCACTACGTTCTATGTTGGGGCAGGCTACGCACCTACCACAGGGGAAGCAGCCAATTGAGGGTGGGAATTTATCCAAAAATGTTCCTTTAGTATGTCCTTCGTAGTGGCTTCTAATAAGATGATCTTTTAGATTCTTACCCCGTATGATAGCCATTAGTGGTTGAGATGGTATGATTTTTGCCAGGGTTGGGTCTGCCTGTAAGATATGCCATGATCTCTCTAGGGCTTTACGTATCATTCCATATCCACTATTATAGCCCGTAATAAATCTAACTGGATTAGTGGACTCACGATTCACACGTGAATATAGCAATTGATTGCGTGATGCATATTTCGCCCTATTATACGCTCTCTTGATCATTCTTTTGCTATAACCACGCTCTATGAACCTTTCCCTAAGATCAATAGCCTGTCTCTCAAAATCCTCAGTCTGGGAGCACATCCTTCGCAATCGGAGGAACTGACCAGTTGGCACAGACCCTATCATGTATTTAGGATGCGCTGATGTGGCATGCAGCAGGCTATTGGTGGAGGTCGGTTTACGGTATAGAGAAGTCTGTAGTACACCTTCCTGGTCACACTCAATCGCTACATCAAGGAATTCTATCTTTGACCTCGAATATGAATATGTCAGATGTATGTTATTATTATTGGAGTTCAGATGTTTCATGAATGGTTCAAGTTCTTTCACCTCGTCCTGCCATATAAAGAAAACATCATCTATATATCGCGTCCAAAAAGGGACGCGATCCGCAGCAAGGGATATATTGTACATATATGTGACTATGTATACTACGTATGAACATGTTCAGTACCTTACATATAATGGATAAATGATATGGGCATCGATTCATTTGATGATGTGGCACATGTTGCTTGTATGGTCATCCTAGGGTTAACTACAACCTCTCTCTGGCTGATTATATGTTTAATAGCTGAATCGTATGCAGCAGTCTCTGGCTGTGGGGCCGCTTCCCTAATGGCGCCGACCCGCTCGTCTGTCGGCGTCTCTATGGAGATTGTGTGGCGTGTCAGCTGACGCGCTGACACGCCTCTCCATGACGCCGCTGACGATTGTGGCCGGGCTGTGTAATTGGGTGCAAGCGGTTACCGCCCAGCAACAGATGCTGGATGCGTGTTGGTTGTGCGTGCGACGTGTCGGCTGACACGCTGACACGCCTCTCTATGACGCCGCTGACGATTGCGGCTGGGCTGTGCAATTAGGTGGAAGCGTCTGCCGCCTAGCAACGGATGCTCGATGCGGATTGGTTGTCGCTGCCTTTTAAACATCCCCCTTCCCTTCACTCACCCATGCCCTCTGACGAAGGAGTAATCTGAAATGCGCATAAGGGCGCACGCCTGATACTATCTTCAATCTAAACAGGTATTGTACCTTGATTGAATAACCTTATTGACTTTCCTAACTGTAGTGTATATTGGAGCCTGTATGGGCTCGGGAGATGGCTGCAGCACATGTCCTCTCTTGAGAGGCTGATTAAAGCTGCGGGCATAGGTTTTTCTTGTGCAGTGCCTGTGTTGTTTGAGACTCTGGATTACATATGGGCCACACAGCTGCACTTTAAACAGTGGTTATATGTGATACATATGATACTCTCATACTATGATATTCAATATCTTCCTTTTAGAATTCTGAGGAATAATATACCGTATTTTTCGCTTTATAAGACGCACCGGATTATAAGACGCACCCCCAAATTTGGTGAAGGAAATGAGAAAAAAAATAGTTTTTAATGTTAAATGGGGTCCGTCTTATAATGCCAGTGTCCGTCTTACAATCAGTATATATGTCCCTAATCCTGGTACATAAACCCCCCAATTCTGGTATATATATCCCTCATCCTGGCATATATGTCTCTCATCCTCGTATACATGTCCCCATCCTGGTATGTATATTGCTCATCCTGGTATATATGCCCCCCATTCTGTATATATGCCCCTCATTCTGTATATATGCCCCCAACCTGTGTATATGTCCCCATCCTGTTTATATGCCCCCCATCCTGTGTATATGCCCCCCCATCCTGTGTATATGCCCCCCATCCTGTGTATATGCCCCCATCCTGTGTATGTGCCCCCCCATCCTGTGTATATGTCCCCATCCTGTTTATATGCCCCCCATCCTGTGTATATGCCCCCCCATCCTGTGTATATGCCCCCCATCCTGTGTATATGCCCCCATCCTGTGTATGTGCCCCCCCATCCTGTGTATATGCCCCCATCCTGTGTATGTGCCCCCCCATCCTGTGTATATGCCCCCATCCTGTGTATGTGCCCCCCCATCCTGTGTATATGCCCCCATCCTGTGTATGTGCCCCCCCATCCTGTGTATATGCCCCCATCCTGTGTATGTGCCCCCCCATCCTGTGTATGTGCCCCCATCCTGTGTATGTGCCCCCTATCCTGTATATATACCCCCCATCCCCAACCCTATATGGCCATCTTCCCCCCCAGACCCCCATGGCTCACCGAGGGGGGTACAGCTGCTCAGCGGGGGTGCCGGAGGGAGGTTCTCGTGGGGGACACAGCTGCAGGACCAGAGCAATCAGAGATGTACCGGCAGCAGTAAGCGGTGGGCGCCGCCATGTTTTTGTGGCTGGCTGCATTCATTAACATTGCAGCCAGCGGTAGAGGCTTCAACAAAATGGCCGCGGCCATAATGGAGACCCGCGGCCTTTTTGAAGCCTCTACCTCTACCGGCCGGCTACCACAACAAACATGGCGGCGCCCACCGCTTGCTGCCGCCGGTACATCTCCGCTGCTCCGGTCCTGCAGCGGTGCCCCCCACCCACCGGAACCTGCCTCCGGCACCCCCACTGGGCAGCTGCACCCCACAAACCCCCTTATAATGGTAATATTTAATCTTTAATATTTTTTTTTTTTACATGCGCTTTTTAAGACGCACCCCCGTTCCCCCCCAAAGTTTGGGGGGAACAAAAGTGCGTCTTAAAAAGCGAAAAATACGGTAAATTGTTGTCTGCACGTGATAATATACACTGGACATTAACCTTAATTATATGTAGACAATTTTATCTATATGATATGAGAATGGGAGTAAAATATGTATGACATCACAATAATAAATGCCAATTTTGACCCCACTTATATCTACATAATTATGAAAAAATATATATATTTATAAAAATTCAGAAACTATGGTTTTATGGAGATATATAATATATACTACAGTGAAGTATGAAGGTCCCCCTTGTTTGGACATCTATCAAAAACTGTGATGGTTCAATACCCTAAATAGAAGTATGTATACTCTTGATATATTGATAAATAAATGTTTATAAATTTGGAAGTATGCATATGGTATAATATATTTTTTTATAATTATTTGTATCAGTGGAATTACTACCTTACTCTCACCCCCTGTACCGTGTAGTCTTTTTGAATAATAATAAAAATTAATATTTTCATACAAATGACCGTATGATCGTTCTTTTCCCTTATGGGGATAATTTTGATAGTAATTTTTCGCGATTGGTCATGTTTGATTATAGGTCCGTAATCTTTCCAGAATTACTTATATATTGTGATGCATTATTGATGGTATGGTATAGCCAGCCATAATGTACTGGATACAAAAACTGTGGTGTTTTCTAATTCAATGTAGACTGGCCCTAGTAGGCCCTGCACTATACTAGAAAGTGCAGTTTCCTCTACTAAATAAGGCTGCCTTCACACTTGCGTCTGAAAGCGCAGCATACCGAACGCAGCCAAACGCTTGCACACTGCGTTCCTATGTTTAACATGGGAACGCATGTGCCTGCGTATTTGCAGCGTTCGGTTGCGTTTCCGTTCGGATGTGCACAATCTGTGCGCCCTCCTCCGCCCTTCGAACGCAGCCTGTTGCATTTTTTGTGCGCTCGCTGGCGTTTGTTTTATCCGCAGGCGCCAGCAAGCGCACAAACAATGCATGGATCTTAATGGATCCGCACTGTCCTCCGTGTGAAAGCGCAGAAGAACGCTGCGGATCACATTGAAATAGGTGATGTCGGCGTGGGAGATTTGAAGCAGCGATCAGCTGTTTCTTATCTCCTGCACCGATTGTCACCTATTCGGTGTCAGCGCGGGAGATTTAAACAGCTGTCAGATCAGCTGTGTCTTCAAATCTCCCGCGCTGACACCGGCGGGAGATCAGCTGTGGCCGGGAGGAGGAGATCTCTGCCGCTGATCTCCTCCCCCGGCCGCCCCCAAGACAGCTGATTGGCTGCCCGGGCACCATACTTATGTGAACGCATGCGGAGATCCTCCGCTGCGTTCACATAAGTATGTGCTGCGTTGCACTGCGTTTGGGTCTGCATGCCCTGCGCATGCAGACACAAACACAAGTGTGAAGGCAGCCTTAGGGACCCTATGTTTACAAAGAGAGTGACAGAATCTCTATACGTCCATGGTCGTAGTATGATTAATGAGTAAAAGGATAAATAATTTACGTATGTCCAAATGGATTGTATAATTTAACCAAAGTAACACTATGCATTCATGACATAGAAAGATGGTTTTAACACGTCGCTTCTGAAGGAATCCTTCATAAGTTTGTAGAAGTATTCATCTGATCACAAGCAAATAACTCCCATCTATAGGGATACACAGCATATAGGCAACAAAAAGTAGTTGTCACCAAATAGTCCTTAGTACTCCACAGCCCTCTTCCAATGACATACAAGAGGGTGCCTGATGCCTTTCACACCCCTAAACTTGTGTGGTTCATCAGGGGCAATAATGGTCCAAATGGAGCAAAAGTAAGAATCATAATCTTATTGGTCTGTTAATCCAGAACTTAAAGGTAGAGAGAAAACGCTCAGGTCTCAGTGAATAGCATGTCTCCATCTCAAATTGTAATACAGTGTATATATATACTGACCCAGTTTAAATGCTAACCCACAAACCCCAGATACAACTAGTGGGGTTCAAAGCATGGGTGCACTCTGTTAAGTCCAGTTACTGTGAAAAGACAGCGTTCAGTTTATCAAGCAATTCATACAAAATCCACATAGCCACAAATGTAAATCTATGGGATTTCACTTGCAGTCCTCATGTAAGAAATATCTTCCTGGCTCTGAAAAGTAAATCGTAAGAACCACACCTATTTGGGTCCGGAGAATTATGTAACCAGATTGATTAAATACCTTGTCTTAAAGATAATAGCATTGGTTTAGACACACCTGTAATAACATAAGTAGACCAATCGTCCTCAATTATAAGTCGCCAACCAGAGTTGCAAAAATTAAAATGGCAAAGCAGCATAAGGTATACTCCTGAACCGAATGCCATCATGGTCCTTGGCAATGAGATAAGACCATAACATACCTCCAATACGCTCAGCTGTCCTCAAAAACTGACCAGAACGACTGGCCATTAAATATCTGATGATATAAAGGCATGTGACCAGATGTGTCCATCAGCCCCCTCCAATTGTAAACACCCCAAATGGGAAAGCTGCTTTTCTATTGGAGGAGAATGAAGGACAGGTCTTGTCACATGTATTTACATCATCAGATATGTCATGGACAGAGGTGCTGGTCAAATTGTGAGGCAACTGCACCAACCCTTTAAGAAATATCAACTCCTGAAAGAAGCGTTTTAAAGAAATCTTCAGTGATTGTGCCATTTGGCAAAAAGTTTTTAGAGCAGATTGTTGTGGATGAGAAAACAGGTGGCCCATAAATGTTTAATGCCTCACTTTTAAATGGTGAATTAAAAGAATTGGTTGAAATAATGTGTTTGCCTTCATGCAGTTGATGAGAATGTTTCCGTTCTAATGCATCATTAGCATTCATATTACAGTGACTAGACCGCTCTATTCTGAGCAGGTAAATGCCCTAAAGTAGTGTCAAGCCAATGGGCCCAAATTGTGAAGCCCAATCAGCAGTTCCTCAAGAAAGATGGCAGACTTTTGTGATTTTGAGTCTTAACCCACATCACCATCTTGCTGGATCATTACAGATTTAGGTGTTTTATTGGCTGTGCTTCAGCAAGCTCCTTCTTTCACCTCACAGTTTAAGATGCACAGGTTAATAGAAACCTAGCTCTTAAAATCATTATAACAGGTGAGAGTCATTACAGTACAAACTGCATACATTGTAAAATAGATCTTAGACCTAATGAGGCTGGTATATTTACTTTGAAAATCCATGTGAAAATGACTGTATAATATTTAATATTTAAACCAGGGTTAGGAGTCCAGTCTGAAATGGGGAAAACTCACGATTCCAAGTGTATTCCGTCTACGTCCAGCCACTCTAAGAGCTGCAGTTTGTACTGAGCAGTATGAGATCGCAGCAGGGAGGAAGGACACGGAGGAGCTATCAATCAGGCTAGGTGGAGGGAGATTAAGTTTTGTTTATCTCTTGAAAAATGATTATACAGTCTTTATGACTTGAATTTTAATTCTACTACATAATTGTCATCAGGTCTAAGAAAGCTATATAAAAGCAACCTATCAGAAACTTTTATTTCCCCAAGCATTTATATGGTTATGTAACCCTTTTAGAGACCTCTAGGGGCCTCAGCAGTCAGACTCCCATGCATCCAACGGTTGTAATCTATCCAGGTAATAGGTGATAGATTCTCTTGTCATGACAAATTATCAGAAATTTCCTCCAAACCAATGATATGACTGTGTAGGGCTTTAAAAGATAAGCAGGGCATTCTATTCATCACCCTAAAATGATGCTCATGCAATGAGAAATTCCGTTTTGATGTTCTGTATGTACGTGTCTATATGTTCATTAGTGCATGATGACGTACTTCCAGATTCTTAGCATCACCCTGTATTTCCTGCAATGACACACATATCCAGAGCTTGAAAATGGGATTCCTCTTTGATGTAGCATTTTTTGGGAAGTCATGAAGAGATGAACTTGCTTATCTTTTCAAAGGGCTACCGAAACCTATAATCTCTGACCTCCTTGTGACCGCCAAGTAATGCTCCATCAAATAGGAGTCCCATTTTCAAGCTCTGAATATATGTGTTGGGAATTGAATTGGGACCTGATCATGCTCCTACAGCGACTCAGCCTAACTCTCTGTTCCTTGCCTAGCACCTCTTTCCTCTGGTTGATTGACAGGTTATTGACTCAGATACATGGCAGGTAATACAGTTTGAGGCTAAGGAGTACATCATCACACCCCAGTGCACCTCCAGACACATGCATACAGAATTCACAGCAGCATTTCTGGCTGCTGAAGCTTTGTTTTTGGGTCATAAAAGGATCAACTGGCTCATCTTTTAAATGGTTTCACAGTTGTACATTGATTGAGGGTGTACTGTAAATGGTTCCCTTTAATAATGTTTTATAGTGAGAAATGTGGAATCTAGTGACAGATATGCTTTAACATAAACTTAAGAAAGTACATTTTAGTCCCTATGACTATGAATAAACAGCGTATTTTCCTGATTGGGTGGTTAAAATAAATCTGTTGTGCGTTTTTACTGTATCCAAATATGTTCTGTTGGCTGATGTAAGTTTTATTACCCCGATGATGTCTTACGAGCCGCAGTCTTGCTTCCCGCATATACAAGGACAATTCTTTATTTCTATGACTAGTGTAAATTGTGCTGATCCAAGATGATTTCTTATGACTGCTAGAAGACCTTTAACTCAATCACGTATTGCTCTCAGGTATCTTTGGTCAATCAAACTGTAGAAAAGCTGAAGCAAGGCAGTCTTTTAGTTAACGGCCCGGCAATTTATTTGCTGTGCTTTATAATAACTTGGTAATGACTTCTCCTAATCACAGTACAGCAAGTAATCTGAGGGATGTGCTTTCTTTTCTATGATATTTCTTATTACTTTTGGATATGCTCATTTGGGACCTGAAGTACAATTGAACTTTCTGCTTATGAATGTCAACTAGTACAGGAATTGCCAAATGATGAGCGAATACCACTTCATCCATAATGAGTACTTAAAGTTTATTTGGCAGCTCATGTAACGCTGTTCCTGAGATTTTAATATCTGAAGCAACTGTCAAGTGAATTTAAATGGTCTTCATTTTGCAGCACAAATATTGTTCATTTTAGACTCCTCGATTTTTTTTTATGTATTAGCTATAAAAATAATCTGTACTTCTTTTTATTCTAAAGCCCCGTGTTTATTTTTTTTAATGACCTTATGATGAAACTGCAGCGCCTCTTTTATGACAAGTCTTTGTTCATCTTGTCATAATTGAATCTTTGTATTTCTATGCCTCAACTCATCATGTACCCTACCCATTTGGGCTACATAAGACCTATTGATCACTTTTTTCCACATTGTTTTGTTTGATAGCTTCGGCGTCTAATGCTTAGGCTAGTATCCGGTACCAGACAATTGAAAATAGTGTGGATAAATAAAGATACACTCATAAAAGGAACGTTAGATCTATCTACATTTTGTAGCTTCATAATAATGGCTGTAACTCATAATAGTTTACCATTGTATATCAGAGGTAGACCAAATCAGGTCTCTAAAGGCGGCGTCACACGCATCAATATCGTGAGCGACATTGGTGAAAAGTGACGCATCAGCGATGTCGCTCACAATATCGCAAGGGCATTGTGCTGTGTGACAGCGCGACGCAACTGCGATCTATCGCTGGTTGCAGGTTGACAGGTTTACCAGCATGAACGTAAACCTGTCAATCTGCAACCAGCGATTAGGCTGGATCGCGCCGCTTGACACTGCAATAGCGATGTTGGCGGCAATCCAGCCTATACCGCAGTATTGCTGCGGATCGCTCGCTGGGTTAATCCCAGCCCAGCCAGCGATGGCTCCGCCCGCATCGCTGCGGCGTCACCGGCAACATCCTGCCGTGTGACACCAAGGCTACGATGTCGGAAGCGAGCGCGCACCCACGCATCACTTCCGACATCGCAGATTTGGTTGCTGCGTGTGACGCCGGCTTTAGACAAGTAGAAGTGCTCTTCAAAGTGATCAATAGATAGGGATAACTTGGTGAATCTATAGACACCATTGGTTTCTATCTTTCGAATAGGTGGGGGTCACATACTATTCCTGCCTAGCAGGCAGCATACATTGGGACTAGAAACTGTATTCATCATTGCAAGCTTAGATCATTGCAGCATACTTCCCTCGAATTTGCTTTAATTTTCCTGACGTTTTAGATAGAGATAAAAAGGGAGTGGAGTCAGGATAAACCCTATCCTAAAGTGGGTGATTCTTTGTGGGGAATGGGGAGATCTGTACCCCTTAGACGTTACCATAATGAGTTTTTGAAGATGCAGATTTTCAACAGTATTTGAGCACCTATTATGTAAATTTGGTTACTTGAGTATTTTCATTATTTTTTTTCATGTATTTCCACGTTTTTGACACTGTGTTTTTTTGACCCTTGTTGTTATGTTATACTTGAAATAAAATCAAAAGAGTGATGAATGTGGTTCCTCTGCACTGCTGATAGTATGCCCAGGAAGGATAAATCAAAATACCTAATGAATTAATGCGTTATCAACGTGTTTCAAAGTCGTCACACTTCATCAGGATACAACCATTTCAAAACCTATTGTGCTTACTTGTTCTTCAGTTTATTCTATATGCTTTAAAGAAACCTGCTTTGTTTTTGATTCTTCTTGCTATTTGGCTTTAACAAAAACTTATTAATATACTTATGTGCAAACTAAATGGTAAGAATTTGTACAACTTTTTTTTCTTATTCATTTTTAACTTTATTTCTTTGTTTCTTTTTGGTCACTTGAAATTGTAATCAACCAGTTGCTTATAGTATACTAGCTGGGTGCCCGATGCACATGCATCGGGATTCTAGCAGAGCGAGTCTCTGACTCGCAATGGCCGCTTCGCGGCCAATGCTTCGCGCTGCTAAGGCGACTCGCCATGCCCGCTGCGCGGGCATAGCGAGTCGCCTTAGAACTGCTCGCAATGGCCGCTGCGCGGCCAATGCTTCGGGCGTATCCACATGACCACGCTGACTCGCAGCGTGAGCGGACTCAAAAGGGGCAAAAAACC
The DNA here is from genome assembly GCA_033576535.1 of Allobates femoralis. NCBI lineage: Eukaryota > Metazoa > Chordata > Amphibia > Anura > Aromobatidae > Allobates > Allobates femoralis. The sequence goes on along the minus strand of JARQOC010000005.1, from coordinate 239,136,743 downwards.
CATTCGTGATTATATAATAGATACTGCAGTATTACACTGAAAATTGAAGCTCAGTCTGTGCAACAGTACCAAGATGGCCCCCTGCTGCCATGGTATCTCATCAGTGCTCCATCACATCGCAAGCACCAGCTAGCAATTCATCTATATATTACAGTCAGAAATTGACAATGGCATTATACATTTAGCAGCAATCGGGTCTCTGCTCCAGCCACTGCTGTTAAACACCAATGCAAACCATGTAACAAAGCCAACAGCTTGTTTAATTTTGTAGAAAAAAAGCAGATCACAGACAAAACTGAAGTAATTTCAAATGGCAACTCAATGCCTTGAAGAAACACTGAAAGAAATCTTGAAAAAAAATGTGCTAGCCAGTAACTGTTACTTTTGTAGACCAAGCAGGGGGAAAAATTATGGAATCACTAAATTCAGAGGAATAAATTATGGAACAGTTGTAAATTTTCATTCCAAAACTAACACCTGCATCAAAAAAAGATCTGCTCTTTAGTCTGCATCTAAAAAGGAGTGATCACACCTTGAAGAGCTGTTGCACCAAGTGGACTGACATGAATCATGGCTCCAACACGAGAGATGTCAATTGAAACAAAGGAGAGGATTATCAAACTCTTAAAAAAGGGTAAATCATCACGCAAGTTGCAAAAGATGTTGGTGTTTACAGTCAGCTGTGTCTAAAATCTGGTCAAATACAAACAACATGGAAGGCTGTTAAGGGAAACATACTTGTTATTAAGGATAACGTATATACTTGTTATAAGCCGAGTTTTTCAGCCCAAAATTGGCTGAAAAGTCCCCCTCGCTTATAACGGTCAATACGGTATGCTGTGGGGGCGGAGCTGTGACCGGGGTCTGAGAGCAGGAGGGGGCCGCGGTGACCGCACGGTCACGTGGGCCGCCTCATTAGTGCAATGATATGCACGCATCCCCCCGTCCATCAGCGCGGGGGGACCGTGCATATTGTACTACACAGCCCCTCTCCTTAGTATGCGTCCCCCAGTAGTAATAAACAGCCCCCTCCTATCATGTCCCCCCGGCTGCGGCAGCTGTGAAAATAACAACAGTGTATACATCACTTCCGGCGCAGCTCTCCCTGCCCGTCCTCAGCATCTCGCTCGCCGGCTTTTCTTCCTGTTGTGCCGGTGTCATGTGACCCGGATGCAGGAGATGACGTCAATTTCCTGCGCGGTCACAAGCGGCACATCAAGAAGAAGAAGCCAGCGGCGAGCGAGATGCTGAGGACCGAGGAGCGGAGAGCTGCGCCGGAAGGTGATGTATACACTGTTTGTTATTTTCTCAGCTCGCAGCACCGGGAGACATGATAAGGAGGGGGGCTGTTTATTACTACTGGGGACACTATTAAGGAGGGGGCTGTGTACTACCACTGGGCTGCTGGATTACTACACTGGGCTGTATATACCTCTGGGCTGCTGTACTACCACTGGGCTGTAAATACCACTGGGCTGCTATAAAACTACCACTGGGCTATTACCTGTGGGCTGCTGTATACTACACTGGGCTGTATACCTCTGGCTGCTGTATACTACCCTGGGCTGTATATACCTCTGGGCTGCTGTATACTACACTGGGCTGTTATACTTGGGGCTGCTGTATACTACCATGGGGCTGTATATACCTGTGGGGCTGCTGTATACTCCATGGGGCTGTATATACCTGTGGGACCTGCAGTATACTACCACTGGGCTGCATATACCTCTGGCTTGCTGTATACTACCATGGGGCTGTATACTACCTCTGGCTGCGTATACTACCACTGGGGCTGCTGTATATACCTTTGGGGCTGCTGTATAATACTCTGGCTGCTGTAACTACCTCTGGGCTGCTGTATAACTCTCTGGGATGCTGTATCTACCATGGGGCTGTATATACCTCTGGGATGCTGTATACTACCACTGGGGCTGTATATACTCTGGGCTGCTGTATACAACTACTGGAGTGCTGCTGTATATACCACTGGGGCTGCTGCTGTATACTACATGGGATGCTGCTGTATACTACCATTGGGGCTGTATACCACACTGCTGTGGCTGTATACTGTGCTGAGTCACCCTCGTTATACACGAGTCAATAGTTTTCCACAGGTTTTGGGGCAAAAGTAGGGGGTCGGCTTATACAGGGTCGGCTATACTGAGTATAAAACGGTACATCAAATCGTCAAGACCGAAACGTAAAGCAATATGTTTCCAAAACAGGAAATGCACAACAAAACAAGTGAGGAACGAAAGGGAGGAAATTGGAGTCAATGTCTGTGACCAAACTGTAAGAAACCGTGTAAAGGAAATGGGATTTACATACAGAAAAGCTAAACAAAGCCATCATTAACATCTAAACAGGAAAGAAGGTACAATGGGCTATGGAAAAGCAATCGTGGATGACTGGATGAAAGTCATATTCAGTGATGAATCGCGAATCTGCATTGGGCAAGGTGATGATGCTGGAACTTTTTTTTGGTGTCATTCCAATGAGATTTATAAAGATGACTGCCTGAAGAGAACATGCACATTTCCACAGTCATTGATGATATGCAGCTGCATGTCAGGTAAAGGCACTGGGGAGATGGCTGTCATTACATCTTCAATAAATGCCCAAGTTTACATTGATATTTTGGACACTTTTCTTTTCCCATCAATTGAAAGATGTTTGTGGATGATGAAATAATTTATCAAGATAATGCATCCTGCCGTAGAGCACAAACTGTGAAAACATTCCTTGAAAGAAGAAACATAAGGTCAATGTCATGGCCTGCAAATAGTCCAGATCTGAATCCAATTGAAAATATTTGGTGGAAGTTTAAGAAAATGGTCCATGACAAGGCTCCGACCTGCAAAGCTGATCAGGCAACAGCAATCAGAGGAAGTTGGAGCCAGATTGATGACGAGTACTGTTTGTCACTCATTAAGTCCATGCCTCAGAGTTTTGTTTGTCTGTTTGTAATGATTCCATAATTTTTTTTCCTCATAATTGAGTGATTCCATAATTTTTCCCCCTGCTTGGTCTACAAAAGTAACAGTTACTGGCTAGCATATTTTTTTCCCAAGATTTCTTTTAGTGTTCTCTTCAAGGCAGGAGTTGCCATTTGAAATTACTTTAGTTTTGTGCCATGTCTGTGATCTGCTTTTTTCCACAAAATTAAACAACTGAATGAACATCCTCCGAGCCAGGGGATTCCATAATGTTTGCCAGCAATGATGTGCAGCTCCGTAATATTGCATTAATAGGTTAAAGGCTCATTATCCCCCAAATTAATCAGTATATATGATGTAAGAACAAGCAGCTACATTCAGCAGCTTGGAATAACCATATGTGTACGTCACAGAAGTATTTTGGAGGGACATTGTCTACTAAATAGTGACTATTGGGGAATGATTGCTATTGAAGGAAAACCACAATTGGTAAATAAGGAGACTGTGATTTCTGGGGCGTAAAAGTCACAGCCCCAATTCATCGGTGGTCTTTTGTTTTACCCATTTACCTTTTTTATATTTCGGTTTTAGTTGCTGTTTTTGGCGCCAGGATCTTTAAAATGGTGCTTGTGATTCATGAATTTGGCACAAATTCCCAAAGTTTTTCTTTTCTATCTTGAGCAGTTTTTGTAACTTTTGCAAAAGTTGGACATTTCCCAAAGTGGCATAAAAATTGCATAATAATACTGGCCTACTAAAACAATGCAAGAGAGAGACTGGCATGGAGTTGTGCCAAATTTTGCAACAAATTTCACAACATCTGGAATTTCTACATGTCGGCCACAAAGCAGAAAACAAAAAAAGGCGAGCACATATAAAATAGACTTAAAAAATATGCAATTAGAAGGAAGCAAAACACACAAAAGTAGACAAAAGCAGGTGTAAAAGCAACAATGAATTCAATTTACAAGAACAGGAGTAAAAGAGATAATATCAAGCAGCAGAGTGTCTCATGTGCTGTAATGTTGGCCACTGATGTGATTATTAAGAGGAAGGTGGAAACACATACAAAATAGAAGAGGTACAAGATACGGCTCTAGTGGAATTATTTAGGAGGGTGAAGCACTGTTAGTACTACAGTAGTTTGGCAGGAGGAAAGGGAAGTACAAATGGATTCCTACCGGAAAAGGCACCACTCTTAAGCCCCCCGTCACACTAAGCGAGATCGCTGCTAAGTCACAAGTTTGGTGACGCAACAGTGACCTCGCCAGCGATCTCACTATGTTTGACACTTAGCAGTGACCAGGCCCCTGCTGTGAGATCGCTGGTCATGTCAGAGTCGCCTGGACCATTTTTTGATCGTTGGGGTCCCGCTGGACAGCAGGCATCGGTGTGTTTGACAGGGACAACGACCAACGACCTCAATACTACAGGTCTAAAAACAGGGTCCCAAGAACCTCCGTATCATTCCGGATCGTTGTTGCGTTGCTGGTGAGATCTGACTGTTTGACATCTTACCAGCAATCCTGACAGTGACGCACCAGCGATCCCTACAGGCCGTATCGCTATCAGGATCGCTGGTGCATCGCCAAGTGTGACGGTACCCTTAGTAACCTAAGGTAAACTGTAACCTGATAAAGACCTAAAAAGGCCAGTTAGATACTGTTATGGTCACTATGGCCACACCAGCCACTGTCCATACTCTGTAGTGGGGGCCGTGTGCTGCAGTCTGTATAGGAATTCCTTTTTAGGGACAACTTTAGGCTGACTTTTCAGCACAGTAGTTCTTGTAGAATATATTTTTAATTTAGTCCTGTTTTACCACATACTCCAGTTTATGAATTGAATCTTATGACCTTGATCTGTAAATTATCAGTTTGCATTTCTACCATAGGTTTGTATCCAATGTGCTTTAATACTATAAATCATGGCTTGAAAGGTAGAACAAGATGACTTCTTCCATTTTACCAAGTAGCCAAAGTAAGTTCTGACACAGCAGAACTTAAGCTCACATGCTTCTTTTAGTTTAAGCATGAGAAAACACATTGCTAAGGATATACGATCTGCATGTTGTTTGCATTAGGAGATACGAGATCCATTTCATGACATTCTAGGATGAAAAAAGCCATTGAGGCATTTTCTAAAACTAATGATCTGATATCTTCTAATATGATGTCAAGGCAAAATATGACAAATCTGCTAAATGCCTTTCACCCATTACCTTAATGATGCTCTATATGGGCTTGTTACAGACTAAGAAACCATTATAAAGATCCTTCCCTCTGGCATTTTGAAACATTATAACATGGACTAATTTAACTTATCTACCATAGTATAGAAGATGACATTGGCTGCTATGTTGAATTAAAAATCTAATGAAGTTGTGCAGTTTATGGGATCACACTATAGTCTTCATTACCTCTAGGAACATGTCATTGCTTCTTTCTTTACAAGAAAATGAACTTGCTCATGGCTAAGTATCCATAGGACAAGCTTCTTGGCCTATAGATTTACTACCAGAAATCTGCTCTGTAAATCTGAATGTAATTTACCTACTCTCTGCTCAAAGTAGCCGTTTTCTGGACTCCCTTTTTCTTTTTTCACCTTTTATTTTATTTATGCTTTCTTACGTATTGTTGGTCTAGTTTTTCCTTCATCTGTCTTTATCCTCCCCTAATCTGGATCCTTTACCATCCCATTATTACCTTCAGTATCCATATCTTACCGTAATTGCCCTTTTTTCTTTTGCTTTTTTATCCTATTTTTCTCTTCCTTTTTATCTAGCCTATCTTTCCTTTCTTGTACAAGTATATGCTTATTTCCCTTTTTGCTATCTTTTTCAATTTTGTATCCCTTCCTTTCCCCTTTATTATATTTTCTTTCTTTATATGTTTTCCTTTGCCTTTGGTTCTCCTCCTATTTTCCCTTTCACTGTACTTCCTTTTCTTATCCTTTTTGTATAGTCTTTGATTTGTTTACCTCCTATTCCCTTTGATTTGTTATCATCTCTTTAATTTTCTCTCTATTATACTCCTTTTGCTTAAAGGGCCTGTCACACGCGTCAATGTCGTCAGTGAGATGATCGCTGACGACATTGACGGCTGATCGCTGGTGAGCTGTCACACAGACAGACTCACCAACGATCAATTGACCAGAAACATCGTGGAAACGATTTAAATATCGTTTCCATGATGTCCTGCTCCCGCTGCCAGCCTGCTGGAAGCGGGAGCAGGCTGGTCTCCAAGGTAAACTGCGGGTATCTAGGCAGCGCGCGCTGCCTAGATACCCGACGTGTACCTTAGTTACCAGCCTCCTCCGCTCACCGGCTGGTATCTAAGGTACACAGCGGGTAACTAGGGACCCTAGTTACCCGCTGTGTACCTTAGATACCAGCCGGTGAGCCAGGGGCGGACCTTGCTGCCCGGGGGCCCTGGTGCAGCCTTTGAGGGGGGGCTCAGCAGGGGGAAGCAGGAAGCTTCCCTGGTTAACCCCCTCTCCTTTGCCACACTGGCACAGGGACATGGGGGGCGGCTGGGGACCCCCCTGCAGGGCTAACCTGCGTCCAGCAGGGCCCCTGTGAGCCGGAGCAGCAGCAGAGAGAGGACGGGCGGGCTCAGCCGGGGGAAGCAGGAAGCTTCCCTGGTTAACCCCCTCTCCTCTGCCACACTGGCACAGGGACAGCGGAGCGGAGGAGGCTGGTAACTAAGGTACACGTCGGGTATCTAGGCAGCGCGCACTGCCTAGATACCCGCAGTTTACCTTAGTTACCAGCTCCCAGCGCTTGTGAGAGGCGCTGGGAGCTGGAATATCGCTACTCCCGGTGTCACACGCAGCGATGCTGCGTGTCCACCGGGCGACAATCGCCAGGTTTTAGAGCAGGTTCTAAAACCTGGCGATCATCAACCAGCAATTTATCGCTGGTTGATTCAGTATGTCACACGCGTCAATATCGCTGCAACGTCACGTGCAGCCGATATCGTGCAGGCGATATTGACGCGTGTGACAGGCCCTTTACTTTCTCTATCACATCTTTGCTTTCTCTTTCTAAACCTTTTATTATGTTTCTCTTTCCCTATCTTGTATTTAATTTCCATTTTTTATCCCATATTTGCTTGCTCTTTCTCTATTCTTTATTTCCTTTCTCTATCCTGTTTTTTCCTTTGTCTTTTCATTGTTTTTTTATGTTTTCTTTTTCTCTATCCTTTATTTGCTTGCTCTTTATCCTTTATATCCTTCTCTTTCACCATCCTCTTTGTCCTTTGTCTCTTCACTGTTCTTTTTGTTTTCTCTTTCGCTATCCGTTTTCTTTTTCTTTTCACCATCTTGTTTTTCCCTAGAATGTTATAGCTGACACTAGACTTGATCGAATCTGCCAAATTGTGTGGATTTTACAGGGATATATGATTTGCAGCAAAGTTATTCTCAGAAAATTTGAATGTTCCTTATTATGGTCTCTCCAGACCCAAGAGCATAATAAACATAGAGTGTAAAAAAAATCCAAAAAAATAAATAACACTCACCTCACCACTCACCTCCTGTCACACCACCACAGGCGGAGCTGAATAGTGAACCCACTAGACCACGAAAGATACTGTGGAAGCTGATACCAGAAACAAGCTGGGCAAGAATGTCAGATGAAGGAATATAGTTTATTAAACAATAAGGCAAGTATAAAGCCCCAAGGAAAGTCCACAGGGCCAGAGCACTGGGGTTGCCCCAAGGGAGCACCAAGGAGTGGAACCTCTAATACTGGGATTGTCCCAGTACAGCCAAGGAGGATCCAATGAACCAGCAAACCTGTGGGTCCAACCCAAGGAGATAGAGATACCAGGTGGAACGAGGCACAGAAACCAAGGAACCCTGGAGGGTAGCAAGGAAGGAGCTCGGTGTTGCTGGAGGGATCCAAGAAGCTGCCAGGGATCAGCGGGTGCAGTACGGATCAGTGGGTGAGTTAGGCAGGAGGAGGGTCCAGCACTGAAAGCAAAGATAAGGGACGTTAGAATGTCAGAATATGCAAGTAAAACGGAAGCACTGATTAGGACCTGAGCTGGCAACTACACTAAGTATGAGGTTGCCCAGGCACTGCCCATAGGAAGTGAGGGTCTTAAGTACCCACCAGCCTCTCAGTGATTGGCTGAAGAGGTGGTGTCAGAAAAGAGTGTACTGGCCCTTTAAATTTACTGTGAGCGATGCGCGCGCCCTATACTCGTTCCCCCTGCAACCAGGAAGTGAGGAGGCGGGGGGGGGGGAGACGCCGAGGAGCTGCTGCAGCCGGAGAGGACATCGTTTGAGCACAGGCGTGGTAAGTATGCCTGCGGGGCACAGGACGATGCCGGCAGCCAGATGGGATCCGATCCCCCTGCACCCCACAGGGGGATTTCGCCGGCTGAAGGGTTACAGTACCCACTCCCTTACGCCACCCCTGTTTCAAGCCAGCAAGAAACCTCAGCATAAGACGAGCATTGATATTTTCCCTTGGTTCCCAAGACTGTTCCTCAGGATCTAACCATTTCCAGTTGACCAAATACAGCATTTTATTTCCTCTCCACTTGATATCCAGAATGGTCTTGATCTCAAACACATCACCAGCCGACACTGGAGGAGGATGAGCACGAGGATCCCGGTAGTAGGGACCAAGAACCACTGGTTTAATAAGGGAGACGTGAAAGGAATTGTGGATCCGCAAGGATAGTGGCAACTTTAGCTGGAAGCATACGTTGTTGATCCTTCGGAGTACCTCAAAGGGACTGATGTACTGAGGAGCAAACTTGTAGGAGGGAACCTTGAGGCAAATAAACATGGAAGAGAGCCATACCTTGTCGCCGGGCTGGAACGGAGGTAGGTCCAGTCATCTCTTGTCGGCATGGCTCATCATCCACCTGGATGCCCGTTCCAGGGATGCCTTTGTCTCGGACCAGATCTTACCAAAGTCTCTAGCCAGCGTCTCGGCTGCTGAATTGTTGGTCGTGATTTCCAAGGGAGTCGGGAAACTAGGATGGTACCCATACATGATAAAAAATGGAGTGTAAGAAGAGGACTCACCGACATGGTTGTTATAAGAGAACTCTGCCCAAGGCAATGAGGCTACTCAGTCGTCATGGTGTGTGTTGACGAAGTGGTGCAGGTAATTTGTCAATACCTGATTCACCCATTCCACTTGACCATTAGATTATATGCCAGGAGAAATCCAGAGAGACATCCAACTGCTTGCAGAGAGAATGCCAGAACCAGGTCACGAACTGCACTCCCCTGTCGGACACAATATGAAGAGGCAAACAGAGAACATGGAGAACATGCTGAACAAACAACTCCGCCAGCTTGGGCGTGCAGGGAAGACCAGACAATGGAACGAAATTACCCATTTTCGAGAATCGGTCAGCCACGACCCATATCACGGTACAGCCGGAGGACAACTGTAGGTCAGTAATAAAATCCATTGCGATGTGCTTCTATGGCACAGACGATACTGGTAGAGGCAGAAGTTGACCCACGGGTAACTTCTTGGGTGTCTTATTATGGGCATATGAAGGGCAGGGAGAGACAAGCTCGGTGATCTCCTGGCACATCTTGGGCCACCAATAATGTTACAGGGTATTTTTCAGTCCCGCATGGCCAGCTAGCTTAACGAATGACCCCACTGAAGTACACGTTTCCTGTCAGGACCGGGAGCAAACGTCTTACCCGGAGGTGGCTGCATCAGCTGGACCGGTGCTACCGTGCCCATCTTTGGATGGATCGATGTTGAGACATGGCTACTCCTCTTGGTCATCAGGGATGAAGGACCTGGACAATGCGTATGCCTTGATGTTCTTCTCGGCGGGGTGGAAATGGAGAGGGAAGTCAAACCGAGCGAAGAACAGAAACCATCGAGCTTGACAGGATTGAGCCTCTGAGCAGACTGCAGGTAGGACAGGTTCTTGTGATCATTATAGATCACCTCTGGATGAACCGCACCCTCTAGGAGGTAGCTCCACTCCTCCAAGGCCAACTTGACGGCCAACAACTCTTTGTCGCCAATTAAATAATTGTGCTCTTATTGTGAGAATGCCTTGGAAAAGAACCCACAAGTCACCATTCTTCCAGAAGGATGTTTTTGAGAAACTACGGCTCCGGCGCAGAAGAGGAAGCGTCCACCTCCACAAAGAACTGTTTATTCACCATTGGCCTATGAAGAGACGGAGCTTGTTTGAGGGATTGGAAGGAAGACTCCTCCTCTTGGGTCCATTCCTTGGGATCAGATCCCTTTCGAGTCAAAGCTTTGAGTGGTTTGGTCAGATCTGAAAAGTGAGGGATAAACTGCTGGTAAAGTTGGTGAATCCAAGGAATCGCTGGATGGCCCTGACTCCGACAGGACGTGGCCACTTGAGGATGGCAGACACCTTCTCAGGATCCATTTCGAGACCTGTATTAGAGATGACATACCCCAGGAAGGGAAGAGAGTTCCGCTCAAAAAGGCACTTCCCAAATTTGGTGTATAAGTGATTCTCTCGTAACCATTGAAGGACCTGGTGGACATTCCTTCTATGTTGTGAGGCATGCCGCGCTATGTCATGTGGCCGACATGACTCGCATGGTTCCTGAGCTGTACACACAGGGTTAAGTGGTAGTTAGCTCTGTAGTAACAGCTAAAGGGGTTGATGAGACCAATAAGCGGCCTCTAAAAGAGCAGTGTGTCCTAATGGCTGAGAGTTCCCAGGTGTGGGTGTGGCAGGCGAGATAAAAGCTGTCCAGAGCTGTGAGATTGGGAGATTCAGTCTGTGTGAGAGAGAGAGCAGAACAGAGCCTCTGAGGGAGGGGAGTCCATGTCCTGTAGAGATGAGTGGAGCCATGAGTTCAGAAGACAGAGAGTTTTACAGCACCTGTAGTTGGGAAGACTGGCTGACCCTGGAGGGGCTGGCGATGGCGTGTTTGGTGCAGCCGCTTGCCTGGAGGTCTGAGCCTGTGATGGCAGACTTGAAAGCGGCTGGCGACCTGGAGACGTGCTGAGGAGTCCTTGGGGATGCCTGGCTTGCCCTGGAGCTCAGGTAGCTAAACCCAGGCCTCGGCCTGGTTCTTACCGGTACTCTATACCAATGCCGATGTGTGTCCCAGAATGTGTGCGGAGACAGTGTAGAGCAGCAGGAGCTCTGTGTAGTGGCTGTAAGCACCTTAGCAGCCTGTATGCACTTTACACAGCCACTACTACGGAACGCACGGTGCTGCGCAGGTCTGCACATGACCGTGCGCTCCCATTCACTGCAATACGTGATTTGTACCAGGCGGATGCCCACGCACAAACCACACACTCCCGTCCGCACCTTGAACGCGACATGGCGTTCCTGGTGCGGACGAGAGTGTGTGATTTGTGCGCGGGCATCCACCTGCGTACAAATCACATATTGCAGTGAATGGGAGCGCACGGTCATGCGCAGACCTGCACAGAACCGTGCGTTCCCATTATAAACATAGGGGCTGCGGTCAGCTTGTGGATCCCCTCCGCAGGACGCTGCGGAGAGGTCCGCAAGTGTGAAGCCAATCTAAAAAGTACTTTGTTGCCATAACTAGTGGTCTCTACCAGTATACAGTCATGGCCAAAAGGGTAGGCACCCTTGATGTTTTTCCAGAAAATGATTGCAATTACACGTTTTGTTATACGTACGTTTATTTCCTTTGTGTATTGGAACAACATAAAAAAACCTGAGAAAAGAAAGCAAATTGGACATGATTTCACACAAGAACCCAAGAATGGGCCAGAGAAAATTGTTGACACCTTTTCAAAATTTTGAGTGAACAACTTTGTTTCAAGCATGTGATGCTCCTTCAAACTCGCCTTTTAACTGGTGTGTATAAAATGAAAATCACACCTTAAAGCAGATAAAAAGAGGTAAAGTTGACGCAATCTTTGCATTCTGTGCCACACTAAGCATGGAAAACAGAAAGAGAAGAAAACTGTCTGAGAACATGAGAACAAAATTGTTAAAAAAATATCAACCATCTCAAGGTTGCAAATCTATTTTCAGAGATATTTGTCCATTGTGCTCAACAGAAACAATACTCATTACTGAGTAAAGTCCCCGTCACACTAAGCGAGATCGCTAGCGAGATCACTGCTAAGTCACAAATTTGGTGACGCAACAGCGACCTCACCAGCGATCTCGCTATGTTTGACACTTAGCAGTGACCAGGCCCCTGCTGTGAGATCGCTGGTTGTGTCAGAGTCGCCTAGACCATTTTTTCGTCGTTGAACTCCCGCTGGGCAGCAGACAGGGACAATGACTAACAACCTCAATACTACAGGTCTGAGAAACAGGGTCCCAACGGCCTCAGTATCATTCCGGATCGTTGCTGCGTCGCTGGTGAGATCCGACTGTTTGACATCTCACCAGCAACCACATAGCGACGCACCAGCGATCCCTACCAGGTGGTATCGCTGTCGGGATCTTTGGTGCATCGCCAAGTGTGACGGTACCCTAAGTCCCTCCGGACTCCTTATCTGTACACTTTATAAAGTCTTTTTAACAGCTTACACGGGAGCTAGAGACATGGGGGGCCCCTTCTCTGAATGCAGCAGACATGCTGCATTCAGTGCTGCATTCAGTTAGCATAGCACCAGGGGGGTGACAGGTCCTCTTTAATAACAAGTTTACTATGGTAGTAGAACTGCTTCAAGAAACATTCCTCCTTTGGGAAGGTTTTTCAATGGTATTTTTTGTTTCTGGGAGTGGTTTTTAAGGGTTTTGGAAGAGTTTTTTTCTTCTGAATTCTTTTTTTCAATCTTATAATTATAATGTGTTTGGTTGGGAGCAGAGGTTTTTAAGGTTTTGGAAGAGTTTTTTTCTTCTGAATTCTTTTTTCAATCTTATAATTATAATGTGTTTGGTTGGAGCAGATTTCATCAGAGACGCTTAAAAGAATTATATGCAATTCTCCCACCGGGCATTTTTGAAAACCTGAAGTTGGAAAAATTCGCAAAACACTGAACATTTGAATGGTAAAGTGGCGTTAAAATGGAGATGACTTGGAAGATTATTGCAAGCTTTTTTTTTTTTTTTAAAGTAAATTATTTTTTTAAAGCAGATTTGCTCGAAGAAACTCCTGAAAAAGCTTTGTGTACACATACCCTTGGAGTCTTAATGCATTTATCATATGCAGGCTCTCTGCACAAAAGCCCCACTAAGGCTGGGATTTCACCAGTGTATGGCATCTGATATGTAGGCATTGGATGCGATATGAAAATGACCCTCAGCTCCTATTTTGCTGCGAGCCGCAGCCGAGTGTCATTATGCTGGGATCTGATCCTATGATCAGATCAAAGGTGCAAAGGAGAGAGAGAGATTAATCTCTCAATCTCCTGCATTGCAGGCCTAGGCGCATATGCAAGGCAGTTGGGTGACATCCGACTGCATTGGGATGTTTCACACGCACTCATTCACTTGTATGGCTGCGGGTGATCCGTTTAAAACATAAGTGGAACCGAAGCCTACAGATGTAAAAAAAAAATAAAGACGCTTCAGTAAAAAACGTGCCAAAGTGTTCGTAGAAGAGACGATCTGTTGCAAAACATGACTGGTATGACTGCGTCTAATAGATGTCAATGGAGGCCTCATTCAGACACCTGAATTTTTTCACGTATGCAAAATAATGGTACATTGTCATCAGTATTTTGGATGAGTGTGTCATCAGTGTTTTGGATGAGTGTGTCATCAGTGTTTTGGATGAGTGTGTCATCAGTGTTTTGGATGAGTGTGTCATCAGTGTTTTGGATGAGTGTGTCGTCAGTGTTTTGGATGAGTGTGTCGTCAGTGTTTTGGATGAGTGTGTCGTCAGTGTTTTGGATGAGTGTGTCGTCAGTGTTTTGGATGAGTGTGTCGTCAGTGATTTTGATGGATGGATAAATAAATTATAAAGTTTCTCCTTTTCTTTGTGGTGTTGAAGGGAACCTGTCAGGTCGTTTTTACCCCCTAACATATCACTATCTGTCCCTGCACCTTCCTAGCACATCCCTAACCATTCCTGGCTGACCTAGAACTGTCCTATATTGGCTGGGAAAAAGGAGTTTGTGACTTACGTTTTCACATGGAAATGTGGCCTCCAGACTACGGTCTGTAGACTGACTGGGCGGTCTCCAGGGCTCTGTCTCCCCCTCGCTGCTGTTATTACACCCCGGTGGGTGTGAGAATTCATTCTTCTGTACGTTCCAGATTTGAAATTCCCGCTTCCTTCTTCCGGGTATGATGCGCCCGATATAATTTCCGGTCCAATGCATTGAGGATCATTATCGGGTGTGCAGGCCGGCTTTGATATGCACACTGCACATACTCAGGAGCTGACTTGTATTGCCAATACACACCCCCTCAATGCACAGAACTAGAAATGACATCCGGCCTGCGCATCATACCCGGAAAAAGGAGGCGGGGATTTAAAATCAGGAGCGCGCAGGAGAATTAAAATTCACACACGGGGCATGATACCCCCAGCAAGGGGAAGATGGAGCCCTGTCAGGCTACAGGCCGTAGTCTGGAGGCCGCATTTGCATGCAAAAATCTTAAGTCACAAAGTCTTTTTTCCCAACCAATATAGGACAGTTTTAGGTCAGACAGGGATGGTTAGGGATGTGCTAGGAAGGTGCAGGGACAGATAGTGATGGGTTAGGGGGTAAAAATAACCTGATAGGTACCCTTTAAACAAAGACACCTGTACGTGTTTTTCTTGGACCCATAGACTTGTATTAGCACTTTTCATTGGAGCTCCTGGAAAAACTTTCTCTGTGAGATTTTCATGGACATGCAGTCCTGAAAAAAAACATGGACATGTGAACAACACCATAGACTATAATGAATACTTGTATGCTTAAAATACACTTGGAAAGTGCCCATGATCAGGACACACTGCGTTGTAGATGCAGCATCATTCATCTTGCAGAGATGCTTGTATTCTCTATGGGAGAGCACAGCATCCATGCCCACAATCAGGGTTCTCGGGACAGTGTATTTTTGCTGTGTTTTTCTGCTTAGAACACTTGCGACCCAGAAAGCGTAAATTGACATGCTGTGGCTCAGGAAGCCGTGCCGCAGGTCAATTATTGCTGCATTAAAAGATGCTCAGATGACATCAGAGGTCTATCCATCCATCCACCATGATTTGCACTGTACAATGCACCATTTTTGATGCAGCAACATGCAAGCCTAATAACTTCCTGCACACAGCCCCCAGTATACAGCAGGAGGCCGCAATCAGCCCCCAGTATACAACAATAGCCCACACACAGCCCCAGTATACACCAGGAGCTCACATATAGCACTTTTATACAGCAGGAGGCCACACACAGCCCCCAGCATACAGCAGAAGGCTGCACACAGCCCCCAGCATACAGCAGGAGGCCAGACACAGCCCCCAGCATACAGCAGGAGACTGCACACAGTCCCCAGTATACAGCAGGAGGCCGCACACAGTCCCCAGCATACAGCTGGAGGCCACACACAGCCCCCAGCATACAGCAGGAGGCTGCACACAGTCCCCAGCATACAGCAGGAGGCTGCACACAGTCCCCAGCATACAGCAGGAGGCTGCACACAGCCCCATGTATGTAGCAGAAGGCTGCACACAGCCCCACTATTACAGCAGGAGGCCGCACTCAGCCCCCAGTATACAGCAGGAGGCCGCACACAGCTCCCAGTATACACAGCAGGAGGTCTCATATAGCCTCTATATTACACCAATAGCACACACATAGAGCAGGAGCTCACACATAGCCCCCTGTATTACAGCCTGTACCCCACATAGCCTCTGTATTACAGCCTGTGCCCACATATAGCCCCTGTATTACAGCCTGTGCCCATATATAGCCCCTGTATTACAGCCTGTACCCCACATAGTCCCTGTATTACAGCCTAGGCCCACACATTGCCCCTGTATTACAGCTTGTGCCCACACATTGCCCCTGTATTACAGCCTGTACCCCACACATTGCCCCTGTATTACAGCCTGGGCCCACACATAGACTCTGTATTACAGCTTGTGCCCACACATTGCCCCTGTATTACACTCGCAGCCTGTGTATCTCAGCAGAGAGAAGCAAGATTTTGTAAACCCATTCTATTTTCTTATAGCTAAAAACACAGCTAGTGTATTAGAAATGTAGAGGTCATATGAATAACTTTTTATAAGTGTTATATAACATGTTAAAGTTTTACTGATAACTAAAGGAAGATATTGTGCAGCTTACTTCATAGTAAGGATACAATCGTATTCATTCATGTGAATTGTTCACTTCATTTCATGAAGAATAAGCGTGCTTTTGTGATTTCACATTCAAATCAAAGCAAACCATTTATCTCTGTCTGTTCCTGTTCAACTCTGCATTTCGCAAAATAGATGGCACCTGGAAAAATTCACAGTGAATTATGCTGTTTTATATTTTAAAATGGTTTAAAAAACAAAACAAAAAGTAATGCAATTAGCTCATTTATTTGTTGCCTGTTTATTAGAGAATGGATTTGGATGTCTTTTCTTACATTATACTGCCATCTAGTGGTCAGATATGGTTAGCATTGAAACTAAAAACATTCT
The DNA here is from genome assembly GCA_033576535.1 of Allobates femoralis. Lineage (NCBI taxonomy): Eukaryota > Metazoa > Chordata > Amphibia > Anura > Aromobatidae > Allobates > Allobates femoralis. The sequence goes on along the minus strand of JARQOC010000005.1, from coordinate 239,120,259 downwards.
CTCACATACGGTAGTACGAGATTTTCTATGGTTTCTGAAACAAAATAAGTTAAAAGATCTGTAAATAAAAAATAAAAAATTCACCTCTTTATTTAGCCACTGATCTAAAGCAGTGCTTTGCCGTTCCCTTCCAGCCTTGTTGACTAGCTGCTGGCATGATGCCAATCAGTGGCCTCAGCAGTCAACAGGGAGACGTGATATCAGTCATACAGAACATGACTTCTAAGGCCAGTTCTTATGGTTTTGACACTTTGCTCTACCAGATCACAACTAAACTAAAAACTATAACGGTTCATTGTAGAAAGACTTTTTAAATGGTTATTCCCATCTCAGGCATTCATGGCTGAGACAGAAACGTCGGTATCTATGTGACGGCCACAAGAAGTCAGGGCTCTGGAAACAGCCAAGAAGTCATTGATTTTAATTGGGGTTGCAAAATTGTTACTTTATTCTCGCAGCCCCGACCATTTGCAGCTGACATGTAGAGATAGATTTTACCATCTCATGAATAGCTAAGATAGCAAAAGTCTGTATGGGTGGGAACATTTCAATAATTGTAAGCACTAGACTTCACTGTCATATACCAGAATTGTGGTCCTGTATGGTTGGGAACACTTCCATAATTGATAAACGCTAGGCTTAACTGTCATATACCCAGAATTGTGGTCTTGTACGGGTAGAAGCACTTCCATAATCGATAAACGCTAGACTTCACTGTCATATACCCAGATTTGTGGTCCTGTATGGGTGGAAACATTTCCATAATCTTAAGTATTAGACTTCACTGTCATATACCCAGAATTGTGGTCCTGTACAGGTGGAAACACTTCCATAATTGATAATCGTTAGACTTCACTGTCGTATACCCAGATTTGTGGTCCTGTGCGGTTGGGAACACTTCCATAATTGATAAACGCTAGACTTTACTGTCATGTACCCAGAATTGAGGTCCTGTACGGTTGGGAACACTTCCATAATTGATAAGCACTACCGTAGACTTCACTGTCATGTACCCAGAATTGTGGTCCTGTACGGGTGGAAACACTTCCATAATTTATAAGCGCTAGACTTCTCTGTAATATACCCAGAATTGTGGTCCTGTACAGGTAGAAACACTTCCATAATTGATAACCGTTAGACTTCACTGTCGTATACCCAGATTTGTTGTCCTGTACGGTTGGGAACACTTCCATAATTGATAAACGCTAGACTTTACTGTCATGTACCCAGAATTGAGGTCCTGTACGGTTGGGAACACTTCCATAATTGATAAGCACTACCGTAGACTTCACTGTCATATACCCAAAATTGTGGTCCTGTACAGGAGGGAGTATTTCTATAATTGATAAGCACTAGACTTCACTGTCATATACCCAGAATAGAGGTCCTGTACGGGTTAGAGCATTTCTATAATCGATAAGCACTAGACTTCTCTGTCATATACCCAGAATAGAGGTCCTGTACGGGTTAGAGCATTTCTATAATCGATAAGCACTAGACTTCTCTGTCATATACCCAGAATTAAGGTCTTTGTACGGGAGGGAGTATTTCCATAATTGATAAGCACTAGACTTCACTGTCCTATATCCAGTATTGAGGTCCTGTACGGGTGGGAACACTTCCATAATTAATAAGCACTAGACATTCCTGTCATATACCCAGAATTGAGGTCCTGTACAGGTGGGAGTATTTCTATAATTGATAAGCACTAGACTTCACTGTCATATACCCAGAATAGAGGTCCTGTACGGGTTAGAGCATTTCTATAATCGATAAGCACTAGACTTCTCTGTCATATACCCAGAATAGAGGTCCTGTACGGGTTAGAGCATTTCTATAATCGATAAGCACTAGACTTCTCTGTCATATACCCAGAATTAAGGTCTTTGTACGGGAGGGAGTATTTCCATAATTGATAAGCACTAGACTTCACTGTCCTATATCCAGTATTGAGGTCCTGTACGGGTGGGAACACTTCCATAATTAATAAGCACTAGACATTCCTGTCATATACCCAGAATTGAGGTCCTGTACAGGTGGGAGTATTTCTATAATTGATAAGCACTAGACTTCACTGTCATATACCCAGAATAGAGGTCCTGTACGGGTTAGAGCATTTCTATAATCGATAAGTAAGTGCTAGACTTTATGATCATATACCTAGAATTGTGGTTCTGTATGGGTGGGAGCACTTCCTTAACTGATTTCTAGTTAGTCACTCGAAGTGACATTTTAATTGAGAAAATGTAACGCAGTGAAGCAGTTGTAGGAAGACAGAATGTGTTCCAGACTTTGTATACATGAGTATGTAAATCTGAAAGCCTCCGCTTCTGGTGATGAATCAACTGTTATCTGCCTGAAGTCTGTGCACTTCCACAATTATCTTTACTATTAAGCATATTAATCCATCTCTGCATGAGACATGATTTCTGGATCTTCATTAAAGGGTTCCTGTCACCCCCAAATCACCTCATAAGCTGTTAAAAGATGTCCTTAGAGCATAGTAACACTTATCCTACACTCCTTTTAGCTCCTAAATGCATCTAGTGAAAATGAAGTTAAACGTTATCAAACTCACTCATTAGTGATGTTAATGAGTGACTACTGTATTCATAGTCACCCAGGCAGGCTCTCCCTCTTCCTAATATCACGCCTCAATAGGCGTGATCTTCAACTTTGATTGAAATGGGCGCCTCCCTGCTCTCCTCTGCTGGCCGGACTCTTTTAGCTTCAAGCCCTGCACTGCGCATGCGTGCTGGAGGCATAACAGAGCGGCGCGGGTGTACATACGCATCATACAGCCGCACTCTGCAGCCCGGCCGTCTAAAGGAGATTGGTGAGGATAAAGTAGGAGAGGGTAGAGCTGGTCGAGTGGCAGTTTAGTGGACTGAGCATAAAAACAGGTTGTAGGCTTGTCTGAAGAGGTGGGTCTTCAGGTTCCTTTTGAAGGTTTCCAAGGTAGGCGAGAGTTTGATATATTACGGCAAAAAGTCAAAGAGTTTCGAAGTATGGGAGATGCACGGGAGAAATCTTGTTGTGGGAAGAAGAGATAAGAGGGGATTAGAGAAGAAGATTTTTAGAAATTTGTAGGTTGTGTGTAGGTAAATGCCGGGAGATATATGGAGGGGACAGGTTGTGGATGGCTTTGTATGTCATGGTTGGGGTTTTGAACTGGAGTCTCTGGGCAATGGGAAGCCAGTGAAAGGCTTGGCAGAAAGGAAAGGCTGGGGAATAGCAGGTAGACAGGTGGATTAGTTGGGCAACAGAGTTTAGGGTACATTCGAATGACACAAGAGTGCCAGAGTACAATCTGTAATAATTGCTGGGTAAATTGCTGGTTTATGTCATCTCCTTGAGGTCATATTGCAGAAATGCAGGAAAGTTGTCAACATGGCAATGGATAACAATTGTTCAGCATTGTGGAAAAATGAGATACCGTGAGTAAAATGCCTTATTTCACCATATCAGCCTCTTCTTGAAAAATAACAAGTCTGACAATCAGCAGATCACATTTAGAAAAGCTGGAAGAAAAAAGCGCACATAGGGTATACCTGTGTATGAATAAAATATAGGCATGTGAACACTGCTCATCTTCTAATGGTTGTAGGGGTCACAACCAAACCAAATCACTCATGATATATCCAGTGATATCCTGATAGCGGGCTGCTGCAGTCTCCATTGGGTCAGTAACACAGGGTGGTATATAAAGAAAAGGGTTTTCAGACCGCGCTCCCGCCTAGAGGAAAAATCTCAACTCGCGGAGATTTAATGTGATTTTTATCACATGTACATTTGTTAACCTTGTGATTTTTTCCTGATGAAGGGTTAATTCCCGAACGCGTAGAGAATAAAAATCACATTAAATAAATCTCCGCAAGTTGAGATTTTTCATCTAAGTGGGAGTGCGGTCTGAAAACCCTTTTTCTTTTTATACTACCCTGGGAATCAGCTGATCACCACAGATGAGGCTTCTTCCCCGTGATCAGCTTTAAGCCCTGAGGAAAGTTCCATTTTGCTTTTAAAGAAACTTAAGTCCCAAAAACATTTTTGAGATAAGTATTCTAGGAGTGATGCCTTTATTGGCTAACCAGAAAAATTGTATTTGTAAGTTTTCAGGACTCAGTGGCCGCCCCTTCATCAGACAATACTACAAATGAATTACTGAGACATTTAAATAGATATTACAACAGGACGTGGGGTGATGCTAAGTAGAGATGGGCTGAGGAAATTAAATTAAGGTCTTTAGTTACTGATGCATATGAGGTGGAAGTGGTCTTTTAAGGTACCGTCACACAGGGACATATCGCCGGCGATGTTGCCGGCAACTGAGGGGCGTGGCCAGGTTGCGGCGACATCGCCGGATAGTTGCCTCGTGTGAGAGGGCGATAATCAGGGGGAAAATCGCCTGAGTAATATCGCCAGGTTTCCCAACAATGTTGGGAAACCTGGCGATGTTGGTCAGGCGATCATGCCTGATCGCCCTGTGTAACGCGGCAACCTGCAATGTTGCGGGCGATTCCGCCTATCTACAACATTGCGAGTTATCGCTCACTGGGTTGCCGGGCAACCCAGCGAGCGATAGCCACGGCAACTAGCCGGCGACATTGCCGGTAAGTTGCTCCGTGTGACATCTCACCGGCGATGTTGCCAGGGATGCGCGCTCCCGCGATCGCCGGCAACATCGCCGGCGATATCTCCCTGTGTGACGGTACCTTTACAGATCTGAAGGTCTCCTGGTGGAGGTGTGAACTGTGTCCATGTAATGACTCATGAATCCAGGTGTAAGGCCCATTTTTAGAGATTGGAACATTCTTATGAGTTTGAATTCCCAGATTTTTCTTTCTCTATCATTTTTAAAGTGACCCTTCAATATTAGAACTTTTAAGTCTGCCACATTGTGTCCAGGTCTAGAGAAGTGTATTCCTACAGGCGTGTCCTGCTCATTTGTTATTGTGTCTCTATGTAGATTCATCCTAGTTTGTAGCTTTTGCATTGTTTCCCCAATATACGTATCTGTAATGCACCTTGTACATTGTATCATGTACACCACATTGGAGGATGTACATGAAAAAAAGTCCATGATCTTATAGTCCTGGCTTGTGTTGGGTATAGGGGTTGTATCTGTTGGTGATATGTGGGTACAAGTCTTGCATTTCTTGCTGTTACAGGGGAATGTTCCCGTCTGTGATGGTGATGTGAGGACACTTCTGACATGGAGATTCCTGAAGTTGGGGGGCTGTTTATAGGAGAGCAGTGGCAGTTCTGGGAATATTGCTTTCAGTCTGTGGTCTCTGTGGAATTAAGGTCTTTTGTTACTGATGCAGATGCCGGTCTTTTCTAAAAAAAAAAAAAAAAAAAAAATTTAAGACTTAAGTATTTACATCAATTTTTCTGGCTAATACGTACCACAATATTATTTTGTATTGCACTTTGTTTTTAAAGAAGATATTTACCGTAACTGTATTTTCTAATTTAAGGCGAGTATTTGCTCCCTTGCTGTTTCTCCACTGTTTCCTTTTCCTTTCCTTCTGGGTTCCAAAGTTATTCCCTTGGTAGTAAAATGCCCAGTGTTCTTATTAACAAACTGGGCGCTATGGCAGAACTTGTCTGTGGGCATGGCCATGTTAAAGGGAACCTGTCACCTGATTTTAAGTCCCTACACTATCTCTAGCTGTCCCTACACCTTCCTAGCTGCTCCCTATCTATCCGTTTCTCATCTAAAGTGTCCCTATGAAACATCTCAAAAATAAGTTTAAACTTACAGCAGTCCCCGAGGTTGGGGGACTGGGAAGGTGGGCCCACGCTCCATTCAGCACTCCTCCGTTGTGTAGTGCACGCCCCGCTGGGCGGCATTATTCTTTATTCTATGGCCGGTCACGTGATCGGCCCCAGTGCATTATAGGCTTGATCACGTGATCGGCCCGGCTCCGCTCATGCACAATGCGCTTATTGAAGCCGGGCTGATCACGTGATCGACCCCATAATGCACTAGGGCCGATCACGTGACCTTCCCCATAATGCACCGTGCCGGATGTGACGTCCTGCCGGTGCATACACTGTCACAGAGGGCGGGAGATTCCAAATGGTGGGGCAGAGAGGAAAAAGAATAATGCCGCCCAGTGGGGCGTGCACTACACAACGGAGGAGTGGTGAATGGAGCGTTGCCACGCCTCAGGGACTGCAGTAAGTTTAAAGTTATTTTTGAGATGTTTCATATGGCCACTTTAGATGAGAAAGGGATAGATAGGGAGCAGCTAGGAAGATGTAGCGACAGCTAGTGATAGTGTAGGGACTTAGACTCAGGTGACAGGTTCCCTTTAAGGAGAAAAGGCTAACACTCATAAAGAGGTTCTGTGGTCCACGTCCTGTTTATTGACGGGAGATTTTAGTTCTTTATTACTGGGGGCAATAACTTTAAAAAAGAGTGGGCACAGATGAAAAAGAAAAATAGTTCCAGAACCAGTGGACCAGCAGCAATTAGAAGAGGTGTTCTGTGTAAATAAAAAAAATCTGAAAACTCTTTTTTTAAAGTGATCCTAAACCCACAAACTGACCCCCCCACATCTTTAGACCTGTCCCTGCACCCCCTCTTATCATTTCTAGCCATCCCTTTTGTAGAAAAAAATCGATTTTGTAAAGTAGAGAAAAAGTTATATTTACCTTGTCCTGTGTGAGTTCTCTGTTTCTGAGGAAGCCGCAATAGGCGTGCCTGTCTGCTGCTCCCTTGTAATTATGCACGCCCCTCTCTGCTTCTAAGAGCCTGGCCGCGTCATGAAAGGGGGCGGGGCTCCGCATGGCTCGATTTAGCCCCGCCCCTTTCATGACGCTGCCAGGCTCTTAGAAGCAGAGAGGGGCGTGCATAATTATAAGGGAGCAGCAGACAGGCCTGGCCTATTTGCGGCTTCCTCAGAAACAGAGAACTCACACAGGAGGAAGTAAATATAACTTTTTCTCTACTTTACAAAATCGATTTTTTCTGCAAAAGGGATGGCTAGAAATGATAAGAGGGGGTGCAGGGACAGGTCTAAAGATACGGGGGGGGGGGGTCAGTTTGTGGGTTTAGGATCACTTTAAATCTTGGTTCTACATGCAATACATAGAACAATGGCTACTGTATTGCATAGTATAATGCAAAGAAGCAACACCTATTTAAGATTAATAGACAGGTTTAGTTACTTCGTTTCTGTGTAATGATGATACAAAAGGGCTTTTGTACAGTTTAATAATTCTTCATGTAACTTATTCCATAATAAACAAACTTGTCTCCAACATAGCATCTATAGTTTCAGCTAAATAATGAGCAAACAACTTGTCCTAATTGCTTTATAGTCGGCCATAGAGGCACAGATATTACAACGGATAAGTGTTTCTACCAGTAATCAGTGTGTCTATGGTGACAAAATTGTTAAATCCAACAGATGAGAATGTGTTAAATCACTCAGAATACACTAGAAATTATAACCACGTATAAACAGGTCGGTATCACAATCTGGGACAATCTGAGAATGTTGTAAACTTAATGGAAGCATTTTACTGCAGAAATAAGCAATTTTGTATATATTTGTCCTCCTGCTGAGGTAACAATTTCCAGATGGGAGCATTGGTCAATTGATGTTCATGATTTGCTATAAAGACCAGTTTTATATTCCTAGTCTTGACTTCTGGGTTGGGCGGTCTACCAGAAAAGGACCCAAGTGACATAATTTTCGTTGAAAGTTGGATAAGATATAATTACTTTATTAATAATAATAATAATGATAATATTTATTCATTTATATAGCGCAATTAATTCCATAGCACTTTACATATATCGGTAATGCTGTCCCTCTTGGAGCTCACAATCTAAACATCCTATCAGTATGTCTTTACAATCTGGGAGGAAACCGGAGTGCCCGGAGGATACCCACACAAGCACTGGGAGAACATACAAACTCCTTGTAGATGTTGTCCTAAGTGTCCTTGGTGGGAATTGAACCCAGGACCTTCAGACCTCAGTGCTGCAAAGGCTTGAGCCACCATGCCGCACCATTCCTTTGCTAATGAGCATTTGCAGATTTCTACTATCCATGCATACAGACTCGCTATTGAGACCTGCATGTGTAGATCCCAGCCTGGCTGAGCAGAGCTAGTTAGTTATGTGCCTCGGCCCAGCGAGGGCCGTGGGATACTCGGAACCGGGCCCTCTGGATGTCGTCGGGGCTGTGGGATGCTGTCACAGTGGCGTGACCCGGCCTGTGGTCCCCTATTGGGTGGTCAGTAAAAAAGGGGTTTGTAAAGGGGTTAAAAGAAAAGTAAAAATGAAATAAAAAGAGTTTATCGTGACGCCACCCGTAGAAGGTGGCCGGTAGGGGCCGCTGCTGCGGTCCGGGACTTCTGGGGATGATGGAGTTGCAGCTGTGATGGTGTAGCTGCTAATGGGAGGAGAGGGTGCCCAGGGCATCCGGAGTGGAATGGAATTGTGGATTTGGAGGGCCAGCGGGGCTGAGCTGGCTGCAGGGCAGGATCGGGAATACTCTCAGGCAGGCTTCTGCTGCCTGCACTGCGTTTCAGTCAACCATTCCTCAGGCGCGAAATGAACAGTCTGACACAATGCTGAGTTTCAACCCGGTTTACTTGGCTTCTCTCGTCAGGCACTTCAGGTTACAGCACAAGTACAGTGGCGGGCCGGGTAGTCCTTGGCAACCAGAATGGCTTGTCCAGTATACACCCTTTGTGTTCCTTTCTCTTGGGCTTCCTTCCTAAGCGCTGCCTATTGTCCTCCTTCCTGCACGTGCCTCCGCACACGGAGACCCAATCTAGCAGGCCTTCTTGGGCGATCAGCAGGGTCCCCTGGCCCTAGTACGACTGCCTTCACTGCGCTGCGTCGGGAGTTGACCATGACTCTTAGGGCACCTTTACACGCGGCAACATTTCTAGGAATTTCACTGGCAACTTACTGGTTGCAGTGAAATCATGGACACTTTGTTCCATTTGTACACAGCAACAAGATAGAACAATGTCTCCATGATTTCACTGCAACCAATAAGTTGCCAGTGAAATTCCTAGAAAAGTTGCCGCGTGTAAAGGTACCTATGGAGATCTCTTGGTGCCCTGTTTCGTGGTTGGAACTTTCCCACCACCTTCAGGCCTGGGCCTCTGGTTCTTGCCCTGTCCTTCTGCTTCACAGCCGATTCGGGTGCACAGGTGGATCGCTCTCTGCCCGCACCCCTAGGACTCCCTCGTCTGTCTGCGGTCTGTAGCCCTGAGACCCGGGATAGGCCTCATTGTAGCTCGGGCCTCCGGGTCCGTGCTCTTTCTTCTCTGTCCCTTGTCCTCCTGCGACTGACTAACTACTTCCCTGGTGTCTTCCCTTTATTCTCTTCCTTTCCCTAACCGCTTCCTGCTCACTTTCCACCTACCACCTGTCTCCCCCGCTGTCCCACAGCTGCCTGAGCCATCCCACTACCTGGGTTCACCCGCTCGCTCTGGGCCCGGGGTGTGCTGGGTGTGTTTGTGGGTGACTGGACTTGTCGATCCCAGTTGCCGCAAACTAATAGTGGTGACCGAACCGTAGGGCTCCACATATGCATGATGGTAGTTGTAGGCAAGGGAAGCTGAGGATGGCAGTTGTCATTCAGTAGATTCTGAATTTTCAGAATTATGGTAATAGTCAACATGTAGGGAACATGGCATTTTAGCAGTGGTAACACAGATTTTAAAAAAACAAAACAATATAACAGGAAAGGAATAAAGGGATTGTCCACTCTTGAGTAAGTGTCTTGTCAACATGAGAAATAAAGAATTTAACATGTTGAAATCCATCATGACCCAATCTTCCCTTCTCCAACATCCAATAAAGGTGAAAGGTCAGATACACATAACACATTGTAGGCTACTCCCACTGTTTTGTTATGAATATGGCAATCTTAAAGTGAACCTGACAGGTCCCCATGCCCTCCAAACCAACAGTATTTTCATATTCATTAATAAATACCCTGCCTAACAAGCCCTTTATCCTGGATGACACATTAACAGATGGGTAAAAAAGTATTTTTAAGTCTGTTTAAAATATGCAAATAACCTTTTTACTAGTCAAGGACTCAAGGGGGCACTTGTTACCCCAGATTAGTTGTCTCACTGCACGTTATCACATCCCTGTGGTTGCAATAACGTTAGTGCAACTCTGAAGCTGGTTGTACGCTTCCCAGCTTCAGTGTGGTACACTGTGCATGTCCAATAGCAGAGAAGAAGCCTGACCTTCACGCTCCTCCGTGGACATCAGGCTTCTTCTTTGATTCCAGAAATGCACAGTGCACCTCCAAGGCCTGGAAGCGCACACCCGGCTTCAGAGACGCCTGTGGAAAAGGAAGTCAAGATTTTCAGAGTCAGCAATGATGTCGGCTCTTGCAAATTATGTTATCGTGCCCACAGGAGTGTGATAACACAGTGAATGGGGCGACTAGTCAGAAGTTATTTTCATATTTCAAACGGACCTTTTTGTATGCATCACTTAATGGCTTTGTAGGCCAGGTATTTATAAAGGAATACCAGTCAGGTTCACTTTAACAGTAGAAGCACATCTGTAAAAAAACAAGCTGCTGCGCTAACTTTGATATTTTGTGTAATCAAAAAGTACAGGAACAGTTGAGAGCACATGTAAGGGTGCTTTCACACAGCATCGGATCCGAATTTGGCCCCATGCAGCCCTATGGGCATCGGACCGAATCGGATGTGCACTAAATGCCATCCGATTTGGTCTGATCCGATTCTGTCCGATTTTATTATCGGTGCAAAAATCGGAGCCTGCTCCGATTTTTGCACCGAAGATAAAATCGGACAGAATCGGATCGGACCAAATCGGATGGTATTTAGTGCACATCCGAACTGATCCGATCCCTATAACATGGGGCCCTATGGAGAAGGGTCCGAGGAAACATCTGATGTCTCCTCTGACCCGATTTTACGGTACTGAGCATGCTCAGTACAGTAAAAATGCTCAACTAGGAGCGCAGGGGTTAAAAAAAAAAAAAAAAAAAAGTTCATGCTCACCTCCCCCCGAGCCCCCGCCGTCTTCCTGGAGGTTCCCGGTGGCTCCCGCAGGCTCCCGGTGGCTGCAGAGGTCTTCTTCTGCAGTTCAGGACCTGCGGTGATGTCACTGTCACAGTCACGTGACACCAGGTTACTCCATGGTAACCCGCGGTCACATGACTGTGACATCACCGCAGGTCCTGTGTACAGCAGAAGAAGACCTCTGCAGCCACCGGGAGCCTGCGGGAGCCACCGGGAACCTCCAGGAAGACAGCGGGAGACGGCGGGGGCTCGGGGGTAGGTGAGCATGAACTTTTTTTTTTTTCCTTTTTTCAGCCCGGAGGCTATGATTTAATGCCGGAATCGGATGCCTATTTGGCATCCGATTCCAGGCATCAGTAGGGAGCCGATGCTGTCCTATTTATATCGATAGCATCGGCTCCCTAAAAATCGTAGTGTGAAAGCACCCTAACTTGCAATGTTTTGGAAGAGAAACACTTAAAGCCATGACAGAATACTGCGCCATTGATCGATTGCACTTGACGTCTGACATAACAACATCACATATTCATCATAAATTGCTGGAGCAACACCACTCCATAAGTATTAAGTGTTTGGAGCGATTAAGAATGGGATGTCCAGTAGTGGACAACCCCTTTAAACATTTAATACTCAAGAGTTCATTACCAAGTCAATACAATCCAAGATCTAAAAAGACTGTCTGTTTCCCTACAGTTTTCCTAATAACTCTTCTCAAGAAGACAGACTCACTATTCATGTGCTGTAGAAGAAGCTCATGTGCCTCAGGTGACATTTTACAACAGATGGAAATCTATTCTTAACTTGCTGCCATGTCTGACATCTGTGAATGGTGCACTGAACTGACAAGTAGAAAAGTATATACCATTTAATTGGCATTTCAAACACAGGTATTGCCTATTTGAAGTGACGTTGTATTGTGCTACAGTTACACTAAACCAGCTATGATTCCCATCCGTATGTGTATACTTACACTCCTCAACATTGGAAATGCAGCACCAAAAAGGAAAAGTTGTGGAATTCTGGAAATGACATGATTAATAGACATGTTAATAATAATATGCAGATTATCACAAAAGGTAAACAACGCTTTCAAACCATTTCAAAGTACCGTATATACTCGTGTATAAGCTGACCCGTGTATAAGCCGACCCCCCTACTTTTGCCCCCAAAACCTGGGAAAACCTATTGACTCGTGTATAAGCCGAGGGTGGACCCCAGCAGTGTGGTATACAGGCCCCCCAGTGGTATACAGGCCTCCCCAGTGGTAGTATATAGCAGCCTCCCCAGTGGTATACACAGGCCCCAGCAGTATATACAGGCCCCAGCAGTATTACAGCAGCCTCCCCAGTGGTATATACAGGCCCCAGCAGAATATACAGCAGCCCCAGTGGTATACAGGCCCCAGCAGTATATACAGCAGCCCCAGTGGTATACAGCAGCCCCAGCAGTATATACAGCAGCCCCAGTGGTATATACAGCAGCCCCAGTGGTATACAGCAGCCCCAGTGGTATACAGCAGCCCCAGTGGTACACAGCAGCCCCAGCGGTACACAGCAGCCCCCCCATCAGTGGTATACAGGGCATACAGGGCCCCCCCTTGCTGCCGCACACCTGTAAAGTAATAGATCATTATACTTATCCCTATCGCTGTCGCCGCTCTGACACCGCGCTCCTCCGGGTCTTCATGCTTCCTCAAACAAACAATGACGTCATTGCCTGCACCTGCCGGAGAAGGAAGCAGGAAGAAGCATGAAGACCCGGAGGAGCACGGTGACAGAGCAGCGACAGGGATAAGTATAATGATCTATTACTTTACAGGTGTGCGGCAGCAAGGGGGGGCCCTGTATGCCCTGTATACCACTGATGGGGGGGGACGCTGTATACCGCTGGGGCCTGTATATGACTCGTGTATAAGCCGAGGGGGGGACTTTTCAACACATTTTTTGTGCTAAAAAACTCGGCTTATACACGAGTATATACGGTATTTAGTGTCCATGTGCAGATATATTGCCTTGTCATGCTATCAATGAGGCTATTAATGGTTGTCTGAGAAATGTTCTGCCACAATGAATGCACTTAGGCACACAAATCATCGAGATCCACTGATGGCAGTTCTCTTTTCAGATGCCAACTAATGTCGTCCGAGATGTGATCAATAGGAGACAAGTCAACAGATACTGCAGGCCATGGTACCTTGTTCAGCGTGCACAGGCTGATCATAGTAGCACAAGCAACATGTGACCTGTCCTGTTGAAAAATAGCTCACCTTTGGTGAAATGGCTATACAACTTGTTCCACAACTAAATCAAACTAATCCCGAGCTGTTAGGGTACCTTTACACACGGCTACATTTGTAGCTTGTCACCAGGTAACTTACTGGTTGCAGTGAAATCATGGATACATGGTTCTATCTTGTTGCTGTGTACAAATGGAATCATGTATCCATGATTTCACTGCAACCAGTAAGTTACCTGGTGACAAGCTACAAATGTAGCCGTGTGTAAAGGTACCCTTAGTGTAAATGGAATGAAGACTAGAGGGGTCCAGTTACTTTATATTATGCCACGCTTCATCATAATCTCAGCACTTGGACTGGTGTGATGTTCCCTCGTGAAGTCCTTTTCATAATGTTGCCCATGTGTTCTCCAGTCAAGTCTCTGGCTTTCATAGTATCCAAGACAACAAAATCAGGTTTCATCTCTAAAGAGGATATACTTCCATTTTAGCCTCCAGTGCTATCTTGCTCTGCACCATGATAGCCTTTGAGAGCGGTGGTGTGGGGTTAATGGATCACCTGTAGTTGGACATCTGCCTTGTAGATCAAAGTCATGCTACTCCCAGAATTATGGTGTGGGGTAGCATAATGTATAGTAGTGGTACCTCTACTCCCTTCATTCCAGGTACACTAACAGCTCATTGTTTCATTAGTATGGTTGTTGATCCAGGAGTGCAGCCATTTTTATTCTTCCATACAGTGAAAAGCAAGGTGAGCCTGTGCATAATGACCAGGCATATGCCAAGTAGATACAAATGTTTTCATATGTTAACAGAATAATTTTGGCAACATATGAATATACTTTTTCACTGATTTGGTATGTCATAAATTGTATTTTGAATTGTAATAGCCCCTTAGACTAGTTGATCCAGAACAATGAAGCGACTGTCATTCAACTTTATACAAGCCAAACAGTACTACAGTCTGCAGGATTGTTCCATGCCCATATTATCGGGAGCATATGCCTTGTTTACACAGAGCAATGTGCTGCCAATTAGAGATGAGCGAACCTGTTCAGGACTGGAGTTCAGAGGAATTCTGTCTTCTAAGTGCTGGAGCCGGGATCCACTGTGTTCTGGTATGCTGGGTGGTCGGGCCAGTCCGAGCCACTGGCAGTGTGTGATTGGATTGCACTAGGGTTAAATTAGCTCTACACGGTCGTGTGGGACGTGGCTCACTTCAGTCCAAGCCGCCCACCACCTCTAAAACCACCCCTGTTTGTAATATGCTGCCCCTCCTGGTATGTATGGAGCAGTGATGGCATTCGCATCTGCACAGTGGCGCGGCTCACTGGGCTCAATAGAAACCTTAGTGACCAAAGTCTCGAGAGATTTGTGAAGTCTCCCGAGACTGTGTGGCTGCAATAGAGTATAGTGAACTGCACCACTGTGCAGTCATGAATTCCGTCATTGCTTCCCATTCAGACACAGAAGGGGAGGCATAATACAGGCGGCGGGATGGGTTTTACAGGCAGTGGGCGGCTCGGGCTGATGTGAGCCCCATCCCACCCGACCTTGACGAGCTCATTACCATACAGCTCTGGGCACATTCAAAGTTAATTTCTGAGGTAATCAGCGGCCAGTCTATGGTTATAAAGGGGTTACCAGAACCCAATTACAGTATGTTTAAGGTACTGGGCAACAAGATATAATGCAAAAAGGTCATTTCTGGGTTGATTGTTGGCCTAGTTACAGCTGTCAATAGTCGTTCCTAATAATGCTTGTACCTCAATTGGCTCATCTAAATTTGTTACCAATCTATTTTATTACATGTACATATCATACTGATGATACTGTGCAACTGATTTTTCTGCACCAAAAACAAGAGTGTGTGTCGTCAGAAAAACATGCTCATTTTTCATACATTTTTTTTACATTAACTGGAGTTAAAAATGCTGCAAATATACTGATAAAATTGGCATGCTGCTGACTTGGGACAAAAAAATGCTTTAATGGTTCAAAGCAGTAAAGAAAAATAAGGAGGTCATATATAAAATTTTAGAAATCTCATTCACATTGCTGGTACTGTAAATTTTTTTTTTTTACCCTGAAAAAATACATGTGCTCAAGCCCATTTGTGCATGCCTGTATATATATATATATATATATATATATATTTATTATAAACTGTATTAAGATAAAATGAATTACTTGCATACATGGTGCTTTTAGAATACATTAAAGAATGTTAAAAGTTGAATTATTGCATTAATTTCCTATTATGAGCAGCTCGGAGAAAGCGAGCCATTTCATGTTAGAGGTCACAATGGATTGGCTGGAGAGAGCATTTAGTTCATTTCATCCCTAACCTTGTTTGCATAAAAATCCAATTCCAGCCCCGTAATTGCACAATGAATGGAATGACCTTGACATTTGAGAATTTAGCCTTTTCTCTTATAAGTTGAAACCTGTTGGAACAAATTTCAGTGTTGATTTTTAATGTTTAGTGATATGACCCATGATTCATTTGACAACAATTCCAAGTAGAGCGTCCGGAGATGCAACAACATAGAATTCAATAATGCACTAGACTAAAATTGCATTTTACATCTGACACGTGTATATTAAACAACTTCACACACGGGTCATAATATACATTGAGGGATATACGGAAATCGTGCATTCATCAATATGGAAAAGATCTATAATGAACCACAATGTATAGTGCAGATAGGTTAACTGTATAGAACCTATAACATTCGAAGCAATATGCATGATTAATGATAGACCACAGTGGTATATTTATTGTACGTAAAGGGATAGTCATGCCATTTTATTTTGTATGAAGAGTTATTGTCCACCAAACTGATCAAGTGAGTAGCACTTGCAGGAACTCTAGTCATGAGCAATAATTTGTAGGGGAACATGGCATAAGGTCATGTCACTTGCTAGCAAAAATGAGATAAATACCCTGTAAAAATCCCTGAGCTCCCCTGATTCTGCCACTGTTTTTCGGTTTGCAGTGTGTCACTACATTGCAGAGATAGATACTAACATTTGTAGCTTATCAAGAGCAGTATGTGAAATCTTTCTTGGTTGTGCAAGTAGGCATTTCTTCAGTGTTTTCTGGATCGTTTGCTTTCTCTCCTCTTCCAGCCACTCTTTGTCAGTCAAGGTTTAGCAGCTTATCTAGCCAAGCTAGACTCTGCTAAGCTAGCACAATGTAGCACGCCTCAACTATGACTTACAAGAAAATAAGTTAAAAGGTTATGCATGCCTTTTGAAGGTATTACTGAACTAGAAGATTGGATGATAGTTGGTGATTGGTGGTAGTCCAACACTGGGACCTCAACGCATCCTGAAAACAGAGATGGGCAGAGCTCCACTTGATTGGCACAGTGGCTGGACATGCTAGAGCTGGGGATAGCCAAGAACAGTAGATTTGTTATTCCAACAGTCTCACTGCAAATGAATGGAGCAGTGTGGAGCATGTCCGGCCACCTTCCATTCAGATGGAGCTCAGCAGAGCCCAGTCCTTGGCATTGGCAGTTATACCAAGGAAGTTCAGCAAGTTAGGACCTATTTTTTAATAGGTGATGTCTACTAAACAGAATAACAAATCAGAATTAAACTTGGCAAACAATTGAATAGAATGTTTTTCCTAATCTACCGTATATACTCGTGTATAAGCCGACCCGTGTATAAGCCGACCCCCCTACTTTTGCCCCCAAAATCTGGGAAAACCTATTGACTTGTGTATAAGCCGAGGGTGGACCCCAGCACAGGTATACAGCCCCCAGCAGTGTTACAGCAGCCTTCCCAGGGGTATATACAGCAGCAGCCCCAGGGGTATATACAGCAGCAGCCCCAGGGGTATATACAGCACCAGCCCCAGGGGTATATACAGCAGCAGCCTTAGGGGTATATACAGCAGCAGCCCCAGGGGTATATACAGCAGCGCCCAGGGATATATACAACAGCAGCCCCAGGGGTATATACAGCAGCAGCCCCAGGGGTATATACAGCAGCAGCCCCAGGGGTATATACAGCAGAGCAGCCCCCAGGGGTATATACAGCAGCAGCCCCAGGGGTATATACAGCAGCAGCCCCAGGGGTATATACAACAGCAGCCCCAGGGGTATATACAGCACCAGCCCCAGGGGTATACAGGCCCCCCCTTGCTCGGCAAACCTGTAAAGTAAAATCCTTATACTTATCACTGTCCTCTCGCCGCCGTCCCGCCGCTGCTGACACCGCGATCCTCCATCTTCATTCAGCGTCTTCCGGCTTCCTGTGGTCGGCGCTGACAATGACGTCATTGCCTGCGACCACAGGAAGTCGGAAGACGCTGAATGAAGATGGAGGATCGCAGTGTCAGCAGCGGCGGGACGGCGGCGAGAGGACAGTGATAAGTATAAGGATTTTACTTTACAGGTTTGCCGAGCAAGGGGGGGCCCTGGATCTTGATGGGGGGCCTGTATACTGATGCGGGTGGCGGGTGGGCGGTATATACTCGCGTATAAGCCGAGGGGGGACTTTTCAGCCCAAATTTTGGGCTGAAAAACTCGGCTTATACGCGAGTATATACGGTACTTTAAAGGATAATTCACACGACCAAATAGCAGCCATATTTCCTCATTTGTATCATACCTGCAAGTCTTGGCCCAACTGCATTATGAGGTTGTTGGTTTGGGTCTCAACACAAGAACAGCAGCTGCTCAGTTGCCATCATATAGATGGGAAAATTTGGCCACTATATGGTCATGTGAGTTGTCCATAAAAGAATGAGTGGCTATTATGTTAAAGTATATCTGTCAGATTTGGGGGTTTTAAATTAAAAGTGCCACCTTCAGCAGTACCTATGCTGCATTTTAAGAAATTGACTATTCTTCCCTGACTGCCCCTCTACACCAAATAAATAAGTTTTAAAAACTTCCCTCCCTGTACTATAATTACCTGTGTCCAGATGGGTTTGATTGCAGCTTGGTCCGTACCACCTCTTCTCGCTGTCCGACAGCCTCTTCTTTTGATGGATATTCAAATTGTGTACCTGCGCAGAGGCTTCTCCAGATTGCACAGGCACACTGTCCTACCTTGGGCAAAGCCTAAAACTCTTCTGTGCATAGGCGAAAGGCCAAGGTCTCTGCACAAGTGCACATTGCACCTGCGCAATCTGGAGAAGCATCTGCTCAGGCACGCGAAGAGGCGAGTGGACGGATCTGCAGTCTAACGTACCTGAACTGGTAATTATAGTACAGGGCGGGAAGTTTTTAAAAGTTATTTATGTCATGTAAAGGGGCAGTCAGGGCACAATATCTTCCTTTTTAGAATGCAGTATAGGTGCTGCTGAAGTTGGCACTTTTAGTTTAAAACACCCAAATCTAGTAAAGGGTTCATGTTAAGGACATGTTTAAGAGATTCTGGTTGTTCACATAGATGTTAGTTACTGCAGAAATATAACTAGTACCTTGAAATATAAAAGTTTATTTTGTTAAATTTGGGTACATATGGTACAAAATGGAACCATAGATTATTATGGGTAGTCTATTAGAACTTAAAGAGGACCTGTCACCCCCTCCATGGATTAGAATCTAAGTCCAGCACTGAATGCAAGGCCCGCCTCTGTGGATTTTCACTGAAAGTTTTTATAAGCCTATATATTGGGGTAGCAACCCCACAGAGCCATGGAGGACCCCTTGCCTGAATGCAGCAGACATGCTGCATTCAGTGCAGGACTTAGATTCTAATACATGGGGGGGTGACAGGTCATCTTTAATAGATGGGGGCCCAATGCTATTGGATTGGGAGAGTGGTGATGTCATGATGGGGCAGGCTCTGTGGCTCTGAGGGTGACTCTTTTTCCACCCGTCCGCTCTCCTCCTGTCCTCTCTTTCCCCCTGTGCTGTGTTCTCCCCTCGGTAGTCTCTCCTTTGACCCGTCTTCTCCTGTGTGCTGTAACTCCTCACCATACTCTCACCCCTTGTGTGCTGTATTCTCACCCCTGTGCTGTCTTCTCCCTTCATGTGCTCTGTCCTTTGAGCTGTGTCAGCCCTGTGCCGTCTTCTCCCCTCGTGTACTCACTCCTTTGAGCTGTCTCTCCCCTGTGCGATCTACCCCGTGTGCTGTCTCTCTCCCCCCCTTTGCTGTCTCTCTCCCCCTGTGCCATCATCTTCCCTCGTGTGCTCTCTCCTTTGAGCTGTCTCTTCCCTGTATGCTCGACCCTCTCCCTGTGCACTCTCTCTCCCCCTGTGTGCTCTCTCTGCCCCCCTGGCACGCACTCTCTGCCCTCCTGTGCACTCTCTCTGCCCCCCTGTGTGCTGTCTCTGGATACTAGTGCACTTGCCCCTCTCACTGTGTGCTCTTTGTTCCCCCGTGTGCTCTTTGCCCCCCTGTGTACTCTCTTCCCCCCTGTGTGCCCTCTGCCCCCTTAGTACTCTCTGCCCCCTGTGTGCTCTCTGCCCCTGTGTGCTCTCTGCCCCCTGTGTGCTCTCTGCCCCCTGTACGCTCTCTGTCCCCCTGTGCGCTCTTTCTTTCTCCCTGTGCTCTCTTTCTGTCCCCCTGTGCGCTCCTTCTGTCCCTTTTTGCACTCCTTCTCTCCCTTTGTGCGCTCCTTCTGTCCCTTTGTGCGCTCCTTCTGTCCCCCTGTGCGCTCTCTCTGCTCCCCCTGTGCGCTCTCTCTGCTCCCCCTGTGGGCTCTCTCTGCTTCCCTGTGCTCTTTCTCTGTCCAAAGATGGTGGCGGCATGTGTAATTATGCATGTGTGAACCAAGTCACTCTGTCACCATCTTTGTATACCTGGGTGTCCAAAGATGGCAGCCGTCTGAGTAAGTGCACATGTGCGCCGTGTATACACATGCGCACTTACTAAGTCAGTGATGTGTCAGCGGTGGCTGCTGTTTCGGGTGGCTGCAGCACCACTGGCAGTATTGCGCAATGTGCCAGTACCACCAGCGATGGGTGTGCAAATATGGCAGATGACATTCAGACGCCAGAAGTGACATACAGGACAGCCCAATTATGTAACTTATCCCCTGTGTGCTCTCTCTGGCCTCCTATGCACTGTCTCTGCCCCCCTGTGTGTTCTTTGCCCCTGTGCGCTCTCTCTGCCCCATGTGCGCGCTCTTGGCCCCCTGTGCATCACACCGCCGCCATCTTTGCATACCCAAGTGTCCAAAGATAGCAGCGGCATGAGTAGCTGCTCACGCACGTACCCGGGGCACACATGCACAGTTACTCAGACCGCCATTTTTGGTGCGTACTCAGCGCACGCATGCACAGTTCCTCAGGCCGAGTATCTAAGCCTGAGTAAGTGCGCATGCATGCCGGGTACATGCATGTGCAGTTACTCAGGCGGCGACAATGGTGGGCATCGAGGAGTGGTGGTGATGTGTGCCAGCAGATTTGGGTGCTGTAGGTTGTGGGTGGTGAGCAGTCGCTGGTGGTACTGCGCAATAGGCCAGTACCCCTAGCGGGCGCCATATTTGCACACACATCGTTTGGGTGCACAAATATGGCGGAGATCACGGCGCGTGATATGGAGGCATCCTGACATGAGAAGTGGATGTCGGACGCCATAGGACAATTTTGTAAGGAGATAACTTATTAATATAGTAATTGATTATAGGCATAATCGGTGTCTGCGCTCAGCTTGCGTTTCCCCGCCGCACAGCGGCAGGGAGCACAAGTGTGAAGGCAGCCTAAGAGAGTGTGTTTCCAGCTTAATAGTACTAATCCGTGAAAAACTATACTTAGATCTGATTCAGTCCTTTTTCTTGTAACATCTTTATCTGTGATCGTTTTTACTCATTTATTGCTGCTCCTTTTGTGAAGGACGCTCCTATTTAAAGGTGGAATTATTATATTTCACATTTGAATGTGAATTTTGCTGTTAATTGTCTACCTATATAATCGCACTGTCCTGTCTGTCACCCACCTCCATTCCGATGTCCCCCTATCACGCGACATCCACTCCCACCGATGCAGCCATATTGGGTGTGCAAATATGGCACCTGCTAGCAGTATTAGCCCCTTGCACTTGTCTCTCATATGGCCCCTTGGGAAAATGAATTGCCCACCCCTTCGCTAAAGGATAAAAATACCAAATCCGCAGAGCTCAGCAGCATCTTTAGACACACAGACTTCATAAAATTACTTCAACTTTGCTTAGGGCCTTTTCACATCTGCACTTGTGCTGCGTTTGGATACATTGCAGTTTTCAGCTGCGGTAACACAAGCGCATGCATTAACGCATCTGAATGCATCCCATAGAGAAACGCGTTGCAAACGCAATGCCAAACGCAATTGCGGTAAAAACGCATGTGTTTTTAATGCATTTCTGATATAACTCTATGGGATGCGTTCAGATGCATTAACGCATGCGTTTGTACGTGTTACCGCAGCTGAAAAACGCAATGCATCCAAACGCAGCACAAATGCAGTTGTGAAGTTAGCATAAAGGCTCCTTTCACATCAACGTTTTTGGCTGATTGCGGCAGATCCGGCAGATTTACCGCATCTTCCTAACGGCCACACTTGCGGCAAGCCCATGCATTGTCTATGGGGCTTGCGGAATTGCAGTTCTGCTAGACACGGCAGATCCAGCACTTGTAGCGGTGAAAAAAAACGCTGCTAGCCACAGGTGTTTTCACGGCCGCAACTGCCGAATTCGCTTGATTGTGGTAAAACCGCAATTGCCGCAAGCCCCATAGACAATGCATGGGGCTTGCCGTAAGTGTGCCGCAAGTGCGGTAAATCTGCCAGATCTGCTGCAATCAGCGAAAACCGCTGATGTGAAAGGGGCCTTAGACAGTTAAACCCATCAGAAGTTCTCTGCAAAAAAAAACCCCACAGGATTATACTACATGTGAACTCAGCCTAAATGTCCACGCAAAGTGGATGTGATTTCATGAAATCACTGCCCCCAGTGCATCTAAAGACGCTGCTGAACTGTGCGGTTTTGTTGCTTTTCTATCCTCTGTAAGGGTGCCTTCACATTTGCGGACCCCTCCGCAGCGTTCTGCGGAGGGATCCGCAATGTGAGCGCAGCACCGCCAGCCCCTATCTTTATAATGGGAGCGCATGGTGCTGCGCTTGACAGCGCATGACCGTGCGCACCCACTCAGTCTCATTCGTGATCTGTGCGCAGGCGGAAGCCTGCGCACAAATCATACACTCCCGCCCGCACCAGGGACGCAACATGTTGCGTCCCTGGTGCGGGCGGGAGTGTGTGATTTCTGTGCAGGCGGATGCCTGCGCACAGATCACGTATGGGAGTGAATGGGTGCGCACGGTCATGCACTGTCAAGCGCAGCACTGTGCGCTCCCATTATGAAGATAGGGGCTGGCGGTGCTGCGCTCACATTGTGGATCCCCTCCGCAGAACACTGCGGAGGGGTCCGCAAATGTGAAGGCAGCCTAAAATTCTATGTGGAACCTGAAAAAAAAACAGGTAAATAGAAGCAATTTTTAAGCACAGAATCAAAGCTTTTCTGTAATATTAAAAAAGACACTCACTAATCAGAGAAGATTGTTATAGCATTGCTTGGTGCAGAAAACAAACAAAAAAAGCAGTAGGAAAAAAAACTCAGCAGTTACACTACATGTGAACAGTGTTCCATTTTTGTTACAATATTTTTTTTATGGGTTTAGTAAAGAAAAATAATCATGCCATGTTCTTACATAATACACCAATCCCCATAAATAATCTGATCACTGTGTTGTGGCAGTCGTTACGATTACAGGAAGATTAAATATGTCCATGTTATTTGCTAGTTTGTGATGTTTATTTTTTAAAAAGTGCATTAAAGACGTCATTATTTTAATTTTATTTTTAGAGAAGGAAAAAAATCTTTCATTCTACCTATAGAATACAGGCACATAGTAATACACTGATAGATGCATATTGGATATATGTACCAGTGTAATCTGCCTGTGGAGTCAGAGCTCGCTGAAGCTTCAAGATAATAAAATACTCCCAGTGACATCACCAGAGCCTGTGGCTCATAGGTTTAGCTCCTGCCTGCAACTGTAGAGGTTTGGGGTTTAAGTACTATGGACACGCAAATAAATAAATAACCATTCTATAATTAGAAAGAAATTTTAATTATTGCAATTTTTTTACCGTAATTATTATTTTTTAGTAATTTTATAAGATCAAAACAATCTGATTATTTCTTCACCTCTATAATATAGGGACATAGATATACACTGCTCTGTACAATGTATCTCTATGTAATTCTGTAATCTGCTTCTAGGTTCACTGCCTTCAATACTAAGAATACTAAATTTTCCTATCTTACTAAGTTTCAGGTGTGGCTCATTGATAGAGCTACTGCCCTTGGGCAAGGAGTTTGCAAGTTTGAGACTTGAGGAGACCAAAGAAGAGAATTAAATATTTAAATTATGTGCAGAGAGATGCCGAACCACCGAGGAGGAGGAGCTACGGAGCTGACAAAGAAAGGAAATGGGGACAAAAACTCTTATGTGTCGGAACAGTCCTGTTTGAATCTGTGATGGTTGGGAGCTATGGCTATTCCATAAATTGATACCTGCAGCAAATTGAGTTTTCCAGCAGATTTTTGATCTCTTCAATTCTGATATTATAAAAACCTAGGCCTAAATGTTATGTATGGTAACTGCATATGATCAACCCAGCACTTCTATAACTAATGTCAGTGGCTAACCAGCCCTGTCGAATGATATTAACTTAACTCATTTTTTATTTATGACCTCCACTTTCCCTATACTAATTAGAGCTTTGACTAGTTAATGGGGCATTAATTTCGTCAGACCAGTCGACCCTCATTCCATGTTATTAAGCCTCTGTGTGCATTATAACATGATTTCCACTAGCCGTCATCCACACCACCTCTCGGAAACGTCTGACATGCACATGGCTTTTTTCACTTACATTGAGCCCTGACGCCAGGTGTACACATCCAGGCTGCAGAGGGGCACTGCCCAAGATCAGAGAAACAACTTCTGTACTTCCGATGTGGTGTTGCTAATTTTCAGTTTGGGCCACTAATATCAAGGGTTAAACAGTTGTAGTGCCATGTAAACCCGACTTTAATAACCTAGTCTTTGTCTACATCTGCACTGGACTACAAAATTCACTATATAAAGGAAGATGTTTAGAAGTCCTTCTATTTGAATGAGTAGTTGTGTGAGTCAGAGAATGAAATGCATGTTCATAGTTA
Organism: Allobates femoralis; assembly: GCA_033576535.1. Taxonomy (NCBI): domain Eukaryota; kingdom Metazoa; phylum Chordata; class Amphibia; order Anura; family Aromobatidae; genus Allobates; species Allobates femoralis. Next base: position 239,095,799 of record JARQOC010000005.1, on the reverse strand, counting down.
ATTACTGTACTATCAAAGGAGGAAGACATGTAAGACATGACAGAAACAGTGGCAGTTTATTGCCAAGTTAAATACTTCCTTCTGCTTTACTTGAAAAATTAAGTAACTTTTAGATATTTCATTTAGTTCTTATAATATATGGTACATGAAGCATATAACAGTTTACTTGCGGAAGACAGAGTCATAGCTAGCTAAAATTAAACAAAGGAGACAAAGAGGCGCAGATTGTGCCTTATCACTTATGACAAGTAAAGGTGGCCTCACAAGTTGCTTGCTAACCTGGTCAGGTTGTGATCACCCACAACCGGCTTGTACACCTGAGTTACAGCTGCCGCAGGACCCACACCGCCATGTGCACCATGGGAAGAAGATCCAGAAAACCAAACAGGAGTGGTGTCTCCGGTCCGCACTGCTGCCCGAAATGATGCAAAATAAGACAATGCTTGTATGTGCTGCTCTTTTATTTGACCTTTCACCCAGGTGAGCGGTCGAATAAAGGAGCAGCACATACAAGCATTGTCTTCTTTTGCATCATTTCGGGCAGCAGCGCAGACCGGAGACACCACTCCTGTTTGGTTTTCTAGAGTCATAGCTAGGGGATCATCATAGAGGGAAAGCAAAACATTTCTGAGTAGGCCTCTAACCTAATCATGTATTCTCATGCGCAGGCGCTCCCTGATTGTTGTAGGTATACTGAGCACCTCAGCAGATGACAATGCTGTCACTGACTAACATTCCCTATACAAAGACCAATATCGATACCCCCATACAGTGCCAACATAGTGGTACATACAATCAATTCAGACCGTACAAGTTATTACAGTACAGTTATAGCGAATCACAATTGACGTCTTTTATGATAGGGTTAATTCACTTTTCCCCTCTTCTCCTTCTGGCATAGACTGAAATGAAGACTTTTGCCAGCTACAACCCCTTTGCAGAGTTTACAAGAAATATAAATTTGACTTCTAATATTTCCAGCACTGTACAGATCTGTTATCGAACATCACAAACTCCTCATCCTGCTGTTACCTCAATACTGAGCCTGTTCCTGCCCTACTTATAACTTTTATTGCACCTAATTTGTATCACATGAACAGTAATATTACTCTTGTCTGTGCCCCACATAGTAGTAATACGCACCACTGTGACTCTACATAGCAATAATGATGGTAAAATTGCCACCTAACATATTAATTACCTATGGAAATTATTAGTACCCTCTTTTTGCTCATATAGTGTAATTATGTCCCCTGAATTTTCTTTAAACAATTAAAAATACACAAGTGCCTCTGAAGAGTAATAATGCCCTATAAATAGAAATAAAGTCCCCTGAACCGCTCCTCTACAATAAAACCCCGAGAACCTTATCAAACTTAATGAGCTCTCCACATATAGAAATAATGTCCCTTGTTGTAATACTTCCTGCAAAGTCAAAAGTTTTACATACATTTCATTAGTATTTTGGTACAATTGCCCTTACACTGTATGACTTGGGTCAAATATTTTGGATATCCTTCCACAAGCTTCTTACAATAGTTGGTAGGGATTTGTGCCCATTCCTGCCTACAGAACTGGTGTAACTGAGCCATGTGTAGGTCGCCTTGCTCGCACCTGCCTTTTCAGCTTTGTCCATACATTTTTCAATAGGATTGAGCGCTGTTCAGAAAAATCTGCGGCACTCAATCCTGTCTGTGTGCTCAGGTGTATTGCCAAACACAATAATTACAATAGTAAATACATGACCATATGTATATGTGTGTACATGTGTGTACAGTGGTGTGAGGCACCGCCGGCATGATCCGCATGGCCGGGGTACATCACATGTAGGATCAGAGGATGATCCTGTGCACACTGGCCGGTTTTCCTGTGATGATAATACTGTGTGAACCAACCTTGAGACACAGGGTTTCATGAGCCTAATGGCGGCAGTGAGAGTGAGTTGAGATCGAGGAGTCCATGAGGAATAGGAGGTGATGAGTGAGTGCTGACAACCCGGAACACAGGGGGTTAACCTGAGCTGTGTGGAAGCTGATGATTAGCAGCTGAGGGGGTGTGTCCATGTGGGAGTGGCTGGCACGATAAGAGCCAGCCACCTGAGTGATTGGACAAAACTTGTGTGAGATCCATGCTCAGCCAGTCTGTGTGAGAGACTTGTGGGAGATCCATTTCAGCCAGACCAGCCTGAGATGGAGATGGAAGCTGAGACCAGTCCAGGACAGAGCAGTCCAGAGGCTCTGTGTGAATGAAGGGAGCATGCTAGCTCCAGGTCGGTGCCAAGATCCGTGGTTGTGATAGCACCTGGTGGGGAAGCCGTGGCTGAACCCGGTGGATACTGGTCCGGGCGTGGGGTGAACCACGTCCGGGAAAGGAGCCCGTGGGGGACGCTTGGTGGACCCGTATCCAGGTAGCGAGCCCGGATCCGTGCCCGGTAAGACAGCGGTTCCCATGTAACGGAGAGAGCTGTGTGTGATTAATGCCAGGCGGGCATAACCGCTATTGGGTCCGACTAGTAAAGGACCCGTTGATGTATGAGGGCTTAGGCAATGGCCTGAATGTGAGATGATGGCCTAGATGTAAGAGCCATGTATAACGATGTGGGGAGAGAGAGAGACCCAGCGAGAATGGATGATGTTGGAGGCGTTCCGTCCCTGTGGGACGAGAGGGAGGCTTGCCCTGCTGCTTGCAGAGGGTACCCGTTCCTCAACCACGACCTCTAATGGTGTGGGTGTGCCTGTGGCCAGAGACAGGGGTTACAAAGGCTCCTAGAAGGGAACCATGGCCGATCCATTAGGGCGCTACTCGGACGCAGGGCACAGTCGTGGACCTGGAGACCTGCCATGAGATGGAGGTTTGGTGGCGACTTGTAGCCTGTACCGTGGTGAGTAGGCCATGGTGACGCATGGTTGGCCCGGATTCTACGGTTGACCAGGTCCCTGTTATGGTCATGTAGGGGCCACAGTCCATGGATGTGTTATGATGGGCTGTGAGCAGGTGTGTGATCCATGGACGCTGGAATGATGGATCACATACGGTATGGAAGGACCCGGTCGGGCAGGATTCCTGACTACGGGTGAATGTTGAGTCATCATGCTGGGTGACTAAAGCCAGGCGGCAGGTACCGCCATTGGGACCCACAGGGCCCGTTGAGGCGTAGGTAACGAAGGTCAGAAGCAGGGGTTAAAAGGGCTCCTAGAGGGGGGACACCATGGTTGAACCAGGTGGACGCTGACCTGGACATGGGGTGAAACATGTCCAGGAAGGAGCCCCTTGGGGATACATGACATACCCGGGACTCAGGTTGCTCAATCCCTGTTATGAACCCGGAGGGGTCATCGTCGAAATATGATACATGTATTTATTATAAATGTACTGTAAGATGTGTAAGTAGGCCGGAGGCCGTAGCTACCCGGGAGCAGATGTTAGAGCTCCAATGGGGAGAGAGTAGTGGTTACAGGTCCCGGGTTACTGTGAATGTATATGTGCAATGTTTTATGTAATGTATGATGTGTTTATGTAAAGTGCAATGTGATATGTGTACAACATGCTACCTGGGTTATATTATTATATGTGAAAAATAAACGGGTACACATTGGTTAAACTTATAAACACGTGTTTGTTGTCGTTTGCAAGCGGGTTCCCCGGTTGCTACCTCACAGTGGGTACAGAAAGTATTCAGACCCCTTTAAATTTTTTACTTTTTGTTTCATTGCAGCCATTTGATAAATTCAAAAAGTTCATTTTTTCTCATTGATGTACACTCTGCACCCCATCTTGACTGACAAAACAGAAATGTAGACATTTTTGCAAATGTATTAAATAAGAAAAAATTAAATATCTCATGGTCATAAGTATTGATTATTTTTTTCTGTGACTTGAATATGCAGAAAATCTGCTGCTTTTAAGAATTCAATTAAAATGGATGTGATTTCATGAAAATGTAGGAGAGTAAGGGGCTGTATAAATGTTATTGTGTTTTAGGTGCAAATTCCCAGTGTTCCTGCACTAAAAGATTCAGTAAAACTATGTTGGGTCAAACCTGTAGGATAACATTAATAAAAAAATAGGAATAGATAGCACATATTCACACTGTGCATTTTGATGCAGACTCCTGCCAAAAAAAGCAGTAATTTCACACATGGGAGCAGGGCCTAATAGCACATATCGATTTTATAATTTCCCCCTACACTATCTTAAACCTTTTCACAATATCACTGCAAGAAGTACAACGATTGCAGTGTTAAAGTGGTATTCTCGAGTTTAGAAGTTTACCCCACTTTTGCTTCTGGTCTGATTTCATAGGTTTTGTTCTTGTTGCATTCTGCCAACACATAATATAGTGGCTGCATTTTCTTTGATGCTGAAGAAATCCACTCCCTGCAGTAACCCACCAGCCCTAAGAAGGTGCTTAATACTCTTTCAGTGGTAGGTTGTTTTGCTTTACTGATTGCTTTTTTCTGTCAGCTGTGATGTGTTTTGATTGAATAGAGATGCAGTAATCAAGTCAAAATTACTTCAGTCTATGAACTATGAACTTATAACTTATTCTTCCCCACTTTGCATCTCTCCTCAAACAAAAAAACCCCCAAAAGAGACAGTGTTACCTGTAAACAAGTTGGTCTGTCTGGTGTGCATAATCAATTGTACTTGTTCATTTTCTGGGTGCAAGGAATGAAGTATGTAGGTACAGGCAATAGCAGAGCTGCTTTATTTAATCTATTTTATATCCAAATTAATTGTTACCATTATCTATAATCTATAAGGGGACTGTGGCGTTCAGAAGCCCAGACCCAGGACTTTATCTGGTACCTGTATTTGTGCCTCTGAATCCAATGGTCATTCACACGGATGAATTGCCTTCAACAGGCCATATCTAAACAACCCAATTTACCCATCTAGGCATTTCCTACTTCTTTCTGTTTTTTTGTTTTTTGCCTTAACATTTTTGCTGCGTCATTAACTGCCCCTGCTTCTCTGCTACCACTCTGAACTAGTAATCCTCTAGCCTGTCATCCAAACCAGTAACCAGCACTGGTTTCCCCAGTAACTGTCAAAGGTCGCTAACCCTGTCTTCAGTAGTCTGGCATCCCAAACCAGACCTTTACTAGTTCGTCCTCTAGCTTGTCATCCAAACCAGCGTCCTGGTTTCCCCAGTTACTGTCAAAGGTCGCTAACCCTATCTTCAGCATCCTGGCATCCCAAACTAGACATTCACCGGTTCACATTGCTTCCAGCTTGTCATCCATACCAGCAACCTGGTTTCCCCAGTAACTGTCAAAGGTTGCTAACCCTATCTTCAGTCCAAGCTGGAGCTCTATTTCCTGGGCAGTCAATGCAAACTCAATTTCCTGATTATTCTAATTGCGGAGAACACTTGACTAAGCAAGTAGAAAAAAATAAAACATACAATGATGAATAATTATATAATAATAATTAATAATTTTCTACGGGAAAAAACATACAATGCAATCCCAAAAAAACAATTGTCATGTATATCAGAATTATCTGTAGCAGACACCTCTATTCCTGAATCCACCCCTTCCTCTGCATATCTGTAATTATGTATTACCTTTTTGCACCTATACTTTACACTTTTTCTGAATCAACTTTATACAAGAATATAACATCACTGTGGCACATCAAACAATTCACATGTTCATTTTCTATCTGACACATTACCCATGTTATAGCTGGCTGGAATTCCACGAGGAGAACAAAAAGTCTTGCAGACTTCAAACTGTGTACACCCCTTATCAATTATGCAAATATTACAGTTATCACTGATTTCATAAACTTACTCCTGTCTCAGAGGCTTGAATGAATCCCATAAAATTTTGTCACTAAGATCTATTCCAACATAAAGCAGTGTTGTACCAGCTGAAATGCTGTCCTGTCAGTTCAATCCCCCCCTTCGCTGTCTGCTCACCCCCCTCTTCCCTGCTGCTGTGAGCGTAACCGTCACACATTCTAAATTCCACGGACTCCGTGCTATTATAAACAATCTTTTCAAAGGGAAAACAAAAGCAGTGATTCTAGTACAATGTAAATTAATATATTTTGTCTGTTTCTATATACTCACATATATTCCAATTAGGAGTTCTGTTTGTAAACCTGTGGATCTGGACTTTGAATTAAATACAGTAAGTAATACAGCATATATTTTAATACTTTTTTGGAAATAATGTAATTTGATTAACTTCTGCTGTCATAGAAGGCACAATTCTCATCTAATCTTTGTGAAAACATGCGTCTGTCTCTCAGCAGATCATTCAACACAATTGCTCCGCATATAGCTATCACCAAAATTTAGTGCAACTGGGGTCGATTTCAGGGGAGCAGTGGGAGCATATCCTTCAGATGGTTCCTAGGCTGTCTCTTAGTGAAACCAGTAGTTTATCGCAGATATACGTGTTGTATAGGGTGTACAGAACGCCTAAGTGGTTGTGTGACGTGGGACTGAGACAAGATTCGTGCTGCCCCAAGTGCTCAATGGAGGGGGCAGATATCCTACACATGCTGTGGACGTGCCCCTGCCTGCAGGCATTTTGGATTATAGTCCTCAATCTTATCCATATGACTACAGGGCAGGAAATTCCTCGGAACCCTGTGGTATGTGTCCTGGGTTATGTAGATGATGTTCGGGGGGATGAATGTCTTCAAATTACGGTTGCTAGAATGCTATTCGCTGCTAGGAAACTGATTGCGTCCACTTGGATATCAGATAAAGCACCTACTAGACAAGAATATATTAACAGATTAAACCATATTTTGTTTAGAGAAAAGTATATCTATATGAAAAGAGGCAGGCCCGGGTTGTTTGAAAGGCTTTGGGGGGGCTGGCTTGTACTGTTTGATTTACCAACGGAAGAGCTGAGTGACAGAATTTAACGTCTATACAGTTTTGAGACGGCTCGGGGACGACCTATTTACTTGTTTAATTGTTGTGCAACTGTAATTATTTGGCTCTACCTATCAGACCTGTGGGGGAGGGGGGGGGGGGAGTTGGGAAGGGGAAGAGGGTTTATTATACGTGCCTTGTTATTATGCTTTATCCTTTTGTACATGTATGCACATTTGATTCATGTATATTATTCAGTTTTGTATGACTTTTAAAACTAATAAAAATAATCTGATTAAAAAAAAAAAAAAAATTTAGTTTATCGCAACACCATAGGCTACCAACTAGGACAGGACAAGCCCGTCTTCAAGCTTTCTGATCTTTCTGCATAGTTTCCACAATTTTAACAGAACACCTGGTTCCAGTTCACACACACTTTTTCCACATGCGTACACCTTTAAAAAGTTAGTGATATGAAAATGCAGTCACAAGAAAAGCAAAATACCTTGTACCTGCTATTCGAGTGTACCCCGCATCCCATCCTAGAGGATCTAATAAAGATGGCAGTACGGTAAATAATGTACAGAGAAAGGGAGGAGGTGTGACGTATGAAGAAAGAGAAGGGAGGGAGGTAAGAAAGGGAGGGGGGAGCCAGCATGACTTCACCGATCAGGCGCAGCACATTAGGGAGAGGATGGGAGTTGTAGTTCTCTAATTAGTTCTGGCAAGATTTTAAAAACAAAGTAGTACCGTAAAGAGAGAAAGTGGTAGAAGTAGTAGATTACTAAAGTTAAAGTTTGTTACAAGCACCAAGAATATATACCGTATATACTCGCGTATAAGCCGAGTTTTTCAGCCCAAAAATTGGGCTGAAAAGTCCCCCCCTCGGCTTATACGCGAGTCATAGGGTCCCCCTCAAAGTTTGGCGCCCCCACCTCACTTTCTGGGCCCCCCCGCATGCAGCGCTGCGCATATTCATTACCTGTCTAGCAGCTGTCACCCTCCGGTGGCGGATCGCGGCTCCCGGCTCCGGGCTCCATCTTCCTCGCTGACTTCCTGCTTGTCAGGTGACCGGCCGGCGTCGCGATGACGTCATCGCGATGAGCCCCGGTCACAAAGCAGGAAGACAGCGAGGAAGATGGAGCCCGGAGCCGGGAGCCGCGATCCGCCACCGGAGGGTGACAGCTGCTAGACAGGTAATGTATGAGCGCAGTGCTGCATGCGGGGGGGCCCAGAAAGTGAGGTGGGGGCGACAAATTATGAGGGGGGGCCCTGCTGGGGCCCTGTATACTACCACTGGGGCTGTATACTACCACTACTGGGGCTGTATATATACTACCACTGGGGCTATATACTACCACTGGGGCTGTATACTACCACTGGGGCTGTATACTACTACTGGGGCTGTATGTATACTACCACTGGGGCTATATACTACCACTGGGGCTGTATACTACCACTGGGGCTGTATACTACTACTGGGGCTGTATGTATACTACCACTGGGGCTGTATACTACCACTGGGGCTGTATGTATACTACCACTGGGGCTATATACTACCACTGGGGCTGTATACTACCACTGGGGCTGTATACTACTACTGGGGCTGTATGTATACTACCACTGGGGCTATATACTACCACTGGGGCTGTATACTACTACTGGGGCGTTATGTATACTACCACTGGGGCTATATACTACCACTGGGGCTGTATACTACTACTGGAGCCGGGAGCCGCGATCCGCCACCGGAGGGTGACAGCTGCTAGACAGGTAATGTATGAGCGCAGTGCTGCATGCGGGGGGGCCCAGAAAGTGAGGTGGGGGCGACAAATTATGAGGGGGGGCCCTGCTGGGGCCCTGTATACTACCACTGGGGCTGTATACTACCACTACTGGGGCTGTATATATACTACCACTGGGGCTATATACTACCACTGGGGCTGTATACTACCACTGGGGCTGTATACTACTACTGGGGCTGTATGTATACTACCACTGGGGCTATATACTACCACTGGGGCTGTATACTACCACTGGGGCTGTATACTACTACTGGGGCTGTATGTATACTACCACTGGGGCTATATACTACCACTGGGGCTGTATACTACCACTGGGGCTGTATGTATACTACCACTGGGGCTATATACTACCACTGGGGCTGTATACTACCACTGGGGCTGTATACTACTACTGGGGCTGTATGTATACTACCACTGGGGCTATATACTACCACTGGGGCTGTATACTACTACTGGGGCTGTATGTATACTACCACTGGGGCTATATACTACCACTGGGGCTGTATACTACTACTGGGGCTGAATATACCACTGGGGCTGCTGTATACTACCACTGGGGCTGTATACTACCACTGGGGCTGAATATACCACTGGGGCTGCTGTATACTACCACTGGGGCTGTATACTACCACTGGGGCTGCTGTATACTACCACTGGGGCTGTATACTACCACTGGGGCTGTATACTACTACTGGGGCTGTATGTATACTACCACTGGGGCTGTATATACTACTGGGGCTGCGTGTATACTACCACTGGGGCTGCTGCTGTATACTACCACTGGGGCTGCTGTATATACCTCTGGGGCTGCTGTATACTACCACTGGGGCTGCTGCTGTATATACCACTGGGGCTGCTGCTGTAACACTGCTGGGGCCTGTATATACCACTGGGGAGGCTGCTGTATACCACACTGCTGGGGGCTGTATACCTGTGCTGGAGTCCACCCTCGGCTTATACGCGAGTCAATACGTTTTCCCAGTTTTTGGGGGCAAAAGTAGGGGGGTCGGCTTATACACGGGTCGGCTTATACACGAGTATATACGGTAAGCGGTTAGAAAAGTTTAGTTTTGACAATTAACGTATACAGACAAATACAACAATACTGTGAAGTGTGACAAGACAATACAGATAAGCAAAAAACACTAGGCAAGACAAAACACAAGACAAGAGTATGAACAAATAACAAATAATCAAATCAGTCTATCTGAGTTTCCCATTTCCAATTCCCCAAAGATTGACTCTTGTTAACCCCTTTCCTGGAGAAGACAGTACCTTGAGACAATGGCTCAAACTTACCTCGGTTCTGTATGCTGTTCAGCAGGAGATAGGTAACCTTTGTGTTCAATCCAAGGTGAATATAAAAAGGGGAAAAATATACATAACAGATAATAATCTCGCTGCGGCCTCCATTTGTGAAAGATGTATTAAAAACATCTAACCAGAGTAGACTGATCTGATAAAGAGCTCTACACAGGTATACCTGGTAATGGCTATAACTCAATTGATGACACAGACTCGGTCTTCAAATGAATAGCTCTCTCGTTTATTGTTTGTATCAGCTTATATACGTTACAGATGTTTAGAAAAAAATAGGTTACATCATACAATGACAAATATGATGAATATGCAGTATAGACAGTTTTGAGATGATTAATTAGTGACCTTTAAGAAAGTTACAGAAGATAACAACGGTACACTCTGGCTTACATATGGCTTGGTGGTCTTATCTAACAACAAGGACAAATACAAGAATGTGCTTAGCTGTGCTCATCTTCACTGAACAAACTGTTACATAGCTAATAAGTCAGAATAGACATGATAATCAAATATGGCTTCTTTAGATACAATATGGCGGAAGCTACATAGTACCTATGATGTCATCTTTAACATACCCTGTCCATTAGATAGCGGATAACGCCCTGATCACTGTGTCCCTTTCCTATCTCGAGAACGTGTACTTTGATGAGCCTTTTATGAATGGACCAGTGGTCGATGAGCACTATACATTCATTATCAGAGTGCCGTAGACCAGCTGAGCGCATTGCTCGGCTAGCTTTTGCAGTCTTGTTAAGAATGATTGGTCTAGCAATCCATCTGATTGACCACTGCTCCATTGATATTTGGTCTTCAGAGCTCACTTCTTGGGAATGATGACTGTCCCAGCAGTCAGACCCTCAGTGATTGGAAAGTTATGTCATATCTCATCGATAGGAAATAACTTCTACAATTGACAATACCTCTTAAGGCTCAACTGCTCTTTTAATTTTGAATAAATTAATAGTACATATGGAAATAAGCAATTGTGTAATATATTATCAGACAAATTTGCTTCTTTCTCTGTCAGAAGTGATCAGTCATTATCAAAATTCTCAATTCTGAGGTAAAATCTGCATTCAGTGAAGACTTTCCCATTACTGAGACAGGAGATGGCAGTTGTTATTGCTGAGGTTCTATGTAAATAGAAGAGTGAGGAGGGGGTGGAGCTCTGCCTCTATCTCTTCCCTCTAGCTCTTCCCTCTGCCTCTAGCTTCTCCCTGCTCCAATCGTAATAGTATGTCATCAGTAACAGCTGCCATCTATCTCAGTAATGGGAAAGTCTTCATCAAACATAGATTTTTACCTCAGAATTGTGAATTTTGATTATCACTGATCAATTCTGGCAGAAAAAGAAGCAAATTTGTCTGATAAGATATATTACAAATTTCTTATTTTTATGTGTACTACTGATTGATTTATTAAATAAAAATTAAACCGACGGTTACACTTTAAGGCTCCATATGAGGTTTGAAGTCTTTATCGAAACACACATTGGAATTGGCGCCAACTCTGAAGGAAAGGCCCGCCAGGGCCAATTTAAGACAAAGTGAGACCCCGGGCAAATGTTTAAAGTGGGGCCCTAAATAGTCATATATTGCAACATCTATCAGGGACCAAGTGTCTTTTGGTCCGCGCCGCTGCTCCAATGAGTATCAAAAAACACTGGAGTGCTTTTAAACAAGGTATCTTCAGTTTTATTTTCCAACGCGTTTCGGAGCTAACACCCAGCTCCTTCCTCAGGGTTTCCTGGGTGTTAGCTGGGTGTTAGCTCCTTAAACGCGTTGGAAAATAAAACTGAAGATACCTTGTTTAAAAGCACTCCAGTGTTTTTTGATACTCATTGGAGCAGCGGCGCGGACCGAAAGACACTTGGTCCCTGATAGTTTCACCCCCACGTTGTGGAAGTGTGGTCCCGGCTGCGGCTGCTGTGTTAGAGCGATCAAGCTAGTTGTGGGCTTCACAACTAAATCAGGTGAGCAGTTTTCATACTGTATGGGATTTGATTCCTATTGAGGATAAGACCATGCGCATTCTCATTTTATAGATATATATTGCAACATCACACTCAAACATTTAGGTGACATTTACATGTGCTGAGTTCATACTGGTAAATGAGTGCGATCAACAATATTGAGCGATTGTTTCCAGCCTTGTTACACAGGATTATGAAGAATGATGGGCTTAGAATAATCACTAGTAGATCAATCTGTCCCCTAAAATATCATGTTATTAGTAGCACTTCTGCAGTTTTGTTCCACCATAAACAGGTCCAGTCAACTGATGAATGAGCAGCATTTTGCTCGTTCGTTGGGATATTGCCAACATGTTTACACCTATGAACCCTTGTCTTCGCTGCCTGGATTTGAAAACGTGGATTCTACATGCACACAGTATTCGATGCAAACACTGTATATTACACACACTTATTTGTACACACTCAAAGCACACACACATGTACACACTGAGCACATATACATACATGTATACACCGATCACACACCAACATATGTATACACTGAGCGTACACACACATATGTATACATTGAGCACACACAGACATATGTATATCCCGAGCACACACAGAGCTATGTATACACCAAGCACACACATATGATGTATACACCCAGCGCACGCACACACATGTATACATTGAGCACACACAAACATATGTATATCCCGAGCACACACAGACCTATGTATACACTGAGCACACACATATGTGTGTGCGCGCTTGGTGTATACATATGTATACATTGAGCACACACAGACATATGTATATCCCGAGCACACACAGACCTATGTATACACCGAGCACACACATATGATGTATACACCAAGCGCACACACACATATGTATACATTGAGCACACAGAGACATATGTATATCCCGCGCATACACAGACCTATGTATGCACTGAGCACACACATACATATGTAGAGTTGTGGCCAAAAGTATTGACACCCCTGCAATTCTGTCAGATAATACTCCGTTTCTTCCTGAAAATGATTGCAATCACAAATTCTTTGGTATTATTATCTTCATTTAATTTGTCTTAAATAAAAAAACACAAAAGAGAATGAAGCAAATAGCAAAACATTGATCATTTCACACAAAACTCCAAAAATGGGCCGGACAAAAGTATTGGCACCCTCAGCCTAATACTTGGTTGCACAACCTTTAGCCAAAATAACTGCGATCAACCGCTTCCGGTAACCATCAATGAGTTTCTTACAATGCTCTGCTGGAATTTTAGACCATTCTTCTTTGGCAAACTGCTCCAGGTCCCTGATATTTGAAGGGTGCCTTCTCCAAACTGCCATTTTTAGATCTCTCCACAGGTGTTCTATGGAATTCAGGTCTGGACTCATTGCTGGCCACCTTGGAAGTCTCCAGCGCTTTCTCTCAAACCATTTTCTAGTGCTTTTTGAAGTCTCACACTGGGCCCTACATTATGCTGCAAAATTTGTTGGTAGTCTTCGGACTTCATAATGCCATGCACACGGTCAAGCAGTCCAGTGCCAGAGGCTGCAAAGCAACCCCAAAACATCAGGGAACCTCTGCCATGTTTGACTGTAGGGACCGTGTTCTTTTCTTTGAATGCCTTTTTTTTTCTCCTGTAAACTCTATGTTGATGCCTTTGCCCATAAAGCTCTACTTTTGTCTCATCTGACCAGAGAACATTCTTTCAAAACATTTTAGGCTTTCTCAGGTAAGTTTTGGCAAACTCCAGCCTGGCTTTTTTATGTCTCGGGGTAAGAAGTGGGGTCTTCCTGGGTATCCTACCATACAGTCCCTTTTCATTCAGACGCCGACGGATAGTACGGGTTGACACTGCTGCACCCTCGGACTGCAGGGCAGCTTGATCTTGTTTGGATGTTAGTCGAGGTTCTTTATCCACCATCCGCACAATCTTGCGTTGAAATCTCTCGTCAATTTTTCTTTTCCGTCCACATCTAGGGAGGTTAGCCACAATGCCATGGGCTTTAAACTTCTTGATGACACTGCGCACGGTAGACACAGGAACATTCAGGTCTTTGGAGATGGACTTGTAGCCTTGAGATTGTTCATGCTTCCTCACAATTTGGTTTCTCAAGTCCTCAGACAGTTCTTTGGTCTTTTTTCTTTTCTCCATGCTCAATGTGGTACACACAAGGACACGGGACAGAGGTTGAGTCATTTTTAATCCATGTCAACTGGCTGCAAGTGTGATTTAGTTATTGCCAACACCTGTTAGGTGCCACAGGTAAGTTACAGGTGCTGTTAATTACACAAATTAGAGAAACATCACATGATTTTTCGAACAGTGACAATACTTTTGTCCACCCCCTTTTTTATGTTTGGTGTGGAATTATATCCAATTTGGCTTTAGGAGAATTCTTTTTGTGCTTTATCATTGAAGACAAATTAAATGAAGATGATAATACCAAAGAATTTGTGATTGCAATCATTTTCAGTAAGAAAAGAGCATTATCTGACAGAATTGCAGGGGTGTCAATACTTTTGGCCACAACTTTATATCCTGAGCACACACACATGATGTTTACACCAGGCGCCCACACGTATGTATACACAGTGCCCACACAGACCTATGTATATACCGAGCACACACACGTATGTATACATCGAACACACACATACGGTAAGATGTATACATCGAGCACACACAGGCACAAAGACAAACATCCATTCACATCATTGAGCCTTTTGTCTCATACAAGACGGCTCCTCCAGGGAAAGTCTTTCCTTGTAATCACTGACTCAGACCAAAAGATGGGGATTCTGAACTCAGGACTCCGTATAATAATTAAAATTACTTACACATGTTTCATGAACTAGGTTTTACAGACGGGGAGCCAGTAAAGGTGGCGTTAAGGCGGCGTTACACGTCACAATATCGTGAACGATATCGCACCTACATCATGGGTTTGGAGGCGTGGCTGCGATGTCCAAACGATTATGTACCGTGTGACACCGAGATACGACGACGATAATGCGTCGTATCGCTCATCGCAGATTTGAGAACATGTTCTCATATCTGCAGATTTGCAATCTTTTGTCTATTGAGACACCGCGATAACGATGTGTTCCCCGATTTCTCCCATTCACTGCTAAAGAATGTAGTAATCCTAACGATTGCTATTCCAGATCTCAACTCGGAATCGTCACATAGTCGGAGACGATATCTCGCCATGTGACAACTCAACTGCGATCCTGATCCGCATCGCCAAACGAGCGCGCTCCCGTGACGCTGCTTCGATATTGGTGGCGATATCGCGACGTGTAGCGCCACCTTTAGAAGAATGTTTTCATAGGATCATCTGCTTAAATGTAATTTTTAACAAAGATCCTATATAATTCATGCAAAAGTTTATTTTTACACAAAAAAAGTTACATTTGACTTATGAAGCCTCATCCTTGTGTTGTTATGGGGTCAATAGTGGAGATGTTGACCTTAATGCCTTGTAAGTTCTGCCCATCTGATCACTGTCTACAAATATAGGAATTAAGGGGTTACCCTAACCCTAATTACATTTTAAACCCATCATGTAAAAATTGAGGCCTGCAGGAGGCGCTCCTACTACTACTATATGGCTATTACAAGGAGTTTTTGTGTTTCCTCCTCTTCTTCCAAGAACCATAACTTTTTTATTTTTCCATCAATATACCCTTATGAGGGCTTGTTTTTCGTGGGATAAGTTGTACGTTTGAATGATATGATTTCATTTTACCACATCATGTACTGGAGAATGGAAAAAAAATTCCAGGTGCTTTGAAGTTGCAAAAAAAAGTACAATGCCACAATGGATTTTTCAGTTTTTTATTAATCATGTTAACTACATAGTAAAAATTATCCAGGACAGTATCAGTACGCAGACACCAAACATTTTTTTTTGGTTATTTCAATGATGAAAAAAAATCCCAAATTTGTAAAAAAAAAAAAATAATAATAATATTTGCTTGCTTCACCATTTTCTGAGACCTGTAAAGTTTACATTTGTCAAGATAATGGGGCTATGTGAGAGCTTACGTTTTGTACCTTGAGCTGGAATTTTTACTTCTAATTGCCACTTTACACGCGGCTACATTTCTAGGGTGGCTACAGGTAACTTACTGGCTGCAGTGAAATCATGGAGACATGGTTCTATCTTGTTGCTGTGTACAAATGGAACTATGTCTCCATGATTTCACTGCAGCCAGTAAGTCACCTGTGGATAAGCTAGAAATGTAGCCACGTGTAAAGTGGCCATTACATTTGGAGGCAGATACGATGTTTGTATCGCCTTTTATTGAATTGTATTGTAATGTTGCTGTGGGGATAAAAAAAGTGATTCTGCTGTTTTGATTTTTTCTCATTACGCCATTTATCAATTGGATTAATTTACTTCATATTTTAATAGATTAGACTCTTACGAATGTAGCGATACCAAATATGTGTGTTTTTATCTTTTATTGTTTTAATGCTATTTTTAGTGCAGTACCTGTTGTAGACCCTGTGACCCCTAGGGAGTGGTGGTGCTGTATAATTGCCCAGCATGGCCCCCTTAACACCAGCCCTGAGGCTGCCATGGGTATCTCCTTTATCACTGTTTGTACTGTTACTCCTATATTTACTGGTCATAATTTTGTCCTGTGTATTTCAAGCATTTGTGTGCCATTCCATGTACTTTATATGATTTTCTTAATGACTCTATACATATTGGATGTAGCTTAATATGCTTGCCTACACTGCCCCCTATTGACATCAGCCAATATAAACTAACATAGTCACAAAGGAGCCCTAGCTATATTTGTTCAGTATTTTGATAGCCTTCTGTTTGCATTTATCCATCTGCTCAGTGCATTATTACACTCTACACTATCTGGTCATGTCTCCTGTGATCTTTTGAGCTATGTGGTATTTTATTGTCTATTTAATAAACATATTTGTTACTAAAATACTGAGTCGGTTCTATTGCTTTAAAGTGCAGTGGTCTTGGGTTCGAATCCCACCAAGGAGATAACATCTACAAGGAAGTTTGTATGTTGTCCCCGTGTTTGCATGGGTTTCTGCCAGGTTCTTCAGTTTCCTACTATACTCTAAAGACATACTGATAGGGAATGTAGACTATGAGCCCCAATGGGGACAGTGATAATGGTATCAGCAATGCTAATTGAAGAACCAAGGGCACCACAAATGTAATGCTTATTACAGACGGGATTGCCTCCACATGCCATAGAGTGTATATCAAAAATAGAGGAAAGATAACATGAAGGAATAGGGCAATCACCAAAAAGAAACTTTATCAAAAAATCTTTATTTCAAACTGAGCCACAAAACAAGACGAAATTGAATATAAAAGGTGAATGCCCCCTCTAGTTGTCACCATAGCCCGTACATATGGGTACACAGACTGCTATCCAAAAAGACTTCAATACTATATATCACAGCCCAAAAATGGGTAAAACCGTGTGTGACAACTGTCAAAAGTAGCCGTGCAGAAACCTATCAAATCCTCAGGTATGCTGGTCCACACCGCAGGAGATCACATAGCAGATAAACAGACATAAATCAAATAACCACAGACAATTTAGAGGGAATACATGTCTCCTACACCCTATAAGCCTCAAAGACCGATTGTGTCCACTCCCCTGATGAAGTCACTTCTGTGACGGAACGCGTTGGGATACTTGCGGTCCCCCCCCCACATAGCTCATCTCTTCTATTCACCTTATGGTATCCACAAGGTATTTGCATGGATCCTTTGCATAGGTTCCATGACCAAGCTTGTCTATCTCTTGCCTTGATAGCATGATTTTCAGCTATTTCCTTTTTGCTTTCCCTAATACAGGGAGTGAAGGCATCTGAGGGCCTTATTTCTGTGTCATCAATCCCCTATTGCCATCTTATTTCTATCTGAACCTCGGTCATTGAGGTGCTCATATAAGGCTTATAGGGTGTCCCTCTAAATTGTCTGTGGTTATTTGATTTATGTCTCTTTATCTGCTATGTGATCTCCTGCGGTGTGGACCAGCATACCTGAGGATTTGATAGGTGTTCTGCACGGCTACTTTTGACCGTTGTCACACACTATTTTACCCATTTTTGGGCTGTGATATATTTTATTGAAGTCTTTTTGGACAGCAGTCTGTGTAACCATATGTACGGGCTATGGTAGCAACTAGAGGGGGCCTTGATATGATGGCTGTTCGCCTTTTTTATCTTTTTATATTCAATTTTGTCTTGTTTTGTGGCTCAGTTTGAAATAAAGATTTTTTGCTAAAGATTCTTTTTGGTGATCGCCCCATTTCTTTGTCATCTTTCCTGTTTTTTTGATATCAGCAATGCACTGCAGAAAATTATTGCACGATATAAGAAAGTAAAATATATAAATAAATAATGCATTGCATACTATGCACTGACTATGTAGTAACATTTTCTTTTGTCCCTATCTTGCCGTCACTGATTTGGTGTATTAAACGTTGCAAAGATCCATAACACAACCTTGTGCATGAGCCTTTTGAGACAGCGGCCAGGATCCCTGAGATGTTGGCTTTGTGTGCTCAGCATGTTTGGTTAGCTGGTAATGTTTTACGCTAATGCCATACAATCAGTCACTGCTAGCTAGTGGTGTGGAGATCAATAAAGCAGTGGTGAGCCTAATGATAAGTATCTGTAGGAGCTGGAACAGGTTGTATTTATAGAAGGAGTGTCATACAGTAAGTATATTCAGCCATATTGCACACCCTGGAATACTACCTGATAACGACTTGCCTAATCATGCCTGATCATTTATGAGAAAATGTCTATAAAAGACAATGGAAGGTATGTAAAGCTACATTGGGGTCAGAGTAGCCGACAGCCCCAATATAATTGAAAAATAATAATGGTAGGGTCTACCTTACATGTAAGATTTGTGTTATTGTTCAGTAGCTCAAATGAAATTTTCCCTATTTACCTAAATTTATTCAAAATATTTGTTTCAGACAAATCCCCCCCATACCAGCCCAAATCGTAAAAAAAGAAAAAAACAAGTACAGTTCCACACCGAATGGTACATCGCTGTCAGCTCATATGCCTGTATACCAACATAACGGTGCTATTCAACATTATGTCCATAATGTCTTCATGTGTATCTGTTATTAGCATCATATATTTTTCTCATAGGGCATGAAGTGAAGGAAATAAGTGTTTGATCCCTTGTTGATTTTGTAAGTTTGCCCACTGACAAAGACATGAACAGTCTATAATTTCAAGAGTAGGTTAATTTTAACAGTGAGAGCCAGTATATAAAAAATGAAATCCAGAAAATCACTTTGTCTAAATTATATAAAGCTATTTGTATTTTGCTGAGAAAAATAAGTATTTGATCCCTCTGGCAAAGACTTTAATACTTGGTGGCAAAACCCTTGTTGGCAAGCACAGTTCTCAGACTTTTTTTGTAGTTGATGATGAGGTTTGCGCACATGTCAGGAGGAATTTTGGTTCACTCCTCTTTGCAGATCATCTCTAAATCATTAAGATTTTGAGGCTGCCCCTTGGCAACTTGGAACTTCTGGTTCCTAAATAAGTTTTCTATGGGATTAAGGTCTGGAGACTGGCTAAGACCACTCCATGACCTTAATGTGCTGCTTTTTGAGCCACTCCTTTGTTGCCGTGGCTGTATGTTTTGTTATAGTAATTCTGGAAGACCCAGCCACAACCCATATTTAATGTCCTGGCGAAGGGAAGGAAGTTGTCATCAGGATTTTCTGGTACATGGCACCATCCATTGTCCCACTAATGTGGTGAAGTAGTCCTGTGCCCTTACCAGAGAAACACCCCTAAAACATAATGTTTCCACCACCATGCTTGACTGTGGGGATGGTATTCCTTAGGTCATAGGCAGCATTTCTCTTCCTCCAAACATGGCGAGTTGAGTTAACGTCAAAGAGCTCAATTTTTGTCTCAACTGACCCCAGCACTATCTCTCAATCTGAGAATCACTTAGGTGTTCAGTGGCAAACTTCAGGTGGGCCTGCAAATGTGCCTTTTTGAGCAGTAGGACTTTGCGGGCACTGCAGGATTTTAATCCATTACGGCGTAATGTTTTACCAATGGTTTTCTTGGTGACAGTGGACCCAGCTACCTTGAAATCATTGACAAGTTCCCCACGTGTAGTTTTAGGCTGAATTTTCACCTTCCACATGATCCTGGATACCCCATGAGGTGAGATTTTGCATGAAGTCCCAGATCGATGTCGATTGACACTCATTTTGTGTTTCTTCCATTTTCTAACTATTGCACCAACAGTTGTATCCTTTTCACCCAGCCTCTTACTTATGCTTTTATAGCCCATTCCAGCCTTGTGCAGGTCCAGGATCTTTTCCCTGCCATCTTTAGAAAGCTCTTTTGTCTTGCCCATGTTGTACAGTCCCTGACAAAAGTTATGTCGCTTATCCATGTTATGTAAATAAAAGCTTATAACTTGATGCTAAATTCATCCATTGGTTTTATAAATTACTCTTTTGAAAGCTGAAACCCTCCCAAATGTGGTTTAGGTTAAGAAAATAAATTGGCATCAATGCTGAAATTTTGATCATTTAATGAACACAGAATGGTCAGATTTTGGCAAGACAAAAGTTGTATCGGCCACAGAAAGTAATGTGATATTCAAATAAATAATTAACTTCAAATACAAATATATGTTGCATAACATTGGTGAATGAAGATGTGGTGCTATTAGTCATATTTAATATTTTGTGTGACTTCCATGAGCTTGTAAGGACTGCATCCATGTGGTTCAACAATGATTCATGCAATTTATTAATGAAGTCATCAGGAATAGCAAAGAATGCAGTCTTGCATGCCTCCCAGAGTTCATCTAGATTCTTTGGCTTTGTCTTCCAAGCTTCCTCTTTCATCCTACCACAAACATGCTCAATGATGTTCATGTCTGCTGATTGGGCTGGCCAGTCCTTGAGCACCTTGATCTTTTTTGCCTGGAGGAACTTTGTTGTAGAGATGGATGTATGAGATGGAGCACCATCCTGCTGCAGAATTTGCCCCTTTTATGATTTGGAATGTAAGAGGTAGCTAATACTTCTTGATATTTTAGGCTATTGATATTGCCTTCCACCTTGCAAATGTTTCGCACACCCCCATACTGAATGTAACCCCAGGCCATGATCTTTCCACCACCAAATTTGGATCCATACGGGCTCCAGTAGGTCTCCTGCAGTATTTGCGGTGGCTGTGGTGTAATTCTACTGAAGATTCATCAGAGAAATCCACCTTCTGCCACTTTTACATGTCCATCTGTTTAGCAGGCTGTGGGACTTTGCAAATGCTGCACGGTTTTTTATTTGCCTTTTGTTAGTGCTGGCTTCTGGGTACTGATTCGACCATGGAGGCCATTTCGAGATAGAATCCTACAAACTGTTCTAGTTGACACAGGGACTTGAGTTGACCAGGCCTGTTGGAGCTCTGCTGCAGTGGAAGAGGGGCTTGCTTTGGATTTTCTAACCAACAAACGTGCCTCCTGAGTAGTTGTCTTGCGGGGTCTGCCGGACAAGGGCTTGTCAAACACATCTCCAGTCTCTTCAAATCTTTTTTTAATTCTTTGTATTTGACGCTGAGACACATTAAAGGTGCCAGCCACCTCTGCAGTGGATCTGGTCTTCAGCCTCTTTATAATCAAGGCTTTCGTCGCAGGGTGTATTTTTTGCATGTTGTCAGAGCTCAAGTTGCAGTTCAAGTGAAGGTCTGGGGTGCTGGATTTCTTTTTATACACACCCACTAATTATCCGATCATTTACGGAGCACAGGTGAGGATGTAAACTAGTTTTAGATGCATCTATGACCAGGCGACAAAACTTTTGTCTTTCCAAAATCTGACCATTCTGTGTTCATTAAATGATCAATATGTTAGCATTGATGCCAATTTATTTTCTTAACCTAAACAACATTTCGGAGGGTTTCAGCTTTTTTAGCGTCTAACTGGTTTGCAGGAGCCAGAACTCTTAGGCTGGCTTCACACCATGTTTTTTGGCATCCTGTTCTGTCCATTTTGAAAAGGACAGAACAGGATCTGTTTTTGCCTCCCATGTATCCCTAAGGTGCCGAATTGGATTGGTCATGAGTGGCCATCCATTTTATTGAATTTAGTTCAGGATCCATTTGTGTCCTGTTTTTTACCGTCCCCAAAATCAGAGACTGCAATGTTTTTGGGCTCCGGTGAAAAGACCAGACGCAAACAGACAGGTCCGGAACTGTCCAGTTTAAACAACATGGTACTCTATTGAGCCGGAAACAGTTCCGGTTTAGTGAACTGAGCATGATCAGAAGCAAATTTTTACTCTCTGACACCTGGATGCTCCCTCACTCCCAGCCCTGTACCGTCCCCTCCTACGTCCCTCATCCCTGCGATCCTGGGCTGCTGCACCATGTGTCCTATTCCAACCTATGCCTCCCCCCTCCTATCTGCAACCCACTGGAGAAAAGCAGAGACAGTGTCTGCAGCAGCTTCCAGCATCAAGACAGTATGAGTGTCTCCTCTCCCTCCTGCTGTTCTGCTGCTTTTAACCCATTCACTTTCAGCATTTAACCCTTTGATTCCCTGCTTTGCTCCCTATCTCTGCATTAACCCTTGTTTCCCCATCTATATGCTAACCCTCTTGCATTGTTGTCTGTGTTAACCCTATGTTGTTCCCTCCTCCTCATTCTCCCTCCCCCCCCCCCATTGCCGACTCAGGAACTACAGCTCCCCCCAACCCTCCTCACAAAAAAACGAATCCTGCAAGAAACAGGATCTGGTGTCATAGTTACCATCCAGTGAATCAAATGCATCCCTGTCCTTTCCTATCCGTCTGGTCCTGCAAAAAAAACGTGATGTGAAGGGGGTCTTAATGGTTGGTAGGGGTCAAGTACTTATTTCTCTCTGCAAAATGAAAATGCATTTCTATAATTTAGACAATCTGTTTTTCTGGATTTAATTTTTGATATTGTATTTCTCACTGTTAAAATTAACCTACCCTTAAAATTATAGACTGTTCATCTTTGTCATTGGGCAAACTTACAAAATCGGCAAGGGATCAAATACTTATTTTCTTCACTGTAGCTGTGGTTTAGGAAGTTGTAGGAGGATTCTGCTTATTCTGCCCATCTGTGCCATGTTTGTTAATTACCTTGCAAACAACCACATGATGTTAACTGGTGCATCCAGATCTTTACACCGCACAGAAAAGAATTGTGAAGCTGTTTAGTAGAGCTGGGACGTGCTAAATCTGTTTTATGGTCATTTAAATGGCCACTAAGTCCTAAATAGAAAGTTTGCAGTGTGATCCAGAAAGCTCTTTAGTTCATTGCTTCCGATATCGATTGTTCGAGAACAAAGTTGTGATTCTTCTGTACAGCGAGTTATTGGAGAAGTGTAGGGCTAGCCTCGCCGTCCCTCTTCTGCACGCTGGGTATTGCATAGTGTATTTTGTGTGCCGTGTTTGTTTTTGGTAACTGAACTGTTATGAAAATGTTGAGACATTGACCTCTGGAACGTGGCAGCCAGCCAGGAGTCGTGCGCTGCTTAATTTGTAAACTTACATACAAGTATGTTTAGTCTGGGGAAAGAAAGTGAATTTAGAAATATAAAAATCACTCGCTGACTGCTGTAGTAGAGATTGGATGGGTCGTTGTGTAAGTTGCCAGTAAATGCTGTATACACCCCTGTACATGGAACCATTACTATTGAACACTGCTCTCGGGGCACTACATGGACTTTTTATCCTAATTAAAATTGGAAATATGGACAAAAAATGGCAACATTTCCTTTTACTATCTAAATATTGTTAAATTAGCAACATGGAAAAGTTTATTAAATTCACTTATGCTAAATGGGACAAAATGATGTACTGTATAAACAGAGGTGTATGTCCGTAATCCAGGTCAATCAATAGCTATTTCACGAAAAGAACTTGTTGATCTTTATTGTATTTGACATATATATGAATATATATAAGCAGTCCATAGTGGACATATTGAAGTAAGTTGATTCCCTGTAGGGTATATATAAAAAACAAACATGCGGCGCCAATCTAAGCGCATTACCAATGTAACTCTCTGATGCCCTTTTAATGAAGTTTTATGCACTCACCTCTTGCCATAAAACTTCAAGCATATGGTTTTTCCAAAGCCTCCTCACGCTTTGGATATTTATCCGGGTCTGCTGCTTGCCTTGAATTGATCCTGTGTTGTATCCTGCCACGGATTCCCACAGGCATAAAGGTTCAATAGGAGGTTATCCAATTCTATGGTGGCCGTGCTCCCTGTGGTAATGATTTTAAGAACTTCTTGTCCACAAAAAATTTTATTACTCAAAACATGTGAGAATATAAAAAACGGATACAACGCGTTTTGGCGGAGATACCTGAGGAAGGCGGTTGACTCCGCCGAAACGCGTTGTATCCGTTTTTTATATTCTCACATGTTTTGAGTAATATAATTTTTTGTGGACAAGAAGTTCTTAAAATCATTACCACGGGGAGCGCGGCCACCATAGAATTGGATAACCTCATAGTGGACATATTGTTATCACACAATGAAGATGTTGCATTAACTAGTAGTTGACTTGTGGGATGTATTTACCAAAGACGGCTTTAGCTGTATAAATGGTGTTTTACAAAAAAAAAAGCATAAAGGGACTGCACCGTTATTGATTATACTTTGTAATATATTGGATTGTCCAAAGTCAGTCCAAGAGTTGATGAGTTCTGTTCTTATAGTCACATGAATGGACATAAGACGGAGTATGAACAACAGTCATAGTGTATAGCAGGGGTAGAGAACTCCAGGCCTGAAGAGCTGCACACAGTGCAGGTTTTCAGGATTCCCTTAGTATTGCATCGGTGATAATTTAATCTCCTGCACTGGTGATGATTCCAACCCCTGTCAATGCTAAGGAAATCCTAAAAACTTGCACTGTGTGCAGCTCTTGAGACCTGGAGTTCCCTACCTCTGGTGTATAGAATGGGAGATCCCTTGTTGGTCGACTCTCACCTAGCCAAATCAGACCTCCTGCTTTGCAATGACGCTGGGCAAACTCCCAGAAGCACGTGTCTGCTTTGGCTTCTTATGCTAAGTCATATGGGATGGCTCAGTAAATGGTCAACAATGACTTTTTGGCTTGCCACCCCCAATAGGTAGCACCAGAGTTGAAATCCTCTTCATGTCTAGAAAATGCTGTTTGCAAAAGATGTGATATTATATGCTATTTTTTGCATTTTATTATTGTTGTTATTATTATTATTATTATTATTATGTATTTTATTATCATCATTATTATTATGCTATTTTATGTAGGATAAAACATGGTCTCTATTTATGATGAGCCAAGTAGAAAGAATAAAGTAACAGTTTCTCTGTTATTGATCCCTATTAGTAAAAATAGAAGGGTCAGGAAAATGTACAGACAATGAGTGGCCTACAGCCATTTTGTGCCCGTCCTATGATTGTTTTTTGTGAGTCAGGTCCTTGAGAATGTTTTACTGACACAAAATTGCCGTTGGCCATTCACTATGGCTGCTATCTTCCTGTCCCTTTTTTTTTGCATTGATATACACCACTAAAAGATGCTACTCTATAATGCTGGGGTTGTTGTTCTTTTTCTAGAATACACGTGGGCAAAATTGGTATCCTTCTGTTAAAGTAAGAAAGACTCACAATGGTCACTGAAAATTACTTGTCAGTTTTAAGTTATTTTAAAATTAAACATACTGAATATCAAGTAATAAAAGTCATACATTGTTTGTGTTGTTTTTTTTTTCTATTAAACCAAAACTCAAAAGCAAACATACAAATAACCTGGACAAAAATGATGGCACCCCTAGAAAAGAGTGAGAGCTTGTAATCAGTCATTCTGCCTATTTAAAGGGAATCTGTCAGGTCAAAAATCCATATGTGACTGCTATGATTTTTCAATTCCTCGTTCTAAGCTCGCTCTATTGATGTATTTCTTTCATTTATACTACCATCCTATCCTCTGTAAACTGCAAATAATGAGATTCATTCCTTCTGTAAATCACAGTGAGTTCTCTGCTGCCCACTCCCCGTAGGATGAATATTCATGTCACATATTTACATCACTGCACTGCCCAGGAGATCAGTAGAAATCACTAACATTAGAGTGGGGGGCAGGTTCTCTTTGTTTGCAGCAAACAATAGGTCAAATAAAACACAAAATCTGTCACATGACAGCAGGGATACCTGCTTAGAGAACAAATGGAGTAGATATGTTATCTAGATCCAGTAAGGTAGATGTGTGCCTGCAATAGCTCCCTCCCTCCATCTCCTCATCAGAAGCTCCTAAATGAAAGTGATACCTGACAGGCAGAGCAGAGGGAGGAGGGAGGGGAGAGCTGCCTGAGAAGGAGTGAATAATAAATGAACTAGCCGGACTAATCGTCTGTGAAAGTAATGGTCAGGGCTAATGCACCAGCTGCCTGCAGGGGGTGAAAATGATTATAGCAGGAAAACTACAAATGGTACAATAATTATTTTACATGTTTTTAAAAGGTCTGCCCAGGCACTATTCAAGGGTAATATTAGTATCGTACTGAAAACTGACCTGACAGAGTCCCTTTAAGGGATGAAAAGTAGTCACTGTGATGTTGATATTCCTTTGATCCTAGAAGCATGTTTTGTTGGCAATGTCAATCATTTTTCTACTCAGAGTCTCTATTTTTGACATATGGAGTAACAACACTTTCTCTTTTAATTTGCAGGTTACAATTGGCCAATTGTACATGACTGACAAATTGATCATCGAGTCTGCAGGAAACCAGTAACATCGTCATCATATACTGGATGCCTGACGCATAGGTCCACTTCTCTAACTCTCTTGCAATGCATTTCCGAAATAATACAAATTAATTTTTTACATCTATTTTTAACTGGTTTAATGACTTTATAACTGGTGTATATGTGTTTATTTATTAAAAGGTTCAAGGATGCAGCAGGAATTAAGGAAGGGCATATTTTGATTTTTTTTTTATGAGAGAATAAATCAGTCCAATCAGATGAAATATCTTTATTTATCTAAATGATTGAACAAATGAAATACAGCTTTATGTAGTCTCTTACTATATTGAAAATAA
The DNA here is from genome assembly GCA_033576535.1 of Allobates femoralis. Classification (NCBI taxonomy): domain Eukaryota; kingdom Metazoa; phylum Chordata; class Amphibia; order Anura; family Aromobatidae; genus Allobates; species Allobates femoralis. The sequence continues at coordinate 239,068,732 of JARQOC010000005.1, read as the reverse complement.
ACTTACACTTACTAACTATTTTGCTGTAGTCTAAGTTTGTTAATTCATTGTTATGTCATTTTATATCATGGCAACTAATACATTTAACTAATACAGATGAAAAAAAAGACAATTGCATTGAGTTCACCCTATAACTTGTTCATCCAGAGGTTCAATTGCCCCATATTTCCATGCTGACTCCAAATTCTTGCAGCTATTTGTATGCATTGCTTATGTAGCGCCATCATACTCCACAGCCTTTTACAGTCATTATCATTGTAGGCCCCATTGTAGCTCACAATCTGGTTTCCAAAAGTCTGGGAGGAATAAAATTGAAAAGTGCCTGCAGGAAACCCATGCAAACATACAAACCTTTTGTTGATATGCTTGGTGGAATTTGAACCCAGGACCTCAGCATTGCAAAGCAACAGTGCTAATGACAGAGCCACTATCTGGCCAGTTCCCTGTCTTTTTGCAGAAACTTAGTATCTATAACACATAATATTATATTTTTAACCCATTCATGACCTTTGATGTAGCTTTAGGTCATAGGTAGATGGTACTACAGACCTATGATATATAGGCATGTCATGGTGATTTTGCGGGCATAGAGGCTGTGCTCATGCGATCACCTTCATGTCTCCAGCTGATGTTACAGCCGAGACCAGGCAATCACTGCCAGAAGCGGTGCCTGCACTACTCTGGGCAGTTTATCCCCCTAATTGTCTTGATTGATATAGATCGTGACACATAGAGGATTGGGAGAGGGATCGCGCTCCCTCTTCCCTCTGATCAGTGCCCCCATGATATAATTGCAAGGGCCCGATCATCGCCATGGTGACCCAGGATTGTGATGAATACTCCCTGAGGAAGGCGCCGGGTGTGGCGTTGAAACGCGTAGGAGGAATAAATCAGGATGAAAAGTTGTCTGGCTCCTTGGTGAGTTTTTTAACCCAGAGCAGCGCGGACCTTGGCACACCATCACTCCCATCATCTCTCTTGGAACATACCACTATTTAGTGGTTGGTGGAGGTCCGGCAGCAGCTTGGAACATTGTTTCCCAAACGCCTTCAAACCAGTTGTGGGGATCACAACTGGACCAGGTGAGTGGCTCCACAGCACCACCACATTACACTAGTGTCACTTGTGATAGGGCACTATTGCGCCTCTTGTCCCCCCCCTCTTTATATTTTGCAGGATTGTGATGATGACTTCCAGGTAACCTGACCATAGTAATCGTCAGGGATCATGTCAAAACAAAAATATGTTAAAAATATCCCAATAAATCCAAATAAATAGTTATATTTATTGTAAAACAAAGTACTACACATATTTGGTATCACTGTGTTCATAACAACCCATTCTATAACAACCCCTTCAGTGAACACTGTAAAAAAAAAATTAAAAAGTTAGCAAAAATTAGGGGGGAAAAGCTATTCTCATTGTGGAGACTTTTTGCCAACCGATAGTGAGGAGACTTAAAGCTGCAAAGCTCCTCTGGGAAATTGTATATGCAAATTGTCACTTCAGTGAGGAAGTGTAAAACTCAAATGCCACCTAATAAAGGCTTTAAGTCTCCTCACTGCCGGCTGGCAGAAAAGTCTCCACAAGGAGAATAGCTGTTTACCCAGATCTCATCTTAGGCTGCTTTCACACAGCGTTTTTTTGCTGTCTGAGGGGATCCTTTTTTTTTTTTTTGTAGGACCCCTCAGACAACAACGGATCCAAACTGATGCCTGCAATTGGATGCCAAATAGGCATCTGATTCTGATATTTTGCAGGATCAGTTTGGATGATCCTCTCCCTCTCTCCTCCTCTCCCCGCTCCTCCTGTCACCTAGCTCAGCCCTCCCCTCACCTCGTACCCCTCCTCTCTCCTCGTCCTCTCTGCCTCCTGTCACCTCTTTCCCCACTCCTCTCCCTGCTCCCTCAGTGTCTCCCTCTTTCCCCCCTCCTCTCCCTGCTCCCCCCTCCTCTCCCTGCTCCCTCAGTGTCTCCCTCTTTCCCCCTCCTCTCCCTGCTCCCTCAGTCTCTCCCTCTTTCTCCCCTCTCCGGACCTTACAAAATATAAAATCTTTATTCTCACCTTCCAGCGATTCCCCGCCCTCTCCAGCTATCTTCTGATCCTTAGGACCTGTGGTTGCGTCACAGTCACATGACTGGTTACCGCGGTAAGCGGTCATGACATCACACCAGGTCCTGTAAGGATCAGAAGATAGCTGGAGACGCCGGGGAATCGCTGGAAGGTGAGAATAAAGATTGTATATTTTTAACCCTTGCATTTACATAATGTAACTTAATGTATGTATACATTGCGGAAGTGAAATTACATGGTTAGGAGCAGTTTTAGTGCACTGAGCATGCTTAGTACACTAAAATCGGGTCTGAGAAACCATCAGCTGTTTTCTCGGACCCGCGCTCCATAGGCCCCCATGTTAAGGGCCTTGGATCATATTGGATCTGATCCTGTCAGATTCTGTCCAATGCTCCCAAAATCACAGCAGTCTGCGATTTTGGGTGCAGGAAAAAATCTGACAAAATCGGATCTGACAGAAATCGGATACCATTAAGGGCAAATCTGATCAGATCCGTGGCCCATAGGGATGCATGGGGGCCAAATCGGATTGGATTGTAAAACAGACTGCTACGGATTGCACAAAAATGCAGTGTGAAAGCACTTAGCCTCTCATACAGCCAGATCAGAATTCTCGCACACTGCACTGATGAGGGGTAATCACCCCAAAACTCAGCGTCTGCAGTTTGAAGTTCTGATCTATCACAAATTCTGAGTCATATTAAAAGGCTTGTTAAAGAGTCAATTATGACTTTAAAGATTGCTACCTTTATTAGGTGGCATTACAGTTTTTCACTTCCTCACTGAAGTGACAATTCGCATTAGCAAAAATTATGCATTTTCATCATACACCTGACAAAAAGTGAAATAAAACACAATCAAAAAGTCATATGAAAATAAAAGTGGTACCGTTGAAAACGTTATCTTGTCCTACAAAAAAAAAACATCATAGAGCTCCAAAATATAAAAGCTATTGCATTCAGAATACGGCAATATCTTTTTTATAAACTAGTATTTATGTAAAATCTGCAAAACATAAAAAACTATAAATGGGGCATCGCTGTAATCGCACTGACCCAGAGAATAAAGCTGTATTATCACTTTTATAACACAGTGAACGACGTACAATAAAACACAAAAGAAAACAATTCCTCAAGTGTTGTTTCTTCTTGATTCTGCCTCACAAAAAGCAGGGGTAATAGCGATTAAAAAAAATATGTGGCTCAAAATGGCACCAATAAAAATTCCAACTCATGCTGCAAAAAGCAAGCTCTCACATGAGTCTATCGGCAGACAAACAAAAAAAACTGTAGTCTTCAAACTTCAGTGATGCAAAAACCTTTCTTTTGTGAAGCAGCATTTTTAGTGTGATAAATTAGCCAAACCTAAAAAGACCTGATATACCGTATTTCTCTGAGTATAAGACGAAGTTTTTTCCCCAATTTGGGGGAAGTAGGGGTGCATCTGATAGTCCGACTATACGGACCTGTGTGCTCGCTGTGGTGCTGTGCAGGCTGTACTGCGGGAGCAGCTGGAAGAGGCTGGCACAGGTTGCAAAGGCAGCTGGTGATCACGTGTCCCCATTCATTAGCCTACTGTAATGTTCACTGCATCCCCCTGTCCATCACCTCTCAGCCGCTGAGAGGTGGGTGGGGAAGTAGCGCATATTACAGTACACTATGTGTACTCCCCCCCCCCCCCCCCCATCCTGGATATGGCCCCCCTGCTGCCACACACATTAAAATAATAAACGGTGTAACTTACTGTCCACCGCTACACTCTGTCTCTCCCTCTGCAACATCGATCTCTTCCTGTGTGTGCCGTATCCGATCATATGACCGGGGTCATAGGATGACCTCACTGTGCTGTGCCGGTCACATGATCGGATGCCAGCATACTCACACAGGAAGAGATCAATGCTGCAGAGAGAGAGACAGAGGGTAGCGGTGGACAGATAAGTTACACTGTTTATTATTTTAGTGTGTGCAGCAGCAGGGAGGCATATACCTTTGATGGGGGTTCCATACAGAGAATGGGAGATGCCATATGGAGCATGGGGGTGCCATATGGAGGATGGGTGGGTCCTATATCCAGGATAGGGGGTGTCATATGGAGGATGAGGGTGCAATATGGAGGATGGGGTGGTACTATATCCAGGATGGGAGGTGCTATATCCAGGATGAGAGTTGCCATATTGAGGATGGGGGGTGCCATATGGAGGATGGGGGTGTACTATATCGAGGATGGGGGGTGCCATATCCAGTCTGTTGGATGATATACCAGTATCGAAGCTACATCCAGGATCTATGGTGCCATATCCAAGGCTGGGGAATGATATACCAGGATGGAAGCTATATCCAGGATATGGGAGCTATATATCAGGATGGGGGCCATATCCAGAATGGGGGCTCATATATTACGTGGAAAGGGCCCAGGATGGGGACATTTCCATAATAAGTGTCAGCAGCAGATTCCCCCCATAACAGTGCATTATAACCATATTTTTTGATTAATTTTGTTCCCCTATTTTCCTCCTCTAAAATCTGGGTGCGTCTTATATTACGGAAAATATGGTAAATCTGGTATCGCTGTAATCGCACTGACCTGAGGAATGAAGTCGCCTCATCATTTATACCGTGAGGTAAACAGTGTAAAAATAGTAATAAAATAAATTCTTCAACTGCTGCTGATTAGTTTACTCTGCTTCTCAAAGATCTCAAACAAGGCTCTGCTCTCATTTATCCTGTGCTCTGCGCTGAGCGCTTACTTCGATGATTACGTGTAAATCTCTGAAACATATAATTTAGACAAAATTCCCAATGGAAAATTTATAGTAATGAGGCAGAGGAAGTCACTTAGAACTCTCATCTAACCTCTGATCCAGCATGGTCTACCTTTCTGCACTTCCTTTTCATGCTTACACACAAGTGATGTCAACCATAGTTTTGTGCACCTTTACTGCCTCAATAGTGATGGATCTGTCAGGGTTTTCACCTGAATCATGTATTTCGGTGATGTAGCTGGAAACCCAAATGAAAGTGCTCAACATGCAGCACAGGATAGAGGTGAACTGATCCAAAATGGTCTGTACCTAAATTACCAATAGCATTCAACCCAACTCACAAAAAACAAGTCCTCACCAAGGTGCTGTCATCTGTTAACAGCAATACAGTGGGTTTTAACGTAACTGGCTGTGAAAAAGCGCTATGACTCCTGCCAACCCCCCCCCCCCCCAATAAGAAAATCAGCAAAACCTCACTCCCAAGTCCAAATGTTCCCCTCCCTTCTGAGCACCACAGTTAACGTCCACATGCTTGACACTGTTGTAGTGAGGAAGCCTGATAATTTAAAGGGTCTGTTTCTCCAGCAGCATGACCTGGGCACAGTGTACGAGCAATACAAAGTACTGGGCACTACAAAGGCTTATATGCAATTTTTAATTCTGCAACTCCCTTTGCGTTTGACTCCATGGTGTTTTCCAGAGAAAATTGTCACTCTACCCATAGATGAACTCCAAAGGGGTAACATTTCCAAAATGTGGTCACTTGAGGGAGTTTCTGCTGTTCTGGTACTTAGGGGCTCTGGCTAAGGTAGTCTTTTTGCAAACTATATGATTGGGTGTTTCCAAGTTCTTCTCTTGCTATCCTTGGGAAAATGGAAATAATTGGCGTTAAAATATTTTTGTGGGGAAAATCAAATTGTTCCTTTTCATGTTTCTATGCTGTAAAATTCTGTGAAGGACCTGTGGGTTCAAGATGCTCTCCACACATCTAGATAAATTCCTTGGGGGGGGGGAGGGGGTTTGGTTTCCATAATGGAGTCACTTGTAGGGGAATTCCATTGTTTTGGTACGTAAGGGCTAACCAAATCCAACATGACAACCGCAGACCATTCCATCCAAAACATTGCTCCTTCCCTTCCGAGCGCTGCCTTGCGCCAAGTGATTTTTCACTAAATACTGGGAAGAAATTGCAGAACAGATTTTGTGGTCCAGTTTCTCCTGTTACCATTGGGAAAATGAAAAAAAAAATGGGGCTACAATAAAATTTTTGTGGAAAAAAAATTACTTTTTTATTTTTACGTCTCAGAACCCCCATGTGCTTTACAGAATTTTATAACACTAAGTGCTCTCCATACATTTAGATAAATTCTTTTTGGGGTCTAGTTTAAAAATGGTGTCACTTGTGGGGGGTTTCCACTGTTTAGGCACTCTCTCCAAACGCAACATGGTGTCAGCTAATGATTCCAGCCAATTTTTCATTGAAAAAGTCAGATGAGCTCCTTCCCTTCTGAGCCCTACTGTGTATCAAAGAGTGGTTTTCTGGCACATTAAGTGTATCAGCATAATCAGGACAAATTGCCCAACAAATTTTGGAAACCATTTTATCCTGTTGCTTCTGTGAAAATTAAAACATGAAGACTAATAGATTTTTTTGGAAAAAAAGGGGCTCTCCAAAGACATATGGTGTCAGCTAACAATTCCAATTTGCCAATCATAATGTCACTCCTTCCCTTCTGAGCGGAAAATATGGGATATCGGCATACTGAGGTGAAATAGCCCAAAAAAATGATAGTGCAATTTCTCCTTGAAAAAAATGCAATATTTGAGTTTAAAGTAACATTTTTGTGGGAAAAAGTAAATTTTAATTGTTCCTTCCATATTGCTTTAGTTCTTGTGAAGCAACTGAAAGTGTTAATAAACTTGAATGTGGTTTTCAGCAGTCTGAGGGGTGCAGTTTTTAGAATGGTATTGGTATTTTCTGTTATATAGGTCCCTCATAGTCACTTCAAATGTGATGCGGTCCGTAAAAAAAAATGGTTTTTAGATTTTGATGGAAAACAGAAATTGCTGATAAACTCTCAACTCTTCCAACTTCCAACAAAAAAATGTTGCTTAAAAAATTGTGCTGATGTAAAGTAGATATGTGGAATATTTTATTAATTATTTTGTGCCATTTAACTCTGGTTTAAAGAGAATCTGTCAGGTCATTTATACCCCAAACCTATCAATACCTGTCCCTGCAGCTTCCTACTACGTCCCTAAGCATCCCTGTCTGATCTAAATGTGAAGTATAAGGTTGTAAAAACTCTGTTTATAACTTGCATCTTCCCCCATTGTCTAGGCCTGTGGGGTCGATGTGTGGGCCGTCTCTGCCTCCATATCTGTTCTCGCTCCGTTGGCATGATAATTCAGAAGCACAGTCTTGTGTTTCAAATCTGCGGATGGCTCCTTTCTGGTATGATGCGCTGCGCATCATTTCTGCTCTTCTCAAAATCTGCTTCAGAAAAAGCATTAAACAAGCACAGGACCTTACAAGCATATGAGGAGGTCACATTCACAGAAAGCATCCCCCCATACGCTGTGAGAGCAGGAATGCAGGCACTGGAGACAGTGTGACAAGGGTACCATTGCAAACATTACTGCAGTTCAGACTCGGAGGGCCACACAGGGGCTATCATGCAAGTTTGAACTGCCTTGCACTCCCTGACATCACAGCTCCTCACACGCACTGTCTCACGATACCTGTGACATATAGCCGCTACATCTTGCACGATATCTCGGCTCTCGCGAGACAGTGAGTTATAAGCGCTGAGGTTATCTCAGGTCATACAGCGGGATTCCCTGCTGGGTTATACCCGCTATGTAACCTGAGACAGCCTTTGTAGGATCACCTTTTGCTGCAATTACTGCTGCAAGTCTTTTGGGGTATTTATCTACCACCTTTGCACATCTAGAAGCTGAAATGTTTACCCATTTGTCTTTGCAGAATAATTGTATCTTAGTTGAGTGGATGGAAAGTGTGTGAACAGCAATTTTCAAGTCATGCCACAGATTCTCAGTGGGATTTAGGTCTGCATTCAAACATGAATATGCTTTAAAAAAACAAAAAAAATGAAACCCAAATAAATGCTGAAGTAGTCTCAGCATATAGGGTATAAGATGAGTGACTGCATCCCCCATATGGTGGACAGCAGGCACCACCCAGCTGTTGGCAGTGCGACAAGCCATGACTTCCCTGAACATTGATTTAAGGGGACTAAATAGAAATGCATGTCACAATTTTCAGATTTATATTTTTGAATTATTTAGAAAACAATGTATTATTTCCTTTAAACTTTACAAATACTTGCTACTTTGTGTTTGTATATTATATAAACTCCCTATAAAATACATTTAACTTTGTAACTTGTGGAAAAAAGTTGACAGGGTGTGAATACGTTTTTAAGGCTGAGTATATATGTTGAAATGCAATATACCGTATATACTCGTGTATAAGCCGACTTTTTCAGCCCAAAAATTGGGCTGAAAAGTCCCCCCTCGGCTTATACGCGAGTATATACATGTGTGTGACGGGGACGGGGGCTCTGATTGGGGGCAGGAGGAGGCAGGAGGGGGCTACAGTGACACCGCGCGGTCATGTGGGCCCGGCTCATTGATATGCACGCATCCCCCTGTCCATCCCCGGCAAGGGGATGCAGTGCATATTGCCGGACACAGCCCCTGGCGGCCCCCGGCAGTGGTATACAGCCCCCCCCCGCCTAGTACCGGGCCCCCATGCTGCGGATACAGTAGTTCATACATTACCATCTCTCCCTGCAGCGCGCGGCTCCTCCAGTCCCAGCCGGCATCTTCCTGTAGTGTCATGTGACTGGCGCGTCACATGACACTACAGCAACAAGCCGGGCGGGAGATGGAGGAGCCGCGCGCTGCAGGGAGAGATGGTAATGTATGAACTACTGTATCCGCAGCATGGGGGCCCGGTACTAGGCGGGGGGGCTGTATAAACCCCCGGGGGCCTGCTGTATAAACCCCCGGGGGCCTGCTGTATAAACCCCCGGGGGCCTGCTGTATAAACCCCCGGGGGCCTGCTGTATAAACCCCCGGGGGCCTGCTGTATAAACCCCCGGGGGCCTGCTGATACCCCCGGGGGCCTGCTGATACCCCTGGGGCCTGCTGAATACCCCTGGGGGCCTGCTGTATACCCCTGGGGGCCTGCTGATACCCCCGGGGGCCTGCTGATACCCCTGGGGGCCTGCTGTATACCCCTGGGGGCCTGCTGATACCCCTGGGGGCCTGCTGTATACCCATGGGGGCCTGCTGTATACCCCTGGGGGCCTGTTGATACCCCTGGGGGCCTGTTGATACCCCTGGGGCCTGCTGATACCCCTGGGGCCTGCTGAATACCCCTGGGGGCCTGCTTATACCCCTGGGGGCCTGCTGTATACCCCTGGGGGCCTGCTGATACCCATGGGGCCTGCTGATACCCCCGGGGGCCTGCTGTATACCCCTGGGGGCCTGCTGATACCCCTGGGGGCCTGCTGATACCCCTGGGGGCCTGCTGATACCCATGGGGCCTGCTGTATACCCCTGGGGGCCTGCTTATACCCCTGGGGGCCTGCTTATACGCCTGGGGGCCTGCTGTATACCACTGGGGGGGCCTGTATACCTTACTGCTGGGGGTTGTATACCTGTGCTGGAGTCCACCCTCGGCTTATACGCGAGTCAATAAGTTTTCCCAGTTTTTGGGGGCAAAAGTAGGGGGGTCGGCTTATACACGGGTCGGCTTATACACGAGTATATACGGTAATAGTGTTATAATGTTCACAGTGAAATTGCAGCAAGGAATAAGTTGTTACATTTTATATATTCGAAATAGCAAAAATTTTGTTAGATTACAATTTGGTGTATCTACAATAGGAGCATGTTCACACCCTGGCATTTCACAAACAAAACCCAAGAGAAAAATACAAAATGAGCAATATACCCTATAATAAATAAATAAGTAAATAGTAGAAAACATATCATCTGCATATTTGCAGTTTTTAGCAAAGGCAGTCCTACAAATTATATTTTTGAAATAATTAGAAAACCATGTATTATTTCCTTTACACTTCACAAATACTTGCTACTTTGTGTTAGTATTTCCATATAAAATTCAAATAAATTACATTTAATGTATAACTTGTGGAAAAAAAATGTGCAAACGTTCACAGGGTATGAATACTTTTTCAAGATTCTGTATATAGTGTTCAAAGTGAAGTAGCAGCATAGGATAAATTGCTACATTGTAATTATTATGAAAACAGCCATGTTATAAAGGCTGCTTCAGATGTCCATGGAAATCATTCCTATCATGTGACATGCCCACTCCAGGGCCGAGGGTACTCGGGAACCGGGCAGCAGTTCTTCTCGGTTCTTTTCATGGGGATGGATGGGGGCTGAGACCCAGTCCCGTGATCCTGGTGGTGTCATTTAAAAAGGGGGGAATTTGATGGGGATGAAAGGGGTATTCATGACACCACCTGCGATGCGCAGCCATAAGCGGCCGCCGCTGCTTCAGAATCTCTGGGAACGTTGACCGGCACCTTGGATGGTTTCGCTCCCCACAGGTGGAGTGTGGTCTCCAGGGCAGCAGGAAGGAGAAGTCAGTTTGTACCTTGACAGATGTTGGTTAGGTCATCAGCACCTCGGTGTTCCATGCGGCCTTTGCGGCCAGTGGTTGCCGCTAAGAAAAGTCCCACACACCACTGCTGGAGTTCCGTTACTTTTACTTAGTTGTTTCAGCATGGCCGCCGGGTGCTTCCCTTTGCCAAGCTCCGATTCAGTGTTGTCTCCAGAACGGGGACAATGCAGTCGAGCCTCTTTTGGTGTTCCTGTCTCTCTCTCTCTCTCTAGTTGTCTCTATCTCTTTTCTGAGTGTTCCTTTCTCAGGTGGTCCCCCAGTGCTATAAGCTAGTCTCTCCGCTCCTCTCAGCGCCTCCACACACAGAGCTCAGGTACCAACAGCCACGGGTGCTCAGTTGTAACGCTCCCTGATACTGCTCCCTAGTTCAGCTGCCTTCTCCAAGTTGTGCTGGGTGTTCGGCAGCAGCTCCCCTTAGGAACTCGGGGTCTCCGGTTTCAAAGGTTCGGGCATTCAGCATCCGCGCCATGTTCAGGGCCGGTTCCCTGTGTCGTCCACCAACCCCTCTGTTCTCTCGCCAGATATGGGCGTACTGGGATCTACGTCTTGTTCTGTTCCCCCGAGGGCTCTGTCCTTCCTCCACACCCATTGGTCATTCCCTTCCGGGGTGAGGGTGGTCATGCTCAATCCCACGGGAGCCAACACCTCCTCACTTCTTCACTCTTCTCTACTCCACTTTTCCACTCTATTCTCTACTTCTTCTACCACCTGCTCCTTTTTCCCTCCCGGCTGCACTTGGGTCTTCCCATTTTGTCGACCTAAGGGTTGTGTGTGTGTGTGTGTTTGAAGCTCAAATGTGTCATCCCCACACCTGGAGAGCAGAGGCATAACTCTCCCCCAAATGGAGGAGTGCAGTACCCCTGGTGGTGGCCTGCCTGGCAGGGTACCACACATGGACAGCAACTAACAAACTAGCCCAAGCATCAACCTTATAGACATGTATGAAGCTGACAGGGGGTGAGCAGTGGGGGGTGGGGGTGAGCAGTGGGTGGGAGTGTGACCAGCAGAGGGTGGGGGTGTGAGCAACAGGCAGGCTGCCAGGAGAGAACCTTCAGCAGATGGGTGTTCAGCAGGTAGTGGGAGGGACTGTGGAGCAGACAAGGGGGGTGAGCAGCAGGCGAGGGGTAGGGCTGCTGGGAGGAAGCAAGGAGTGGACATGGGGGAGAGCAGCAGATAGGTGTTGGGTTGCTGGGAGGGAGTGAGACAGCAGGCGGGTGGGTGAGCAGCAGGAGGATCATCAGCGGGTTGGGCTGTCATGAGGGAGCGTGGAGCGGAAAGGGGGATGAGCAGCAGGCAGGAGTAGGACTGCTGGGAGGGAGCATGGGACGGACAGGGGGAATGAGCAGCAGGCAGGGGGTTGGACTGCTGGGAGAGGGTGTGGAGCGGACGGGGGGTGAGCAGCAGGCGGTAAGTAGCAGGTCAGGCTGTCAGGAAGGAGTGTGGAGCGGACAGGGGGTGAGCAGCCGGGTCAGGCTGCTAGGAAGAGCATGCAGTAGACAAGGATATGAGCAGCAGGTGGGGGGGTCAGGATGCTGGGAGGGAATGTGGAGCAGACAGGGTGCTGAGCATGGAGGGGGCATGGGGACGAGCAGTGGGCGGAGGGGTCAGGTTGCTGGGAGGGAGTGTGGAGCGGATTGGGGGGCTGATCAGTGGGCGGGGGGTTGGTCTGCTTGGGGAGAGAGTGGAGTAGACAGGAGGAATGAGCAGTGGGTAGGGGGAGAGAAAGCTGTGGGCTGGGGTGAGCGCTGCTTGGAAGGGAGTGTGGCGAAGATGTGGGGGAAGGGGAGGGTGAGTGGTGGCTGTGCAGGCAGGAACGGAGGCTGTGTGGGCAGGAGCAGGAGCTGTGTGGGCAGGAGCAGGGGCTTTGCCAGCAGGAGCTGGAACTGTGCTGAAAGGAGCAAGGGCTGTGGTGGTAGGAGCAGGGGTTGTGCTGGCAGGAGCAGGGCTTGTGGGGGCAGGAGTGAGGGCTGTGGGGCAGGAGCAGAGGCTGTGTGGGCAGGAGCGGAGGGTGTGTGGGCAGGAGTAGAGAATGTGTGGGCAGGAATGCACTGCTGGGGGAGACCAGGCTATGGTCAGCAGTGAAGGTGGGTGCAGTGGGGTTGTTTGGCAGCAGAGGTGGGTGCAGCAGGGGTGTTGGGTGTCGACTGGGTATGCGGTGGCGGCATATTGGGAGACCCATCAATTGGGTGTCCCAATATGGTGACCAGCGTACTTCTGGTTGGCGCCGTGGATTGTGGGATTTGGAGGCATTTCAGATGGAAGTGGATAGTGGACATTTGGTTTTATATATTTATAAAGATATGTAGAAGGAAAATATATGTATCTATATACACTGATCCAAAAAATAAATGAAAAACTTTAACAACAAAATGTATCTCCAAGTCAATCACACTTTTGTGAAATCAACCTTTCCAACTATGAAGCAATGGATTGTGAATCAATTTCTCCTGCTGTTGTGTAAAAGGAACAGACAACAGGTTGAAATGATCGGCAATTAGCAAGACAACCGCAGTTGTCAATAAAGGAGCAGTTATCCAGATGGTGACCTCAGACCATTTCACCATTTCTCTGTTTTCAAGCTTTTTGGCTGTTGTTTTGGTCACTTTTGCTTTTTGTCAGTGCTCTCGTCCGTAGAGGTAGCATGAGGTGTCTACTACACAGAAGCTGCTCATGTAGTCCAGCTCCAGTAGTCCAGCTAACCTAGGATGGCACATCAATGCAAGCTGTGGCAAGTAGGGTACCTTTGTCTGTCAGCACAGTGTCCAGAGCATGGAGCAGATACCAGGAGACAGGTCAGGACACCAGGAGTCATGTACATCAGTGATTTTCATCAGTGATCAGTGAAGAAGGGGATCCTATTCCCTGAAACACATGGAGAAATTAAATCAAATTTCAATTCAATTGTGTGATTCTGATATATGGCAGTGTGGTGATAACTCCTTCATCCTTCTGATCCTTGGTATTCTATATAGCTATAAACAGTGAAGGAAATAATTATTTGATCCCTTGCTAATTTGTTCACTCATTAACAAAGACATGAACAGTCTATAATTGTAAGAGTAGGTTAATTTTAACAATCAGAATATCAACAACAACAAAAAAAATCCAGAAAATCACATTGTCTAAATTATTTGAATACATTTTCGTTTTGAAGAAATAAGTATTTGATTCCTCTGTCAAACAAGACTTAATACTTGGTGGCAAAATCCTTGTTGGCAAGCACAGCAGTCAGGCTTTTTTGTAGCGGATAATGAGGTTTGCGCACATCAGGAGGAATTTTGGTCCACTCCTCTTTGGAGATCATCTCTAAATCATTAAGATTTTGAGGCTGTCGCTTAGCAACTCGGAGCTTCAGCTCCCTCCATACGTTTTCTATGGGATTAAGGTCTGGAGACTGGCTAGGCCACTACATGACCTTAATGTGCTTCTTTCTGAACCACTCCTTTGTTGCCTTGGCTGTATGTTTTGAGTCATTGTCGTGCTGGAAAACCCAGCCACAACTCATTTTTAATGTCCTGGCGGAGGAAAGGAGGTTGTCACTCACGATTTTACGGTACTTGGCTCCATCCATTATCCCACTGATGAGATGAAGTAGTCATGTGCACTTATCAGAGAAACACCCCAAAACATAATTTTTCCACCACCATGCTTGACAGTGGGAACAATGTTCCTTTGGTCATAGGCCATAGCATTTCTCTTCCTCCAAACACGACGAGTTGAGTTTTGCCAAACAGCCCAATTTTTGTCACATCTCACTACAACACCTTCTCCCAATCACTCTCAGAATCACCGAAGTGTTCATTGGCAAACTTTAGACGGGCCTGCACATGTGCCTTCTTGTGCAGTGGGAATTTGTAGGCACTGCTGGATTTTAATCCATTACAGTGTAGTGTGTTACCAATAGTTTTCTTGGTATCAGTGGTCCCAGCTGCCTTGAGATCATTAAGAAGTTCCCCCTGTGTAGTTTAGACTGATCTCTCACCTTCCTCATGATCCAGCATACCCCACAAGGTGAGATTTTGCAAGGAGCCTCAGATCGATGTCAATTGACACTCACTTTGTATTTCTTCCATTTTCTTACTATTGCACCAACAGTTGTCCCCTTCTCACCCAGCGTCTTATGCTTCTGTAGCTCATTCCAGCATTGTGCAGCTTTGTATCTTTTCCCTATTATACAGCAGACTGGCTCACTGGAATGGTAGGGTGGTCAGAGAATAAAAGTCAGTATACTAAGAGGAAATCTCTGGCACACCAAAAAATGAAAATGAGAAGTAGATGTGTTCCAATTATGCTCTTATTATTTGTAGATACAGACAATGCAAAAAATTCATAGCAGTGTCATATTGTTTTGGCATCTACGAAGCCTTCTTCAGAAACATCAACTAATAACAGAAACAAAGAATATATTGTATAAGTATAGACATTTCAGATACATGATACAATCTTAAAAAACAAAACAAAATCCATACTAGATGAGAAACATTTACATTATTTAAAAGAAAAAGAAAAAAAGAGGAAAATATGTTAGGCCGGTTTCACATCACGGCATGATCAGGTCCGGGCTGTCTGGTGTGAACTGGACAGCCCGGACCCGATTTTGAAACAGAACCGGGCCGGTTTGCAGCCGGATTCCTCATATCGCAGCCACTGCAATTTCAAGATCGCGGCTGGCTTGGGAGCTAGTCACAGTCCTGAAATCTCTGCAGGGGACAGCCCATGGTGCTGAAGTTTAGCAGCGCTTGCTGCTAAACTCCAGTACCTGGCGTCCGACTCCTGGATCCGATTTTATTTTGGATCAGACGCCATAGACCCCCATGTTAGGGGGTGCCGGATCGTGCCGGATTGGAGGATCCGCTTTGTGACGATTTTTCTCCTGGACACAAAAACGCTGCAAGCAATATTTTTGTGTCCGGGAGAAAAATCAGAATTCTCCCGAATCCTCCTGAACAGATGGAAACCGGATGGCAAATAGCTGCCATCGGGCCCCATAGGGCTGCATTCGTGCAAAATCGGGTCCCAGCCTGTCCGGTTCACACCGGATAGCCCCGGACCTGATCTTGCTATGATGTGAAACCGGCCTTAGTTTGTTAGTTTAGCTTCACTGTAGATACATCAGAGAAACTGTTCATAGTGGTGAAAAGTCATACCTTTAATTAGAACCTTTAATTGTGTGATTGCCATGCTGTTATTTACTTGTGAACCTGCAGTGTCTGTGATAAAATATCATAACATTAGTTATCTTCAAAGAATGTAATAAATCATGATTGGAAGTAACTATTGTGGACATAAGGAATAAAGGATAAATCTTTGGCACTGTAAGCTATTATTGGGTCATCTGTCTATAATCTGTGGGCTAATCACTGCCCTCATTATCGAAAAATAAGTAGAATCATTGTATAAGGAAATTAATCCTCTTATGCTCAACTTCCAATCATAATTTATTACATTCTTACATATATTCTTATATTCATTATTACATGTATTCTGTTTCTGTTATTAGTTGATGTTTCTGAAGAAGGCTTCATAGAATTCGAAACGTAATGAGACATCCATGAATTTTTGCATTGTCTGTATCTACAAATAAATGAGAGCATAATTGGAACACATCTATTCCTCATTTTAACTTTTTTGGTGTGCCAGAGATTATCTCTTAGGGCAGGGACACACTGTCCGATAGACATCCGAGTCTCTCGGACGAAACTCTGATAAGGCTGGAGCAGTGACCCGAACAGCCTCTCCTTGTCAGATGGGGCTGTCATCTGCTTGTGTTTCTGTGCAGCTGCACACTCCCCATCCTGACAGGGAGAGGCCGTTCCGGGTCACTGATCCAGTCACATCCGAGTCTTGTCCGAGAGACTCGGATGTCTATCGGACAGTGTGTCCCTGCCCTTAGGATCTTTTCCCTGACATCTTTAGAAAGCTCTTTGACCCATGTTGTAGAGGTTAGAGTCTAACTGATTGAGCATGTGGACAGGAGTCTTTTATACAGGTGACAATTTAAGACAGCTGTCTTTAATACAGGTAACAAGCTCATTAGGCGTGTCTAATGGCCGCTTTACACGTCAAAATATCGTTTTGATATTGTATACAACGGCACAGGAGCGCTCACTTTTTTGGCTGAAATCCAAGATCGCATAGGAGCTGTCACACAGGGAGATATCGGCAGGCAACACGACTGTGATGTATACGCCCCCTTGTACGCGCGAACCAGGGAATGACCATTTAACATGGGAGAGAATAGGGAAGTTGTTCTCCAAATCGTTGTTGGGCTGTCACACAGCACGATCCTGCCAGATCGTCCATCCAATATCAGGCAGTTGGAGAGCCTGCTCATTTCTCCCCCGATATATTGTTTTGGTATCGTTTTTTGCATCGAATTGTACATTCACACCACACAACGCACGAACGATATCAGCGCCAACACACGACCCACGTGACTTTTTATCGAAGTTGGACGACGATATCGGGACTTGTAAAGCGGCCATAACTGGTCTGTAGGAGCCAGTACTCCTAATGATTGATAGGGCATCAAATACTTATTTCTCTCTGCAAAATGCAAATACATTTATATCATTTAGACAATGTGATTTTCTGGATTTTATTTTTGATATTCTCAGTGTTACAATTAACCTACCCTTAAAATTATGGACTGTTCATGTCTTTATCGGGGGGCAAACTTACAAAATCAGTAAGAGATCAAATAATTATTTAACTCACTTTACCTATATACAGGGGCAGACTGGCCCAGGTGTCAGGGGGGCAAGTGCCCCCAGGCTGGCGCTTTTGCCCCAATTTAGGGCCGCCCCTTTAATTATAAGGGTCGGCGTCCGCTAATGCTTTGCGGCCGCAGCTGCTGCAATTACACAGCCGGCAGCCCGTCACAACCGATAGCACCCTCACCTCTCGCTCATCAGGGCTGCAGGACCCAGCTGCCACCCGGGACGAACTCCGCCAGTCAGCCCCTGCCTATATAAGATCTGTACACAATTCTTTTTTTTAGTAATGTTAATATAGATAATGCAAAGTAAATATTGAGTAGAAAAAAATCGCTGTGTGTATCCATCTTGTAATATATATTTGATATTATCTATACTGTATATGTGTATATATCTACATCAATATACAGTATAGATAATATCACATAAATATATTACAAGATGGATACTTGCAGCGATTATTTTTATTGCACTCAATATTTACTTAGCATTGTCTATTATACCATTAGTAAAAAGTTGTGTACAGACTTTAAGATGCTGTATAGATTTTTTTCTCAGAGAGATAGATGATATTAAACATTACATTTATTCTTGGAGCAGTCTCAGTGAGTGATTAGTCTGGAGTGCAGAGGGAAACATTTCAGAGATTCTTCTCGTTTTAAATGGTTTAGGAAAATGACATCTTTTCAAAATTATTTACACAATCAAGGACATAAGGATTGTAAAATTTAGAGGATGTTGACTATTTTTCTCTGCTAGAACATGGCAGATCCTTAGCTGTTTCGCATCTTCTAAACCGATATGGCACACAATAGTAAACCTATCATTATTGTGGGTGTCTTATTGAGTCTACCCAAATATTGTACAATTTTATGTCGGTTCAACTTTGGAGTTGTTAACTTTTGCATTTTTTTAAAAAGATGTTTGGTCTAATTTTTTCTGTCCAATTTTTTTTCCTGTCGCGTTTGGAGAGCCCCTGTGTGCTTAAACATTGGAGCTCCCTCACAAGTGACCCCATTTTGGAAACTAAGACCCCCCAGGGAACTTATCTAGATTGGTGGTGAGCACTTTGAACCCCCAGATGTTTCACAAATTGATCCGTAATAATGAAAAAGTACTTATTTTTCACAAAAACTTTCTTTTTTCATTTTTACAGATTAATTTGTGAAGCACCTGGGGGTTCAAAATGCTCACCACCCATCTAGATAAGTTCCCTGGGGGTCTAGTTTCCAAAATTGGGTCACTTGTGGGGGAGCTCCAATGTTTAGGCACATAGGAGCTCTCCAGACGCTACATGGTGTCCGCTAACAATTTGAGCTAATTTTCCATTCAAATTGTTAGCGGACACCATGTCGCGTTTGGAGAGCCCTGTGTGCCTAAACATTGGAGCTCCCCCACAAGTGACCCCATTTTGGAAGCTAGACCCCCAGAGAACTTATCTAGATGCATAGTGAGCATTTTGAACCCCCAGGTGCTTCACAAATGAATCCGTAAAATGAAAAAAGAAAATGTTTGTGGAATAAGAAAGTACTTTTTCCTTATTACGGATCAATTTGTTAAGCACCTGGGGGTTCAAAGTGCTCACCAGCCATCTAGATAAGTTCCTTGGGGGTTCTAGTTTCCAAAATGGAAATTGTTAGCGGACACCATGTCGCGTATGGAGAACCTGTGTGCCACCAGCACAAGGGCAACTGGTAGAGTTGGGGTACAGCACCAGAAAATGGCACCTCTAATGAATGTGCTTTATTCTGGGGTAGCTGTGGGTTGCAATTTGCAGCATCAGGGCCCACATTTGGGTCTCTCCACACTGAGGATTCCAGCCCCCGAGCTGCCAAGTTGTACCTGGCAGGCAACCAAAAATACAACGAAGGGCTTTTTTTTTCATATTTCTAGAACTGATATTAGAAAAAAAAAAATGATGTTGGGCTTCGCCATATTTTTGGTCCAGCCAGGTACAACTTGGCAGCTACAGACTGCCACCAACCCCCAGCTGCCTCTTTGTACCTGGCTGGCAACCAAAAATACAGCGAAGCCCATTTTTTTTATTTCTAGAACTAATTCTAGAAAAAAAAAGGCCGTCGGGCTCCGCCATATTTTTGGCCCAGACAGATACAACTAGGCAGCTGGGGGCTGGAATCCTCAGCATGGAGAGGCCCAAGCATTCTGGGCCCCATGCTGTGAATTGCAGCCCGCTGCCACCCCAGAAAATGGCACATTCATTGAAGCTCCATTTTCTGGCGCTGTACCCAGGCTCTTCCAGTTGCCATGGTGCTGGTGGCAAACTGGGTAATGAAGGGGTTAATGCCAGCTTTTTATTGGCAGCTGGCACTAAGCCCGAGATTCATAATGTTGGGCCAATGTTAGACCCGGACATTAAGAATTTCTAGTAAATAGTCCAAAAAAAATACACCACACAGAGAAAATTATTTTATTTGAAAAAAAGACACAAACAAAATTCGAACTCCATCTTTATTGTAAAGATCCGACGTAGTCCACAACGAAGGTCCCATGACGCTCGATCGCCGTTGACGTAGTACATAACGAAGGTCCCACGACGCTCGATTGCCTCTGCTCAATCCTGAGACTGCAGCAAGGGATCAAGTGTCCTCTTCCTACAGTCTCTGGGGTCAGAGTTATGGTACTATATGGCAATGATCTGTCATACAGTGCACTATGACTATGATCCCAGAGACTACAGCAAGAGGACACTTGTTCCCTTGTTGCATCCATCCATCCACCCATGCACTCATGATCCATGCATGCACCCATCCACGCATGCACGCACACACACATACATCTATCCATCCACGCATCCATACACGCACACATCCATCCATGCATGCACACATCCATTCATGCACACACATCCACGCATCCATGCACGCATCCACGCACACACATCCATGCATGCACACATCCCTCTATGCATGCACACATCCCTCCATGCATGCACACATCCACACACCCATCCACGCATGCACACATCCATCCATGCACACATCCATCTATGCACACACACATCCACGCACGCACATCCATACATCCATGCATGCATGCAACATCCATCCATGCACACATGCATGCACGCACACATCCACACACAAATGCACACATCCATCCATGCACACATACATACATGCATGCATCCATCCACCCATGCATGCACCCATGCATCCATCCACCCATGCATGCATCCACTCACCCATCCACCCATGCATGCATGAACCCACTCACCCATCCATCCATCAACCCATGCATGCATCCACTCACCCATCCATCCATGCACCCATGCATGCACCTACTCATCCATCCATCCATTCTTACCTCATCCAGGACGAGAAACCTGGGAGAGGACGAGGGGCCCACACCGGAGCTGGCCAGCAGGTGCAGCCCGCTGGGAGGTGATGGAGACACAGGGCACAGGGGGTGTCCGCTTCCTCAGACCCCTCCGTGATCGCACGAGGAGGGGGCTGAGGAAGCTGATCGGCGGGTGCACAAGCAGGTGCAGCTCGCCGGCGGTAACAGTCATTTACCACTGGCTGATGACTGTTACCGCTGGGTGGGGGGGTTAGGAGCAGGAGGGGGCTAGGAGGGGGAGGGCACCTGCTATCCCGCCCTTCCAGATCTGATTGGAGAGCTCCAATCAGATCTGGAGGGGGTTACTCGCTCTGACTGGCAGTCTCAATTTCAACTGCCAATCAGAGCGAGTTTAGCCACAGGGGGCTAAGGCATTCCCCCTAGGCTAAAGTATGGGTCCTTGCAATGCTGCAGCTCCGGTGACTTGTCACTGACACTGTCACCGGAGCTGCAGGAGCGCAAACAACCCATGACGTTATAGAGACGTGATAGGTCGGGACCGCACCGACTTTCATGACGTCTCTACTCTATAATGTCATAGGTCGGGAAGGGGTTAAAGTTTTGGGAATAATATTTATAACATAAACATAAATAAAATGGGATATGGGGGAAGGAAAGAAATGTGGTCTGAGTAAGGGAAGGGGAAAAAAAGGTTACATATGGGGAGAAACAATAATCATAACAACAAAAGAAAACAAAACAAGGTTGTTCTAAGGAATTACCATATTTTTTGGATTATAAAACACACTTTTGTTTCCCCAAATTTTGGGGGGAAGTGGGGGTGCATCTTATAATCCGAATATAGTGTTTTATCCTGTATATGGGGGGCGGGCTGGATCAGGCTGCAGGAGGCAGCGGGAGGTCACATGGTCCCGCTCATTAGCCTCATATAACATGCACCGCACCTGCTGTCCATCACCTTGGTTTCAGCACCAAGATATGGACAGGAGAGCAGCGTATATTATATGAGGCTAATGAGCGGGACCACGTGACCTCCCGCTGCCTCCTGCAGCCTGATTCAGCCCACCATCTCCCCCCCCCCCATATATAGGATATATGTGCTGGATATTTTCCTCGTCACTGTGTATGGTCCCCCTGCTGGCATGCACATAATAAAACAAAAAAAACTGTGCGTCCCGGTCACATGATCCGATGGCCGGGACCGACGCAGGAAGTGACACCTCAGCTGGGAGCACGGAGCGTTCGGAAGGTGAGTAACGGATTTTCATTTTATTATGTGCGCGCCAGCAGTGGGGCCATACAAAGTGATGGGGGCATATCCAGCACAGGGTGATGTGTGCCCGCACTGAGGCTTGTGTGCTATCCCAGGGGCATGTGTGCCAGCACTGGGGCAAATGTGTCAGCACTGGGGCAAGTGTTTCAGCACTGGGGCATGTCTGGCATCACAGGGGCATGTGTTGCATCACAGGGGCAAGTGTGCCATCACAGGGGCAAGTGTGCCAGCACAGGAACATGTGGGCCATCACAGGGGCATGTGTGCCAGCACAAGGGGGCTATATGTGCCATCAAAGGGGGCTATATGTGCCAGCACAGGGGGGCTATAGGTGCCAGCATGGGGGGCTTTTGGTGCCAACACAGGAGGGCTATCCAAGATAAAGGGCCCATAACCAGGATGGGTGACCATGTAACGGGATGGGGGACAAATACACCAGGATAGGGGACATATATATCATGATAGAAGATACATATACCAGGATAGAAGACATATATACCAGGATGGGGGGGGGGTCATGTACCAGGATGAGGGACATATATACTGCTTGTAAGATAGACACTGGCATTATAAACCTGACTTCATTCATCAATTTTTTTCTCTTTTTCTTCACCAAATTTAGGGGTGCATTTTATAATCCAGTGCGTTTTATAAAGCTAAAAATACGGTATATAACACTCTGAATGTAGAAAGTCTTACATGAATTAGATCAGACAATAAGTTTTACCATTTTAATTTTTTCTCAAATTTAATCTTGCCATAAAATTAAATGAATATCTGACAGTTTCTTTTCTTGTTTTTGATTTGAGGGAAAAGCTTTATCCCAAATCTTCCATCTGTTAATTTACAGTTGTGGCCAAACGTATTGACACCCCTGCAGTTCTGTCAGATAATACTCAGTTTCTTCCTGAAAATGATTGCAATCACAAATTCTTTGGTATTATTATCTTCATTTCATTTGTCTTCAATGAAAAAACACAAAAGCGAATGAAACAAAACATTGATCATTTCACACAAAACTCCAAAAATGGGCCAGACAAAAGTATTGGCACCCTCAGTCTAATACTTGGTTGCACAACCTTTAGCCAAAATAACTGCGATCATCCGCTGAAATACACCCCAGCTCCGCCTCCACTCGAAGCTTCCACAATTCCACCGCCCACTATTGGAAAAACTCCACTTCTGCTCCACATCCTCACCAATCACACATTAAGACTACGCTCACACACTGCATTTAAAAAAAAAACTACACTATAAAAACGCACTAAAACACGGTGGCAGTAGTATTTGTAAACAAAATCCCTGGCAGAAAGTTTTTAGCGTTAGGTTTTACAGCATCTTTGATTAAGGTTTTATTATGTTTTGAAGTGCGAGTTTACTGTGTTTTGACCTTATAATCCCTGCTGGTGTTCATTCTCTGTCCTCCTCTCCCCGGTCCCACTACAGTGCATTCTCCCATAGACGATACTAATCCTATGGTAAAATGCAGCTCTGCATTATGAAAAGAACTGACATGCTCATTCTTTTCAAAATGCAGGAAAACCTGCGCAGGTTTCAATTTCTGCACCCCGATTAAACCAACGTGTGTACAGAGTTTCCTGTTACACATTGGCTTTGCAGGGAAACAAAAATATTTGCATACATTAACATAAAACCATGGTAAAGACGCATCACAAAACCACAGTAAAAATGCTATAAAAATGCACTGTGTGAACATAGCCTAACAGTCCCCATTAAACACTAGGTCACATACAAACATGGCTATCAGATTTAGTTTGGCCAAAAGACTTCTTTAAGCCTGTCACCACGTCAAGGTAGACTCTCTTGGCAGGGCCCTACTCTACTCTCTTTTTTTTCCCACCATGATCAGAGTGCACGTTACGACTTAGTGACCGAATAATACCACATACAAGGAGAAAAACCACCACACTATGATCAGAGCACACATTACCACCATATAGCGACAGAATAATACCACATACAAGGAGAAATACCACCACACTATGATCAGAGCACACATTACCACCATATAGTGACAGAATAATACTACATACAAGGAGAAATGCTGCCACACCATTAACAGATCAAGTTTGAGAGCAACGTTCAGGCTCCCAGACTTTCATTAAGGGCTTGTGAGAACAGCTTCTGACTTCTCCCCCTGTGCGCTGTCTCCACTCTCTCCACCCTTTGTGCTGTCTCTGCCCCTGTGCCTGTCTCCCTCTGTGGACTGTCTCTGCCCCCTGTGCGCCACCTTCACGCCCTGCCAATTTTCTTGCCCTGTTTGCCATCTTCTCCCCCTGTGCATTGTCTTCTCTCCCTGTTTCTTGCCCCCCCATGAGCTGCCTTTCCCTCCTGTGCACTGTCTCTCCACTGTGCGCTGTCTCTAGCCCCCCTTGAGCTGTCTTCACCCTCTGTGCGCTGTGTCTCTTGCATCCCCTTGAGCGGTCTTCTCCGTCTGTGTGTTTTCTTCTTCTGTGCAGTGTCTCTTGCCCTCCTTGAGCTGTTCTCTCCTCCTGTATACTTTCTCCTCTTGTACAGTGTCTCTTGCCCCCCCCTTGAGCTGTCTTCCCCTGTGTGCTTTCTGCTCCTGTTCAGAGTCTCTTGCCCCTCTCCCCCCCTGCTTGAGCTGTCTTCTACTCCTGTGTGCTGTCTCCCACTTCTGAGTGGTGTCTCTTGCCCCCCTTGAGCTGTCTTCTCCTGTAGTTTTCTTCTCCTGTGTGCTGTGTCTCTTGTCCCCCCTTAAGCTGTCTCCCCCTTATGAGTGGTGTCTCTTGCCCCCCTTGAGCTATCTTCTCCTCGTATGCACTTTCTCCTCCTGTACACTGTGTGTGTCTTGCCTCCCTGCGTGAGCAATGCTGTGATGAGCGCAGCCTCCAACTGCTGGAGACTTATAAATACTAGTAAGCCGGAAGCAGATCTGGCTCATTATTGGATAGTTGAACGCTGCTCTCATTGCAGTACAGCTCACGTGCGGAGAAGATAGCACATTAAAGGAGAAGGTAGAGAATTGTGGAGCAAGAGACACAGCGCACAGGGTGGGAGGAGTGATATGAAAGCTTGGGGACACCACCCGGCAAGCCAGCACGAACCGCATCCCTGACAACAAGTGGGCCTACCCAGTCATCCAGGGCACTGGTGCTTGTTGAGGTACTGAGGCTGGCCCTGTGCTGACGCATGCACGCATATATAGACAAAAATATAAACAGACATGTACACACATATATAAAAAATAATGTACAACAGACACATGAGTATAACCAAACACATACAGACACACACACATCTATTATATAATCACGAATGGGTTTTTTGCCCCTTCTGAGTCCGCTCACGCTGCGAGTCAGTGTAGTCATGTGGATACGCCCGAAGCATTGGCCGCGCAGCGGCCATTGCGAGCAGTTCTAAGGCGACTCGCTATGCCCGCGCAGCGGGCATGGCGAGTCGCCTTAGCAGCGCGAAGCATTGGCTGCGAAGCGGCCATTGCGAGTCAGAGACTCGCTCTTCTAGAATCCCGATGCATGTGCATCGGGCACCCAGCTAGTTATATATAATCAACAGAAAGGATTTTTTCTCCAGCTGAGCCACAGCATATATATATATATATATATATATATATATGTGTATATATATTATATATATATACTAGATGGTGGCCCCATTCTAACGCATCGGGTATTCTAGAATATGTACGTACAGTGTTGGCCAAAAGTATTGACACCCCTGCAATTCTGTCAGATAATACTCTGTTTCTTCCTGAAAATGATTGCAATCACAAATTCTTTGGTATTATTATCTTCATTTAATTTGTCTTCAATGAAAAAACACAAAAGAGAATGAAGCAAAAAGCAAAACATTGAACATTTCACACAAAACTCCAAAAATGGGCCGGACAAAAGTATTGGCACCCTCAGCCTAATACTTGGTTGCACAACCTTTAGCTAAAATAACTGCGATCAACCGCTTCCGGTAACCATCAATGAGTTTCTTACAATGCTCTGCTGGAATTTTAGACCATACTTCTTTGGCAAACTGCTCCAGGTCCCTGATATTTGAAGGGTGCCTTCTCCAAACTGCCATTTTTAGATCTCTCCACAGGTGTTCTATGGGATTCAGGTCTGGACTCATTGATGGCCACCTTAGAAGTCTCCAGTGCTTTCTCTCAAACCATTTTCTAGTGCTTTTTGAAGTGTGTTTTGGGTCATTGTCCTGCTGGAAGACCCATGACCTCTGAGGGAGACCCAGCTTTCTCACACTGGGCCCTACATTATGCTGCAAAATTTGTTGGTAGTCTTCAGACTTCATAATGCCATGCACACGGTCAAGCAGTCCAGTGCCAGAGGCAGCAAAGCAACCCCAAAACATCAGGGAACCTCCGCCATGTTTGACTGTAGGGACCGTGTTCTTTTCTTTGAATGCCTCTTTTTTTCTCCTGTAAACTCTATGTTGATGTCTTTGCCCAAAAAGAGAGAACATTCTTCCAAAACGTTTTAGGCTTTCTCAGGTAAGTCTTGGCAAACTCCAGCCTGGCTTTTTTATGCCTCGGGGTAAGAAGTGGGGTCTTCCTTGGTCTCCTACTATACAGTCCCTTTTCATGAAGGCACCGACAGATAGTACAGGTTGACACTGTTGTACCCTCGGACTGCAGGGCAGATTCTACTAGTTTGGATGTTAGTCGAGGTTCTTTATCCACCATCCGCACAATCTTGCGTTGAAATCTCTCGTCAATTTTTCTTTTCTGTCCACATCTAGGGAGGTTAGCCACAGTGCTATGGGATTTAAACTTCTTGATGACACTGCGCACGGTAGACACAGGAACATTCAGGTCTTTGGAGATGGACTTGTAGCCTTGAGATTGCTCATGCTTCCTCACAATTTGGTTTCTCAAGTCCTCAGACAGTTCTTTGGTCTTCTTTCTTTTCTCCATGCTCAATGTGGTACACACAAGGACACAGGACAGAGGTTGAGTCAACTTTAATCCATGTCAACTGGCTGCAAGTGTGATTTAGTTATTGCCAACACCTGTTAGGTGCCACAGGTAAGTTACAGGTGCTGTTAATTACACAAATTAGAGAAGCATCACATGATTTTTCTAAGGGTGCCAATACTTTTGTCCACCCCCATATTTATGTTTGGTGTGGAATTATATCCAATTTGGCTTTAGGACAAATCTTTTTGTGTTTTTTTTCATTGAAGACAAACTAAATGAAGATAATAATTCCAAAGAATTTGTGATTGCAATCATTTTGAGGAAGAAACTGAGTATTATCTGACAGAATTGCAGGGGTGTCAATACTTTTGGCCATGACTGTAGCTTATTTATGAAGATTTAAGAATAATGCAAAGCGAAGCTGGGTTTAAAATGTTGCACAAATATCGCTGATTGCTGGCAACCAATTAGCGAAGCGTGGTTGAAATCTTGCGCCAATTTGCGGGCGAACTGTCCCTGTTGCTGATTGGTCATGGGCGGCTGGCCTGATCAATCACCAATGCAGGATTTGCGTTACAGATAAACAGGCAGAAGTAGACAATTATATAGTAGATACCTACAGCAGTACCGGTGTGCAGCGGTGTCAGTGTGCAGCGGTGCCGAAATCCAGGAGGGAGCCGGGGGACAGCGGCCAGGTGCGGGCAGGAGGGGGCCGGGGAAGAGCGGCTGGGTGCGGGCAGGAGGGGGCTGGTGAAGAGCGGCCAACTGCTGTTCCCCGGCCCCCTCCTGCCTGCAGCAGAATGCTTAGCAGAGTATACGGGGCTCATTGGTTAGCAGAGTATATGGAGGATCAGTGCTTAGCAGACTTTACGGCGGCTCATTGGTTAGCAGAGTATACGGCGGCTCAGTGGTTAGCAGAGTATACAGGGGCTCAGTGGTTAGCAGAGTATATGGGGGCTCAGTGGTTAGCACAGTATACGCTGGCTCAGTAGTTAGCACTGTATACGGAGCCTCAGTGGTTAGCACTCTACAGTGGCTCAGTGGTTGGCACTGTATATTGTGGCTCAATAATTAGAACAGTAATGTGGCTCAATGGTTAGCACTGTATATGGTGACTCAGTGATTAGCACTCTATGGTGGCTCAGTGGTTGGCACTGTATATGGTGGCTCAGTGGTTAGCACTGTATATGATGGCTCAGTGATTACCACTGTATATGGTGGCTCAGTGGTTAGCACAGTACGGTGACTCAGTGGTTAGCACTGTATGGTGGCTCAGTGGTTAGCACTGTATGGTGGCTCAGTGGTTAGCACTGTACGGTGGCTCAGTGGTTAGCACTGTATGGTGGCTCAGTGGTTAGCACTGTATGGTGGCTCAGTGGTTAGCACTGCGCGGTGGCTCAGTGGTTAGCACAGTATATGGTTGCTCAGTGGTTAGCACTCTATGGAGGCAGAGTGGTTAACTCTGTACGGAGGTTTCGTGGTTAGCACTGTATAAGGTGGCTCAGTGGTTAGCACTGTATATGGTGACTCAGTGATTAGCTCACTATGGTGGCTGAGTGGTTAGCACAGTATACGATGGCTCAGTGGTTAGCACTGTATACGGTGACTCAATGGTTAGCACTTTATGGTGGCTCAGTGGTTGGCAATGTATATGGTGGCTCAGTGGTTAGCACAGTATGGTGGCTCAGTGGTTAGCAGTGTATATGGTGGCATAGTGGTTAGCACAGAATGAGGGCTCAGTGGTTGGCAATGTATACGCTGGCTCAGTGGTTAGCACTGTATACGGTGGCTCAGTGGTTAGCACAGTATACGCTGGCTCAGTGGTTAGCACAGTATGATGGCTCAGTGGTTTTCAGTGTATATGGTGGCTCAGTGGTTAGCAGTGTATTTGGTGGCTCAGTGGTTTGCATAGTGTGATGGCTCAGTGGTTTGCACAGTGCAGTGACTCAGTGGTTTGCACAGTGCGGTGGCTCAGTGGTCAGTGCAGCATGGAGGCAGAGTGGTTCAGCGCAGGATAGAGGCTCAGTGGTCAGCGCAGGATGGGGGCAGAGTGGTCAGCGCCAGATGGGGGCAGAGTGGTCAGCGCAGGATGGGGCAGAGTGGTCAGAGCAGGATGGAGGCAGAGTGGTCAGCGCAGGATGGGGGCAGAGTGGTCAACGCAGGATGGGGGCAGAGTGGTCAGCGCAGGATGGGGCAGAGTGGTCAGTGCAGGATGGAGGCAGAGTGGTCAGCGCAGGATGGAGTGGTCAGCAGAGGATGGAGGTTCAGTGATCAGCGTAGGATGGAGGCTCAGTGGTCAGTGCAGGATGGAGGCAGAGTGGTCAGCGCAGGATGGAGGCAGAGTGGTCAGCGCAGGATGGAGGCTCAGTGGTCAGCGCAGGATGGAGGCTCAGTGGTCAGCGCAGGATGAGGCTCAGTGGTGAGCGCAGGATGGAGGCTCAGTGGTGAGCGCAGGATGGAGGCTCAATGGTCAGCACAGGATGAAGGCTCAGTGGTCAGCACAGGATGGAGGCTCAGTGGTCAGCACAGGATGGAGTGGTCAGCACAGGATGGAGGCAGAGTGGTCAGCGCAGGATGGAGGCAGAGTGGTCAGCGCAGGATGGAGGCTCAGTGGTCAGCGCAGGATGGAGGCTCAGTGGTCAGCGCAGGATGGAGGCTCAGTGGTCAGCACAGGATGGAGGCTCAGTGGTCAGCACAGGATGGAGTGGTCAGCACAGGATGGAGGCAGAGTGGTCAGCGCAGGATGGAGGCAGAGTGGTCAGCGCAGGATGGAGGCTCAGTGGTCAGCGCAGGATGGGGGCAGAATGGTCAGCGCAGGATGGATGACTGCTTGAGAAAGGCTGTGTGCCGAACCATGCAGTCCTAGGACTAATAAACCCACATGAATTTATTGAAGGAAGTGCTGCCTTTCATTTTTTCATCTATACAAGTACCAGTGAAGTGGTAGGAGGGCTTTGCACCCGACCGTGTGCGATTGTGCTGTTTCGTTTTTCTGCTTTTTTATATATATATATATGCACATACACACGCATAGAGACACATTCACATTCAAATATACACTAGTCACAAAGACACACATTTATACACACGTACATGAAAACATACATACCCACATATGCACACGTATATGCACTAAGGCTACCTTCACATTACGATTTGTTCTTCTGATGCCTGGAATCGGATGCCAAATAGGCATTCGATTCCGGCAGGAAATCGCAGCCTCTGGGCTGGAAAAAAAAATGTATATGCTCACCTGTCCCCGAGTCCCCCGCTGTCTCCCGCAGGCTCCCGGTGTCCTCCCTGTGTCTCCAGAGGTCTTCTTCTTCTGAAAAGGACCTGCCGTGATGTCACAATCATGTGACCGCCTGTTAACATGGTGTAACCTGCGGTCACGTGATTGTGACATCACGGCAGTTCCTGTTGAGAAGAAGAAGACCTCTGGAGACACCGCGAGCCTGCGGGAGACGGCGGGGGCCTCAGGGACAGGTGAGCATACATATATATTTTTTTTTTTAACCCCTGCTGGAGCAGTTTTACTGTACTGAGCATGCTCAGTACAGTAAAATCGGGTCCGAGGACACATCAGATGTTTCCTCAGACCCTGCTCCATAGGACCCCATGTTAAAAACATTGGGTCAGGTCAGATGTGCACTAAATGCCATCCAAGTTAGTCCAATCCGATTTTGTCCGATTTTATTTTCGGTGCAAAAATCAGAGCATGCTCCGATTTTTGCACCGATAAAAAAAATCGGACAGAATAGGATCGGACAAAATCGGATGGCATTTAGTGCACATCCGATTCGGTCCGATGCCCATAGGGCTGCATGGGGGCCAAAATCGTTCCGATGCTGTCCAATTTTTATCGGACAGCATCGGAAATTAAAAATTCGTAGTGTGAAGGCAGCCTTACACAGACACACATATTAGGAAGGTTTTGTCTTTTTATTTACCAGCCCTCAGCTTGTTTCCCATCCAGCGATGATCCTCTGCAGCAGGAAGCAGTGTAAGGCAGCTGTGTGACATCATATTTAGGAGACCGGCAGTGTCTCCTTACTGTGACACTAAATGCAGTGTCAGCCAGGAATAATTGCTGACAGGTAGCAATCCATCTCCCACTCCCCTCCCCTCTGCACAGAAGGGAGATAAGAGATGCCTCCAGCCTGGAGCGCATCACATGCTAATTAGCCATATGCTGACTGCAGCAGAGGGCAAACACGAATCCCTCTGCTGCAGCGGTGACACGGGCCCCGGGCCAGGTCTTAACAAAGCAAAGTAATTACCCCGATGCCCAGGCCCCTTACACAAGTTAGGGCAGTAATACCCTGATGGTGGCCCTAAGCAGGGGGCTTCCATTTAAAGTGCTACTCCAGCTTTGAAAGAAAGAAAAACACTGGATTGGAACAAAGTTTTAATTCACACAAAGGGTAATAGGACAAAATGAGCACCACAATTTTCAATGCAGTATTTTCTTCTAAATTTGGCAATATCCCATATATGATTTTCCATAATTGTTTTAATTGTTTGGGGATCATAAGGGAAAAAGTGTCATTTGAGTTTTTGGAATGCAGATCTTGTTTGAGAGGATTGTGGGTGTCTTTTCCAAAGATTAAAATGTGAAAGTATCAAAAGAAAAAAAAAAAAAAAAAAGTGACGCCATTATGGAATCTTAACTGTTTTTTTGAATCCACAGATGCCTCACAGTATTTCTTAGCATTGGGCTGTGATAATATATTTTATTAGTAAATATGTACTTTTTTATTAGACAAAACTTTAACTTACAGAAAGGTAATAGGTGAAAATGGATCCCACTATTTGTTGTGCAACATCTCCTAAATGAGGCAATACTCCAAATGTCATCAGAAAATGCCATTTAGCCACATGGCTAGAACCGAAGTGCACTATTTCACGTAAGGAGTATGTTGCTACAGTAGTTTGTGGGTGACATTTGCAGAGCCCCAAAGTTATCAGAACAACAGAAAAACCTCCAAAGTGAACCCATTTTAAAAATTCTACTTTTTCGTGAATTCATCTATGGGTGCAAGTGTTTTCACTCTGCAACATTTACTGTTTTCTTTCCAGAAAATTGCAAATATGTCAATTTAGTGCCCAAACATTGTGCCCAGCTTGTGCATCCACAGATGCACACATAAATTGTAAAGTAGTGTCTTATCACTAAAGCAATGCCATTCAAGTGTATGCAGTTTATGCACAGTAAGGCTGCGTTCACACTGTGATTGTTCCAGTCCTGGTTTTGGCTACAAAAACCGATGAGCAAAAACAGACCAAAAATGCACAGTGTGAATGGAGCCTAAGGCTCAACAGTGAGGAGCCATTTGGATTTGGGAGAGCAGACTTCACTGAGTAATGGGAGGAAAGGAGTGTAGTAGCCATATTGCTCTTTCATAGCACTTGCCCTACCAATAAGTTGAAACTCCCTATAATTTCATAGCTACATAATGGACCTGAGTGATGACTTGTATTTAAGTTTTTAATGGTAGTTTTCTTGTTTTTAATATATAATTTTTATTGAAAATGTTTAACATTAACAACAATATCAATACTTACAACATAGATTATTGAAGATATTTCTTTTAGTACAAAGACTGAAGGTATCTGGTTGGATGTGGTTTGTTCATCATATTATTAGGCAAGTATCAGCTGAATTCCCCAATAACAAAGGCCATATATGGAAATTGAAAAGAAAACAGCAACATTGAAGTAAGGAATCATAAAATAAAGATCAACTCAAAAAAGGAAATAAAATGATATACTTTACTATTAGTCACTAAGTCACCTTTTGTATCTCTAAAGTGACTATTTGAAGATCACCTAAATTATCTTTAAGATTTTCCAAGATACACCATGTAGTTGAAACAAGTTTAATGAAGTTCTGTATTCTCTCTTTGTTAAAGAACTTCACAATAAATTGTTTCCACTGTAGTGGAAATTCACTTGTATGTGTTTCTTTATTTGTAATAAAATGAAAAGGACATAGGAGGGGCGCTCCTGGTGGTGTAGTGGAGGAGTTTATAGGCAGATTCACTAACCTGCTGTGGTTATGCTGCTGGCATAACCACGGAGATGAGCCTGCGGTGCTTGTCGAGGTTTCACTCGCTGCTCCCGGGTTTGGATGGTTAGGCCGGTCACGTGAGTCGTCACATGGGGCTGACATCACTACAGGCCCTCAAGCTTTTCTCTCTCACAGGTCCTGCCGCACAGTCGAATAGCCTGTCGGGATCCGTGCTGCATCGCTACCGCTCGTCCGTGAAGGGTTAAGGTATACAAGTGAGGAAAATGAGTGGCTTGTGCGGGAGCTCAGGAACATAACAGACCAGTATTAGGAATGAACCTTCTCTTTATTTTTGGTCAAACTCCTCACAACATGTTTCGCCGGTGTACTCCACCCTCATCAGGTGATGAAGGCAGAGTACACCACCGAAACGCGTTGTATGGAGTTTGCCCAAAATAAAGAGAAGGTTCATTCCAAATACTGTTCTGTTGTGTTCCTGAGCGCTCGCACAAGCCGCTAATTTTCCTCTCTTGTATACTTATTCTTTATTTGTAATAGCATAGATAGAAGAGACTGGAAGGAGAGTGGACCAAAATTACACCAGAGCAGTGTGAAAGACTAGTGATGTTTTGTGGCTGCAGATGTGCTGAAGTCAAAGCAAAGGCCTGTACTCGGCCTACTGCTTGATGACTTGTCACCTTCACAAAGTGTAGGTTTTAATCTTTCTCTGTGCTACAGTCATTGCTCTTCTCTATATGTTTCCCCAAAAATAAGACAGTCTTATATTAATTTTTGCCCCCAAAGATGTGCTAGGTCTTATTATCAAGGAATGTTTTATTTTTCCATGATCTCCATCATCCACTTGCAGCCCCCAATATCCCCACAATTCTCTTGCAGTCTCCAATATCCCCATCATCCCCCCAATATCCCCACTACAGTACCTGCAAAAAAATAATTTAAAAAAAAAACACAACACACACATACCATACACACATCCACACCCCAACACACACCTTTTCTCAATGGTCCTCTGCTGTCTGCGCTGTACGTACCGGTATTTCGGGTGCTGCTCTGAGCTTTTTGGCTGCTGTAGATGTACAGTAAGCCGCCAGCCAATCAGAGGCCAGTAGCTGCCAGCAAATTAGAGGCCTGCATGCAACGTCATGTGCTGACATTAGCTACTGGCCTCCGATTGGCCAGTGTCTTACCATACACCTAGGGCAGCTAGAGAGCTTAGAGTGGCGCCCGGAATACCATACAGTGGTGGTCACCGGGACAATGCCAAGCTGGCGGGCTACAGTAAATATGATCACAGCTGCATGCTCTGGCTTTCTGTTAGGCGGGCATGCTTTTAAAAAAAACAACAACAAAAAAAGAAACTTTGGTAGGTCTTATTTTCAGGTTTTAGGCTTTATATTTACCAGTTCTGCAAAACCCTCACTAGGCCTTATTTTTGGGGGATGTGTTATTTTCAGGGAAACACGGTATGATCATTGCCTTTTGTGTAAAATAAAGGTTAAAAGGTGATAAATTTTGGTTATTTTGGAAAACACTGTTCTAGTGGCATGGTGTACCCATAACATAAACACTTTCAAATGTTGATCAATATAGAATACATTCTGTCTGAAAAAATTTAGTGATCATACATTGTTCTCTAATTTTGATCGCCAGTGTATTTTAGTTTGATCATTTAGCTCATGCACTATTACAGCTTCTTAGACCTTATGATGACTTTAGGTTGAAATAGCAAGTATCGGCAAGTATTGAGTGGTATAGATAGGGTACCCTCTCTTTTTTAACCATCTACATCAATCTAATTACCAATCACATGTAAGTGGTTAATCAGCCATGGTTGGTTATAGAACTGATTGGGACTGATACAACAGAGCGCCAGCATTTTCACTTGGTTAAGGTTGCTATCCACTTATTCCTCGCTTAGGGCCGCTTCACACTGCGGCACGATCCGGTCCGGGTCTGTCCGGGAGGACCCTGACCGCCGCGGACCGGATCAGCACACAGGACAGGGGGGCTATTATGCCCTCTGGACCCGTATGCAGCGCACGCAGTGCCCGCTGCTGATAAGTCAGGACTGCGGGCGCCGCGGTCCTGACCTGTCAGCGGCTGCAGCTGCATGCGCTGCACACCGGACCGGAGGGCATAATAGCTCCACAGTCTTGTGTGCTGACCCGGTCCGCGGCTGTCAGGGTCCTCCAGGACAGACCCGGACCAGATGGTGCCGCAGTGTGAATCTGCCCTTAGTATTCACTTATTTTTATTTTTGTTGAGATGAGGGTTTGGGTATGGATACAACCTGACAATTTTGCGGGCACAGGTGCTGTACCCGCACAATCACCATTGGAACTTGGGCGGCCTCTGTGTCACATCTGGCTGTTTAATCCCATAAATGCTGTTAATCAATAGTGATCATAGCATGTAGGATCCCGGGAGAGGAGTGTGCTTCTCTCCCAAGCGATTGGCACCCCCATCAGGAGACCGATCATTGCCATGGCAATCCAAAGTTGTCATTACAGCCTCCAGGTCACACAGCTATGGCAAGCCTTTTACACCATGCCAAGAACATGCTGTCAATGGCGTCTGTCAGTTTAAACCTGACAGGTATAATCTATTGCAATGCTGATGCAAAATAATAAAGAAATAAAAGTTAATGTCCCATGTAGGGGCTACAACGCCAAGACCAGTGGGGGTTAGTCAGGACAACTATTGGTGTGCATTATGGGTGAGTGATCCTTGATAACATTGTCAGAACTGTCATCATATGTGCACGCTATTTAACTGTGTGACGACCTGCTGGTAGCCCTGGGAGGTGTCTCCTACCAAGTACTTCATGTAAAACGTTTGTGTCTGCTTTTATATAATGTACTAATAAAAGTGATATTTTATATAACACAAACTCCAGTAGTGGTTTCCACTTGTTTAAATGTTAGACAGGAGTGTTATTTACCGTCCAAAAAAGATACACACAATTTTGATAATGGATTTATAAATATGAACCATATTAACAGGTGTGTCATGCTTTTGAATATTTGCATTTCCTTCATTGGAGTCCAGCTGTGTTCAAATAAACTGATAGCACTTGATTTGGAAAGGCATACACCTCTCTATATAAGACCTCACAGCTCACAGTGCATGTCAGACCAAATGAGAATCATGAGGTCATAGGAAGTACCCAAGGAGCTCAGAGACAGAATTGTGGCAAGACACAGATCTAGCCAACATTACAAAAGAAATTCTGCAGTACTCAGGGTTCCCAAGAGCACAGTGGCCTCCATAAACCTTAAGTGGAAGAAGTTTGGGACCACCAGATCCGGCCGTCCAGCCAAACTGAGCTATCGTGGGAGAAGAGCCTTGGTGAGAGAGGTAAGGAAGAACCCCAAGATCACTGTGGCTGAGCTCCAGAGATGCAGTAGGGAGATAGGAGAAAGTTCCACAAAGTCAACTATCACTGCAGCCCTTCACCAGTCGGGCCTTTATGGGAGAGTGGACCAACGGAAGTCTCTCCTCAGTGCAAGACATATGAAAGCCTGCAGACTATGAGAAATAAAATTCTCTTGTCTGATGAGACGAAGATAGAACTTTTTGGTGATAATTCTAAGCGGTACCTGTTGAGAAAACCAGGCACTGCTCATCATTTTCCATTCAAAAAGTCAAATGGCGCTCCTTCCCTTCTGAGTCCTGCCGTGCACCCTGTAATGACCGGAGGTCCTATTAAGATCCAGTGAGTCACAGACTGAGACTGAGGCAGAAATAAACAACAGTATTTTTACTGCTTTGGGGATCAAAGTATGGTTCAGTATGGAATGTATAAGTCTCAAAATCCCCTTAAAATATTATCAATAACAGTTTCACACACTCAGCGTTAGCCGACATCAATGCACCGATCTCAGAGTTCCCAGGGTATGTAAATCACACTCAGAACCAGGAGCAAATGTACCTACACGTTAGACTTATCAAGGATTTAACTTAACTAAAGGCTATGTACATCAACTGTGGGCGGTCTGATGGGACCTCTGAGATGGCACACTGAGTATAACTTATCACAGCTACTAACAATACATTACACTATATCAATGCAGGCTATATACTTAGCACAGGAATACCCGGGTATTTCAAAACTATGGTACCATCAACCTCAAATGTAGCTTTACACCGGTGTATATTCCACGTGGGCTGCAGCAAGTCCAGAAAAAGTAAAGAGAAAAAAAAAAAACCTTTTGCGCAAAAGAAAAAAACGTATTGTAAAACAGCAGAATTCGGCAGCTTACCAGCCAATGCCAGATTCACATGTCCAGTACTTTAGTTCTGTAAGCTTGGGGTGCAATCTGTGGAGCACTCTTTTCCAGGGCTTGTCAGGACCTTGTCAGGATCCTCCCAATGTGGATGGCACCGGACGCCGGCTCTCCTTTCGCAGTCACTCACGGCCTTCCTGGACGCCAATCACTCGCTCCATCACGGGGAACATCTCCTCAGCCTCTCCTCAGATGCTGGACACTTGCTCAGTTCAAGATGGAGTCTTTAGTCCACACAACAGGGCTTGCAAACAACTTTAAAGGCCCATATAGCTTGCACTGGCTTTGCTGTAATCCTTACACTAGTCATGGCCACCGCAGAGAGAGAGATCAACAACAACAGGAGCAACTGACAGAGCCGTCACCAAGGCAACCAGAGACTGTGCTTTCACTTTCCTAGACACAGAGCAGTCACAATGGCAACCAGAGACTGTGTTTTCTCTTTCCTGGGCCACTACAAAATGGCAGTCTGCTTGGTTTTAGCAGCTTATTAGTTTACTCTCTTACACACCCAGACAATGATTTTTCCCCACATATGGGATATCCATATATTCAGCAGAAATTGCACAAATTTTAGGGTCCTTTTTGTGCTTTTACCTTTGTGAAAATGCAATAATTGAGGCTAAAATAACATTTTTGTTGTAAAAATTAAAATGTTCATCTTTTCCTTCCACGTTGCTTTAGTTCCTGTGAAACACCTGAAGGGTTAATAATCTTCTTGAATGTAGTTTTGAATAGCTTGAAGGGAGCAGTTTTTGG
This sequence comes from Allobates femoralis, assembly GCA_033576535.1. Lineage (NCBI taxonomy): Eukaryota > Metazoa > Chordata > Amphibia > Anura > Aromobatidae > Allobates > Allobates femoralis. Next base: position 239,030,905 of record JARQOC010000005.1, on the reverse strand, counting down.
AGTGGTTTCACTTTTGGGTGTTTTCTGTCATGTAGACCAAAATTGTGCAGATAAAATAGACATGTGGGAAATGTTTTTTTATTAACTATCTTGTGTCACATAACTCTCAGGTTTAACAGAAAAAAAATTCAAAATTTTAACCCCTTAACGACATAGGACGTTGTGCAACGTCCTGTGTTTCTGCCCGTTCCCGACACAGGACGTTGCACAACGTCCTGGCAGATTTGAGCTGCTGCAGCTCCTGTGAGTGGGGTCGCTCAGGTGTCACAGATGCTGCTGCTCTGTGACAACCTGCAGATGACCCCACAGGGGGTGGATTAACCCCCCCGTGCCCAGGACCCCTCCGATCGGCAGTTTAAAAGTGAAACTGCCGATCGGAGGGAATCATAGGGATTCACCCCTCCAGATCTGATTGAAGCTCTCCAATCAGATCTGGAGGGGCGGATCGGCAAGTGCCCACCCCTCCACAGCCCCTTCCAGCACCAGGACCTACAGGGGCCCCCCCAGAACCGCCCGCCCCCCTCTATTGTTATGTATATGCCGGCGGGCTGCAGCCACGGCTGCGCCCGCCGACCACGGTGCCTGGTCCCCTCCTACGGCTTCCCCCCTAGGCAGCCCCCCTCCAGGCAGCCCCCACCCCTCACCTCCTGCGGCGGGCTGCACACATCGGTGCACCCGCCGCTGCGTCCGGCTGTGCAGCTCCTCGGCCGGCCGGTCGGTGGCCCCGCCTCCTCTCCCCGCCTCCTCTCCCGGCCTCCTCCTGCTGATCGGTCTATCGAGAGGGAGGTAAGTATGTATGTTTGTATGTATGTATGTATCTATGTATGTATGTATGCATGCATGCATGTATGTATGTATGTATCTATGTATGTATGTATGTATGTATCTATGTATGTATGTATGTATGTATGCATGTATCTATGTATGTATGAATGAATTGATGGATGGATGGATGATGGATGGGTGAATGGATAGATGGATGGGGGGTGCATGCGTGTGCTGCGTGGACGTGAGCGTACATGAGCGTGCGTGGACGTGTGCGTGCGTGGACGTGTGCATAGATGGATGTGTGCGTGGATGTGCGTGCGTGGATGTCAGCATGCGTGCGTGGATGTCAGCATGCGTGAATGTCAGCATGCGTGCGTGGATGTGTGCTTGCGTGGATGTGCGTGCGTGGATGTGTGTGTGGATGCGCGTGGATGTGGATGTGCGTGTGTGGATGTGCGTGCGTGGATGTGTGCGTGCATGGATGTGCGTGCGTGGATGTGTGTGTGGATGTGCGTGGATGTGGATGTGCGTGCGTGCGTGGATGTCCGCGTGCATGCGTGGATGTGGATGTGCGTGGTTGTGTGCGTGCGTGGATGATGGGTGCATAGGTGGATGGATGGGTGCAACAAGGGATCAAGTGTCCTCTTGTTGTAGTCTCTGGGATCATAGTCATGGTGCACTGTATGACAGATCATTGTCATACAGTGCACCATAACTCTGACCCCAGAGGCTGTAGGAAGAGGACACTTGATCCTTTGCTGCAGTCTCTGGATTGAGCAGAGGCGATCGAGCGTCGTGGGACCTTCGTTGTGGACTACGTCGGAGGCGATCGAGCGTCGTGGGACCTTCGTTGTGGACTACGTCGGATCTTTATAATAAAGATGGAGTCCGAATTTTGTTTGTGTTTTTTTTTCAAATAAAAAGATTTTTCTCTGTGTGTATTTTCTGACTATTTACCAGAGATTCCTAATGGCGGGTCTAACATTGGCCCTATATTATGAATCTCGGGCTTAGTGCCAGCTGCCAATAAAAAGCTGGCATTAACCCCTTTATTACCCAGTTTGCCACCAGCACCAGGGCAACTGGAAGAGTCTGGGTACAGCGCCAGAAAATGGCGCTTCAATGAATGCGCCATTTTCTGGAGCGGCTGCGGGCTGCAATTCGCAGCCTGGGGGGCCCAGAACGCTTGGGCCTCTCCATGCTGCGGATTCCAGCCCCCAGCTGCCTAGTTGTACCTGGCTGGACCAAAAATATGGCGGAGCCCCACGTAATTTTTTTTTCTAGAATTAGTTCTAGAAAAAAAAAAAAAAGGGCTTTGCTGTATTTTTGGAAGCCAGCCAGGTACAACGAGGCAGCTGGGGGTTGGTGGCAATCCGTAGCTGCCAAGTTGTACCTGGCTGGACCAAAAATGTGGTGGAGCCCCACGCCATTTTTTTTCTAGAATTTAGTCCTAGAAAAAAAATAAAAATGGGCTTCGCTGTATTTTTGGTTGCCAGCCAGGTACAATGAGGCAGCTGGGGGTTGCTGGCAGTCCGTAGCTGCCAAGTTGTGCCTGGCTGGACCAAAAATATGGCGGAGCCTCACGCCATTTTTTTTCTAGAATTAGTCCTAGAAAAAAAATAAAAATGGGCTTCGCTATATTTAGATGCATAGTGAACACTTTGAACCCCCAGGTGCTTCACAAATTGATCCGAAAAAAGAAAATTTGTGTGAAAAAAAGTACTTTTTCCTTATTACGGATCAATTTGTGAAGCCCATGGGGGTTCAAAGTGCTCACTATGCATCTAGATGCATTCCTTGGGGGGTCTAGTTTCCAAAATGAGGTCAATTGTGGGGGAGCTCCAATGTTTAGGCACACATGGAGAGCCCCTGTGTACCTAAACATTGGAGCTCCCCCATAAGTGACCCCATTTTGGAAACTAGAGCCCCCAGGGAACATATCTAGATGGGTTGTGAACATTTTGAACCCCCAGGTGCTTCACAAATTCATCTGTAAAATTGAATAAGTACTTTTTTGTCCACAAAAAAATTTTCATTTCTACAGATTATGTTGTGAAGCACTGGGGTGTTCAAAATGCTCACCACCCATCTAGATAAGTTCCCTGGGGGGTCTAGTTTCCAAAATGGGGTCATTTGTGGGGGAGCTCCAATGTTTAGGCACACAGGGGCTCTCCAAACGCAACATGGTGTCCGCTAACAATTTGACTGAAAAATCAGCTCAAATTGTTAGCGGACACCATGTCGCGTTTGGAGAGCCCCTGTGTGCCTATACATTGGAGCTCCCCCACAAGTGACCCCATTTTGGAAACTAAACCCCCCAGGGAACATATCTAGATGGGTGGTGAGCATTTTCAACCCCCAGCTGCTTCATAAATTAATCCGTAAAAATTAAAAAGTACTTTTTTTTCCATAAAAAGTTTCTTTTTTCATTTTTACAGATTAATTTGTGAAGCACTGGGGTGTTCAAAATGCTCACCACACATCTAGATATGTTCCCTGGGGTGTCTAGTTTCCAAAATGGGGTCACTTGTGGGGGAGCTCCAATGTTTAGGCACACAGGGGCTCTCCAAATGCAACATGGTGTCCGCTAACAATTTGAAAAATCAGCTCAAATTGTTAGTGGACACCATGTCGCGTTTGGAGAGCCCCTGTGTGCCTATACATTGGAGCTCCCCCACAAGTGACCCCATTTTGGAAACTAGACCCCCCAGGGAACATATCTAGATGGGTGGTGAGCATTTTCAACCCCCAGGTGCTTCATAAATTAATCCGTAAAAATTAAAAAGTACTTTTTTTTTCATAAAAATTTTCTTTTTTCATTTTTACAGATTAATTTGTGAAGCACTGGGGTGTTCAAAATGCTCACCACCCATCTAGATATGTTCCCTGGGGTGTCTAGTTTCCAAAATGGGGTCACTTGTGGGGGAGCTCCAATGTTTAGGCACACAGGGGCTCTCAAAACGCAACATGGTGTCCGCTAACAATTTGACTGAAAAATCAGCTCAAATTTTTAGCGACACCATGTTGCATTTGGAGAGCCCCTGTGTGCCTACACATTGGAGCTCCCCCACAAGTGACCCCATTTTAGAAACTAGTCCCCCCAGGGAACATATCTAGATGGGTGGTGAGCTTTTTGAACCCCCACGTGCTTCACAAATTCATCCGTAAAAATGAAAAAGTACTTTTTTTTCCACACAAATTTTCTTTTAGCCTAAATTTTTTCATTTTCACATGGGGAACAGGATAAAATGGATCCTAAAATTTGTTGGGCAATTTCTCCTGAGTACAGCGATACCTCATATGTGGTCATAAACCACTGTTTGGGCGCACGGCAGGGCTCAGAAGGGAAGGAGCGCCATTTGACTTTTTGAATGGAAAATTAGCTCCAAAAGTCAAATGGCGCTCCTTCCCTTCTGAGCCCTGCCGTGCGCCCAAACAGTGGTTTATGACCATATATGAGATATCGATGTACTCAGGAGAAATTGCCCAACAATTTTTAGGATCCATTTTATCCTGTTGCCCATGTGAAAATGAAAGAATTGAGGCTAAAAGAACATTTTTATTAGAAAAATTAAAATGACCATTTTTTCCTTCCACTTTGCTTTAGTTCCCGTGAAGCACCTGAAGGGTTAATAATCTTCTTGAATGTAGTTTTGAGTAGCTTGAGGGGTGCAGTTTTTGGAATGGTGTCACTTTTGGGTGTTTTCTGTCATGTACGCCCCTCAAAGGGACTTCAAATGTGATGTGGTCACAAAAAAAATGGTTTTGTAAATTTTGCTGGAAAAATGACAAATTGCTTATGAACTTTGAACCCTTATAACGTCCGAACAAAAATTTTTTTTTTTCCAAAATTGTGCTGATGTAAAGTAGACAAGTGGGAAATGTTATTTATTAACTATATTGTGTCACATACCTCTCTGGTTTAGCAGAATAAAAATTCATAATTTGAAAATTGCAAAATTTTCAAAATTTTTGCCATATTTTTGAGTTTTTCACAAATAATCGCAAAAATTATCGACCTAAATTTTATATTAACATGAAGCCCAATATGTCACGAAAAAACAATCTCAGAATCGCTAGGATCCGTTGAAGCGTTCCAGAGATATTACCTCATAAAGGGAGAGTGGTCAGAATTGACAAAAATGGCCTGGTCATTAAGGTCAAAATAGGCCCGGGGGTGAAGGGGTTAAAATTGCAAAATTTTCACAATTTTTGATGAATTTCCGTTTTTTTCAAAAATTATCAACCTAAACTTACCACTAAAATGAAGCCCACTATGTCATGAAAAAAATCACCTGAGAATCGCTAGGATCCATAGAAGCATTCCAGAGTTATTGCCGAATAAAAGGACACTGGTCAAAATTGCAAAAAATGTCAAGGTCAGTAAGGTCAAAACAGGCTGGGTAGTGAAGGGGTTAATAAAGAGAGCAAGGATAGAAAATTTCAATCCAGTTCAAGCTGTCTTCCAAAAAGAACATGATGGTGTCAGAGGTGGGGGGGGGAAGAAATTGAGATTATTCACTGACAGGTGGAGTCAGGTCACAAAAAAATCCATGGATACTGACCACTATTTATCAGGGATATCGAATAGAGTTCTTCCAATTCCCCCCTCAAAAATTCAGGTTGACAAGGGGTTCCTCTATCTCTCTTAGCCAGCTAGAGGCAGACGTAGAGAAACTGTTGCAACAAGGGGTAATTTTCCCTGTGCGGGTAGAAGAACAGTATCTTGGCCTTTATTCTTCCCTGTTTTCTGTAAAGAAACTGTCAGGGTAGTTTCAAACAATAATAAATCTACAGCCCCTGAATCGGTGGGCCAGATACAAAAAGTTGCACATGAAATCGATAAAATCTGTCATTCCCTTGATAAACAAAGATACGGTAAAGTGTACTCTTGACCTGAAGAATGCATATTGCCACCTGCTGATCCATTCCTCCAGTCAGCAATATCTGAGGTTTGCCTAAGCATCAAGAAGTCACGTTCTCCACTACCAGTTCCGGCGTCTTCCTTTCGGCCTATCATCCGCTCCCAGAATTTTTACAAAGATCATGGCACACCCCTTTTTTTCAAAGTCTTCATGGCAGAGATGGTGGCTTATCTCAGACTCAAAGATATGACGATCATTCCTTATCTGGATGACATCTTGATAGTGACAAAATTCCCTCAGTTAATGACAGGGCATCTGGAATTCATTTTGTCGAAGTTAAACAAGTTGGGCTGGAACCTGAACAGGGAAAAATCGAGTCTCATCCCGAACTCTTCCAGGGACTTCTTGGGAGTCCGTCTCAACTCGAGAACAAAAAAGTCCTACTTTCCAGAGGAGAGGATAGCGTCTATACCTAAAAGGTTTCTTTCTTTCTCAAGGAAGAGACCGTTGATCCGAGATGCAATGAGTATCCTGGGCGTCATGACATCATGGTATCATCTGTGTCAGATGGAGCCAATTTCATTCCTAACTCCTACAGAAATTCATCTTGGCAGTGATTGACAAACATCAGACGTGCCTGGAAAAGAAGATGCCATTGTCCTATTTTTCGTTTTTTGCTCCCCTGCTTCAAACTTATCTTTCCATCAATATAGACATATGAGGGCTTGTTTTCTGCGGGACAAGTTGTACTTTATTTTATCATATAGTTCAGTGGTTCCCAACCTTTTTTGCACCGGGGACCGGATTCATGCAAAACCATTTTTCCGTGGATCGGCGGGTGTGTCATAGGGGCGGGTCTTTGGTCATATGGGACGGGGCTATGGAGGATTGGAGCTTAGTACAGTTTCCCTGAAAGATGCACTACGCCTTATTTTCAGGGGATATCTTATTTTCCCATCCCCTTGCAGCCCCCAATATGGTATACCCATCATTCCCTTGCAGCCCCATTATGCCCTTGCAGTGCACACTATCCCCATCATAATCCCCTTGCAGCCCCATCATCCTCCTCTTGCAGCCCCATCATCCTCTTGCAGCCTCAAATACTGTATCCCTTATCATACTCATGCAGCCCCCAATACCTTATCCCCATCATCCTCCTTTTACAGCCCCCATCATTTTCCTTTTGCAGCCCCCAATACTGTGTCCCCCATCATCATCCCCATGCAGCCCCCATACACACACACCCTTTGCTCACAAATTCGCTGTCTAGAAGTTAAACATAAGTCATCCCAGAATCGTGAGTTGGTGATAGACCTGACCACCAAAAGGCTTGAACTAAAGAATTTCTTAGATGACGTGTATCAGAGAACCAAGGAGCGGACAAAGGGTTTTTTTTTTTTATAAATAGGCCAACGTCTGCAGCAGACCTTTAGCACGATTGCTACACCCCAGAAAGGGCCCCACTTACATTTCTTCCATTAAAACGTCGGCAGGTATGATGGATCATAGTAACGAGGAGATTTCGGGAGTTTTCCAAAAATTTTATACTGAACTATACAATCTAAAAGGGAAGTTCTCTGACATGGACCCTCATGCTTTAAAAGCTAAAATAAAGTCATATATTGCCAAAGGTAAGATCCCGACCCTGTCTGACGATGATTCGCTCTTCCTGGAGGGTGATATAACGGAAGAAGAACTGTCTGCAGCTGTTAGGGCTACCCCAACGTCGAAGAGCTCGGGGCCCGACGGTTTTACGCCCATATTCTACAAGACCTTACTCGGTGACTTGCTGCCTCATATGCTCCGAACTTTTAAAGCTATTTCAGAGGGAGATACTTTTCCCCCACAGGCGCTGGGGGCACATATTTGTGTGATCCCCAAGCCCAATAAGGATCTATTAGAGGCGGCGAGTTACCGTCCTATGTCTCTAATAAATGTGAATGCAAAGCTGTTTGCCAAGATTTTGGCTGACAGGCTTTACTTGTTGCTACCCTCCATTATCCATTTTGACCAAGCGGGCTTTGTCAGGGGCTAGGAGGGGCGGGACAACATTCTTAGATCTCTTCTCTTGATTGAAAGAGCTAAGGTGTGGAAGTCCCCTCTTTGTCTGTTGTCCATTGACGCAGAGAAGGCCTTTGACAGGGTCCACTGCGGCTTTTTGTGGGAGGCTCTAGAACATATTGGCCTAGGCCGTAACTTCATGAATGGGATCTCGTCACTTTATTCCCGCTCATCAGCCAGGGTAAGAGTGAATGGGAATTTGAGTGTGTCGTTCCTTGTAAGGAATGGGAAAAGACAAGGGTGCGCCCGTTTTCCCCTCTGCTCTATACTAGTTATTGGGCACTTGGCTAAAGCTGTTAGAGAAAATGACAATATTCAGGGGCTGATAGAAGGAGACACCCACCACCAAGTGGCACTTTTTGCAGACGATGTCCTTCTTTACGTTACTCACCCGACCACTGCTTTTCCAATTTTACTGAGGGAGTTTGAGATGATTGGAGACCTCAGTAACTTCAGAGTCAACTACACGAAAACGGAGGCTCTGAACGTTTTGTTACCCCCCACCGAGGTGTCCTCCCTGATGAGGGATTTTTCATTCCAGTGGAGACAGGGTCATATATTATACTTGGGAGTGAGCCTTCCTACAGACCCGTCCACAGTCTTTCATTTAAATCATCAGACCATACTAGACGAAGTGGGGTCCTTGCTGGAGTCTTACAGGCCTTTACAATTGTCCTGGCTATGCAGAATCCATGTTATTACGATGGATATCTTGCCAATATTTTTATATATTTTCCAAGCGGTACCTATCTGGCCACACAGCTCATTTTTTCACAAACTCCAGATTTATTTGGAAGGACATGAAGCCTAAAGTGGGCTATAGGATCTTGTCTACACCCCGGGTCCCGGGAGGAGTTGGATAACCCGATCTCCGTAGATATTGTCTGGCAGCAATTAGAGTGTGACTTATCGATTGGAAATGTAAAACTACATCCAAGCAATGGGTACAGATTGAGCAAGCTGGTACAAACATTCCTCTTCACTACCTCTAATGGAATTCCCCTCAGGCTATGGGTCCATCAGACAGCCTTGCTCTCCTTATTACTGAGGCACTTAGAGCGTGGCGTGTAACTCTGGGAGAGATGCCTGAGATGCCGTCGGCAAGTTCCCTGACCCACTGTTCTGCAATCTGGCATTACCCCCTGGAGTGTCCAATCAGACCCTTCTACTGTGGAAAGTGGGAGATGACATTCGCGTCTGTCAAATTTTACGAGATGGCGAGCTTCCCTCATTTAATGACGTACAAAACGTCTCTCCCGACGTGAGATTGAAATGGTGGGAATATTTTCAGTTGAGGTCCTTCCTGGGTTCGGCTGCCTTTCAGAAACGCCCGAATATTACTCTAACTCCCATGGAGGAGGTCTTTGCAATGGACACAGTGCCCTCTAGTGGGATCTCAGCCATATATCGCATCTTAATATCTAGAGGGTTGAGAATGCGCAATAGGGTCTTATCTCTTAGACAGAATCAAAGATGTAACATCAGAATTGCTCACCTGGTGAGGTTGTATGACACACAACCAGCTTGATCGCTCAGAAAATGCAGTTGCCGCTGGGACTGTACTTCCACAGGTCACTGCAGTTTTCCACAAATCTTCTGGACAAAGTACCTCAAAGTCCGCGCTGCTGCCAAATGGATACAGAAACACCAGAGACAACGAAATGTCTGGATAAAAGTGATGACGGGTTTATTTTCCGACGCGTTTCAGAGCCACATACCGAGCTCCTTCCTCAGGATGTTCCCTGAGGAAGGAGCTCGGTATGTGGCTCTGAAACGCGGCAGAAAATAAACCAGCCATCACTTTTATCCAAGCATTCCGTTGTCTCTGATATATTGCATCTTATCTATGGTAACACAAACTGGGGCCCATACATACCGGTTGGCCTGTGAAAAAGACCTAGGGAGGGCCATATCGGACGCTGAATGGGAAAAGTGCTCCCTTATGGCTCGGAAGACATCTGGTTCATGTGACGCACTGGAAAAGTGCTATAAGCTATGCTTCAGGTGGTATCTCACTCCACTTACAATTTAAAGGACTGGAATCACCTTAATGTGCAGGTGCAAGCAAAAAAATATGTGTATGCACTTAAGGGAATAAGTTTGCTGCATTACTGAACACATTATGCTTGGGAATGAGCTTAATGGCTGATACATAAAAATGCAGGTTTGTCTGTGCAGCTAAGAAATGCATTTGTGATAAATGATCTCAGTAAATACTGTACTGGAATCAATGAATTGAGAGACTTAGCTTCATCACTGACGTCACTGCGAAGAGCCCGGTAACTACGCCAAAGTGCTCTCAAACTTACCGGGTCCTACTTTGACACTATATGCGGTATATATTGTGGGATGAGGTTTATGTGCCTGTGGTCTGCAATTAAAAATCAGATGGAAGTGGTATGTACCAGGACCAGGGCTACAGCAAGATGTGGTGTGGGCGAAGCTACTGGGCGGGGGAAGGGAGCACAGTCAAAAAAAGTCAAGTTACAATTTAAACCACTTCCAGCTGGTTTTTAATTGCAGAACACAGGCACATAAACCTCATCCCAGCAATATATACCGCATATAGTTCAGAGTAGGGTCCGGTAAGTTTGAGAGCACTTTGGCGTAGTTACCGGGCTCTTCGCAGTGACGTCAGTGATGAAGCTAAGTCTCTCAATTCATTTATTCCAGTACAGTATTTACTGAGTTCATTTATCAAATTTCTTAGCTGCACAGACAATCCTGCATTTTCATGTATCAGCCATTAAGCTCATTCCCTAGCATAATGTGTTCATGGTTGCAGCAAACTTATTCCCTTTAAAGGTATCTCACTCCAGACAGGTTGCATCGATTTTTTCCCGACACCTCTCAACTATGCTGGAAATGTGGTTCTGAGGTGGGGACTATGCTCCATGTTTGGTGGGGCTGCTCCCTGGTCATTGAGTTCTGGACAAAAGTATACCGAAACTATGGTTTGGTTACTGGTAAACACCTTGAAGGTACCCCTGAAATGGCCTTGCTCTCTCTGCTCCCTGGATAGGTGAAGGTCCAAAAGAAAGATCTCCTCCCATTTTGCCTCAGTGTGGCGCGAGCCATGATCCCCCGCCATTGGAAGGATCAGACTCCGCCTTCAATATTGGAATGGTATATAGAGATGGAGGCACTGAGTAGATATGAGGAGATTTCCGCTGAACTCTTGCTGACTCTACATGAATATACGATTACCTGGTCAGAGTGGATTCTCTTTAAGGACGCTCCCAATTTTAGAGAACTGTTCTCCTGAACTTGACTATGCCTGAAGTGTTTTCCTCTATCCAACAAATTTCCTGGGATACCTGGCATATGCTTCATGAACATATCTCCTTGACTTCCCACACTACTCCTCCTCTTTTTCCTTTTCTTTCCATCTTTTCCCATTCTTTACCCTCTTCCCCCTGGACGACTTATGGTATAACATATGTTTATTTTTTCCCCCCTGTGAGCATAGCAGGAGAGGGGAATTCCCTCCTATGACTATTTGCGTAGGAGAATATAAGCGAGTGATATATTAAGGAAGGCTTACAGATGTTGATGTGGCGTGGGGGCACATGGAAAGTGTCTTACGCCATTTTGTTATTTTACTGTTATTTTGGTTATTTCTCTACCTTGAGTTATGAATGACTCCATGGCACACTGTAATGTTTATTATATTGAAAATGTTTAATAAAGATAAATTTAACAAAGAAAGTGGCTGTTCTTGAAATGTAGTATCTAAGGGATCTCACCAGATCCAGGGTATGCAGAGCCCTCTCTACATGGTGCACCGGAGCCGGATAGAAAGATTGAAGGACGATATCTTTGTTGAGGTGGAAGGAGACCACCTTAGGAAGAAAAGGTGGAACTGGGCACAGCACCATCTTATCTTGATGAAAAGAAAGGAACAGCTCGTGGCAAGAGAGCGCTGCCAATTCTGACACACGTCGGATAGACGTGATTGCCACAAAAAAGACCACCTTCCAGGAGAGTGAGTGAGACCTCTTTCAGAGGCTCAAAGGGTGGTCTCTGGAGAGCGTCCAAGACCAAGTTAAGGTCCCATGGCTCAAGTGGTCTTTGGTAAGGGGGAACCAACCGAGACACCCCTTGAATGAAGAGTCTAACTTGGGGTCGTGTCGCAAGTCTGAGCTGGTAAAAGACTGAAAGAGCCTAAATCTGGCCTTTCAGGGAACTGAGGGCCAACCGAGAATCTAGAACCAGAATTCTGCTGCGGGTGCCACCCTGGTGATTGATATAGGCAACTGCCCTCGCGTTATCCGATTGGCGACCCGCCAGGAGTTTGTGGAAACAACGTAGGGATAGGGCTATGGCCCGTATCTTCAACAGGTTGATTGGAAGAGCTGACTCCTTTTTGGACCAGCGACCCTGGGCAGTATGATGACGATAGACCGCCGCACAACAGAGGAGACTGGCATCAGTGGTGAGGACTTCCCAATCGACCACAAGGAAGGACCAGCCCTTGGATAGAGACGCTGAGTGGGTCCAAAATCGTAGTGACCTCTTGACCGAAGGGGTGAGGGAGAATACCCTGTCTAGTGAGAAGGGACTCCTGTCCCAGGTCGTCAGCAGGGCTATCTATAGCGGGCGCAGGTGAAATTAAGCAGATGGGACTGCTTCTATTGCAGCCACCATTTTGCCGAGAATCCTCATCCCATAATGGATGGAGTGGAGGGAGGATTGGAGCAGGGTGCATATTCCCCGACGTAGGGCTTGCACTTTGTCTCAAGGGAGGGTGACCAACCCCCGAGACGTGTTGAAAACCATGCCCAGGAAGGTGATAGACTGGGTAGGAATCGGAGAGGATTTTTTGAGATTGACTAACCAACCCAGTCGAGAAAGAATGTCAATGGTTATCTGGACACTCTCCTCGCAGGCTGGGAAGGAGGGGCCATTGAGAAGGAGGTCATCTAGATAGGGCAGGACGATGATTCCTCTGGAGTGAAGAATGGTCATGGCGGCAGCCATAACCTTTGTGAATACCCTTGGTGCCGTGGCGTACCGAAGGGTAATGCAACGAATTGGAAGTGCTCCTCGTGGACAGCAAATCGTAGAAAACGTTGTTGCGTCTGAGCTATAGGGATGTGAAGGTACACGTCCCTTATGTCGATGGAGGCGAGTAACTCTCCTTCCTCCCTAGACACGATGATGGAACGAAGGGACTCCATCCTGACACGACGGACAACGACATATCTCTTTAGATGTTTTAGGTCCAGGATGGGGTGTACTGACCCGTCCTTTTTGGGAACAACGAAAAGGTTTGAGTAGAAACCTTTGAAATGTTCAGAGTCTGGCGCTGGAACGATTACGCCCACGAGTCGAAGCGAGGATATCATGTGGAAAAAAGCACGGGCTCGTATCGGTGACTTCGATGGATTGGAGGGAAATGGTTTGGAGGGCTGGCTGTAAATTCTATTTTCACCAACCAGGTTATACATGGACAATAAAATTAATCCATAATAGGACTCTCTTAGGGTCCTTTCACATCAGCGTTTTTTGAATTTGCGGCAGTTGCGGTAGAAAAAACGCATTTGCCGCACCTGCGGCAAGAATGCGGCAAGCCCCAATTCATTTCCTATGGGACTTGCGGTACTTGCGGCAAGTGCGTTTTTTTTACAAATTTCCACGCCAGTTGTGGCAATGCGGATTTTACCGCATTTGTGCCGCAACTGGCAATTGCGGTTACATGCGGAATTTACCGCAAGTGACGGTTGAGGTATGAATGCGGTATTAACGGTCAATACCGCAAATGCCGCGATTTTGAAGAATTTAAAAAAAACGCTGATGTCAAAGGACCCTTACATATTGTTTTACACATAATTTTTCAGATATAGAGAGATTACACCTAAATAATTAGAATGCACAATCACCTGCTTAATTTTAAGATTCTTTTATTAATTTCATCAAAAAGGTAAAATCGCAGGTACAAAAGTGCAAAAAGCAGATGAAAGTAATGATAAATGGATCAGGATACAGAGGACACTGACAAGTTAATAGCTATTTCTCCTTAGCCATGCAGAGAAATACATGGGAGCATCGTTTCTCATGTTATAGGGCAGTATAGGATAAAATAGGCATGGTATGAAAGTACCGTTTAACAATCTCTATGGTATGTATATCTCTTATCACCACCCAGTGATCTATACCGGTGTTCTCAACCTCACACCCGCCCTCACTCCTATATCCACTAGCCACAAACCCTGTTTGCAGATTACCCATGTTATGATCTGCTATGGTCAGGTGGCTCCGGGGTCGCCCCAACGCGTTTCCCTAAGTGCTTCCTCAGGGGGCATCAAAAAGCACGGGCTCGTATTGGTGACTGTGATGGATTGGAGGAAAATGGTTTGGAGGGCTGGCTGTAAATTCTATGCAGTAACCAGAAGACATGAGATCTTTGAGCCATCTGTCATTGGTGACGGATTGCCAGACACGACGAAATAAGCATAGGCGACCGCCGATGGTGGGAGTATCTTACAGGGATAAGTGTGAGTCACGACGAGATGCGATTGGATCTGGGCCCTTTGGATCTAGATTGCTTTGGCCTGTTTTGCCAGCTTTGATTCGACTTTTAAGATGACTGGTTGCTTCTCTCCATACGCGGAAAGTGGCCTGCAGATGTAGGTGCACTAGAGGATGTCCAGCCAAAAAAGGACCGAAAAAGCCAAAAATATGGTTGCTGTCTTTTAAAGGAAGGCCGTCTCGGTTTGAGGAAATGATGTACTTTTGCCACCAGTCGCGTCCAAGATGAGCTTATCTAATCGTTCGCCGAAAAGTCACCCGCTTTGATAAGGATGGCTGGTTAAGGACTTTTTTTGACACCGAATCCGCCCACCATTGCCTGAGCCAAAGGGCTCTGCGAATGGCGATCGCATTAGAAGCTGTGAGGGCGGCACAAGTGGCCAATTCCAGAGAAGCGTGGATTAAGTATTCTCCGGCCAAAATGATTTCAGATGTCAGATCCACCATCTCTGGGTCTGTACGTTTGACGGATTTCTGTAAAGTTTCCGCCCAAACTACAATTGCCTTGGACACCCAGACCGAAGCGAAGGAGGGCAACAGAGCTGATCTCTGCTTCAAATGCTGAGTGTGCTAAGTGCTCGACCTACCTGTCTGTTAGGTCTTTAATAGAGGACCCATTCGGCAAGGATAATACAGCCTTCACCGCTAAGCACAAGACTGGAAAGTGGACCGGTGGCGAATCTGCCCAATCTTTAGTGAGGGCTGGAGGAAAAGGGTAATGAGCTTCAATGGGTTTGCAACCCCCAAACCTTTTATCCGGTCTTTCTTGTTGTTTGGACAGAATGTCCTGGAACTTGGGTGGTCGGCAAAAAATTTTTGCTGATGTTTCGCTCTCTTAAATGACACAGTATAGTCAGAAGTGGTAGTCATAGAGTCGTCTATTTTAAGCGTTAGGTTAATTGCTGACACCAGGTCATCAACCATGGCCTGAGTCTCAGGGGACTCTAGATCAAAAAGGTTTTCCATGTCTGATTCTTAGTCCAGATCATGAGGCTCGGTCGGTGTATAGGAGCCCGGTCTTGAGTCCTGTGAAAGAGAGGCGTGAGAGCCATGGGAAGAAACAGGTGAAATGTTTCTGTGAGACCCTTTCTTAGATGCTTCTGTCGTGGACGGATGTGGCCTGTCCTTGGCTGGTGTGGGCTCCCGAATAGAGGTCATGTGCCTGTGCACCATCCTGGGAAGACATGGTGGCCGGAGGACGGTGCTGCATTGCCTGGACCAGGGAATTAGACAGCTTTTCCATGGATTGGGTGAGGAATAGTGCCCAGTCTGGCGGGCTTGGAGCACTAGTTGCTCTGGCATCAGCGGAGGGCTTCCGGGCTCCTGTGGGGGCGAAGTCCTGGCAGTGTGGTGTGGTGTGAAAGCGCGGAAGGGGCAGGTGGGAGGTGACGCAGGAGGTATAAAATACCGTATGGACCTTAGTAGGCTTTTTGGAGGTCTGCATGCTAAATAATGTAGTGGCACTCCTGCTAGAATCAACTTAAACAGGTTGTATTGGGGGTATACAGGGGTGCTGTAGCAGAGCTGAGCTGCAGGTGAGGGCTGATGTGGATGGATGGTTGGATGGGCTTTAGGGCTCTGCAGCCTAGGGTCCACTCTTACCAGAAAGAAGGATAGTCCCCCTGTAGCAGCCCGATGGTCCTGTTCCCAAAAGTCTGGAAACGACCCATCCAGAAAACCCCAGCAGTGCAAAGAGGTCCCGATGATGTAATGCCCTTCTGCTGTGCCAAATATCGCAATAGCAGAAAAGAGCACTGTATCTGTGTTCCCTCACGCAGGAGAAGTGGAATACATGGTGGGCGGGACCAAATGCTGAGGGCCGGGTTCGTGGCCGTGCGCGGAAAACACCACATCATCAAAGGGGCAGGTTCGAGGGGAGAACCGCAGCTAGACAGAAACCAGGGTCTAAATTTATGACCGCGGCTGGGAAGCTGAGGTGAAAGTGCGGATCGGCGGTGAACCGAAGGCCTTATGCGCTAGGTGAGGTGTTAGTGAGCCCTCCGCCATATAGACACCGGTGTCGGGAGCTAAACCAGCATCGGGTCCTGTCTTACCCTGGAGGGTATGTCCATCACCATACTTGCAGCAAGATGTCCTGCATGAGAGGCTGTGGGGATATGCTGCTGAGATAGACCTGTATCTGTAGGCTGCGCTCCTAATCCTGCTACTCAGGCCCCTTTCATAGGAGGCTGAGGAGGTCTATAGTGTCCCACAGGGCTGGGATGAGGGGTGTACGCCAGGTGCAGAGGGGTATACGGGGAGGCGACACTCCGCGTGCCCTTCTGTTGATGGCTGGAAAATCGGCCCCTTTAGGGGGAATGTCGAGCCCCAAGCTTTGGGGTACTCGGGTATCAGGCTTCAGGGGTAGCGGTGCTGTGTCACAGGGAATGGTGGCCGCGCCTGATCCCGTGTCCTGGGTGACACTTCAAAAAGGGTTATATTTACAGGGGAATTCTATATACACCGTTCATGTGACACCACCTGTAGTTTCTGGTGATGGGTCACCAGCACCGCCACAGTCCGCCGGAGGTGAATGGAATTGCAGCTTAGTTGGTAAAGTCCCCTACAGGTAGAGCTGGACCTCTGGGGCAGCATTCCTGCAAAGGTAACAGGCTGATGCAGAAGAAACACAGGCAGAAGGCAAAGTCACTTTTTCTGGGGTACTTTGCTGTTAATTTGTAGCAGCATCAGTTACAGTTCACAGTTCAGCAGTTAGATGTTACAAGAACAGGTAGCTTAACGGGTGGCTGCAGGTGGATACCAGGTGGTATGGTGGAACCCTTGGTGTTAACTAACCCGTGTCAGTTCTTCCCCGCTTTGGATCGATCTATACCCAGTAGCTCCGTGTAGGTAGTACCGGGAGTCCCCTCCCTCGTTGGTGAGGAAGCAGGCAGACCTGTCCGATGGCAGAGTGCTGCGGCTGATGAACAAGCCACAGCAGCCGATTACCGACCGCAAAGCTGGACTTTGGCCGGATCCCAGGGCCCGGAGTTCCCCTGGTGGACTGGAGTATCCGCTGGAGTATGGGTGCTCCAATGATCTCACTTTCTTGCTAGGGCCCGGACTCCCCCGTCGGACGCCCCCTTTCAGGACCTCCTCAAGGTCCCTTCTTTTTTCCTCCAGTTGGCTTGTAACCGTCGTGTGCCCTGTACTCGTCCACTAAAATCTAAAAATCGTTATCCTCTTATCCCCTTCTCAGCGAGGCTACATTCTGTTCTAAGGTGATTATATTCTCCGGGTCTCCAGCCTAAACTCAATGGGAGATTAATTCCCAAATCTAGGTACACAGCAACATTTAGGTGAAACCTTGTCTCCATGATTATCGAGCCACCAGTAATACCGTAGCCCCCTAGAAATGTTCCGTGTAAAGGTACCCTTAGAGATCCAACGTAGCAGAAGGGAATTCATTGAGGCGACACTCCACGGTCCCGCCTGTTGGTGGCTGGTAAAGCAGCCCTCTTAGGGAAGGGCTGTTGCCCATCTACAATCTTCATCTGAACAAAGAAAAACAATTAAATTGAAAATAAAAAAAAGATGTGGGTCTGTAGACTGCATCTGCCTCCTACAGCCACTAAGCTAAAACTGGTCAGGGCCTGGCCCAGCTAGAAGGTGTATGCTGCAGGGAAGGACCAATCTGTTCTGTTTTTCAGAATTCACTTAGTGTCAGTCTCCTAGAGATAGCAGCATAACCCATGTCCTGTGTCCCCCCAATGAGGTGCAAGTGATAAATGTATTTCTTTTTTCATTCCACTTTGCATTCATTGTTGTGAAGCACCTGAAGAGTTAATAAACCTAGTGAATGTAGTTTTGAGTAGCTTGAGGGCTGCAGTTTAGAATGGTGTTACTTTTGGGTGCTTTCTGTCATGTAGGCCCCTCAAAGCCACTTCAAATGTGATGTGGTCCATAAAAAAAGTGGTTTTGTATATTTTGATGTGAATATTAGAAATTGTTGATAACCTAAAACCTTTCTAACCTCCTAACAAAACAAAAAAAATGGTTACAAAATTGTGCTGGTGTAAAGTAGACATGTGGGAAATGTTATTAACTATTCTGTGTTGTATAACTCTCTGGTTTAAAGGGAACCTGTCAGCTTGTTTATGGCCCCCCCAGCTATCACTGTCTGTACTGTAGCTTTATAATACTATTCTAACCATCCCTGTCTGAGCTCAGAGTGTAATTTTATAGGTGAAAAAAAAGCATTTATACACTTACATTTCCTTATGTAATGAGGCAGTCAGACTGCACCTTGGAGGATGTGGTCTTTCTGGCAGGTTAATAGTTAACTTATTTCCAACTTCTCTGTATAAAAGTACCTGTGTGATATCCCAATCATGGACCATGGTGGATGGAGCTAAGCAAGCAAATAATTGTGCTATGAAGACTTAGCTCCTGCCTATTGTAGTCACGTGGCTATGACATCCACAGGTTCTGCAGCATGTTCTGACATTCGTCTGAAATGTTAAACTGTTAACCTGCCAGATAGACTACATCCTTCAAGGTATAGTCTGATTGCCTCATTTACATAAATAAAATGTAAGGGTATAAATGCTTTTTTTCACCTTTAGTATTACACTATTAGCTCAGACAGGGATGGTTAAAATAGTACTATGATGCTACAGCTACAGAAAGTGATAGATGGGGAGGGTATAACTGGCCTGACAGATTCCCTTTAACGGAATCAAAATTCAAAAGTCAAAAATTGCAAAATATAAATATTTTCGCCAAAACTACATTTATTTAACAAATAAAATGCAAAAATATTGTTCTACATTTACCACTAACATGAAGTTCAATATGCTCCGAAAAAAAATCCCAGAATCACCCCAGATCTGTTGAAATGTTCCAGAGTTATTACCTCAAAGTGACACTGGTCAGAATTGGTCAGAATTGTAAAATTTGCTCTGGTCATTAAGGTGAAAATTGGCTTAGAACAACCCCCTCACATTCCTTGTGTTTGGCTACATTAAAATATAAGAGTTTATACTTACTCCTGTGCTGGAGTCCACATTCCCGGACCTCACATGAGGTGGTGACATCACACAAGGTCTATACCAGGGGTAGGGAACCTCAGGCCCCAGGGCTGAATGCAGCCCTCGATGACTTTTTTGCGGCCCCCGGGCAGATTCCTGGGGACCGCAGTGCTCAGGCTGGCAGACACGTTTTGCCGACTGCCCTTTAAATCCATCTCCTCAGTGATCTCTATACTCCAGTCTCAGCCCCTTCCCCAGTGAGGTATATACTCCCAGCCTCTCCTGTGTTGTCTAGGGCTCTAGCAAACCTGGAAAAGCCGTTGAGCAGCAACATGACTAATATCACCCGCGCCAAAGAGAAGAAGCCCCAGCCACCACATAGGGATGATTTGTTTAAAAAAATATAGCGGATAATTTTCAAGTTGATAATTTTGTACGGCCCCCGAAGGGCTTGTAGAAATTTCCAAATGGCCCCCGGAAGAAAAATGGTTCCCAGTCCCTGGTCTATACCCAATCACCAATGGCTTTTTTCCTGACTGCACATTATGTGCAATTAGCAAGAATTGAGTGCCAGCTGCAGCACTCATTTCCTGTTGCTTACTCATACATATAAAGGCAGGGAAAGAGTAGCTAGCAGTGACTGGGCATGGGGCTCACGTGAAGTCACAACCTCATGCAAGCCCCAGGAATGTGTGCCCCAGCACGGGAGGAATGTATAAGCTTTTATTTAAAGAAAATCTGTCAGGTCAAAAATCCTATGTAAGTGATCTTTTTCTAATTTATCTCTCTATTCATGTATTTCTTTTGTTTATGCTTCCTCTATCCACTAAACTGCAAAAAAAATGGAATTAGACTTACCGGTAATTCTCTTTTGGGGAATCCTCCACGACAGTACTACAGGAGGTTGCCTCTTGGCCCTAATAGGGGAGGGAAACACAGAGGTTAAATTGCCCCTCCCACCTCCAACCACCAGTGTTTATCAAGGACCAACGGAAAAAAAGTTCCAAAACATATTTACAACCAGTAGAAAGAGAAAAACGCAAAATGGAGGAATTACTCGTGCAGTCGTGGAGGTTCCCAGAAGAGAATTACCGGTAAGTCTAATCCGTTTTCTCTCCCATCTCCACGCAGTCGTGGAGGATTCCCAGAAAGAGAATTACCGGTAAGTCTAATTCCGTTTTCTCCTCCCATCCTCCACGACAGCACTACAGGAGTAATACCAAAGAAAACCTACTAGGGTGGGACCATGGCTTGAAGCACTTTCCTTCTGAAGCCCAGATCCACACGTCGCAGGACATCCAGACGGTAATGCTTGGTAAAAGTATGAATAGATGCCCAGTGGCGGCTTTGCAGATTTGCTCGATGGAAGCATCCGCCCTCTCAGCCCAGGAGACAGACACCGCCCGTGTGGAATGCGCCTTCAGATGGAGGGGAGGAACCAGAGACTGACAGGAATACGCTTCCGCGAAAACACGTTTAAGCCATGTTGCGATGGTAGTATTTGAAGCCTTCTTTCCCTTATTGCGACCCCCGTATTGGATGAACAGGGCATTGTTCAAATGCCAGGGACGCGTCAGCTGAAGATAAGACAACACTGCACGACAAACGTTCAGCATATGAAACTCCTGTTCCCGGTCATTAGCAGGGTTCTGACAGAACGAGGGCAACACAATCTATTGGGAACGATGGAAATCCGATGAGACTTTAGGAAGGAAGGCAGGATCGAATCTGAGGATTAGGCAATCGTCCAGGACCCGGAGATAAGGTTCAGTAATGACCAGGGCATGGAGCTCACCAACTCGCCGTGCAGACGTAATGGCTACCAGAAGGGCAGTCTTCCAGGACAGTTTACACAAGGACAGGGATAATAACGGTTCAAATGAAGAACCTGCTAGTCCAGTCAACACCACATTGAGGTCCCACGGAGGACAGGAGTTGATTCTACGCAGACGAAGACGGGTCCCTGCTCTCATAAACCGCTGGATCCAGGGATGGTCAGCCAAGGATTGATCAAAAAAGGTACTGAGGGCTGACACTTGACCTTGAGGGTACTAGTGCGCAAACCCTTATCCAGGCCCTCCTGCAGGAAATCCAGAATGGAGGAAATGTTAGGCCGGAAGGGATCCAGAGGGGACATCCCGCACCAGGAATGAGATACTTTCCACACCTTGGCATAGATGGCATTTGTAACTGGCTTTCTACTACTCCTTAGGGTAGCAATCACCTTTTCTGAAAGACCTCGCCATCTCAGAAGTTCACATTCAGAAGCCAGGCCGTTAGGTGGAGACGATCCAGCTCCGTTCGGATGATGGGTCCCTGCCGTAGAAGGTCCCACCAGAGGGGAGGCTGAATTGGTGCAGCCGTCGACATTTGATTGAGCAATGCAAACCAGCTCTGCTGAGGCCAGTAAGGAGCAAGGAGAATCGCAGGAACGTGCTCCGTTCTGATCTTCTGGAGCACTCACGGCAAGAGAGGGACCGGAGTAAAGGCGTAAACTAGGTGGAATCGCCAAGGGTGAGCAAGAGCAACCACTGCCAAGCAGTTCCCGTCCTGGAACAGAGAAAAATACCGCCCTACTTGTGCGCTCTGATGACTGGCGAACAGATCCACCTCTGGACATCCCCAGATTTTGGTCAATTCCCGAAACACGTCTGGATGGAGACTCCACTCTCCGGTAGGATGTCCTGACGACTCAGAAAATCCGCCTCCACATTTCGGAGCCCTTCCAGATGAAATGCCGAGATGGAAAGAAAATCTTGACGTGACCCCTGAAGCATGTTCCGACTGGCCCTGAGCGCCTCCTCCACTGCACAGAGCTTTCGGAAGTAGGAAGACCTGACTGGACCATCGACCTTGAAAGGAGGAATGGGAGACCATAGCCCCCAACCCCTTTGGCTGGCATCGGTATAGACTGTCACCAGGGGAACCTGGAGCCACGACATTCCCTTCTGTAGGATCACGGGATCCAACCACCACTGGAGGGACTGAAGGACCACCGGAGGCAACAGGATCTTGGCATCGAGGCCTGACTGAAAACCGTTCCAGCGGGCGAGGATGTGTGACTGAAGCACCCTCGAGTGCGCTTGAGCCCAAGGAACCATGGAAATACAAGCCGTCATGGACCCCAGGGCGGACATTGCAGTGCGAATAGAGACCCTGCGACAGCGAAGGAGAGAGCGAAGCTTGCCTTGAAGGAGCATACATTTGTCTGAGGGAAGAAAACTCATCTGTCTGCCTGAGCCCAGCAGACACCCTAGGAACACCTTCCTCCAAGAAGGACAGAGGCTCGACTTTGGAAGTTTCACCAACCAGCCCAGGGAACGAACGATCAGGAGCAGCTTCTGGATCTGCGCCTGTAGAAGACTCTTGGAGGAAGCCGTGATCAGGAAGTCGTCTAAGTAGGGTACTATCACGATGTTCCTTTTCCGTACAAAGGCCATGACCTCTGCCATAACCTTTGTGAATATAAGAGGGGCTGAGGACAGGCCGAACAGCAGTACCCAAAATTGGAAATGATGGACCTGTCCCTGGAACCAGACTGCATACCGGAGAAGCCGTTGATCCGCAGAATGGATGGGAATGTGATAGTAAGCATTCGGTAGGTCCACCGTTGCCATCACAAAATCCTTCCCCATCAGTGGAACTGTAGATCTGAGAGATTTCATTTTGAAATGGGAATAAATCACCCGAGAGTTCAGAGACTGGAGATTGATAATGGTGCGGTAAGAACCATCCGGTTTTGGGACCAGAAAGAGACGCGAATAGTGGCCCTCTCCTAGATTTCCCGTGGGAACCAGAATGATGGCACCCATCTGAAGCAGACTCTGTACCTCCATCCAAATAGAAGATTGTAACCTTGGAGAGGACAGAGTGGTCATCGAGTAATGAGTGGGGAAGGGGGGGGGGGGGAGGGGAGAAGAGACGAAGCAAGCCGTAACCTGCCGCCACTGGGGAAGGAAGTGGGTCAGCTTCCCTCCCACCGAATGGTGTCACTTCCAATCCTGGGATCAAGAGGGGGAAGATGCTCTTTCCCTTTCCCCTTTTGGATAACTCCAACGTCCGCTCTTTCCCTTCTCCTTCTGGGGCTGGGAATGCGGCTGATAGCGGGACCGAAAGGATTGCCGAGGCCGAAAAGACTTCGTCTGTGCCCTAGGTTCCAGTAAGTCTTTCTTCTCGGAGACCTTCTCCAAAAGCTGGTCCAGGACCTGGCCAAACACATACTCCCCATGGAAGGGAATAGAGCAGAGCTTACTCTTAGGCGCCATATCACCCGACCAAGACCTCAGCCAGACGGCTCTCCTAGCGGTATTGGAGAGGACCATATTCCGGGCTGCAGTCCTGATGGACTCAGCCGATGCATCTGCCAGGAAACTAGCGGCCTTCGGCGGGAGGGGTTTGGAAGCCAGCAAGTCTTCTCTCGGTGTTCCGCCCCACACATGGGACTGCAACTGGTCCAGCCACTGGAACATGGACCGAGCCACACAAGTCAAAGCTGTGTTAACGAGGATGAGGCCTCCCAGGATTTCTTCCGTAAGCTATCAGCCTTACGATCCATTGGATCTTTTAACTGCGATGAGTCTTCAAGAGGCAACGCGGTTTTGTTGGCGACTTTAGCTATCTGGACATCCACACGCGGCACCTCCGTCCAGAGTTTGGATACTGACAAATCCATCGGGAACCGTTTTTCATCCCTCGAGGGAGCACATATCGCTTCTCTGGAAGCCTCCACTCATCCAGGACCATATCCCTCAAGCTATCATGTACGGGAAACACGACAGTTTTTTTTCGAGCGCAAGCCCCGCAACATGATATCCTGATTAGAGTGTGACGCTTCCTCCCCCACTAATCCCATTGTGGTCCGGACAGACAAGACCAGCTCAGAAATATCCTCCGAGGAAAAATAATATCGACGGAAACGTCACTGCCCTTGGGTGTATCCGGCTCATCCGCCACGCCTTCCTCGGAAGCAGACATGTCAGACCCTTCTGGAGCAGGATCCATCATTTTCCGCCTCTTAGGCGACGGGGGAAGCAGAAGTTGGGGGCCCAGTCACAGTGTTTTAAGCTCCTCCACGAGCGACGTTTTTTCGTCTCCCATGACTTTCTCCGTACAGGGATGGCATAAGAGCTTTGTGCGGGTGGGAGACAGCTTCTTGCTAGACTCCACACCGTCTGGAGGAAGATGATTTGGTCTTCTGTGCCTGTTCCTTGCCTCCCTGAAACAAACCACAGGGAGAGAAGGAATGAGGACAAGACCCCTTATGGCAATAATACCTCGCACCCAGTGTCTACTCACAGGGCCAGAGGGGTGCCGGGCTCTGCATCTGCAGCCATTGATGCACCTTCAGGGGCAACCAGAGACATAGTGCCGCAATACTCCTACCTGAGTGGCGCCGTCATCAGGGGTCCTTATCACCTGGACCGAGATGTCTGCGCCCAAACACCTGTGTGTTCCTCCCCTCCAGCTGTTGTGGACGCTGAGCAGAGCGCGCAACAGAGAGGCCCAGAGCACACTGTGGCATGCGGTCCAGCCGCGTTCCACCGCAGCCACGCCCCCGGAAGTGACACGTCCCTGCACTCTCGGCTGGTCCAGCGAGGCACAGCCACGCCCCCGCAAGTGACATGTTAAAGGTGCTCGATGTCACTTCCAGGCGCCAACCCCGCACATCCACCCCGCCTGGAGGGGGAGAGAGCCGGGACTCAGGAAGACGCCGGCCCTGCAGCACCCGCCCAGCTCAGCCTTCAGGTGTCGGAGAGCAGGAGCGGCCAAGAGGAAGGAGCAGCGCCCGATCGCCTCACTGTCGGCTAGGTAATATGAGAACTGCACGCCGGCCAGCAGCCCTCAGGAGAACCTCTGTGTGCCCCAAAGGGACAGGAAACACTGGTGGTTGGAGGGGCTATTTAACCTCTTTGTGTTTCCCGCCCCTATTAGGGTCAAGAGACAACCTCCTTTAGTGCTGTTGTGGAGGATGGGAGGAGAAAATATTCATTGCATCTGACAATCATAGTGAGTGATCACTTAGTTCTCTGCTGCGCACTCCCCAGAAATATTCATGTAGTGACATCACTGCCATCCTCTGGGTCTGTATGCTGTTGTGTAGTTGGCTCTGCATGTACAGGCACTCACTGCATAGGAGAAAGGAGGGGGGAAGGAGGTGTGTGCTCTTTGCAGCTTCACATATGACATCATTGTGTGCATCTGAGGCATGTGTAGTGTGTGCTAGAGATCTTTCTATGTGTTTATAAGATCACTCAGCAGATACACATTACATATATTTTGGCAAACTAAAGTTTGTTAACCCCTTCTTGACCTTTGACGTTGTAGAACATCATGAAAGTCTGTTCAACGTCATAGGTCGGGAAGGCACAATGTCATGGCGGTTACCACGGCACCGTTGCCCGGTAACCACCATCGGGCCCCGGTGCTCTGCGACTCCTAGCACAGTGCGCCGGGGCTTGAGGTCAGTGTTGGTGGATTCCCCACCCCGCCCCCAGGATCACTATGATTGACTGTTAAAACAGTCAATCACAGTGATCCTGTCTCCACCTATAGAAGGGGAGGTCAGAACCTCTTCTATAGGCTGGAGTGGCGGGTATCACCCCCATCAGCATGGCAGCGGTGCAGACACTTGTGCCCACCACCACCGAGTTCTGCCCACCGCTTCTCTGCAGCCCGATCCCCCTGCAGGGGGGTGGGGGGGAAATCAGGCTGCAGCGTAGCGTTCAGGTAGCACAGGCACAGTGATTCACATCGTGGATCACGGTGCCTGGGCTGTCAGATCGCTTTCTGCATCTCGATCCCCATGTAGGAGGGGGGGGAGATCAGGCTGCAGAGTAGTGATCTGACAGCCCAGGCACTGTGCCCGGGCTGTCAGATCGCTTCTCTGGAGCCCAATCACCATGCAAGGGGATCAGGCTGCAGTGAATCATTGTGTGATCACTATGCCAGGGCTGTCAGATCACTTCACTGTAACGTCTGGTCACCTTACCCAATCCTCAGAGATCATGTGATCTCTGAGACTTGGGTTTGAACAGTGATGCTGCACTGTATGGCAATGATCTGCCATACAGTGCATTATCACTATGACATCAGAGACTGCAACAAGAGGACATTAATTCCCTTGCTGCAGCAGAGGCGATCAAGCGTCATGGGACCTTCGTTGTGGACTACGTCGAAGGCGATCGAGCGCCGTGGGACCATTGTTTTGGACTACGTCGGATCTTTATAATAAAGATGGAGTCCAAATTTTGTTTGTTTGTTTTTTTCAAATAAAAGATTTTTGTCTGTGTCGTGTATTTTTTTTTTTTTTTTTTTTTTACTATTTACTAGAGATTGCTAATGGCCAGGTCTAACATTAGCCCGACATTATGAATCTGAGGCTTAGTGCCAATGGCCAATAAAAAGCTGGCATTAACTCCTTCATTACCCAGTTTGCCACCAGAGCAAATGGAAGACTCTGGGTACAGCGCCAGAAAATGGCGCGTCACTGAACGTGCCATTTTCTGGGGCGGCTGAGGGCTGCACTTTGCAGCATGGGGGGCCCAGAATGCTTGGGCCTCTCCATGCTGAGGATTCCAGCCCCCAGCTGCCAAGTTGTAGCTGGCTGGACCAAAAGTATGGCGGAGCCCCATGTAATTATTTTTCTAAAATTAGTTCTATAAATAAATAAAAATGCTCTTCGCTGTATTTTTGGTTGCCAGCCAGATACAACAAGGCAGCTGGGGGTTGGTGGCAGTCCGTAGCTGCCAAGTTTTACCTAGCTGAACCAACCAAAAAAATATGGCGAAGCCCATGTCATTTTTTTTTTTTTTTTTTTAAATTATTTCTACAAATAAAACGACATGGAGCTTTGCTGTATTTTTGGTTGCCAACCTGGTACAACTTGGTAGCTGGGGGGGCTGAAATCCTCAGCATGGAGAGACCCAAACGAAGTGGGCCCCCCACGCTGCGAATTGCAGCCCACAGCCACCCCAGAAAATAGTGCATTCATTAGAGGCGCCATTTTCTGGTGCTGTACCCCAACTCTTCCAGTTGCCCTTGTGCTGGTGGCAAACATGGGCTCTCCATACACGACTTGGTGTCCGCTAACAAGTTGAATGGAAAATTAGTTTGAATTGTTAGTGGACATGTTGTGTATGCGGAGCCCGTGTGCCTAAATATTGGAGCTCCCCCACAAGTGAC
Source organism: Allobates femoralis (assembly GCA_033576535.1). NCBI lineage: Eukaryota > Metazoa > Chordata > Amphibia > Anura > Aromobatidae > Allobates > Allobates femoralis. Next base: position 239,003,529 of record JARQOC010000005.1, on the reverse strand, counting down.
TCCATTTTGGTAACTAGACCCTCTAAGGAACTTGTCTAGATGCATAGAGAGGACTTTGAACCACCAGGTACTTCACAAATTGAGCCATAATAATGAAAAAGTACTTTATTTTTTCACAAATAAATGCAAAAATTATTGACCTAAATTTACAACTAACATGAAGCCCAATATGTCACGAAAAAACAATCTCAGAATTGTGAAGTGTTCCAGAGTTATTACCACATAAATGGACACTGGTCAGAATTGCAAAAAATGGCCAAGTCGTTAGGGTTAAAGAGAATGTCACCCCATCCCGATGCTATGCTAACTGAATTCAGTGTGTCTGCTGCATTCAGGGAAGGGGTCCCCCATGTCTCTAGCTCCCCTGTAAGTTGTTTAACCCCATTACGACCAATGACAAGTTTAGCCGTCATGATAAGATGTCAGTTCCCGCATCATGACGGCTAAACTCGTCATGGCTTTGAACTGTCAGTGCTTGTAAACAAACAGTGACAGCTCAAATCTAACAGCTGTCAGTGACAGTTAAGGGTCAGAGTTGTGGGGACCCTTGTTAGTGGTCCCCACACTCAGGGTACCTTTACATGTCGCAACATTGCATGCAATTTTACTTGCAACTTACTGGTTGCAATGAAATCATGGACACATTGTTACATTTGTACATGGCAACAAAATAGAGCAATGTGTCCATGATTTCACTGCAACCAGTAAGTTGCAAGTGAAATTGCGTGCAATGTTGCGACGTGTAAAGGTACTCTCAGAGCGATGTGATCGGTCAATCTGACTGACCGATCACATCATGATCGTACAGGGAAATGCTGAATGTCAGCACTTCCCTGCATGATCTCTGCAGGAGCCGGGCTGTCAGCTGTGCCCGACTCCTGCACACATACCCTACCGATGCCCACTGCTCCTGTGCCCGCTCTCCTGCCTACCGGTCTCCTCCGTCCTCTCCCCGCTTCTTCCTCTGCTCCCCAGTCTCCTTCCTCCGTTCCCCTCCCTCCCTGCTTCCTCCTCCTCCCGTTTCCGCTCCCTGGTCACCTTCATCCTGTGCCCCGCTCACCACCTTCAGTCTTCTGTGATGCCACTCTCCTCCATCCTGGCTGCCCGGCCGCCCCCTGCCTGCTCAGCCCCGCTCCTTAGAGGAGCGGAGGCTCATAGGAGTGATCTGACAGCCAGGGGCAGCGATCACTATGTGGTCGCTGTCCCTGGCTCTGTGTTGCCCCCTTAGGTTCCGGGGAGAGGGAGTGCAGGGTCACTCATCTCTCCCCGCGATGGCAACCTCAGGTTACCAGATGTCGCCATGCCAACCTCAGGTTACCAGAAGTCGCCATGGCAATCTAAGGTTGCCATGGCGACATCTGGTAACCTTACCCAAGCCTCAGAGATCATGTTATCTCTGGGACTAGGGTTTGCAGCACTGACAGCTGCACGGTATGGCAAATCATTGCTATACAGTGCAGCATCAGTGTGACCTCAGAGACTGCAGCAGCAGGGCCCTTGATCCCTCGCTGCAGTCTCTGGAGGCGACTGACCATTGTAGGACCATTGATGTGGACTACGTCGGAGGGCATGTGGGGTTTAATAAAGATGGAGTCCAAATATGTGTGTTGTTTTTTGTTATAATAAATTGATTTTTTCAGAGTGTGTTGTGTCTTATTTACCATTTACTTAGAGGTTCCTAATGGCCGGGTCTAACATTGGCCCGACATTACCAATCTTGGGCTTAGTGCCAGCTGCCAATGCAAAGCTGGTATTAACCCCTTTATTACCCAGTTTGCCACCGGCAACAGGGCAACTGGAAGAGTCTGGGTACAGCGCCAGGAAATGGCGCTTCTAATGAATGCGCAATTTCCTGGGACGGCTGCAATTTGCAGCGTGGGGGGCCAGAATGCTTGGGCCTCTCCATGCTGTGGATTCCAGCCCCCAGCTGTCTTGTTGTACCTGGCTGGAAGTTAAAAATACGGCGAAGCCCACATTTTTTTCATTTCTTGAAATAATGAATAAAAGAACCAATGTGGGCTTCGCCGTATTTTTAACTTCCAGCCAGGTACAACTAGACAGCTGGGGGTGGGTAGCAGCCCGCTGCTGCTTAGTTGTACCTGGCTGGAAACTAAAAATGCTGTGAAGCCCACGTCGTTTTCTTTTTAAATTTTAAGAATTAAAAAAAAAAAAAAAAAAAAAAAAAGGGCTCCGCTGTATTTTGATTACCAGCCAGGTAAAACTAGGCAACTGGGTGTGGGTGCAGCCTGTACCTGCCTGTTGTATCTGTGCTGGTGACCAAAAATACAGCGGAGACCCATATCAGTGCAAAATCTCACATATGGGGGAGCTCCATTATTTAGGCACATTAGGGAATCTCCAAATGAGATATGGTGTTCACTAACGATTTCAGCTAACTTTCCACTTGGAGCGTCAAATGGCGCTCCTTCCCTTCCGGGCCCTGCTGTGCGCCAAAACAGTGGTTTTCTACAACATATGAGGTATTGGTTTACTCAGGAGAAATTGCCCAATAAATTTTAGGATCCATTTTATCCTGTTGCCAAGTGAAAATGAAACAATTGAGGCTAAAAGAACATTTTTGTGAATAAAAAAAGGACTTTCATTTTTACGGATCAATTTGTGAAGCACCTGGGGGTTCAAAGTGCTCACTATACATCTAGATAAGTTCCTTGGGGAAAGGGGGAAGTCTAGTTTCCAAAATGGGATCACTTGGAGGAGCTCCTATGTTTAGGTACACAGGGGCTCTCCATACGCGACATGGTGTCCGCTAACAATTTGAATGGAAAATTAGCTCCAATTTGCTAGAAAAATTAGAAATTGCTGATGAACTTTGAACCCTTATAACTTCCGAACAAAAAAAAAAAAAAAAAAAATATATATTTTCCCAAAATTGTGCTAATGTGGAGTAGACATGTGGGAAATGTTAATTAACTATATTTTGTGTCACATAACTCTCTGGTTTAACAGAATAAAAATTAAAACTTTGAAACCTGCAAAATTTTCAAAATTGTTGCCAAATTTTTTTTTTTCACAAATAAACGCAAAAATTATCGACCTAAATTTACCACTAACATGAAGCCCAATATGTCACAAAAAAACAATCTCAGAATCGCTATGATCCGTTGAAGCGTTCCAGAGATATAACCTCATAAAGGGACACTGGTCAGAATTACAAAAAACGGTCAGGTAATTAAGATACAAAGTGACTCAGGCCTTAAGGGATTAAAAGACTGTGCTCTCTGTGCCACCTCCAGTCCTCAGCAGTGACACATGCAGGAGGGTGAACAAGAGCGGGCTGGAGGTGGCACAGAGAGGGCTGGAGGTGGGGAGGACACCAGCAAAGCGATGACATTACTGAGTAAGTCCCTCCGGACTCCTTATCTGTACACTTTAATAAGTCTTCTTCACAGCTTACAGGGGGGCTAGGGACATGGGGGCCCCCCTTCCCTGAATGCAGCAGACACGTTGCATTCAGTTAGCATAGCATCAGTGGGGTGACAGGTCCTCTAACACATAGAAATCGCTCATAGAAAGCACACACAGTGCAGCATAAAACACCTCCCTCCTCCTATCTCTTCCTGTCAGAAGGAGCCTGCAGAAGCCTGAGATATTCAGTGTAACTTCAGCACAGAGGGGAAGGAGAGAATACCAACTTAGATAGGCGTGGTTGTTTAAATAACACTTAAACATCCGGACAATTCACTAGTCCAGCCAATTACTTTCACTTCTGAACATAGCTGCCTGCAGGGTGTGAAGATGCTTTATAGCAAAAGACTTAGAAAGGGTAATGATTTTTACATATTCTGAAAGGTCTGCCCAAGCACTACTCAAGGGTACTATTAGTATCATACTGAAAAATGACCTGACAGAGTCCCTTTAATAGGGCCAAACATTGGGAATTTGAAGACGTTGTCCTTGTAGTGTACGACGCCTTTAATGAATCGGTCCCCAAGTGCCAGATATCCCCAGACAACTTCAGGCTCCATGACCCAATATTTCAGAGTGGTTTTTACTCAAGGTGCACTAAATTAACAGGCAGGATTTGATGTTGTGGTAGTTCTTGTTTACCTGGGAATATTTGTTGTCTGTAATTTATGATAAGAAAGAAAGCAGTTTATATTTCTGTGCCATCTAGTCTAGCATAAAACACATCCTCCATAAAAGTTGGCGCAAATACATTAACAGTGACCATAAGTCAGACAAACAGGAAATTAAAACCCTCCAATGCTCCAGGTCTCAACTCTTCTCTTATAGCAGTAATTTACTAGCTCAATCATTACTCTAGAGAGAAACTATCGTACCTCCTTGCCCCAAAGAGAAAATATTGTTACTACCCAGAAGACACCCTGTCTCCTTATTAACCTGGAGAATGTAAACTTGTAAGTTTATGTGCCAACACTGCAGATTTCCCGCATTTTTTGCTGAAATTTTCACACTTTTTTTTTTGCTGTACTTTCCGCAAATCTGCACATTCCCTGCAAAGTCAGTTCCGGGCCCCGCCGTGATTGGACGTCGCTGAGGATCATGGACGATTTGTGTGGGGATAATAAAGATGGGAAAAGAGGGATGCATTTGTGTCCTTTTTACAAATAATTTTTCACAATGTGGTGTATTATGCACTCTTAACTTAGAGGTTCATAGTAGCCGGGTCCAACATTGGCCCGATATTATGAACCTTAGGCTTAGTGCCAGCTGGCAATACATAGCTGGCATTATCCCCTTATAACCCAGTCTGCCAACCACACAGAGGAACTGGAAGAGTTGGGTACAGTTCCAGAAAACAGCGCTTCTACGAATGCCTTATTTTCTTGGGTGGCTGCAGGATGCAATTTGCAGAGTGGGGGGACCCAAAACGCTTGGGCCTCCCCACACTGAGGATTCCAGGCCCCCGCTGCCTAGTTTTAGCTGGCAACCAAAAATATAAAAAAGAGGGGAGGGGGGAAGAAAGGGCAGGGTTCCCCTGTATTTTTGATTACCAGCCAGATAAAACTAGGCAGCTGGGGTTGAGTGGCAGTCTATACCTGCCTGCTGCACCTGGGGGCCAAAAATACAGTGGAGCCCCACGTCATACGACATCTTTAAAGTTTTTTCTCCAGACCGTAACCTAGCTTTGTTAGGTTACAACAGTGAACAGTGAACAATTGCAAAAAAAAATAAAAATAAATAAAATATAAAGAACCCAACAAAAAAACAAAACAGAAAAATCTGCATGAAATGATGCAGCAAAAATACACCAAGACACCACCAACTTATCTGTGCAGATCTATGAAACATGATGCAGATTTTTTACATCACAGGTTCTGCAGCACAGATTCTATGTCAGCACATAGCCTTAGTTTCTAGTTGCTGCTAAAGGGTCATCTACACAAATCGCAAATTTGACCATTAAATAACTGATTATTGGCTACATAGACAAGTCGATTGGTGATCATTTTTATACAGGTCAACCAGAATTCTATGCACAAATGATCATTCTGTCAACAAGGAGTGTCATGTTAGCAGCACATATTCTGTTTACACAGAACAATGTGCTGTTGAGACTAAAGGTGCCGTCACACGAGGCGACATTGCTAGCAACATCGCCGGAAAAGTGACGTACCAGCGATGTTGCTAGCGACGTCGCGCTGTGTGACAGCGTGACGCGACCGCGTTTTATCGCTAGTCGCAGGTTGTCAGGTTTACGGGAAGAACTGTAAACCTGACAACCTGCGATTAGGCTGGATCGCGCCGTGTGACATCGCCAGAGCGATGTCGGCGGCGATCCAGCCTATACCGCAGTGTTGCTGCGGATCGCTCGCTGGGCTAAGCCCAGCCCAGCGAGCGATGTCACCGCCCGCATCGCCGGCCGCAGCCGTGCTGTGTGACAGCTGGCCAGCGATGTCGGAACCGAGCGGGCACCCGCGCATCGCTTCCGACATCGCTGGCCAGGTTGTGCTGTGTGACGGCACCTTAAGGCTGTGGAGTGTGTCCATTTTGGTAGAATCATATTAAGGGAAATTGAGGAGTAGGAGGTTTGTCTTACCGACTCCACAGCCCTAGCTGACACCAATGATTTTAATGCTGGCATGAATGATAGTCACTCAATGAATAAATGCTTGGTCCATTTATCAGGCGAATTACAGAATATTTGAGAAGCTGATCAGAGAACGAACCTTTTAGTGAAAGATCATAACCGATTATCATTGTGTAAATGAGTATAAGTAAGATTATAGAAAAAAAAAAGATGTAAAATATCTAATTGACTTGTCGACAAATCGGTGCAAAACAACTTTTTTTTTTTTTTTTAATTTTGCAGTTTGGAGAAAAGTCAGACCATGTGTAAAGGGCTAAGGGACACTAAAATGTGTCTAACTACCAAAACAGACCACCGATGTATGAACGGGATTCTTCACCACGTGGACAACCTCTTCTCAAAGATTGCACCAACAAAAACATCTGTATAAATCTATGACGCGATTCCAGTGGTGTCGGCATCTGCTCTCCCGAGACTCCCGTGACATTGTTACACAAGCCCAGGGAGAGCCAGTGCCAACATCACTGAATCGGTGTCCGACCGGAGTAGAGTTTAGATATTTTATTTGGTGGAGCATAGTGATTGAGATGGACTTGTCTAAGTAAAGGACAACTCCTTTAAAGTTAGAATCATAATTACTTATACAAATCTCATGCACATTGCTTTTGTAGAAAGCCCAAACTCTAAAATTAAAGAAAAAAGTTCTGTCTCAACTGCAGTTTATATTATATGGTTTAACATCTCCCGTTTCAGAAAACCTTAATGCACTCACCGGCTGCAGACCATAGTCTACATCTCCACTGCTGCAGACTTCTTTATTAAATTTCAGATTAATTGTCAAATTGTGGCCAGATGCAAGAGCATTTAGGCTGCCTCAGATTTGCAGATGCTCCGCAGCGTTTGCGGAGGCATCTGCATGAGACGGCAGCCCCTATGTTTTAATGGAGCGCACGGCGTCTGCAGATGCTTGCAGACGCCGTGCGCACCATTCACTCCTATAGTGATCTGTGCGCAGGTGGATGCATGCGTACAGATCACACTTCGTCCGCACCAGGGACGCGGCATGTTGATATAGGGGCTGCGTCTGCATGCGATGCTCTGCAAACGCTGCGGAGGCATCTGCAAATCTGAAGGAGCTTTAAGGTCATGGATCTAAAGGCTTACATACTCTTTTATAGTAGAGGTTACATATTTTTGTATTAACCATTTGTAGCTGCGGAAAAGGTTTTAGAGCCTGGTTGACATTGACACAGCAAATGCCATAAATCATAAGTTAAAAATTGCAGATTATATTGTGGTGTTGTGGAACTAGGAGACAAGAGGCACAAGTCATGATTTAGTAATGAACACTTGGCAGCTTTATGGAGTGCAGCAGTGGAGACTGTAAATAGTTACTGTTTGCCAATCTTTGCTTTTTCTACAAACACATACTGTAAAACTGGAGCAAAGTGCCATATTTAAAGAAAACTAAGGCTGGCTCTGGGGAATCCGGCTCCATCCATTTTTAAATGGATAGGCATTATTTCCTATGGCTGTACAGAGTCCCTGCACAAAACGGATCCATGAGCATAATTGCCATAAGTTTCCACAAATCAATTCCTGTCCTTGTCATCCTGCAAAAAAACAGGATACACACAGACCGGCACAAAACGTGATGTGAATGGGGCCTAAGGGTAAATTGATAAACCCTGCCCTCATGTTCTATTAAACAGACACAAACGTACAATAATGCAGGAGAAGCAGGACTTTAATTATATAAAAAATAGGAAAGTGCATAGATTAAAGAAATACTGTAAAGTGCAGTGCTGTAAAGTGCACTCATACAAAACTGTGCAAGGCTCTGGTATATATCACAATGGCCCAGATTATGCTGTTCCCATCAAACATTCTACACCCCTGCCCATAGGACACCTGTGTCACTACAAGTCCCAGCATAAGCTGCTTACAATGCCTGAGACTTGTAGTTCCACAGGGTGCCACTTATTGTACATTAGTCTTGTCCTGATCCAGACTGACGATTCCTTATGTCCACTCCTGGGAAAGCAGAGTAACAGTATATCTGGTGGCCAACACTTCAGTGTCATCCAGCTTTCCTTGCCCATAGTGGCAGCTTTCTGAACATTGGTACCAAATCCTCTGCCCAGGAGCCTGGATCATCCTTCAGGGGACCAGGAAAGCTGGATGATGCCCCTGTAGGAGCAGTAACGTTGGCCACATTGGCTATCATTCCCACATACCCGTATTCATAGACAGGATTAATATTTGTCAGTCTATTACTGCAAGGTTTTTTGATAGGAAGGAAATAAAAACTTGATATATTTCACATTATCCTATTGATAAGCCAAGGAAAAATGTTAAGTGCAATCGCCCAGTTCATTTCATCATCTTCCAGAGATGCCACCGTTATTGGCAGATGATTTACAGGTTACGTGTGCAATTTCATCAGAGCGTGTCAAAGTGATGGGCATTAACCCCAGTCATATGTAAACCTACTGAACACGTCACGTGCCATCAGGTGTCACAGTATTCTTATATCCCTGGGCGGCTACTATAGAGTGTAGCTACTTGCCCAACTGTAGGAAGGGATTGCACAGTGCCAGGAAGCAGAGGGGCATTTCTCCATCACAGTTATCTCTGACCAGGGGGAGAAGTACAAAGCCTCAGCCCATATGTGTGTGTGCAAGGTGCCCTTCAGCTGACCCAGTCAGTGCCATTGTGCTTTGTAGAGTGACCCATTAACCCTTTCATAGTTGAGTGGCTGGGTGCTACCACTGCTGGTACCCCTGGGCCTCCTCCTGGCCTGGGCTGCAGGGCTGGGGCTCAGGTAGCCAGTGCTGCTGGCAGCTCACAGTGTAGTTGGCACCCTTGTTGTTGTCCCAGACCTCTTGCCCATCACTGGTAGTGAAGCAAATGGCAAAGTGTATCACAGAGGTAGAAGGAGGGTAGCAAAGGCTAAAGGTGAAGCGCTGGGTGCCAGGGGCAGGGCTCTGCGGGGCACCAGATGCTGGGCAGTCCAGGAAAGACAACCACTCATTAAAGGTGTATCGGATGGTGACCTGGGCACCCTCTCCTGGGTCCCCCCTCACCAGGACGTGGCCCTTCACTCCCCCGGCAGAGGCAGACACCTGCTCCAGGCACACCCTCTGCTCTGCCAGCCGGGCCAGCAGCTCCTCAGGGATGGGCCCCTCCGCCACTGCCATGTCCTCCACCAGCTGGAGCTCGGGCACCGATGGGGGGTAACTCTGGAGCCTGGCCAGGACAGACGGGGGCACCAGCGGCTCCTCAGAGGGCACGAAGTGCTTCACACTGGCCAGACACAAGCCCAGGGAGTCCGCGAACTGCACCTTCTTCTTCAGCTTCCAGCAGCACATCAGGGAGTCCTCCTCATCCTCCACCTCCGGGATGGGCGTCCATGGCAGGGAGCGTGCCCTCCTCCGGGGAGACTCCTCCGTGCTCAGGGGCTCCGGGTACCGGGCGTCCATGTGTCCGAGCAGGGCCGGGGACATCCTGCCCGGGGCCGGCGGCTCGGCCAGGTGCAGGGCGCTCAGCTTCCTCAGTAGCTCCCCTGCAAAGGTATGGAGGCTGCAGACTCCTCGGCCTCCTGCCCCGGGTGAGCACCGTCCTCCTCCCAGGCGGCCATAGTCCCATTCCAGTCCGGTGGCGTCCCCGGTAGGGGCTCGGCTTCCCCGCTCAGCTCATAGGCAGCAATGTCCTCAGAGGGCAGCTCCCCCGGCGGGCGCAGGCTCTGCAGCTCCATCATGTCCAGGTGTGTTATAATGGACGGAGGAGAGAGGAGCCCGCCATGGCCCGTACGGGAGCTGGAACGGTGCTATATGCGGAGGAGCACCCGCTCCGCCCCCGGTGATAGTGTCCGTGCACGGCGGCATGTACTGAGGACGGCAAACTTCCTCCAGCAACAGGCAGGAAGCGCCCGCCTTCTCCCGCCCACCGAGAGGACAAGGCGGCCTCCCCCCGCTCACAGCACGGCTGACTGCACGGCACTGTAGTGTACACTACACATAGGGTCATAGAGAGGGGCACTGTACACTATCCACAGCACTGTACACTACACACAGGGTCATAGAGAGCAGCACTGTACACTACACACAGCACTGTACACTATCCACAGGGTCATAGAGAGACAGCACTGTACACTATCCACAGCACTGTACACTACACACAGGGTCATAGAGAGCAGCACTGTACACTATACACAGGGTCATAGAGAGCAGCACTGTACACTATCCACAGGGTCATAGAGAGCAGCACTGTACACTACACACAGGGTCATAGAGAGCAGCACTGTACACTATCCACAGGGTCATAGAGAGCAGCACTGTACACTACACACAGGGTCATAGAGAGCAGCACTGTACACTACACACAGGGCCATAGAGAACAGCACTGTACACATACACATAGGGTCATAGAGAGCAGCGCTGTACACTATCCACAGGGTCATAGAGAGCAGCACTGTACACTACACATAGGGTCATAGAGAGGGCACTGTACACTACACACAGGGTCATAGAGACAGCACTGTACACTATCCACAGGGTCATAGAGAGCAGCACTGTACACTACACACAGGGTTATATAGAGCAGCACTGTACACTATCCACAGGGTCATAGAGAGCAGCACTGTACACTAACACAGGGTCATAGAGAGCAGCACTGTACACTATCCACAGGGTCATAGAGAACAGCACTGTACACTATCCACAGGGTCATAGAGAGCAGCACTGTACACTATCCACAGGGTCATAGAGAGCAGCGCTGTACACTATCCACAGTGCTGTACACTATCCACAGGGTCATAGAGAGCAGCACTGTACACTACACACAGGCCATAGAGAGCAGCGCTGTACACTATCCACAGGGTCATAGGAGAGCAGTGCTGTACACTATCCACAGACCACAGCGCTGTACACTACACACAGGGTTATATAGAGCAGCACTGTACACTATCCACAAGGGTCATAGAGAGCAGCACTGTACATACCACGCAGTACACTATCCACAGTGTCATAGAGAGCAGCACTGTACACTACACAGGGTCATAGAGAGCAGCAGCTGTACACTACACACAGGGTCATAGAGCAGCATGTACACTATCCACAGATCCACAGCACTGTACACTACACACAGGGTCATAGAGAGCAGCACTGTACACTATCCACAGGGTCATAGAGAGCAGCACTGTACACTACACACAGGTCATAAGAGCACGTCCTTGGTACACTATCCACAGGGTCATAGAGAGCAGCACTGTACACTACCACAGGGTCATAGAGAGCAGCACTGATACACTATCCACAAGGTCATAGAGAGCAGCACTGTACACTATCCACAGCACCTGTACACTACCACAGGGTCATAGAGAGCAGCACTGTACACTACCACAGGGTCATAGAGAGCAGCACTGTACACTATCACACAGGGTCATAGAGAGCAGCACTGTACACTATCCACAGGGCATAGAGAGCAGCCTGTACACTATCCACAGGGTCATAGAGAGCAGCACTGTACACTATCCACAGGTCATAGAGAGCAGCACTGTACACTACACACAGGTCATAGAGAGCAGCACTGTACACTATCCACAGAGCACTGTACACTATCCACAGGGTCATAAGAGCAGCAGCACTGTACACTATCCACAGGGTCATAGAGAGGCCAGCACGTGTACACTACACAGGGTCATAGAGAGCAGCACTGTACACTACACACAGGGTCATAGAGAGCAGCGACTGTACACTATCCACAAGCACTGTACACTATCCACAGGGTCATAGAGAGCAGCACTGTACACTATCCACAGGGTCATAGAGAGCAGGTGTACATATCCAAGCAAGCAGCTGTACACTATCCACAAGAAGCCGTCACTACCCGGTATGAAGCAGCACTGTACACTACCACAGGGTCATAGAGAGCAGCACTGTACACTACCACAGGGTCATAGAGAGCAGCCTGTACACTATCCACAGGGTCATAGAGAGCAGGCTGTACACTATCCACAGACCACACGCTAGTACACACTACACCACAGGGTCATAGAGAGCAGCACTGTACACTATCCACAGGGTCATAGAGAGCAGGCTGTACACTACACCACGGGTCATACAGAGAGCAGCACTGTACACTACACACAGGGTCATAGAGAGCAGCGCTGTACACTATCCACAGGGTCATAGAGAGCAGTGCTGTACACTATCCACAGACCACAGCGCTGTACACTACACACAGGGTTATATAGAGCAGCACTGTACACTATCCACAGGGTCATGAGAGCAGCACTGTACACTACACACAGGGTCATAGAGAGCAGCACTGTACACTATCCACAGGTCATAGAGAGCAGCACTGTACACTACACACAAAGGGTTCATAAAGCAGCCTGTACACTACACACAGGGTCTATAGAGCAGCACTGTACACTATCCACAGGGTCATAGAGAGCGCACTGTACACTACACACAGGGTCATAGAGAGCAGCACTGTACACTATCCACAGGGTACATAAGAGCAGCACTGTACACTACCACAGGGTATAGAGAGCACTGTACACTATCCACAGGGTCATAGAGAGCAGCACTGTACACTACCACAGGGTCATAGAGTAGCAGCACTGTACACTATCCACAGGTCATAAGAGCAGCACTGTACCTATCCACAGGGTATAAGAGCAGCGCTGTACACTATCCACAGGGTCATAAGAGCAGCTGTACACTATCCACAGGCCACAGACCTGTACACTACCACAGGGTATAGAGAGCAGCACTGTACACTACACACAGGGTCATAGAGAGCAGCCTGTACACTATCCACAGGGTCATAGAGAGCAGTGCTGTACACTATCCACAGACCACAGCGCTGTACACTACACACAGGGTATATAGGCAGCACTGTACACTATCCACAGGGTCATAGAGAGCAGCACTGTACACTACACACAGGGTCATAGAGAGCAGCACTGTACACTACACACAGGGTCATAGAGAGCAGCGCTGTACACTATCCACAGGGTCATAGAGAGCAGCTGCTGTACACTATCCACAGACCACAGCGCTGTACACTACACACAGGGTTATATAGAGCAGCACTGTACACTATCCACAGGGTCATAGAGAGCAGCACTGTACACTACACACAGGGTCATAGAGAGCAGCACTGTACACTATCCACAGGTCATAGAGAGCAGCGCTGTACATACACAGCACTGTACACTATCCACAGGGTCATAGAGAGCAGCACTGTACACTATCCACAGGGTCATAAGAGCAGCGCTGTACACTATCCACAGCCGTACACTATCCAACAGGTATAAGAGCAGCACTGTACACTATCCACAGGGTCATAGAGAGCAGCACTGTACACTACACACAGGGTCATAGAGAGCAGCGCTGTACACTATCCACAGGGTCATAGAGAGCAGCGCTGTACACTACACTCTAGTCTACAGACCACAGCGCTGTACACTACACACAGGGTTATATAGAGCAGCACTGTACACTATCCACAGGGTCATAGAGAGCAGCACTGTACACTACACACAGGGTCATAGAGAGCAGCACTGTACACTATCCACAGGGTCATAGAGAGCAGCGCTGTACACTACACACAGGGTCATAGAGAGCAGCGCTGTACACTATCCACAGGGTCATAGAGAGCAGGCTGTACACTATCCACAGACACAAGCGCTGTACACTATCACAGGGTATAGAGAGCAGCACTGTACACTATCCACAGGGTCATAGAGAGCAGCACTGTACACTACACACAGGGTCATAGAGAGCAGCACTGTACACTATCCACAGGGTCATAGAGAGCAGTCTGTACACTATCACACAGGGTCTATCAGTAAAGAGCAGCACTGTACACTATCCACAGGGTCATAGAGAGCAGCACTGTACACTAATCACAGGGTCAGGACAGCGCTGTACACTACACACAGGGTTATATAGAGCAGCACTGTACACTATCCACAGGGTCATAGAGAGCAGCACTGTACACTACACACAGGGTCATAGAGAGCAGCACTGTACACTACACACAGGGTCATAGAGAGCAGCACTGTACACTATCCACAGGGTCATATAGAGCAGTGCTGTACACTATCCACAGACCACAGCGCTGTACACTACACACAGGGTTATATAGAGCAGCACTGTACACTATCCACAGGGTCATAGAGAGCAGCACTGTACACTACACACAGGGTCATAGAGAGCAGCGCTGTACACTATCCACAGGGTCATAGAGAGCAGCGCTGTACACTACACACAGGGTCATAGAGAGCAGCGCTGTACACTATCCACAGGGTCATAGAGAGCAATGCTGTACACTATCCACAGACCACAGCGCTGTACACTACACACAGGGTTATATAGAGCAGCACTGTACACTATCCACAGGGTCATACAGAGCAGCACTGTACACTACACACAGGGTTATATAGAGCAGTACTGTACACTATCCACAGTGTCATAGAGAGCAGCACTGTACACAACACAGGGTTATATAGAGCAGCACTGTACACTATACACAGGGTCAAAGAGAGCAGCACTGTACACTACACACAGGGATATATAGAGCAGCGCTGTACACTATACACAGGGTCATAGAGAGCAGCACTGTACACTATCCACAGGGTCATAGAGAGCAGCACTGTACACTATCCACAGGGTCATAGAGAGCAGCACTGTACACTATCCACAGGGTCATAGAGAGCAGCGCTGTATGTCGAGCCCAGGCTTTGGGGTACTCGGGTATCAGGCTACAAGGGGTTAACACTCCTGTTGTCACGGGGAGTGGTGGCCGCGCCTGATCCCGTGTCCTCTGTATATATTCAAAAAGGGGAATTTTTTACAGGGGATTATATACAGTTTGTCGTGACGCCACCTGTAGTTCCTGGTGAGGTGTCACCAGCGCCGCCACAGTCCGCCGGAGGTGGATGGTAATGCGGCTAGTTGGCAAAGTCCCCTACAGGTAGGGCTGGACCTCCGGGGCAGCGTTCCTGTGGATAGAACAAGTTCATGCAGAATAGAAACAGAGGCAGAGGCAGGATCACTTTTCCTCCGGGTACTTTACTGGAAACTTGTAGCAGCATCAGTAAGGGTACCTTTACACACGGCTACATTTGTAGCTTGTCACCAGGTAACTGACTGGTTGCAGTGAAATCATGGATACATGGTTCTATCTTGTTGCTGTGTACAAATGGAATCATGTATCCATGATTTCACTGCAACCAGTAAGTTACCTGGTGACAAGCTACAAATGTAGCCGTGTGTAAAGGTACCCTTACAGTTCACAGTTCAGCATTCAGATGTTACAAAACCAGGTAGCTAACAGGTGGCTGCAAGTGGATCCCAGGTGGTATGATGGAATCCCCAGTGTGCCTTCCTTCGCTAACCCGCTTCTGTTCATTACCGCTTTTCAGTTTTGGTGTGAAGCCTGGTGACTTGAAGTTCAGCCTGGCCTCCTCTCCTCTCTCTCACCTTCACTGCCGTCAGGTGACCCTCTACTGGCTGGCCGCTCGTTCCTTTGGCGGTGCCTGGTACCCTCTTTGTGGTCGGTTCTGGTGCCCGGGAGAATTGGAGACTCCAAGGGAATCCAGATTCTCTGTCGTGCCTATAGCTACAGCAGTCTGTGGGCTCCGGTGCCCGGTAAACTGTCTGGGAGAACCTGACGACGGCCCCTCTTCCCAAACCGGCTACTCTCCTGAAAAGCTTCTTTCTGTTTAGACCCTCTCTTTTTCTTCCATCTCTCCCTGGTCCCTCAGCCGAGAGACCTCAGGCTCCAAAGCCCAAAAAAAACTAGAGGCAAAGACTCTCTTATTCCTCCAAGAGGTGTTTTTATTCCCTCCCTGGTAACCTCCCACCATGTAGACTAATGTGGGAGTGTTGGGAATGGGTCCCACCCACCATCCTAGGGTCCACCTGCAGCTGGAGCATCTGCACCTCTTTTATGGGTGCAGTATCCCTTTGTGACGCCTGCTTGGCGGGGCGC
The DNA here is from genome assembly GCA_033576535.1 of Allobates femoralis. Classification (NCBI taxonomy): domain Eukaryota; kingdom Metazoa; phylum Chordata; class Amphibia; order Anura; family Aromobatidae; genus Allobates; species Allobates femoralis. The sequence continues at coordinate 238,987,508 of JARQOC010000005.1, read as the reverse complement.
CACATGTACACTATCCTCAGGTTCATAGAGAACAGTGTGGCGCCCCGCAACGAGTGCGTCACAAGAGGGTATTGCAGCCATAAATGCAGCCGCAATATTCTCTGACTCAGCAATGATCCGGTTAACATAGAGATCCAACCCTACATGCAACACCTAGAACAGAGGGCCAATCATAGGTCCTGGGGGTGGAGTGTTAGGGTAGTGTAGTAGCACACAATAATCTAGACAAATAGGACAATAGTCTAGAACTCGGAGAAGAAGGGTCTAAGACTAGAACTTGGAGAGGAGCGGGGGCTCCGCACCCCGTGCGGGCCCCTGGGCCGTCACCGGTCGGGTGTCAGCACCTGAGGCCTTAACTACCGGGATTGCGCATTATCTACACGGGTTCCCAAAAGACTCCCGTGCCCACAACTCACAGCCGGTTCACTGGTACCGAAGCTGGCAGCAGTTCACCTCTGCCACGCGAACCAGAAGAGTGGAGGAGCAGCTTCAAAGGAGCACCCCACCACCAGCCAACTTCCAGTCGTCTAACCAGCGGTGTACCCACTGAGGGATCCAAGGCTCCCCAAAACATCCAGAACGTACATCATGGATAGGGCATTGAAGCAGCCTCCCCGTACCCGACCTGGTATTCCTGGGCGACACTGGCAACCAAATAGGTAGAAAGGAGGAACACTGCGGATCTCTAAGGGACACCATCACTGCTGTCCACCTGGTCTACTACTCAACCACTGTATGCCATGTACTGCCTGCTGGTTACAGTAAAGACCCGTTGCAGAGACTTTCTGTGTCCGTGCTTCCTTATGAACTGTCCGTCCGCACTAAAAGGTAACCGCAGCTGCCGCACAACATCTTGAGCAGCTCCAACCTCCGGGGATCACCGCTCAGCCTGTGGGGAGCGTAACATCTAGCTGCTGTCCATCCCCCGGAGGTTCCGCAGCGTCGGTAGTCCTTACCGAACTACTCATAGGTGGCGTCACGAATAAATTAAAAACCCCTTTAATCTGTTCCACCAAGACGTCTTCACTTTTGATCTGCACTACACCGGGCCCCACTACTGGCAGGCGCGGTCCACCCGTGACAAGGAGGAAGGGAGCATCGCCTGTCTAAACCGGAGTCCCGGCCACGGTGAGTCAGCAGCACTGTACACTATCCATAGGGTCATAGAGAGCAGTGCTGTACACTATCCTCAGGTTCATAGAGAGCAGCACTGTACACTATCCACAGGGTCATAGAGAGCAGCACTGTACCCTATCCACAGGGTCATAGAGAACAGCACTGTACACTATCCACAGACAACAGCACAGCGCTGAATACTGTCCACAGGGTCATAGAGAGCAGCGCTGTACACTATCCACAGACAACAGCACAGGACTGTACATTATCCACAGACAACAGTACAGAGCTGTACACTATCCATGGGGGTGGCAGGCAGCAGCACAGCACTGTACACTATCCCCAGGGGCACTATACAAAATTCACAGACAGCAGTAGCACACGCTGTAGACTATCCCCAGTCACACGCAACAGCACAGCACTGTACATTATCACCAGTCACACGCAACACCATGTCACTCGACATTATCTCCAGTCACACGCAGCAGCACGGCACTGTACACTATCCCCAGTCACACGCAGCAGCATGGCACTCGACATTATCCCCAGTCACACGCAGCAGCATGGCACTGTACACTATCCCCAGTTACACGCAGCAGCATGGCACTCGACATTATCCCCAGTCACAGGCAGCAGCACAGTGCTGTATACTGACCCCAGTTTCACGCAGCAGCACGGCGATGTACATTATCCCCAGGTGTTCACAGGCAGCATCACAGCATTGTACACTATCTCCAGGCGGTCATAGGCAGCAGCACTGTGCTGTACGCTATTCATGGTCACTGGCAGCAGCACAGTACTGTACATTCTCCACAGGCAGCAGGATGTTGCTGTACCGTCTACCCGGGCAGTCACAGACAGCATTACAACGCTGTATATTTTCCCTGGGACCTACATGCAACATCATGGCGATGTGCACCTGTGGCACCCCAGGAGTCCAGTTGCCACAGTGGCATTGTCTCCCTCACAGGGGGTGATGTCATGACTGGAAGCAAGAAGGAGTCCCCTTGACAGGTAACACCAGCATACAACACTTGTCCTGGCTCCAGACCAGAAGGGAGAGCTTTAACCCAGATTCAGGAAAGCTTCTCTCTAAATTCTGGCCCAGAGGCAGGGTTAGTAAGACAGTCTGAGAGAGTGAACAGTACAGACATCCTGCGGACTGGAGCCAGAAGAGCTTGTCCCAGGACAGTGGAAGGCTAATGAACTAGAGGAGTTGAGGAGAACCTGGGGAGTGGAGCTGTGACTGGGCTCACCCCAGAGGAAGGCGTTAGGAGCCGAATGCCAGAGTCTGAGGTTGTTCAGGTACTGAAGTTCCGGCAGGTAAATCCAGAGGGCAGATGAATGCAAGTCCCCTGGCCCTGTTAAACACCCGACAGCAATGCAGCATAACAGAGCCCGGAGACACCACGGAGTGACACCTGAAATAGGCTCAAGCTGCATGCCATACCGGTAAAGGACTAGACAAGCAGAAACAGGGCCGCAGCAGAGCTTTAGGCAACAAGGTCGAAATAACACAGCGCAGAAGGAAGGCCTCTATAACCACCTGGCTAGGTGGATCCCCAATTGCTTCCTGGCTGCCCAGACCTCCAATACCACCTTTAACAACCAGCAAGTAGATGTAAAGGAAAGTTCCATCGTTGTGTCCTGCAGTTATTTAGCACACCCTCAGTCCTGCACCCCACCAATTCTATCCCATAACATAGACTGCGTAACCTGCCTTGGGATCCTCTTCTCTACCTGTGGAGAGCAGAACCACCTCAGCTGCATTAACAACAGCCCCAGACGATCTGCCCTGCAGCGTCAGCCATCCATCCTAATTGACGAAACCCACAGGTGGCATCACAAATTCATTTCCCATCAACTTTTCCTCATTTATTGACACAACTGGGGCCACGGAACCGGGTCACGACCCCATGACCTCCCCAAAGAACTCCCGACTTGGTTCTGAGTACCTCACGGTCCTGGTGGGCGTGTCAACTTGGCATCACGAACAGGATTTCGTGCCCGGTGTCGACTGGTACTGTGTGCCATAGACCTTATTAAACTGTGTGATAGTCGCCATCACCGCGGTGCGCGGGAAGCCGAGGGATGTGTTGTCGTGGGTGGAACCCTAGAGAAAGCGCAAAGAGAAACCTGCCCTGCGCTCTGATGTCAGCCGGCAGGAAGCAAGAGCCCCCACCCGGAAATCCCCAGTGTGCTTGATTCCCCACCTGCGGAGCCGCAGACTAATACACATACTGAAACTGAGAACCAGGCTGCGTTTGACTAGGGGAAAAGGAAAATATCTAGCCCAGGTGGAGATGCAGCGGCAGCCGCAGTAATGCCATTATCGATGCCGTATATTCAGATGATGACTTGGCTGCCTCAGTACTCAGGGGAGTCGCACACCTTGAGCCACTTTAAAGAGAGATTGCATAGTTTATTTGCAGCGTACCTACTGACAGAGAGTCAAAAAGTCAGCATACTTATAGGGCAGCTAATCGGTGCAGCCCAGAGGGAGGTAAAGTTCTGGCCGGACACAGACAAGAGAACTGTTGGACAAATACTGGCCAGGCTGAAGGAGACCCGCGCAGCAGCGGAGATTAAAATGAAGTTCTACGGGTGTAAACAACAGGTGCACGACAGTATACGGGTCTATGCTCTAAACCTGCAAGAGGCGCTGCAGGCTGTTTAACAGGTGGACCCTGACAGTATGAGAGACGAGGACAGACTGTTGACCGAGAAGTTTATTGAGGGGCTCCTGTCAACGCTCACCGTACACAGTTGCGCATAATGGCCCTACAAAATCCGGACTTGGACTTTGCACAGTTTAAAGACTGGGTCATTCGGGTTCTGCGAGAAGTAACCCCAAGCGGTACTGCATCCACTCAGCACCCCGCTATCACCTACCACCAGGAGGCGGCGCCTTTTTCCCCATCACCCGTGGGGGCTAATGAAAAGACCTTTGATGATAGCTCCTCTGCAGACCTGCGTATTAAGATTCAGGAGTTGACCAAAAATATGGCTGCGCTAACCAAAACCATGCAGTCCATGTAAGCTTCATCCCAGAAGGAAAAGATCCAGCTGGCCTCCAGTCCAGATAACGTCTCATGGTGACGGCAGAAAAGAATCCCACTGATTCGGTGAAAAGAAAGTGATCGTTAAGATGCAACCAGACAACCGATTTGCTGCTGCTGTGCCAAGGCGGGGCATCTGGCAAGATACTGTCCTTTAAACGAGCAACCCCTGGGGCAGAAGGCCAACCACCAGGCATAAGGCTACCAGGCCCACAGAGTTGGCGGGACAAGTATGTAGGGGGACACCCGATTCTCCGAGTCGTGATTGATGGCATCCCGCTGAACGCTTTATTGGACACTGGCTCCCAGGTGACAACGATGCCATATATACTTTATAAGCGTTACTGGGCTGTCTCTGACCTAACCCGAAGCCCAGATGATGACTTGACAATAATTGCCAGTAATGGTCAGCCTCTACCACACGTGGGGTACAAAGAGGTGACCATAAAGGTTGGCAGAGTAGAGTTAAAGTCTCAAGGTGTAATTCTTGTAGACATTGATCTCGGGAATGTAATCCAATGATGACATTAGCTACCAATGTGATAGAAAATTGTCTTGCAGAGATTATTGTTCTATTACAACAGGTAGTCGAAACTGCTAGTTCCGGTGAGCTGCGAGTGTGGCACCCCATGGGTTAATGTGCCACAGTAACATCACACGGGTTCCCTCCCCACAACACACTGACTTCCACTAGCACCTCTGGGCCAGGAGGGGAGCACAACCTGCTCCTTAAATACTCCAGCTCATGAGTAAGTAGCTCAGAACAGCTCAGAATAGCTCAGGAGAACTGAGAGCAGTGAGTTCAGCACGGATCAGTGCTGTGAAGAGCACAGTTTAGAGCAGAGTTAGCTCAGTGCAGGCCTAGTGAGGGTCTGAGGAACAGGAGAGCTACAGACTGAGGAACAAGTCTGGGAGCTTGGGAGCAACCATTACTCGCCCCAGAAGAGCGCACAGAACGGACACCGGATCCGGCACTGTGTTTGGCATCCACAGCACAGTGAATCCAGGAGTAGTGGAGCCTTTAGATGACCACAGTACCAGCGCGAAGCAACAAGGAGGGGTCAGCACAGCACAGAGGACTCAAGTTGCCTAGCCAAGGGGTACCAGCAGAACAGAGAGACAGTGAGACAGTCCCAGCAGCTCAGCTATAGACGCAGCAGCCAGGACACACACACACCACAGCACGAGGAAGCTGATGACCCAGACAGGGTGGGAGGAGAGCCTAGCCCCAGTACAGACTCCGTGGACTATAATCTGCAACAACATCTGCAGTAAAGTTTTGGAAAACAGCAAAACTGTGAGTCTGTGTATTGATTGCAACCTTTGCCCTACATCCAACAGCAGAGAGGTCCCACCTGAAGAGCTACAAGCCTGTCAGCTCTGCACACAGGCTGGAAGAAAGCTGCAGCAGCAGGAGAGAAGGAGAATTGCACCTTTTACTACAAAACGTGAGTGTGTGTCCTTTAACCCCATCTCCATTATCCATATCCATTATAGACTATACCATCACTGCCCCGGGGAATACAGTTCTACCCACTGGAACTATTCCATCTGCGCTGCCAATACACCATCCCCGGAGGTTCTGCAGCAGCGGCGGCCCCATCACTGGCCGCACATAGTGGGTGGCGTCACGATAGACTATTCTCCCCTGTAAATACACCCTATTATTTGCCAGGGCTCGGACACGGTCCAGGCCAGGACCACCCGTGACTTCCCCAATAGCAGACACGGTCCGTTACCGAGTTCCCTCGTCCCAGTGGGCTCGACACGAGTCCTGCAGAAGGAGATCAGGGCTCTGATGCAGAGGCAGCAGGTAGAACTGTCTGGTGGTGAAGTCAGCAGTGTCAGAGTGAGTGATCCATTCCCCATTGCAATACCCCCAGGGAGTGAAATGTTAATCTGGTGTCGGGCAGCAATAGGCCTCAGGGATCAGGATTATCAGGCCCTAGTAGTACCTGTGCATTCAGATAGCATGCCCACCATCCTGACAGCCAGGGTGTAGTTGATGTCGACAAGGGGAGAGTACCAATACACATCTTGAATTGTGGAGAGGATGAGGTCAAACTACCCCGGTATGCTACCATTGCTAAATTGTTCACTGTCAATAAGAACGCAATAAAGGCAGTGGAACACTTGTTTCCGTCCAATCAGGTGGAGAACAATGGTGCCAAAGAGCAGCTAGATGATTGGTGTCAGGAGCTACATGTAGGCACTGATTCCACCCCTTTACACCAAAAGCATGGAGTTTACCGGTAGTCAAAGAGAATGAGCAGGTCTTTAGTAAACACCCACTAGATTTTGGGTAGGTAAAAGGTTAAACACCATATTCCCACCGGAGACCATCCGCCCATCAAGGAGAGGTACCGGCCTGTGCCTCGAGTTCACTATCAATGTGCCAAGGGAATGTTATGGGAAATGAAGGAGGCTGAGGTGATCAGAGATAGTTGTAGCCCCTGGGCAGCTCCATTAGTCCTCATTAAGAAAAAAGATGGCATGATGAGAATGTGTGTTGATCACTGGCAGATTAAGCGCATTACACATAAGGACGCATATCCATTGTCCAGAATTGAGAAATCACTAGCTGCTTTAAAATCTGCTATTTCTCCACTTTAGATCTTACCAGTTGGTATTGGCAGATCCCGTGGCAGAGGCGGCAGAGAGAAGACTGCGTTTACAACACCGATGGGGCTCTGCGAGTTCAACTGCATGCCAGTTGGGCTCTGCAATGCACCGGAAACGTTCTAGCAGTTAATGGAGTGCTGCCTAGGGCACAAAAACTTTGAAACGGTGTTATTGTACCTGGACGATGTCATTGTCTAATCCAAGACATATGAAGACTACTTGAAGCACCTGGCCGAGGTGTTCGAGGCCTTATTTGGTTTTGGCCAGAAAGTAAAGCCGTCCAAATGCCACATGTTGAAGCCCAAGGTGCAGTACTTGGAAATTCAGGAAGGGAAGGTGTGCTACGGTCCGCGCTGCCAGAATCATCAATGAAGACCCAAGGCGAAGTTGTGATCCAAAACTTCTTTATTCTCCTCCTACGCGTTTCAGTGCCCACCCGGCACCTTCATCAGGGATCAGTGCCGGGTGGGCACTGAAACGCGTAGGAGGAGAATAAAGAAGTTTTGGATCACAACTTCGCCTTGGGTCTTCATTGATGATTCTGGCAGTGCGGACCGTAGCACACCTTCCCTTCCTGAATTTCCTGGTTTAACCCCACGTGCGTGGAGTCGGTGGAGGTCCAGCAGCAGCCATCAGGATATTATCCTACATGTTTTTCAACCAGTTGTGGGTCACACAACTGAAGTAGGTGAGTGGATTGCCTTTTTCACCGCCGTAATTGTAGTGTCTAGTGATAGGGGCACTATTGCGCCTCTTGTCCCCCTCCCCTCTTTTTTATCACAAGGTGCAGTACTTAGGACACGTGGTAAGCACCGACGGTGTAGCACTAGACCCAGATAAAGTCCCTGTGATCAAGATAAACAAGCAAAGTCAATCAGCTCACCACGGAGAGTCTGGTGTGCACGGGCCTGCGTCCTGACACCGCACCAGTAGAAAATGAAGAAGAAATGGTCCAGCTCCCGGAGATGAAATGCAGAAAACTTGAATTTTATTCAAAATTTTTCAAGCCTCTTGAAATGGCTTGAAAAAGGACAAGCTGTCCGAAACGTGTTGCCATTCAGCGACGCTCCTTGCCATATATGATCCATCTTATATGAGCCATTGTGTTGTTATTCTGGAGCCTGTAACTGATGAAAAATTTTGAATAAAATCAAGTTTTCTGCATTTCATCTCCAGGAGCTGGACAATTTCTTCTACATTCCCTGTGATCAAGTACTGGCAAAGACCCTCCACTGTCAAGGAAGTGAGGCAGTTCCTTGGGCTGGTAGGCTACTACAAGAGATACATAAAGGGCTTCTTGAAGATAGCAGCGCCCCTACAGGACCTCATAGTGGGCCAGTCCCAGAAGGCCAAGAATCCGAGTCCCCCGTTTGAGTGCAGTAAGAAAAAAGAAGACTCCTTTTCCAGGCTGAAGATGGCTCTTACGGGAGATGAGGTCCTGGCCTACCCTGACTATGGCCAACCCTTTCAACTTTACACAGACACCAATACGTGGGATTGGGAGACGTGTTGTACCAAGTGTAAAGAAGCAGAGAAAGAGTGATTGCCTACGCAAGCAGGAAGCTTCGTCCCACTGAGAGGAACCCTGACAACTATAGTTCCTTTAAGCTGGTATTTCTCTTTATAGTCTGGGCAGTAACAGAGTGTCTCAAGCATTACTTGGCTTCAGTCTGTAGTTGTGATGTCACCGGAAGCGCCAAAATCACCGCTCCGGTCGGCGGTGAACGCTGCCAATTACAACAGACATGTAGATGCCAGCGACCTGCCTGTTGGTTATTAGGCCCAATTTTTTTCTTTGAGCTATCCAGGATATTTCCTTTAAAACAAAATATTGGCTAATGGTCACACAACAGCAAGTCATAGATTAGTTTCACAGATGTTTTTGTCATATAGCTTTTAAAATAATTAGTGTCTTAATTATTATACCCGGTCAGGGATCATAAGTTCTCTTGTGAGAAAAAAGAATGTAAATTGCTGCAGTGTCATAGGGCATTAAATCTCATAGAAATAGCAGGTCATGAAACTGTCAATATTGTATTTCAGACAATGCTGACCACATCATCTGCCAAAACTATGTGGGGCTAAGTCAGATATACCTGAAACAAAACAGCAATCCAAGATAAAGATTTTAGACCATTATAACTCATCATATTGCGATAGTAAAGACATTGTTACTAACAGAATTAAGATCAAAGATTAAAATGTAGGCATAATTGTGCTGCAGAAGAAGCGCTAAATAATATTATTCTCTGCTGCTTTAAAGCACAAATACAGTATTTTTTTCCAGTACTGCCCCCTGTCTTATACTCACCCTCTGGTGTCTTCATCCTTTTTCGTCTCTGGTCCTGTGGTGTCAACTTGTGACTAGCCTGAAGTCAGAATTTATGTCACAAGCAATCAGTATAATTCTATGAGGGCCAGAATGAGGCCTTCATAGAGGGTCTCGAGAGATGTATTGATGTTTCCAATGAGGTCAGTGGGCACAATGGCAGGTCTGTGGAGCATGCTGGGGGTTGTAGTGTCTCTGGATCTGCAGACTGCATGATGGAGCATGCTGGGAGTTATAGTGTCTCTGGATCTGCAGATCCTGACACAGTGACACTACAAATCCCAACATGTTCCATCACTGTCTGCACATCCAGAGACACTACAACTCCCAGCATGCTCCATAGACAGATCCCCATCTGTGATCTGTCATCTGTGATCTGTGCTAACAATAGCAGGGATCTGTCCAGATCTGTGAGAGGAGACGAATCAGGACGTTTAGATACTGGAAGGGGAAGGGGGGGGGGGCATCTCCTGCTTGTGACGATCACAGTCAAGCAGAGAGATGGAGGGAGGGAGGGAGGAAGGAAGGGAGGAGGGTTTGGCTTAGAGAAAACAGGGCAGTAATACAAAGAAACCCAGCTCCTCTTATGCTGATTTCTTGTACCCTGCTGCACACTTTCTAAGGACTTCTATAACATTTATCTCTGCAATCATACATATAATCATTAAAGTAAAGGTATGATTGCACTCAGTATCCCAGTGCCTGTAAAGCACTGGCTTCACTTTATAGACCTAAAACCTACTGGTTGGACCTCTTTAACAATTTTTAATTGCATACAAACATTTGCAATCCATTAGAAAAGTAAAGGCCAATGCATAATAGTCAGATCGAAGTAATTCAGATTGAAAACATAACATCATTTTAACATCAGTAAAACCTTCTCATATAACGCTTGGGAGGTAAGGGAATCAAGTAACAGGTAAGTGTAATAGGTGAAGGGATCAGGAGGAGCTAATCTGACCCTTCCCATGGGGGTCCCTAGGTCGCCCTGCTCTCAGAGGTAAATCTGATGGTGAGGAGGTCCGAGTCTCTGCGCTATTCCCTGGCTCCTCAATAGCCCAAGGCTGAAGGCCCCTACCCCCACCCATGGATCTGGGATCACAGCTACTCCCAAGGAAATACTTCAGCCCAGCAGCTAAGCAGCAGCACAGCACCAAGACCTAGAGCAAATAACTCAATGAGCAGCATCTGACAGAGGAGAGGGAATGCTATTTAAAGCCAGGGGGAGGGGATTCCAGGCGAGTCACACATCAACCCCTCAACCAGCAGCTGAACATAATAGTGAATGCAGCTCTGGAGCACAACACAGGAGGCAAAGACCTTCACAACTACACCTCATGCAGCTGTTAAAGACAAACAACACACACAGCAGCATCCAGCAATGTCAGCGCCATCTAAGCACGTGACATCTCATTAAAACTTCCCCTCCCCCTCCCTCCCTCAACTGCCCTCATTTTATTTTGAGTTTGATCACGATTAGCCGATCAACTCTAAAGGTACCGTTACACAGTACGATATGGAAACAATCTCACTAATGATCTCGGGGGCGCGCGGTCATTAGGACATCATTTTGACATCCTTTTTTTTTTTTTTTTTGAATTCTTTATTTTATTTTCAGACAATATATGTGGAACAATAAATACAACCATATGTCTCACATTGCGCGCATCATGTGTAAAACATTATAGAGAAGAAATAACATACCGGGTAACTGAACAGTTCCACTTGCACATCATTTGACCGATTATTGCGCGGTACAACTGAGGACATACACAATATGAGATAGTAAAAAGAAAAAGAATATAAAAGAAAGCAGGAAGAAGAAAAGAAAAGGGTAGAGCCGGAGGGGGGGAAAGAGGTATGAGATGGGAAGGGGGGGTGGTGGGCAAGGAAGGAACGTCCCCCCCTCCCCTCCCCAATGGGCAGAGGCGCCCGCCCACATCTTCATTAGGGCTCCGCTTGGTCAATTACAGATCCCTATTGTCTTTATATATATCCGTGTCCATAAATCTCATCCAGGAGAACCATGTCTGTTTAAATGACTCAAACGAGTCATGTACAGAAGACGTTAAGTCTTCTAGGTGCATTAAGTCATTCACCTTTGTTATCCACATCGCCACCGTCGGGCTAGTCTCTGTCTTCCACAACAATGGGATACATGACCTTGCTGCCATCACCAAAAAGCGTAGAAGTGATCGTTTATATCTGATCGTGGGGATCTCACAGTGGTGGAGCAGGAGGAGGCCAGGACCCATCTCACCCTGGAAGCCAGTGACCACCCGGGTGAGTTCTATAACCCTCGTCCAGAAAGGTCGGAGTCTATTGCAGTCCCAAAAAATATGCAATAATGTACCTTCCGCCTCACCGCACCTCCAACATTTGGGGTCGACAGACGGGATTAGTCTGTGTAACACCGCAGGGACTCTATACCAACGAGTTAGTATTTTGTAGTTCGCCTCCTGTAATCTGGAACAAATGGATGAGGAGTGAGCTAAGCTAAAGATCCTCTTTCTCTGTTCTGTAGTGAGAGTCAGGTTCAAATCTCTTTCCCATGAAAGCATGAAATGTGGGGTCGGTAAGTCCGGCTGTGTGACAAGATAGGAATAGATCTGAGATAGCGCATGTCTACTACTCACCGTCGTGGTACACAAGATCTCAAAGGGCGTCTTGTGAGGATTATATGTCTTTTTCGGGGGCAACTCACGAAGATAATGAGCTAGCTGCAGACAACGCCAGAAACCTAATGGAACCGGCTGGGTGATTAAGGTCAAGCTTTCTAATGTCGGCCACGTGGATCCGTCCCCCAAATTCGCCACCCTATCCGACCCGGATTGAATCCACGTCTGAAAAACAGAGTCACCTCTACTAGGGCCAAACGTGGGGTGGCTTATGACCGGGGTCTGCGCTGAGTCAATCGGTAGCATCAGTGTTCTAACCATCGGGTGACCACAGACTCTCAAGGTGGCTCCTATAGTCGGGTGATCCCAAAGCGTCTCTTTTTTTGGAAGGGTCACCCAAGGCAACGTCTGGAGCGTGTAAGAGGTGTGGTCCTGTTCACTCCTAACCCACAATTTATTGTCTCCGTGCCTGCACCAGTCCACCACCCTTGAGAGGTGACTTGCTATGTAATATAATTTAATATCCGGTAGGTTTACACCTCCGTCTTCTTTCCGTCTGGACATCAATGTTCTCGCTAATCGGGGTTTCGTTCCGTTCCAGACAAAGGCAGTCTGCATCCTCATTATCAACTTAAAAAAGGATGCTGGGATGAAAACGGGCAGTGTCTGAAAAAGATACAAAATCCTGGGGAGTATGGTCATCTTAAATAGCTGGCATCTGCCAGACCACGAAAAGGTGGACTTCGTCCAGCGTTCAATGTCCGATTTGATTGCAACAAGCAGTGGGGGGAAGTTGGCACTATACAGGTTCTTGGGGTCTGCTGTCAACATTACTCCCAGATATTTAAATGCTTTGTTTGCCCATTGAAAATTAAATGCAGACCGAAGTCTGTTATATTGCACGTCAGGTAAGGAGATATTAAGGGCTTCTGATTTAGTTCTATTAATCTTGAAATTGGAGAGGGTATGGTACGTCTCCAATTCCTTTAGCAGGTTCGGGAGAGATAGCTCAGGTTTCGTGATAAAAAACAGAAGATCATCAGCGTAAGCTGCTATTTTATATTCTAGTCCACCGTGTTGAAGGCCCGAGACATCACCTCTGGACCTGACACGCCGCAAAAACGGTTCCAGTGTCAAAATAAAGATCAGCGGAGACAGCGGGCAACCCTGCCGAGTACCGTTGGTAATGTCGAACGGCTCAGAGAGAAGCCTGTTGACTCGCACTCTTGCTGATGGGATCGAATATAGAGAAAGTATCCAATCCAGCATCTTGTTACCCAGACCGATGTGGGAAAGCGTCGATTCAATAAAGGACCAATGAACGCGGTCAAACGCCTTCTCCGCATCGGTGGATAGGCACATCAGTGGAATTTTTGACGATTTGGCAGTTTGAATCAAATTTATCGCTTTAGTGGTGTCATCTCGAGCCTCACGTCCGGGGACAAATCCCGCTTGATTTGGATGTATCAGGCCCGGGATAAACGGGGAGAGTCTGTCTGCCAGAATCTTTGCGAAGATTTTAATATCTACATTAAGTAAAGATATTGGCCGGTAACTCGTTGGCAGCAGAGGGTCCTTACCTGATTTGGGTATAACCGCTATCGTGGCCCGCAGAGTGTCTTTAGGGGGAGGGCTGGTTTGGGACATTGCGTTGAAAAATGTACACATATGTGGTATGAGAGTTTCTTTTAGCTTCTTATAGTATCCTACCGTATACCCGTCAGGGCCCGGCGCTTTACCTGACGGGGTCTGAGCAATGGCTGTGGCAATGTCCTGAGCCGTAATAGGGGCCTCCAAGGAACATGCTGCGGTGTTCGACAACTGCGGCATACCGGAAGACTCGATATATGCCTTGATGCGTGACTTAAGGGTATCCAGGGCCGACAACGATCTCTCTTTGTCTAGATTGTAAAGGGTTGAATAATATGCTCTAAACGCTTCTGCTATATCTTGAGGGAGCTTAGATCGCTTGGACGTGTTGGGGTGCTCTATCTCCGGAACATATGTGGCCGTTCTTTGAGCTCTAGAGGCTCTAGCCAGAGATTTACCTGCCTTATTACCGTGTTCGTAAAAATGTCGACGGCATCGAGATAGTACCCCTTTTGCCTTGGTAAGTAGAACTGTACGTAGGGTCTCTCTAACTCTGAGAAGTTCCTTTCCCAGTTCTGTAGAAGTGCATCGTTTGTGTCTCGTCTCTAGATCTTTTAGTCTTCCCATAAGTGCAGAAGTTTCTGCGTCTCTAGCCCTTTTCAATCTAGCTCCATGTTTTATCAAGATCCCCCGTATCACACATTTGTGAGCCTGCCAGGTCACCATTGGTGAAACCTCTGGTGAGACATTGAGGTCAAAATAGTCACTTAACGTATTGGTCACCTCAGTTCGTGTCTCCGGATCTTCCAACAGGGTGGCGTTAAGCTTCCACTGCCACTGCCTTGGGATCTTGGGGGACAGAGCAAGGGAGACCGTCACAAGGGCATGGTCAGAAAATGAGATCGGGGCAATAGAGGCGTCAGTTAGATAGATCAAATCAGCTTGTCTTAAAAGGAAAAAATCAAGTCGAGAGTACATGTCGTGGACGGAAGAGTAAAATGTATAGTCACGTGCAGAGGGGGAGAGTATACGCCAGACGTCTAGCAGTTGGTGGTCATGAAGAGCTTTATGTAAGCGTCTATTGTTTATCTTAGAAAGCGAAGTCCTGCTATGCGAGGTGTCCAAGGCATGGTCTAAAACAACATTAAAGTCACCCCCTAAAACTAAAGTGCCCTCAGCAAACTCATCCATCTTTTCCAAAAACTGAATAAGCATGGTAATTTGACCGGTGTTAGGGAGGTACAGCGAGGCGAATGTATACACATTAGATGCAATCTTACCCTTCACCAAGAGAAGTCGGCCCTCTCCACCACTGTAAGAATCTTGAAATTCCCATGGAATCGACCTGGAGATGACAATGCTAGTCCCGGACGAGTGGGAATCATTGGACAGGCTGTGATAAGCCAGCGGGTACGAATGGTCCGAAAGCTTATATGGCTTGGCTGTTGACATGTGAGTTTCCTGGAGGAAGGCGACATGGATTTTGTTAGATTTCAGGTAATTAAACAAAATAGAACGTTTACCAGCACTGTGGAGACCCTGCACATTTAGTGAACCCACGCGGAGCTCAGAGGTACGTGAGTGCGCCATCTCACCTCAACCCCCTGGGGCGAAAAGGGAAGGGCAGAAGAGAAGGGAGGGAAGAGTGAAAAGAAGAAAGAAGAGGGAAGACCAGAAAACGGAGAGAAAGAAGGAGTAAGAAAAGAAAGCCGAGATATAGAAACAGAGAAAATCGTATGTAAGAACTAAAGAAACAGTGACTACAGCAGTCTTTGCCGGCTTGCCAGCAATTACGGACCCCTCGAAAGGAAAATAGAGGGGACCGCTGGGACCGTGACAGACCAAGGATCGGTATGCCGCAGACCCGAGACACATCGTATCTATATCATTCGTCGTACCTTCCCTGTTAGACTGCATACAATTATTCATATATAGTACTATATTAAAGGTTCTGGGAATATACGAATAATAGAATTAACAAGAACCCGCATTCCCGCAATGAGGGAAACATGAAAATAGAAAAATTAAGACAATAACAGAATCAAACATTAATGCTAAGTTCGGAATAGCCAAAAATCAAGGGCTGGAGGCTGAGAAAACGCCCAGTGTCACTCAGGAAGAAAAAATGTCAAAAATCAGTTCCGCGTCTGCGTAACAGAGGTATTTACCAGGAAGGCCACCTATCGTGTCCACCCATTACCAACATAGTAAGGCCAACCCAAATGATAACGTCTCTTGGTGGCAGGTAGAGGAAGCAGCCCACTGTAGTGAATGGTGGGTACGGTCCCTCATGTGAAATGACATGGCATTTAGTGATCTCATGAGGACTCAGTGCTCAGGTGGTGGAGGAGGCACAAGAGTCACTTCGTCGTCTCCTTCTCGGACTGAAGGTTCGGGAGGTTGTCTGTCCCCAGGTATTCTCTTGAGCCCTTCTCCTCCTCCGTCGGCTTTCCTGTGCCTGAGCTGATCCTCGTTTAGTAGACAAAAATTTCTGGAGGTTTTCAAGAGAAAGCCAGTCAGGGAGCGCAATAGAGGGTATGTCCAGAAAGGTAAATAGATCCTCCAGTTCCTCTTTCTGCCAGAGATAGAACAGTTTAGTGCCCTTGCGGACGATCAGGTGAAACGGGTGACCCCATCTGTAGGATGCCCCACTTCTTTTATCTTAATGAGTAGAGGTCTCAGCTGACGTCTGAGGTATAAAGTGAGGCCAGATACATCCGGGTATAAACTTACTGAGGAGTCCTCAATCGTCACCTCGCCATGCGACCAGGCCGTTTTAAGTATACCTTCTTTATCCGTGTAATTATGTAGCTTACAGAGCACGTCTCTGGGATTATTCGGATCTATAGGGCCGGGTCGAGATACTCTGTGCACTCTGTCTACTTTATACGTAGTTTCCCGCGGCCGTCGGGTCACCTCATTAAATATGGAGAAAACAGTATCCAATAGAGTCTCGGTTGTAACTGACTCAGGAATCCCTTTCAGTCTCACATTGCTTCTACGTTCCCTATTCTCATGATCATCAGCTTGTAAGATGAAAGCCACAGTGTGTGAATGGGACCGTATAATCTCCCTTTCTAGTGCAGCCACCCTTGCTTCCGTAGTGTCCATGAAGACCTCAGCCTTGGAGGCCTTTAATTTGAGATCGTCAATGTCCTCCTTAATCACCCCCAGGGCTCTCTCCTGTGTGGCCTCCATCCGTGCCAGCATAGTATCTATTTCCTGTCTTGTTGGAAGTGCAGCAAACATATCTTTGATTTCCTGCATGTCAGTCTGAGGAGTGCTGGGCTGTGTATGTGATGAGGCCATCTCCGCAGTACTGCCTGCCCTGTTTACAGCTCCTTCTCTGCCGCCATCTTCCCCCACCTCTTCCTCCATATGGCCGGGGGTTCTCACCACCTGGGGCATAGGCGGTGGGGCACGTTTACCTGCCGCTTTCGTTCTTTCCGGCATCGGAGGGCTGCTGCCCGAGCCCTGGAGTTTAGGGCTCCTTTGTGGCTGTGGCTGGGGCTGGGGAGGAGACTGCTTCTGACCTGCTCCGGCCGCCATTACAGGCGCGCGCGCTTTCCTTCCCGCTCCTCCAAACATCTTGGCGATGGCTGCCTCTGGCTTCATCTTCACCGACTGCTGCGGGGGTGCAGACTGCTCCTCCGGTTTCCTCCTCCGTGACATCCGGCGGTTATGATAGCGGGAATGCGGGTATTATACCTCGGGTCTGCAGAGCACACAGAAAGTGCGTCTTCACACCGCCATGCTCAGGCCACGCCCCCCATTTTGACATCCTTGATGAAATGTCATACGTCTAGATATCGTGGACGTCGCACCAACGATGTATTGAGGAGGTATTGTTCGCACAACCCAGCGAACAATACTTGTTCATTGATGTGAATGTGTGAATTCGTGAACCACATTGTTATCGCGGTGTCACACAGAATGATGCAGCAGGTTGGCTGATCGTGGATTGTCTGATTTGAGAACATGTTCTCAAATCTGCGATCAACGATCCAACGATTTATCATAGTCGTATCGCGGTATTACACGCAACGACATACTAACGATGTCGTTTGAACGACTCCAAACCCGTGATATTTCAGTGATATCGTTCATGATATCGTACCGTGTATCGGGGACTTAATACTAACTCAAACCAGTTTACTTCTTCCCTATCTGTTATTACCATATCAATTGTCCAGTTTCAGTTTTCCCGAATTACACTGGATATTAGATAGCAAGCACTATTCAGTATGATAAATGGCTACACTATATTTTTGCTATCCTCTTGACTACAGACATTCATCAAAAAGGGTTTCCATTTTCTAAAAAATAAAATTCTGTCAATTTAGATTTACATTTCATCGCTTCTAATTTTTCTGTCTTGATAAGTTTTTTTAAGCTATTTATTAGTTTGCTGATTGGTGGGCTTTGGTTCATTATCCAATGCGTCAGTATTGTCTTTTTTGATAATATCGCTATGTCTCCTCTCTAAGAAATGATGGGAGTGCTGGTGTATCACGGTCCGCGCTGCTCCAGGGCTAAATAAAACTCACCAACGAGCCAGTCAACTTTTCATCCTTTTTATTCCTCCTTCTCCTACGCGTTTCAGCGCCACACGCGGCGCCTTCCTCAGGAATATCCCTGAGGAAGGCGCCGCGTGTGACGCTGAAACGCGTAGGAGAAGGAGGAATAAAAAGGATGAAAAGTTGACTGGCTCGTTGGTGAGTTTTATTTAGCCCTGGAGCAGCGCGGACCGTGATACACCAGCACTCCCATCATTTCTTTGATTGATACCACTATCCAGTGGTGGGTGGAGGTCCTGCAGCAGCTTGGAACATTGCTTCCTAAACGCCTTCAAACCAGTTGTGGGGATCACAACTGGAACAGGTGAGCAGCTTCATAGCACCACCACATTACATCAGTGTCACTAGTGATAGGGCACTATTGCGCCTCTTGTCCCCCTCCCTATTTTATATTTTACAGTATTTCTCCTCTCTGTCACGTTGCCGTCGAACTGTTATGCCTGCCCCGGACACTAGGCGGCGGCCCGATTCCTTCGGCTAGTGGTGTCGGTGATAGGAGGGCCATGTCCTTATCGGGACCTGCTGGTTTGGTTCCTACCTCTGTCACTGGGCAACAGGGTTTTGCAGCCAGCAGCTGCTTGTTTTACCTGCGCAGGCAATAGAAAATACAGCGAAGCCCTACACATTTTTTACCAGGAAATTAAACAGTTTATTAATAAAAAATAAACACAGAAACAGGTTTTTTAGTAAAAATATAATTACATATATTACACACAGGGAGGAGAGAGCACAGGGGGAAGACAGTTCATTGGAGAGAGCACATGAGGGGAGAGAGAAGTGCACACAGGGGAGAGATGGCCCCTAGAGCCTGCCCCCACTGTGACATCCCTGCTCTCCCGATGTGATAGCATCGGGCATCATTCTAGTATGGAATAAAGAGAAATGTCACATGAAAAAAGAATTAATCACACTTACTGAAATTTATTTAATACTTTGTACAAAAGCCTGTGTCATGATGACAGATTCAAGATGCCACCTGTATGTAGAAACTAGTCGCATTCATAGTTCAGGGTGTTATTTTGGTCGATTCTTCCCCACAGACACTTTTCAAATCCTGAAGGGTCCATGGGCTCCTTCTATGAACTCTTCAATACATTTTCTATTAGTTTCAGGTCAGGTGAGTGCCTCTTTTAAATATCGGAGAACTCTTTTAACGGCGTTCCAGTCCTTTTGGTGCGGTTTCTCCACATATCTGCACAATATTCCAACTGCTGTCGTAATATCTGGTCGAGTCATAGTCGATATGTATAGAAGTGCCCCCACTGCCTGTCGATATTTCTCATTGTTAGGCAACAGGTCATCTTCTTCCAGTTTCAGGTAGGATGATTCCATTGGCGTCGATACACCTTTGGCTTCTGTCATTCCAAACTGATTCAAAATTGAATACATTTTTGCACTTTGATTTAGAAGAAAACTTCAATCTTCCTCTCTATAGATATGGATTCCTAGATAATAATGTTACATTTCAAAGGTCTTTTGTTTCAAAATGCTGGTTAAACATCTTAGTAATTTTCCCAATTTCGGCTTCTTTTTGATGAACTACAATTACATCGTCCACATATAAGAGAATATACATTAATTACGTCGATGTAATTAAAAACGACGAATAGGTGTGTACTAGGATCTAGCAATGGTGTCCAAGTGTGGTTACCAAACTAAAGAAAATTACACCTAGGACATATAAATCCACACACATCACACCATTTCTTTAGGGCATAGTGTTAGGACTTGGCAGTAGAGACTCCTTGAAGTGGATGCGAAGCTTAATCCTTAGTGGCTACTAATGAGACTAAGTTCTCCGGTTTTCATGTATAGCACAGGGCAGTTTCTGCATTTCACAATTGCATTATACCCATAAGATCTTCGTCTTGTTGGTGCCACTCATTCATCCACTTTAATCATTAATATAGTAGTGTCGCGGCGGTTCACTAATCTGTAAATATATAATTTTTTCTGCCAGCACCTACACCTGTGGTAGATGCCAGTCTTAACCTTATTTTTATCTACCTTAGAAGAGAACCTTCTTGCCTTGAACAAGCAATTAACCCCTTGGTCGTTCACTCCTTTTCCCAAGCCCAGGGTGGTCCCAGTTTCTCTCCCCTTGGGTCTTAAACCTGAAACTCCAAAACCTATGATGAATCATAACTTTTCAACACGAGGTCAGAGGGAGGCATTTTTGCATTATCAGACCCATCTGCTTGGTAATCACACACAGCTACCTTTGGGTCTCATTCCCAAGGTCTCAAAATGTAACCGATATATGGCTAGGACATACAATAACTCCATGATACCTTATAAAATTGTGTCTTGGGTAGATTTGTCAAAGCAGCTAAGCAGCTTGGGCTCCTAGCAGTGGATTGTCCTCCCATAAGGACCTGGTCCCAGCGAGGCTGCGAGGGGTATGAGTTTTCCCATTGGAGCTTTTGAAGCTGGATACCTGCTGAGCTAGGAGTCCTGTGTCAGCTTCACATTTTGAAGACTGTCTCTAATTTTGGACCAGATATGATACAATTGATTGTCACGAAATCATAGCCTTTATATTATTCAGAGATTGCAGCCGATTTTTATGAAGAATGTCTCAATTGATTTGTCCACTCATCCTTCATTTAATCATATGAAGTTGTATGAAGTATGCTGAAAAATATCCCCACACTATTATATTTCCCACCTCCAAAATCACTGTTGGTATTGTGTTTTTGAGGTTATATGCAGTGCCTTTTGGCCTCCAAACATGGTGTGTTTTATGGCATCCAAGGACGTCAATTTTGGTCTAGTCTTACCAGATTACATTCACCCAGTATTTTACAGGCTTGTCTAAATGATGCTGAGGAAACTTTAAGTGCACTGTTCAGCAAAGGAGTCTTGCATGGTTAGCGTGCATACAGGCCATGGAGGCTGAGTGCATTACTTATGTTCTTTGAAACAATTGTACCTGCAGAATCCAGGTCTTTCCGTAGCTCTCCACAGGTGGTTCTTGGTTTTTGGACAACTCTTCTGATAATTCTTTTCACTCCTCAGTCTGAAATCTTGCAGGCAGCACCTGGTTGAAGCTGGGTTATCATGAAATTATGTTCTTTCACATACAGATTATGGCCCCAACAATGCTCACTGAAACATTCAGTATTTTAGAAATTCTCCTGTAACCAATGCCATCACTATGTTTTGCAACAATAAAGTTGCAAAGATCTTGAGACAGCTCACTCATTTTACCCATCATGAGATGTTTCTTGTGTGTCACCTTAGTACGTATTTCACCCATTGTATATCCAGCCTCAGCTACAAGTGACATTGCACTCTGTTATACGTAGTTATTCAGCGTCACCTTTGTCACGTCAGTGGATCATGTTGGTGGGAATTTTTGGCTCTTACTCATAGGTGCACTTCAATGAATTACCAGGATGGTGTCAACAGGGGCCTTCAGGAGGCCTATGGCTGCCATAAAAACTCAGCAGCTCCCAGTTGATGACACGAACATGCCACTTTGATCGCATTACTTAAGGGGGCCTGACAGGAGTACTATGCTGCACAAACGCTGTCATGTTTCAGAGTAAACATACTTTGAAAACCTGGCAGAGACAATATATCTGATGAGTAGTACAGGTCCTCAGCAGGTTAACTAATACAGTAGATGTCTCCCTATTTGTATAAAGCGTGACCTGTCAGTCAGAGGGAGCAACGTGAGAAAAAGCCACTAATGACCTACCTTGGTCTAGTTATCCAAAATGTTTGGTAACTTGCATTCTTTTCAGAGTATGTTTTTTTATTTTTTAAACATGGCAATTTTTCAGAGTAGATCAGCTTTATTAATGCAGCCTATAGCTCATTCATGCTGTTCAGGGCTCAGGCTGGCTTCACACTGCGGTCAGGTCAGATCAGGTCAGGTTTTGTGTGCCAAAACCAGGAGTGACTCCAAAACCTAGAACAGGTGTCAATCTTCCAATTATACTTTTTCTCTGCAAGTTCCTCTCCTGGTTTTGAAACACAAAACCTGACCTGATCTGACCTGACCGCAGTGTGAAGCCAGCCTCAGGCACCTTGAATGTCTAATGCCCCATTCACACACTGCTTTTTTTGCTGCGTATTTTTAAGAACTAGATCATCACAAACCAGGAGTAAGTGATTAAACATATAAGTGGAGCACTTGTTTCTATTAGACATTTCCTCTGAGTGGGCCACTCCCTGTTTTGATTGTTCCACTCCTGGCTTTTTTTGAGCTTGTGAGTAAAAATATGCAGCAAAAAAAGCAGTGTGTGAATGGGGCCTTATAAAACACATTTGCTTTAAATGTTGCTGTCATAGATTTAGTGGTATTTTTAAAAAGCTTGGTTTGCTTGATAAATTAAAAAAAAATCACCAAGGATGCGTTCCCACAATGAGATTTTGGTGAGTTTTTGATGTTGCAGAATTTCTGCCGCATTTCTGCACAATGTTTGTAAATTTGATTACTTGCATTTTTTTCCATGCATTTTTATGTTGTTATTCTGCGGTTTTGTTTCTAGTTGCTATTTCATACTGAAAATTAGCCATGTAAAACATCCATTGCACCTAGCAGGAGGCTGTCAGCTCCTCTGAGAGGTAATACAAGTGTCTGAATACCGATGCTCAATCTCCTGCAACCAACCAAAGCTATGGGGGCGGTTGTGGCACCTGAATCCAGCCATGCTATGGGGGAGGTGACTGGTGGTATTTATAGACACAAGGTTATCATTGGGCATCAGTCATCCAGGCACGTGTGACGCAAAGTGTCACATTGCAGCCTATTGGTCACACCCTGCTATTAGATCAGATGGGCTGCACCGCACTATGTATATGCATCACAAATGACCGATGCCCCCCAGAGGGCTCAGGCACATACTTGCAAAAGATAAAAAGGTGCAATATAACACTAAAAGATGAAGATGTGAGGTGTTTGTGGATATTTGGCCAAATACGTAAGCTCGTAACCCACGTCAAGGGCCCTCACGCTTACGAGTCCTAACCATAAATTTGTTTAGTGGTGAACCACCAAACATTCAGAAAAAATCACCAAAAGGGGACATAAATTCAGAAAAACTCACTGAAAATTAGCCATGTAAAACATCCATTCCACCTAGCAGGAGGCTGTCAGCTCCTCTGAGAGGTAACACAAGTGTCTGAATACCCATGCTCAATCTCCTGCAACCAACCAAAGTTATGGGGGCGGTTGTGGCACCTGTGTCCAGCCATGCTATGGTGGAGATGACTGGTTGCAGGAAATTGAGCATCGGTATTCAGACACTTGTGTTACCTCTCAGAGGAGCTGACAGCCTCCTGCTAGGTGCAATGGATGTTTTACATGGCTAATTTTCGGTGAGTTGTTCTGAATTTATGTCCCCTTTCGGTGATTTTTGCTATTTCATTTTGTAAAGCACTACTTCAGATTTTTTTTTTTTTGCACTGCTGTAGTAGTGCTTTAAATCTAAGTCCCCTGACCCTGTCTGACACCCACCTTGCTCAAGCTTCACCTATTTGGCAACTTTCACATTTGCGATTAGTGACCTTCGTGGCAGATCCAGCAGCTTGCGGCATCTGCCATGTTATAGCTCGCTTACGACAAGTCAGAGGCAATCCCCAATTACTCTCTGGGGGACTTGCGGTCAGAAGCGACAAGTGCGGTTTTGCCGAATCTGGCACTTGTGGCAAGTAAAAAAAAACGTGGCTAGCAGTGTATTTTTTGTGCTGCTGCAAGTGCCAGATCTGGCAAAACTGCACTTGCTGCACCTGACCGCAAGTTTCATAGAGAATGAATAGGGCTTGATGCAAGTGAGCCGTTACTTGGTATATGTTGCAAAATCTGCCGGATCTGCCCCGAATGGCACTAATGGCAGATGTGAAAGCAGCTGCTTCGCTCGGTCTGTGTGGATTTGTGATCTGCGGTCACCTTCAGTGTTTCATGGAGGGCGTAGGAAGTCACAAATAAATACATCTCTATGAGAACCTCGTTCTGGCCTACTTCTGGCACTCATAGAGAGGTACTGAGCTTTTGTGATGTGACTTTTAACTTTCAGTCAGTCAGAAGTTATGGGCATTAGATGGTGCCTAGGGATTGCTGGGGCATCGGTAAGAGGTGAAATATTGGAAGGTAAGTATATGACCAGTGGCAAGAGGCTTATGTTTAAAAAGCCACTCCAGCACTAAAAAAATGCTGTTCTGGTGGGCAGCATGGTGGCTCAAGTGGTTAGCACTGTAGCCTTTGCAGCGCTGGGGTCTTGAGGTCCTGGGTTCAATTCCCACTAAGGACAACATCTGCAAGGAGTTTGTATGTTCTCCCCATGTTTGTGTGGGTTTCCTCCAGGCACTCCAGTTTCCTCCCACATTGTAATGACATACTGATAGGATGTTTAGATTGTGAGCTCCAAGAGAGACAGCATTACTCATGTATGTAAAGTGCTATGGAATTAATAGTGCTATATAAATGAACAAATATTATTATTATTATTTAAATAAAGCTGCATTGTTTTAGATACTTCATGTATTTTTGCTTTGACAAAACGTCATACATTTCTGGAGAGGAAATGCACTAAAAATGCATTTTTTACCTCTGGATTTTGGGCATCAAATGCAAGTCTATGGAGAAAATCAGCACTAAAAGTTCACATACCTACGAGAGAAATTTACATGTTGTGAATTTGAAACAAGCACCGCCAGTCAGTTTTTGAATGAAAAAAAGCAAAGTGGGCATGAAATTTCTATAAATCCCGTCCACTTTGCTGACACTGTAAGACACTTCTTTTTTTGATGCAGTCAAAATATATAGCATGAATAGGTCACTAAAATCTCATTGTGGGCACACAGTCTCTAATACTGTTTGAGTATGGTAGTTGTAGACTTATTTGATGAAAGGGATAAAAATAAAGCAGGTTATCATTTGTGCCTGGGTTGGAAAGTAAATAGGACACCACACCCAGCCCCAGGGTAACACGAAAATATTATGGTAAGTGTCATAATGATTGCTACCTTTGTAATATTAAAGACACATAAAACTCAAAATGACATTTTCTTTAGACTTTATATGTAATACAGCATAGGGTCCATGTACAACCATGGCAGAAGATGCGGGAGCATCCAGTTTCATCAGATTGTGTATTTTTTTTGACAGATTCATTGACAATGCTTTTTTTTTGGTAAACATCCCCTGTTGGGCGTGTCATATGAAAATTGTATACAGTGGCTACAGAAAGTATTCAGACCCCTTTACATTTTTCACTCTTTGTTTCATTGCAGCCATTTGGTAAATTCAAAAAAGTTCATTTTTTCTCATTGAGGTACACTCTGCACCCCATTTTGACTAAAAAAAACAGAAATGTAGACATTTTTACAAATTTATCAAAAAAGAAAAACTAAAATATCACATGGTCATAAATCTTCAGACCCCTTGCTCATTATTGAGTAGAAGTACCCTTTTGAGCTAGTACAGCCATGAGTCTTCTTGGGAATGATGCAACAAGTTTTTCACACCTGGATTTGGGGATCCTCTGCCATTCTTCCTTGCAGATCCCCTACAGTTCCGTCAGGTTGGATGGTGAACGTTGATGGACAGCCATTTTCAGGTCTCTCCAGAGATGCTCAATTGGGTTTAGCTTAGGGCTCTGGCTGGGACAGTCCAGAATAATTACAGAGTTCTGAAGCCACTCCTTTGTTATTTTAGCTGTGTGCTTAGGGTAATTGTCTTGTTGGACGGTGAATCTTCGGCCAAGTCTGAGATCCAGAGCACTCTGGAGCAGGTTCTCATCCAGGATATCGCTGTACTTGGCCGCATTCATGTTTCCTTAAATTGCAACCAGTCGGCCTATCCCTACAGCTGAAAAACACCCCCACAGCATGATGCTGCCACCACCATGTTTCACTGTTGGGATTGTATTGTTTTACCAAAAAAAAGGCACGGGTTAGAAAAGACCGGGATCTGGGGAAGGACACTCAAAGTAGTAAAAGGGTGTCAACAGTAAGCTATAACAAAAGGACAAGGTTTAAAAACAATTAAAAACAGTGTATACCACTATAACAAGGAAGACCTAGCCCCACTCGCAGGTGGTAATATTAATATATATGTATATCATAGCTCACAGCCGTGATGCTAATTCAGATGGTGGTAAAGGCACAAAGAACATCAATAGTCCTGAACAGGGCTTTGTGACAAGCACTGTGCACTATATGTGTACAGAGAATAAACACTATTTAAGGGCACAAAAACAATCGATAGTCCTATGCAGGGCTCTTAAACAAACACGGTGCAATGATTTGGCACAGAAAGAGTGATTGTCAAATAATCAAATAATACCCATCAGTATAACAACATTGTACACTGGACCTGGGTTCCAGAAATTTATCAAGGAACCTACAACACTAGAATGAGGAAAATTTTTACTTTAAGTAGATTAGATATCCAGAGGTTGAAGGGTCCAGAAAGTACAGAAGTAGTGGGTTAGTATAGCACAAAGATGCTTACAGGTATGATAACGTGTCATGAAAAGGAGATCTTAGTTCAAGCCCTGCAAAAAACGCACAATCATGTATCAAAATAAAAGAAGCTGTGCAGCTGTAAGAAGCTACACACAATCTATAAGTGGCCCATAGCCCTGGTATGATACTTTACCACCGCTGTATTGGAGAATGAGCGTTGTTTAGGACATAGGTAATGAGGGCAGGTGATGAGCAGTGCCTGGTTTTCTCCACACATACCGCTTAGAATTATTACCAAAAAGTTCTATCTTCATCTCATCAGACCAGAGAATCTTATTTCTCATAGTCTGGGAGTCCTTCATGTGTTTTCTTGCAAACTTTAAGCGCGCTTTCATATGTGTTGCACTGAGGAGAGGTTTCCGTCAGGCCACTCTGCCATAAAGGCCTGACTGGTGGAGGGCTGCAGTAATAGTTGAATTTGTGGAACTTTCTCCCATCTCCCTACTGCATCTCTGGAGCTCAGCCACAGTGATCTTGGGGTTCTTTTTTACCTATCTCACCAATGCTCTTCTCCCACAATTGCTGAGTTTGGCTGGACGGTGAAGTCTAGGAAGACTTCTGGTGGTCCCAAATTTCTTCCATTTAAGGATTATGGAGACAACTGTGTTCTTATGAACCGTGAGTACTGCAGAAATTCTTTTGTAACCTTGGCCAGATCTGTGCCTTGCCACATTTCTGAAACTGAGCTCATTGGGCAGTTCCTTTGACCTCATGATTCTTATTTGGTCTGACATGCACTGTGAGCTGTGAGGTATTGTATATACAAAGAAAAAAGGGGAGACAAAGAGGCGCTAATGGGTCTTATTGTTTTACGGATAAGGTAGTACCGTCATAGGTGTATGTGCTTCTCACCTGATCCAGTTGTGTTTCCTCACAACTGGTAAATTAGCTTAGACAGCTGCTGCTGGATCCGCATTCCCACGTAACAGTGGTGATGTATCCAAGAAAAAGACCAGAGAGAGATCGTGCTTTAGTGATCCGCGCTGCTGTCCCATTTTATTTTTATACTTTCATCTATTTCAGCCATTTATAAATGCCACACATGTGTGTCTATGTACCAAGAATTCCCATAACAAGATAATATAAAATAAAAATTCGGTTGCGCCACACTGTTTACTAAAGGCAGAATCTCCGTTATATTAATTCCTCACTCACCTTGTCTGGTTGTGCCGTCTCTGCACAACCAGATAGTAGGCTCAGTGATGAGGAAGGGATCCGAGACCTTTGCTCGCCGGTTCCTGGTTCCAGAATGAGCGCCCAGCTCCAGCTCGCTTCTCCGGGTCCCGTGATCAATCACGTGTCTATTGTGTCAGCCAGGTCCTTGTGTACAAAGCTGCTCTCTTCCACCACACTCCCCATAGGGAGGATAAAGTAAGGAACAATACAGAAATGGTGGTATTTAGATTATGAGCGCTATATAGCTGGCAGTGTCCTTGTATAGCGCTCATAATCTAAATACCACCATTTCTGTATTGTTCATAACAAGATAATAGAAATATAATATATCCAGATTGGTTCATTTTTCCATAATCCAAATTAAGATTACATCAATATGAGATTGCATTTTATAACTGGGGTAACACACATGTTCCCAATTCGTTGACAAAAATGCACACTAAAGCACAATAGCACAGCAGTTTAGATCACTGAATATCATATCTCGATTGGATCAATCCTCTTGTCACCAGGTTCTAATACATATAGTGAAACATTGTTTAAGGGCCACTTTACACACACCAACTTATCTGTCCAACTTCTGAACAATTTACTGGTTGCAGTGAAATCAACGACACATTGTTCCATTTTGTGACTGGGTACAATGGAACAATGTGTCCATGATTTCACTGCAACCAGCAAATTGGTCAGAAGTTGGACAGATAAGTTGGTGTGTGTAAAGTGGCCATTACACTATTTCATTTCTGTTTTTTTCAGTCAAGATGGGGTGCAGGGTATATATTAATGAGAAAAAAAATGAACTTTTTTAAATTTACCAAATGGCTGCAATGATACAAACAGTGATAATTGAAGGGGTCTGAATACTTTCTGTACCCACTGTATATAGAGTGTTGTACTTAAATCCCCATGCCCAGCTATAAAAAGGCAATGTCACATGCTGCATTCTGTCAGTATGTGGATGCCTCCTATGAACTTGCACGTTTGGTAGCTGTTGCCTATGATCAGAAATGTAGAAGAAGACCATGGCAGTGCCGATATTGGTTAACTTCTCAAACAGAGACATGGGGAGTTTTTCAACCTTGTGCCTGGAGCTTCGCAGATACCATGCATGTTTCATGACTGTGTGTGGATGAGTGTTGCAAGTTTCGATGAGTTGGTGGAATGTGTCCGAGGATACATCAGTAGACAGGACTTGCCTTTACGCAGAGCGATTTCTCCTGAACAGGGTCTGTTGGTGACACTTAGGTAGTCAATGTTTGTATTACACAGTTTTTTGTTATAAATGTTCCCACTATTGCAAATGTCTACTAACATTTTATTTTTCTTTTGTGCAGATTCATTGCTACAGGAGAAACACG
Source organism: Allobates femoralis (assembly GCA_033576535.1). Taxonomy (NCBI): domain Eukaryota; kingdom Metazoa; phylum Chordata; class Amphibia; order Anura; family Aromobatidae; genus Allobates; species Allobates femoralis. The sequence goes on along the minus strand of JARQOC010000005.1, from coordinate 238,958,585 downwards.
ATCATCATTACACTTTCAGTTCCGCCTTGGAATATTGACCAATTTTGGGATTGTAACAGACACCTGCCAGGTTTAGTGGGAAGTTTTAACCCAATAATTCATCCCATTTTCCACAACACAAGACTAGATTGACACTGCGGACATATTTTAGGAGATCTGTCAATTTGCTAACTGTATTGGTGAAGTGGATGGGAAACATGTTCATATACTGAAACCTGGAGGAACTAGATCCAAATATTACAATTACAAGAAGTACTTCTCCATTGCTTTGATGGCTATTGCAGATGTAGAATAACGTTATGTAGCTGTGGACATTGGCGCTCATGGACCCTCAAATGACTCACAGGTCTTCAAACTTTCTGCTATGGGATGTCGAGTGTATGGCAACGATTTTGGATTTCCACCCTCAAGATCGCTCCCTGACACTGAAGGACCACCCATGCCTTTTGTTTTAGTTGTTGATTAAGCTTTCCAAATGTGTACTAACCTGTTGAAGCCATACTCCAGTCAAGGATTGAGTGCTACAAAATGGATATTCAATTACAGACTCACAAGGGCCAGAAGAACTGTGGAGTGTGCCTTTTGATCAGGGTCATTTGGATGTTTTTTGTTGTCATTATGATTTTAAAAGAGAAAACACAGTAGTTTGACAATAAATGACTTCACCCAACCACTAACCATAAGTGGAAAAATTGTTTTTTGTGTTATCATTCATATTCTCTGTAAAAAGACAAAGAAAGCAAAAAATCTGCCGGGATATGTAAACTTTTGAGCACAACTATTTATATCACTCTTTGGCACTGCCCAAGTGGTGGAAAAGCTAGTCGAGTGGCGTCGGCAGCGTCAGAGGGCTGGGATAGGGGAAAAACAGTGGGCCCTTCTTGTCCACTGCCACAGACCTGCAAACAAGGATGGTGCTGCACAGGTTTTTGTGTCACCTTGGCTGGTACTTGTCTCCAGGGTGCCGGTAGTTCCAGACTTGTGAGGCACCTTGCATTTTCATCCGGATCCGTCACTTCAGGCACCCGACAAAAACCGCTTCTGACTGCGGTTTTAAGACAAGCCTAAAGTGCCGGATTTGCCGGATCTGGATGAAAACGCAAGTCACCGCACATGTCCGGAACTCCCATACAAATGTATTAGACAAAGCGCAATGTTGCTGCATTGTTTTTTTTTTTTTTCAAAAAAGGCGGAATTCCGCCGAATTTGAAAAAACACAGATGTAAAAGTACCCTAATCCAGAGGTCCCCAACTCCTGGCCTCAAGGCCCACCAACAGTGCATGTTTTCAGGATTTACTTGGCATTTGACAATTGGAATCACCACCTGTGCAGAAGATTGAATTACCAACTGTCAAATTTCTAAGGAAATAATGAAAACCTGGACCGTTGGTGGGCCTTGAGGACTGGAGTTGGGGACCTCTGCGCCTAATCCTATTAACACAGAGATTATATTCCCTTTGAGACCAGGGGTATGAAGAATCAGCTTTAGGGCTCAGACACATGGGTGTTGAAATCAGATGAGTACATTGCGAGATAATTTCACAATGCACTCTGACCAATGTTAATCTACTATATAATTGTCTAGCGGCCAGTTCCGTCTGAGGCCGAAATCGCACTCCAGAGCTCATTGGTCGCCGGTAGCCGCGGCGGCCAATGAGTGCCGCATATGCACAATAGCTGCGTGTGGAAGTCCGCGGCTGGCGAACCGCTGACCTCTGTGCAGCAGTAGCTGAGCCGCGGCTACCTGCCACACAGAAGTCCGCGGCGAGCCACCCGGGAGTTGACCGGCGTCCCGAGCAGGATTCAAATCCCCCGCCAAGCTGCACTACGTCCCTGAATCAGTGAAGCGGTTCGGCTTGGCGTGTGGTTTTGAATGCGACCAATCAGCGGCGTGGCATTCAAATCACGCGCGAAGCTGTGGTCTGCGTTACTTATTGGTCGCCGCGGCGACCAATGAGAGACGCGGCATTCAAACCACACGCCAAGCTCAATCTGATTGGTCGCCTCGCTTAGCACCGACCAATCAGAGAAGCGGCGCGCGCCATGGCGCCATATTTAAAATACTCCGTGCGCTGCTCAGTGTATTTTAAATATGGCGCCAAGAAGCGCCGATTCTCTGATTGGTTGGCGCTGAACACGCTGACCAATCAGAGAAGCGGCACTCAAACCGTGTGCAAAGCCGCGCGCCGCGTCTCTCATTGGTCGCCGTAGCGGCCAGTGAAAGATGCGGAATCCAAACCGCAGCGACCAATCAGAAAATTAGCGCGGCTTGGCGGGAAATATGAATCCCGCGCCGCTGATTGGCTGCCACTGTCAGCAGCGATGAATCAGCGGCGCGGGATTTATATTTCCCGCCAAGCCGCGCCGCTTCGCTGATTGGTTGCTGCGGCCGCTGTGACCAATCAGAGAAGTAGTGCGGCTTGGCGCTAGGTTTGAATTCCGCGTCTCTGATTGGTCGCTACGGTGACCAATGAGAGATGAGGCGCGCGGCTTGGCACGCGATTTGAATGCTGTGTCATAGTGTGATGCAGTTCACTCCTGTTTACAAGGCTGTCGGTTACAGTGACGCAGTTCAATCCTGTCTACAAGGCTGTCAGTCAGTGTGACAAACTTCTCTCCTGTCTACAAGGTCTGTCAGTGTCACGAATTTTACTCCTGTCTATAAGACTGTCAGTCAGTGTCACAAACTTTACACCTGTCTACAAGGCTGTCAGTCAGTGTGACGCAGTTCACTCCTGTCTACAAGGCTGTCAGTCAGTGTCACAAACTTCACTCCTGTCTACAAGGCTGTCAGTCAGTGTGACGAAGTTCACTCCTGGCTATAAGGCTGTCAGTCAGTGTGACGTCCTTCACTCCTGTCTATAAGGCTGTTAGTCATAGTGTGACAAACTTTACTCCTGTCTACAAGGTCTGTCAGTCAGTGTGAAGTCCTTCACTCCTGTCTACAAGGCTGTCAGTCATTGTGGCGAAGTTCACTCCTGTCTATAAGGCTGTCAGTCATAGTGTGCTGTTCTTCAGTCATATATACATATTCTAGAATACCCGATGTGTTACAATCGGGCCACCATCTAGTGAATAAATAAGAGCAGATGAACATTTGTCTTCATCTAGTTTCTCATCCAGATTCTGGATGAGTAAAAAGTAGGAACATGCTGCTACTGGATGCTTGTCTCATTCAAGACTCGCCAATGCAAGTCAATGGGTGTGGTAAAAAATCATACAACACAATGACAGCGTTTTTGCATGGTCTTTCCCATGCTGGAAAAAGTTACAATAGAATAGAAAGATAGATAGGAGAGATAAATATGAATGATCCGCGCAGATAGCCGCATCAGTAGCGTAGTAACTGAGTTAACTTGAAGACACCATTGCCATAGCAACTGCTATTAGCAGTTACTACGGCAATGGTGACCTTTACTATACCGCAAATTTCAGTGATCAGAGACCATGGGGAGCAGACATATTTTTCCTCCCTGCGGTCTCTGATGTAGCAGACTGCATGTGTCCAGGAAGAGACAACACGAGGATCATGGAGGTGTACGAGGTTGAAGGGTTAATAAAGATGGGGTCACTAAGTGTCTTTGTGTTTTTAGAAAAATATTGTAATCTGAGAGTCCTCAGTGGTTGATACTTTTTAATGTCTAACTGAAAAGGTGGTAAACACAGCAAGCTTTCGGGACACTATGGCCCCTTCGTCAGGCTGATAATGACACAAATTCTGAAGACACATGCATATATACATAAGCAGTGTTAGATGATGTAGTAAATACGACAGGTGACGTAAAGCAAAGTCAGGCTAGGGAGGGGGAGAGCTGAGCTGGGAGATAAAGTCAAAATTCTAAAATAAGAGGAACATATTGTATTATTGTTCTATGATTAGTGGCCTATGGAGACCTGAAGATTCTTCAGTGAGTTGTGGAAAGCAATAAATCGAAGCGAGACAGTTCACATAAGAAGTGTCAAAAGTTCATTGCCCTTCATTGCCCGATGTGTCGCTCCGGAAATAGCCTCACCTACAGCGGAACCAATCTTGCCTCATTCCCTCGCCGCTTCACATGACGTAATTGTGGCACCCCTGCGGGGGATTGCCACAGGATCCACCGGTGCAAGGAGGGAATTACACCTTGGTTCGCACAGCACACAACACCTTTCCACCCCAGACCTGAAGGGGGAGCTCTACTGGCTATCTTACCTTTAAGACATCCAGGCCTGAGGGGAGGAGTTAGTCAATCCCAGAAGTGAGTCTGCAGTGAGGAGAGAAGAAAGAGGAGATGGAGGAGCTGGTCGCTGGGAGAGATCCAGGACCAGGACCAGGGACCACTAAACGCTGTGTGCACCCTAGGAAAAGGGTCGGAGGCAAGTGGAGAAAGCAGGGAACTAAAAAAGGTAACCGGTTACTACAGCCCTTTAGTACACCCAGACACCAGAGTCCGACGCTGTAATCATTTATTGCTACAGCAAAAGCCAGGAGGTCTCAGGAGAAGTTCACCCCTGAAGAGAAGTAAGAGACGCTAAACTGACCAAGTATAGGATCAGGGGCCATAGGAGAAACAGGGACCTCACAGAAAGACCTCATTGTCAGTTTAGGTCAAAGCCCAGAGAGGGAGAAGAAGCGGTGGGTTCAGGCTCAGGCAGGACTCATCCCAAACCACAAAGTACAGACACGGAGGAGGCCTCATAACTTTCTATGGTGGAAGTCCCAAGTTTCACCGGGGACCTGGTTATTACTCTGGACTGTACCTGTTACCCTGTCACCAGTAAAACAGCAATCACTGTGTGTCTGTGTGCCTGTCTAACCGCCGCAATTCACTGCCTTGTCTGCAAAGACGCGACTATTACTCCCCTCATCCATCCCCGCTGCCCTGAGGAAAAGCTCCACCTGTGGGGAGCTGTACCACTCTCTGCTGCACCCACCACCTCAGCGGCCTGCTGCAGCGCTGGTATACCCGTTACCAGGTACCATAGGTGGCGTCACGTTAACAATTCCCTTTATCCCCCCCACCGTTCCCCGCCATTGAGGGTCCAGGGCACAGGACCGAGGATCGACCAGCCATGATCCCCCCCATCCCCTGTCGGCCGCCTCAATTCTGGCGTCACGAGCAGGATCCCGTGCCCGGTAAAACCGGATACTGTGTGCCAAGAACTGAACTTTATTAACTGTTTCTGAACTGTATAACCGGTCGCCATTACAGAAATTGAGCTGCGCCACAGTGCGGGTAGAAAAGAGCGGGAGGATAAGTCCCACCCCTTCACTCTGCCGGAGATCAACGAAGTGCAGCTCCCAGTTCCGGAAATACCCGAGGTGCTCCGCTCCTTCTGCAGAGCCGACTGGGAAAGTTTGTTTCATCTTACCGGTTGGCAGCGATTAACTAGGGGGGCCCAATCATGAGTGACTCGGACAATGTGCAGGTCCCTGACAGAAGGGATGCCCGGAACGCAGAACCCGGAGCAGCGGCCCAAATAATGCCTCTAATCTTGCCGTATATATCGGGTGCCAAATGGTTGCCAACGTATGAAGGCAAGCCCAGTACATTAGCAAAAGATGTGTGCAATGCTGGACTATGTATTAAAGCTCTTGCAAACTATGCTTGGAGCACCACCATCAAGCAAAATCCAACTAGCTGATAGCCCTGAGGATGTCCCAAGGATGCAGACTAAGAACAAATTGCCCGTGCAGGGGACCATTCCAACGCAGAGCCAGGGATTACATGGATTCTTCAGGACAACCCATCTGCCTACGATGCAACAATCCAGGCCACTTCGCAAGAGGGTGTCCTTTAAACACGAGATTCCTGGGCCCGAGGGCCAGCCCCCAGGAGTAGGGTAACTGCGCCGATGTAGACTAGTATATGTAATTACCGTATATACTCGCGTATAAGCCGAGTTTTTCAGCCCAAAAATTGGGCTGAAAAGTCCCCCCTCGGCTTATACGCGAGTACACAGGCCGCCCGCCCGCCACCATCAGTATACATGTGCAATAGTAAGCAAGTCAATCAGGGCACTTAGCGGGGCCAAGGTCACGGTTGAATTCCCTTCCAGGAATGGCGAATTCCCACCGGGGGTGCACAGCCAAAGTACCAGCAATAGCAAATAAAAAAGGAGAAGGGCGGCACTCACCGGGTAAACGAGATGGTCTCTTTATTCCAAATATCGGAAACAAACAGGGTGCAGGGAGGGGCAAGAGGAGCCGCCGGACTACGGCACCGTTTCGCGACACGTGTCGCTTCTATGGGTCCAGGCACCATCGGTCGCCCAGGCAATGACGTCATTGCCTGTGACAGAGGAGGAAGACGGAAGAAGATGGAGGAGCGCGGTGCAGAGCGGGGACGGCGGCGGTCACGAGTGTAAGTATAATGCTTTTACATTTACAGGTTTGGCCTGCAAGGGGGGCCCTGGATACTGATGGGGGGGGGGGGGCACATGTATACTGATGGTGGCTGGCGGGCGGGCGGCCTGTATACCCGTGGGGCTGCTGCTATATATAACACTGGGGCTGCTGCTATATATACACCACTGGGGCTGCTGCTATATATACACCACTGGGGCTGCTGCTATATATACACCACTGGGGCTGCTGCTATATATACACCACTGGGGCTGCTGCTATATATACACCACTGGGGCTGCTGCTATATATACCACTGGGGCTGCTGCAGTAACACTGCTGGGGCCTGTATATGCCATTGGGAGGCCTGTATACCACACTGCTGGGGGCTGTATACCTGTGCTGAGGTCCACCCTCGGCTTATACACGAGTCAATAGGTTTTCCCAGGTTTTGGGAGCAAAAGTAGGGGGGTCGGCTTATACACGGGTCGGCTTATACACGAGTATATACGGTATGCTTTCGTTTGCAACTTTACAATAAATGCACATCCCGGACGGGAAGAATTCAAGTATACCTGTTGTTATTAAAAATGTTATTAATGCTAATGTACAGAAAAGGGTAAACAGTAGGTAAAAACAACCCAGACCAGGTACACAACACCAGTAAGAGGGGTGAGAGGAGTTGGCGTCAGGAGCTGTCTCGGGAGAGCAAAATCTTGGCCAATAGGTGACCCCAGGGCAAGGAGGCCTACAGCGCTTATGACCCAGTAGAGACCCCTGCAGTACCTAGGACTCCTACGTCAAGGCACCCGTATTGATTGTTGTTGTGTTGTTGAACTTTAAGCCACAGAGACTTAACCTGTTGGACTTTTGAATGTTTCGCTTTTCTTTTTTCCAAAAATGGACCATAGCCACAGGACTGGTAGTGGCAAACACCTGTTTAAACACCCTTTTAAACAGCCTGCAGCGGATGGACTAGCGCTGTATGGACTGGTTACCCGTTTTTCTTATTTATACCTGGTTTTTGTAAATTTTTCAATTTTAAGACTCTGTTCAAATTCAAATGTAAATAGTTATGTTATTGACTCACCGTTGCCGGATGCTCACGTCTCAGGTGATGATTCCCTCGTCACGGTTCCGCGCCTGAGGCTGTGGGGCTGGTGGTCAGATCAAAAGGGATTAAAGGATGGGGGTTGTTTCTTGATTGTCGTGACGCCACCTGTGGGAGTTTGGTGAATGCATAGGCGCTGCTTGGGCCTCTGCGGGATGTGCGGCAGCTAGATGGGATGCTCCCCACAGGATGAGCAGGAGTCCCCGGGGCCAGGAGCTACGCTGGATGGAATATGGCAGCTCAGTTGTTTTTATGAGCAATGGTTAACGACAGTTCTGGAAGAAATGCGCTGACACAATGCTTCTCTGTAACGGGTCTTTACTGTAACAAATGGTGTGGTACACGGCATACAGTCTTTAGGTAACAGACCAGGTGGTCCCAGCGATGAATGACTTAGTTCAGAGCTCCACGGTGTTCTTCCTTTATCTACGCGTTCTACTCTAGTTGCCTTGATGGCTTAGTGCACCGGATCGGGTACTGGGCAGACTTCAGCTTGGCCACGTTAACCAGGGAAGAGTCCTTAGGCCCAATGTAGGTACCTCGCCGGTAAGACTGCTGATTTAGGACTGTAGTGAGGCGCTCCTAAAAAGCCACTCCGTCACTCCGGTTTGCAGAACAGCGGTGGGCGTCTGTTTGCCTCGGAACCGGTGTCCGGTGAGATTGGGCATGGGTGTCTTTTACCCGTTGCTTAGTTGCTGTTGTTGCCCGTGTTCCAGTCTGAGTCACCGCTTCATGGTGCTCTGCCGGTAAAGTTCAGTACCAGGGCTGCACGGCACTGTGCAAGTCCCTGTTCCTTCTTTCCTTCTCCTCCGACCACTTCTCCTACGTTTCTAACTTTCCCCACACACACTACACCTACACTCCTCCCTCCAGGACCTGATTGGCCCTCTACTTCTAGGTGGTGCATGTGGTATGTGGAGCTCTGGGTTTAACCATTTCATCACTGAGATGGAAGAAATTACATCTTCAGTCAGGGATGCAATTCCTTCCTGTGACGCACTCGTTGCGGGGCGCCACATTATTGTTATAAAAAAATGTTTCAGTCCCGGAGAATTGTATTTAACTAGGGGAAAATGTGGCACCCCTGCGGGGGATTGCCACAGGATCCACTGGTGCAAGGAGGGAATTACACCTTGGTTCTCACAGCACACAACACCTTTCCACCCCAGACTTGAAGGGGGAGCTCTACAGGCTGCCTTAAGCCAGTTCCCCTTTAAGACATCCAGGCCTGAGGGAAGGAGTTAGTCAGTCCCAGAAGTGAGTCTGCAGTGAGGAGAGTAGAAAGAGGAGATGGAGGAGCTGGTCGCTGGGAGAGATCCAGGCCCAGGACCAGGACCACTGACCACTGTGTGCAACCTAGGAAAAGGGTCGGAGGCAAGTAGAGAAAGCAGGAAACTAAGAAAGGGAACCGGTTACTACAGCCCTTTAGTACACCCGGACACCAGAGTCCGATACTGTAATCATTTATTGCTACAGCAAAAGCCCAGAGGTCTCAGGAAAAGTTCACCCCTGAAGAGAACAAGTAAGAGATGCTAAACTGACCAAGTATAGGACCAGGGGCCATAGGAGAAACAGGGACCTCACAGAAGGACCTCATTGTCAGTTTAGGACAAAGCCCAGAGAGGGAGAAGAAGCGGTGGGTTCAGGCTCAGGCAGGACTCATCCCAAACCACAATGCACAGGCACGGAGGAGGCCTCATATATTTCTATGGTGGAAGTCCCAAGTTGCACCGCGGACCTGGTTATTACTCTGGACTATACCTGTTACCCTGTCACCAGTAAAAGGTACCGAAACAACAATCACTGTGTGTCTGTGTGCCTGTCTAACCGCCGCAATTCACTGCCTTGTCTGCAAAGACGCGACTACTACTCCACTTATCCATCCCCGCTGCCCGGAGGAAAAGCTCCACCTGTGGGGAGCTGTACCACATTCTGCTGCACCCACCATCACCTAAGCGGCCGGCTGCAGCGCTGGTATACCCGTTACCAGGTACCATAGGTGGCGTCACGTTAACAATTCCCTTTATCCCCCCACCGTTCCCCGCCATTGAGGGTCCAGGGCACGGGACCGGGGATCAACCAGCCGTGATCCCCCCCATCGAAGCCGCCATCAGCCCCGGTTTCCGAGTGCTCCATCCCCTGTCGACCGCCTCACAATTCAAAAGGCAATGTGGGCGTACATGTTCAGCGCGGCGAGGAGATATGCGTGCCACAGTGGTTTACACCGCGCCCTATACGCGCTCATTTGACAACACAACAGCATTACGATTGGACAGCCTGCTCTGGAAGGCTGGACAATACATGACGCCATTGTCTGTCGGAATTTGGCATAAATACACACTCGAGTCGTCAATTGTGGCTCCTGCAACACACTTTCAAGGCGCAAAAATGTCGCACAGGAGCAGTCTTGTGTGTTACAGTGGATTACAGTACCAATGGCTAGGTGTGCGTCTGTAGGTGATTGCAGTAACCTCCAAAAACTATGGACATATGTACCAGCATTGGTACACACCATGGCAGAGCTGCCATGGCTGAACGGAACTATGTGTGTGCATACATTTTTTTGGCGTGTCTGTACTGAAGTGTACCTACATCCCCCACAAACACCATTGCATTCTCCATGTGTTGGACACGGTCCCATGTGCCCAAACACATCATAATGGACATGTACACACAGTCACGGCATACAGTGTGGCCCAAAGGGCTGGACCTGTGTCCTGGACATTAGCACACAATGCTGCACGGACCCATCAATACCATTTAACGTATCACATACCTCTGTGCACAGCATAAAGCTATGTGCAACTGCCCTGTATAGAAAAGTAACGACTCACACAGGGTTTTTTTTGGCTTTGGGTAAATATGTTATTATTAAACAAGTAAATGTATTTAAGCAATACAGTTATTGTATTACAGATACAATATTCAATGTTCACAAAATCTGAACACTAGTATGCTTAGCACATAACGCTTTTTCATTATGATATAGTGGATAGATTTATCTATGTTTTAAAGTTTTGTCTTTATAACAAAATAAATGTTGTATGGAAGAACTCAAAATGCAACATGTATGTAATTATTTACAAATATAATCTACAAATCTAGGATTTTATCAAGCAGTCATGCTGATCTTATTTATCTTAATAAAATCTTTAGTAGGTAGTCTTGACCTACACTTAAGCCTTTAGCCGCCCAGGGGGGTGGGGAAAGGGGAAAATAGGAGAAAGGCTGCCTTCACACTGGCGTTCCCCTCCGCAGCGTTCTGCGGAGGGGAATCGGCATGTGTGCGCAGCCACCGCAAGCCCCTATGTTTAGAATGGTGACACAAGGACTGTGCGCACCCATTCACTCCCATATGTGATCTGTGCGCAGGCGGATGCCTGCGCACAAATCACACACTCCCGCCCGCACCAGGGTCGCAACATGTCACATGTCGCCTGGTGCCGACGAGAGTGTGTGATCTGTGCGCAGGCATCCGCCTGCGCACAGATCACATATGGGAGTGCATGGGTGCGCACGGTCCTGCGCTGTCAAGCGCAGCACCGTGCGCTCCCATTATAAGGATAGGAGCTCGCGGCCGCTGCGGTCACATTGCGGACCCCTCCGCAGAACGCTGCGGAGGGGTCCGCAAATGTGAACCCAGCCAAAGAAAGGAGAAAGAGAGTAAAGATAATAAAGAAATCAGACCCTAATGACATGGCTGTTGAGACTTGGAGAGTGGAGTGTTTAAAATCTGACATGAATAATTAAAGGGGTAACGCTCAATTCAGGAAAATAGCTCATTATAATTAGTGGCATCTCTGAATTAGATCCAATCGGACCAGGTGATAGTAAATGCATTCGTTGTCTGTAGAATCCCAGCTGAAATCTCTTCCATTCTATAAATGGACTCCTTTTTTTGGCTTTGTAATGAAAGTTTTTGTGCACAAAAATTATAAGTTAAACAACAAACACAAAACATTTACAACACAAGTGGCAACATGACACAATTAAATACAAAAAGCAGAAACAGAATGCCCATGCCCAAACATTGCAGAGTAGTGAAACAATAACCTCAAAACTAACTAACTAATATGTAAACCGGCGTGTATGATGACCGATCCCCCCGAGCAGGAAGTTATGCAGCACAGAGCAGGCCAGCACTACCGCATCAATAGATTACAGTTTCATATGCAAAGGCGTATGAAACATGCGGAATCTATTGGCCATGATCCCGAACGCATTTTCAACCACACGGCGAGCCCCGGATAGCCGGTAATTGAAAATGCGCTGCTCATAAGTAACTGTCCTCTGTGGATATGGCCGTAGTAGGTGAGCCTGAAGTGGGAACACTTCATCCCCCACAAACACAAAGTTTTTTTTCAAACTTTTCACTGGCCCTTATATTCTATGGGACTAGTAACGTCAGCTTTAGGTGACTTGTGGATTAAACTCAGCCATTCTGACTTCTAGCAAAAGCTTTGGAAACTCCCACCAGATTTTTTTTTGCATATAAGAGAAATGAATAACATACTGATAGTAAAAATGGACACACGCACCAAATAACATATTAGATCCAGAACACTAATGTAATTAGTTGTTTTTGTGAAGATGAGAAAAAACATGGCGCATGAATATTGCCCAAAAATAAATCATATATGAAAACTAAGCTGCTTTTATTCTATTCTTCAGGAAACCTAATTTAATACTGTTGTTTGTTTTTTAGCTGCAGACACTATGCCCAGGTAAGTCTTTCTTCTCATTATATAACCTTCCTGATATAACGCTTAGCCATCTCCAGCAATGTATACCGTGATGGTGCGCATGCGTGTTCTCCGCTCCCTCCTATGGTGGGATTTTATAGCTGGAGGTTCCAGTGGACAGATTCCCAGCAATCAGTAGATCATTCCCTATACTGTGAACAGGGGAAAACTACTTTCAGATGTCTATTTTAGAAGTTCAAATCAGTTACTAGCATTACAAAAAGTCAGAGTTTAACGCTTGCCTTAATGTATTTTCCATGAACTAAAGGGTGGACACGTCTGTGAAATTACAGGGAATTTCTCTAGCCTAATCTGTAGGAGTACACCGCTCCTCTGCCTACTGCTTGCTGGGGTGGTGTGCTCCTGAAGATTGCCAATTTTTTCCAGCAGCATGGCTGAACCGATCTGTGTGCTCTCCAAAGCTTTTAGAAGAGGCAGTGTTTTCTTGTGCAACATTGAGCAAAGAGGGGCTGAAATTAGTCTAAATCCAGTGATAGAAAAGCACTTGTAAGTTCCATATCAAAAAGCTTGTAAGCGCTGCACTAACTGTCTAGGAGACTGACCACCTCTGATAGCCCGCAGGCGTGGCATGCTCAACCATGTTGCTGGCTCCCAGCAGTCAACAATACAATAAAAAGTCCCTCCGTTTTGAGAAAAGGAGAGGATTTTTACTTAGAAGTAAATTACAAAATTTCTTATGGCCACTTTACACACACCAACTTATCTGTCCAACTTCTGAACAACTTACTGGTTGCAGTGAAATCATGGACACATTGCTCCATTTTGTGGCTGTGTACAAATGGAACAATGTGTCCATGATTTCACTGCAACCAGAGATCTGTTCAGAAGTTGGACAGATAAGTTGGTGTGTGTAAAGCGGCCATTACTTTTACAAGCACAAGAATTTTTCACAACTTTCAGTGGGGGGACATGTGCATTGTTTTTATAAAACTTCTTTTATTATGTACTAAAATTATTTTTTGTCTTGTATTTATGGCACCCCTGTGGTTTGTCTGTTGTAAGTCGTATTTTCCCTACATCGATTATAATTCCGTGTCTGAAGGGAATTGGAATTCCTATGCTAAGCAACAAAAAGAAGTGGAATCGGGCACTAGAGTACAGTCAAACCTTTTGAAGCTGTATAAGCTTTGCCTAACACATCCTCCAGGTTGCACCTTTATCAGTGTTGTAAATCACTTAAACGTGAGATTTCAGGTAAAATAAAGGAAGAAAGATGGCACTCACTGATCTGCAGCTTGCTCTTTTTATTTGTAACCTGGGAGGTTACATTAGTGCGGGGAGGGGGTGGTGGAGGCCAGACAACGGCACCGATTCGCAGTGATTCCGCTTCTACATGCACAGACCCATAGAAGCGGAATCACTGCGAAATGGCACCATCGTCTGGCCTCCACCACCCCCTTCCCGCACTAATGTAACCCCTCAGGTTACAAATAACAAAGAGCAAGCTGCAAATCGGTGAGGTTCGTCTTTTTTCCTTTATTTTACATGAATTCCTATGCTAAAAACACACTGGACGCATACACCTTCAAAACCCTGATAGAAGGATGAGCACTGAGAGGCCGAACTTTGCTTGTGATTCATCATTCTTAGCTGGGGGGAGGAGTAGATCAGAGTGAAGAGCAGATAGGGAGAGAGGAGAAGGGAGTTCGGTCTCGAGAAGGGAATGTCTAGAAACTCTCCCCAGAAGACCCAGCTGCAGCAGTGACCCAGCCACATTGAGCTGCTCAGGCATTTTTGATCCTGAGGGCAGAAGCTGGAGACTGGTGGATTCACTGATATCTGAACTCCATAACTCATACAAAACAACAGAAAGGCAAATTCTTTCCCTTTGCAGAGCGTGTTCCAGCTCCTCTCAGACTGGCTGAGCTGCATGTCTGGTTCCGCATGTGTCCTGGATGTGCTTCACTACAAAATGAAAGGTAAAGAGCTGAAACCTGCCTGCTGTGCCATGCTTTCTTCTACAATCCTGCATTGCTTTTCTGTACTACAACCACTATCATTCCCTTCCTTTCTCAAGTGTCAGCCCCGTGTTGAAGGGGGGTTATATCATCACATTGCAATAACACCTATCCCTTGAGAACTTATGCAGTGCCAGCCATCTATTAGCTGGATGCCTTCAGTTGATATCACAAATATTCTTTATTCTTCTATTTTTATTTTCTTTCTCCCCATTTTTGCTTTTTCTTTTTTCTTATGGTCCGCCAGGGCTACAGAACTGGTTTCAATAACAGTTATGCAGTGTGACCAACCCAGTCACGGAGTATCCCAGCACACAAATTTGGGATCATGAACAGGATAAGACGCCCTTGGGTTCTGTGTGCAGAATAACTTGCTTTATTGACTTTGTAAAATGCTGCATGATGCATGGTGCTTTTGAACTGTGAAAGTAGCCTCTACTGCTGTGAGGGGAGACATGTGCAGCTAACTATATGCAAAACTATTCCATCATGGGTGGAGCCTCAAAAATGACATCAAAAGTAGCACCTCCCACTTCCCTGGTGTCTGAACTGGGGTGTCTGACCAAGAGCTGGAGTGTGCCTGCATCCATGTGTGAGAAGCTGTACAGAGGACTGCGCTGTGCAGAGCAGGAGCAGCTGTATTGTGACCAGCAGAGACCTCAGTCCTGGTGACCGTTCGTGCGTGGAGCAGCGGGACACGTGGTGGGTGGAGCATTGCTAGCTCACATTGCTCGAGACACTAAGCACTGATGGACCCACTGGAGAACACTCAGCATAGCAAAGATCAGCAGTATCAATGGAAACAATAAATTATATACATAGATGCAGAACACAGTTCACACTACTATTGTACAATGCAGTTGGTGTGTTAAGAGCAGGAGCATACGGTCATAGTCCACCCCTTTACACACAAAGCAATGTCCATAAAGGCAAGGTTGGTAGAATATTACTGGCAACATATAATCTTACACATAAACATATGTCCTCAACATCATCCAAGACCTTTGGAATGAACTGGAATAAAGATTTGGAGCCAGGACCACCCCCCAACATCAGTGCCTGACTTCAAAAATGCTCTTCTGGATAAAAGGGCAAAAATTCCCACAGACCCCTCCAAAATCTTCTTGAAAGCGACCAAGTCCGAATTAATACCTATGGATTTAGAATAGGATGTCATCATACTCCATAGCCCTACACTTATGTCCATATAGGTATATGTATAATAATATCAATAAGTTATTTGTTATAATTTACTGTATCAGATTATTTACATAGATTTATACACCCCCATAGGCTTTGTTATACATAATTATAATGAACTAGATGGGAGCCCGATTCTAAAGAATCGGGTAGTCTAGAATCCATATATAGTTTTTTTACTAATAGTTACGGGAGTGCGGTGAAAAGAATTGTGTGTATACAGGCGGCTCGGTGGCCAGCACAGTATGCGGCGGCTCGGTGGCCAGCACAGTATGCGGCGGCTCGGTGGCCAGCACAGTATGCGGCGGCTCGGTGGCCAGCACAGTATGCGGCGGCTCGGTGGCCAGCACAGTATGCGGCGGCTCGGTGGCCAGCACAGTATGCGGCGGCTCGGTGGCCAGCACAGTATGCGGCGGCTCGGTGGCCAGAACAGTATGCGGCGGCTCGGTGGCCAGCACTGCATGCGGCGACTCGGTGGCCAGCACAGTATGCGGCGGCTCGGTGGCCAGCACAGTATGCGGCGGCTCGGTGGCCAGCACAGTATGCGGCGGCTCGGTGGCCAGCACTGGGGGGCACAGCAGAGGGGATCCTGGGGGGCACAGCAGAGGGGAGCCTGGGGGGCACAGCAGAGGGGAGGCTGGGGGGCACAGCAGAGGGGAGGCTGGGGGGCACAGCAGAGGGGAGCCTGGGGGGCACAGCAGAGGGGAGCCTGGGGGCACAGCAGAGGGGAGCCTGGGGGGCACAGCAGAGGGGAGCCTGGGGGGCACAGCAGAGGGGAGGCTGGGGGGCACAGCAGAGGGGAGCCTGGGGGGCACAGCAGAGGGGAGCCTGGGGGGCACAGCAGAGGGGAGGCTGGGGGGCACAGCAGAGGGGAGGCTGGGGGGCACAGCAGAGGGGAGCGGAGGCTGGGGGGCACAGCAGAGGGGAGCGGAGGCTGGGAGGCAGAACACTCACCGGGGCTGTCGGCGGTCAGCTGGGCTGTCGGCGGTCCGCGGCAGTGGTGGCGGCGGTTCCGGAGGGGCCAGCTCCCTGATGGAGGAGAGTGAGTGGCAGGAGTGGGAGCGGTGCCGGCCGCACACCGGTGTGCGCGGCCGGTGGCGAGAGTGGGCGGTGAGCTGCAGGGCTGTGGGCGGTGCCGGGTGAGGGCGGATGGGCGCAGACGGGGCTCAGTGCGGGGCTCCGGTGGCGGGATCGGCAGGAGTGGGAGCGGTGCCGGCCGCACACCGGAGTGTGGGCCGGGCCCACACCGGGCAGTGTGCGGGGCCGGTGGCGAGAGTGGGCGGTGAGCTGCAGGGCTGTGGGCGGTGCCGGGGGAGGGCGGATGGGCGCAGACGGGGCTCAGTGCTGGGCCGGTGGCGGGATAGCGGCGAGTGGTGGCGCTTTAGCGCCCACCGCGAGCCGCTGTGCCGTTTTGACAGCGGCTCGCGGTGAGCGCTACGCGCTCACCGCTCGTGAGTCTGCTACTTCCGGTTCCGGTGTTTTACACAGGGCAGAGGCCATCATGGAAGTTGGCTGCATTGCCCGGAAGTGGCCTTCGGGTTTTATATATATGATATCATCGGCTGCAGGGCCTGTGCTGCACATTATAGAATGTTATGACATCACAGAATCGTCCCCATAGTGACCTCTGCCTGGAGATCATGACATCATGAAGAGAATATAAGCAACTGTTCAACCAGATCTCATTTCATGGTTAAAGAAGGAGTTGGTAGGAACATGTGTCTTTATTAATATTGAACTTATTATGAGGAAACCTCGATCTATTTATCCAATTTAGGTTTTTGAAGTTATTTCTTTGAGAAGAATGCCTAGCAAAAATCAGAGAACAAAGTATGTAAGTAATGTCATTCAGAATAGTGAATGCAATGCTATCTCTATATATCTATGTAACAATGAATTACTGTTGTCTGATGTCCGTTGTTTATTCATGGACAAATGACTGGGACCAATCTGCCCCAAGTTTGCCCCATAGATAAATCCGGCATTTCTGAAGGTTTTACACTGGGTTTCAGTTCTCTAGATAAACGACATAAAACAGAACACAAATGGAAATGTGAATTTACAGGTAAAATATTGGACCGATCTGCCCCAAATTTTCTACATAAGGAAATCCGGCGCTTTGGATCGTTTTACACGATTTATTTGTTGGCTTCATATCAGCAGCAAAGAAAGTTTTGAAGCACAAGCAAAGAAAAAACATGTGAACCAAATAGATCCATCTGTCGAGCCCCAGGCCCTGGGGTACTCGGGTATCAGGCTCGGAGGGGTTTTCACGGGGATGTCACAGGTGGCAGCGCCTGAGCCCGTGGCCTGGGTGACACTTCAATAAGGGGTTATGTATAAGGGATTAGAGTTTGTTGTCATGTGACGCCACCTGTAGTAACTGGCGAGGGATCACCAGCGCCGCCACAGTCCTCCGGAGGGCGATGGTATTGCGGCAAGGATGGTAAACCTCCCTACAGGTGGAGCTGGTCCTCCGGGGCAGCGTAGAGTAAAGGGGCAGCATGAAATAGGACTTGTGGCCAGGGTAAGAAGCAGTAAGGCAGTCTATAGGGAGGCTGGGGAATAACGCACACACTGAAGCAAGTCTCTTTTACTGATGGTATCCATAGGTAAAGATTACCAGAGTACTGTCGGGTGACCAGGTGCACAGTGAGTCTCCACAGCAAATGGCTATAAGGTCTCCTCAGCTTCTCTGCTATCGCTGAAGCCCTGCCTGTGTATAATGCGACTGGCCTCCTTACTTTCTTTGGTCCTCTCTCTCCTCCTGCGCAGTCCATGGGTTACCCTCTATGATCACCGCTGTTTGGCCTCTCACTACGGTGTCTGGCTCCCTTTCCCTGGGTACGCAGGGGGACCGGGTGACTAAAGTCTACATGGTGTGACAGGGTTTCCTGCAGTCTTGGAGTAATCCTGCAGGTGTGGACCCCCAAAGTCCGGTATTTCTTGGGCGAACCTGCACCGGTTTCTCGCTCCCTTGGCTCTGCTCCTTTACTTCTGTACCCACTCCTAGGCTTGGCTCGATGGCAGAAGGGCCACTCCGGGTCACTGGTTCGGGCCTAACCGCGGCACCGATCACCAGGATGTCTTCGCAGGTCTCCTAGCGTCTGCACACTCTGACTAACTCCTCCCCCAGCAGCAGTATTTATAGGGGAACTCACCTAAAGTCAGTGAGTCTAGCTCCCTCTACTGTGCCGGGGTGGAAAGTGTTGCATGTAGTACGTACCTGCTGTGGAAACCCAGCTGTGCAATAGGGAAGGCTGTGGCTACCTGCGTGAGCAGGGAGCCACATACCCCCCAGTTTACATCAGTACTCCTGGACTGAACATTTTTGTGTTTTCAAACAAAAAGAATAACAATAATAAACAGTAATAACAGGTAACATATTTACAGAGTCTCAAAATATAAAAATTTACAAAAACCACTGAAAAAGGTGGGAAAATATAAACAGGTAAATCCATACGGTGCTAGTCCATTCACCCCAGGCTTTGAAAAAGAAAAAGAATTTGTGGTCACACCAGTCCAGTGACCATGGTCCTTTTTAATTGTAATCCGGGGAAATGTTCAAAGGGAAAGGTTCAGTTCACAAGAGTCTATACATTAAAGTCTCTGTACGATCGGGTAGGAAAAGGGAAAAGTCTTTCAAAAGTTCACATTTTCAAACCAACTTATTTCCCTATGGGTGTCTCTGCTTAGGAGACCTGGTACCTCCCCACCCTAGACACTTTCTGTCCCAACTGAATGTGCATGGGGCTGGGCCCAGTTCCTCAACCCTTCTGTACACTACTATGTACACTGCTATTTACATGTTACTGCTGTCGTTTATTCTACCTCTGACCTTTTACTGTTCCCACTCTCCATACCTAGATGGGGGTTGACCTTGTGTGCTCCTCTGTGACTTTCGCCCTACAGGTATCTTTGTCTCAGGTGAGGTTTCTAGTGATGGGTATGGTGCAGGTATGTCAGGTAAGCGTCTGCCCTTAGGCTCACTACAGGGCTAGCAGGTGTACCGATTGCAGCATCCTCAGATTCTCTAGCAATGGGTATTTCTTCCTGATTCCTTTGTACCACTTCTTGGGGCGGTAGAAATTCAGTAAAGGCACTAAGATGGCTCCATCTTGCTGAGGCCAATCTTCTGGGAAATCTCCTTATAATGGTTGAGACTACCTTCTCCTTTAATTTTTACATGGACTGGGTTCTTTTTCAGAAAATGTTGGGAAAGAAGAGGTGTACCACAGTCCGCGCTGCTATGTCCAAAGAAAACTCACATGGAAGTCAGGGTTTCACAAGCAATTCCTTTTCCTTTTATTCCTTCTTTTTCAGGTTCTTCTTGTTCTTTTGGCGATGTTGGAATTCTGGTTTTCCAATTCAGTTGGACACTTTTTGATGTGGTTTCTTGACACTGTGTGAGTGGTCTTTCCACCATTCTTGCTGATGAGACACACTTTGTCATTGGCATATCCGGAATCTAATAGGACGTAGGGTTCTTTTTCCCACTGGTCATCCAATTTATGTTGTGTTCTTTTCCTCTTTAAACAATACTTCCTGGTACAAAAGGTCTGCTGGAGCATGTTTTTATAGTCCCTTTCTTTTTTTCACGGGCTTTCTCCAGGTTGTCTTCAACACAGGCTTGAACCACTTTGTATTGTTCGAGGCGATTTTCATTACAATTGGGCATTGAGTCATCTGCTTTTGGTCAACTACTCCGAGTTCTAAGTCTACGGGTAACTTTCCCTGTACGGGCTCTCATCAGATAAGCTGGTGTACAGTTTGTAGAACTTACTGGAATGTGTTTGTACATGTCACCAAGTCTGGTAGTTTCTCCGGCCATTGATTCCTTTCTTCCAAGGGTAGGATCTTCAACATGTCAATGATGATATTGTTCATCTTTTCACATAATCCGTTGGTTTGGTGATGATATGGGGTCGTCCTTATCTTCTTGCACCCATACATGTAGCAGAACTCTTGGAAGATCTCTGCTTCAAAAGCTGATCCTTGGTCAGTTAGGATCTGTTCTGGATAACCTAATGGTCTGCAGAATACATTTTGGAATGTTCTGGCAGCGGTGGCAGCTGTCAAGTCTTTTACGGGGGCAACCATCAGAAAGCTCGAGTAATGGTCTACCATGGTCAATGCGTATGTGTAGCCAGATCTACTTGGAGTCAGTTTTAAGTGGTCCAGGGCTACTATTTCCAGAGGCTGTGTCATCACTATGGGCTGGAGTGGTGCTTTCTGGCTCTGTAAGTCCTTTCTTCTAAGACTGCAGGGTCTACAGTTCTTACACCACCTCTCAATGGATCCACGCAAGCCGACCCAAAAGAACCTATCTTTCAGTAGCATCTCCAGCTTTTTCCACCCAAAGTGACCAGTCTGGTTGTGGTAGGTGTTCAACACCATCTGTACTTCTGACTTTGGCACGATGATTTGCTAGACCATCTCGTGAGTCCTTGGGTTGATGTGTCTTCTGCAGAGCTTCTCCTGGTAAATGAACAGCTTGCTCCTCTCATGCCACAGATGTTTGGCTTCTGGTTGAGGATTTTCGGGCAGCTTCGCTGACTCCTGGGTTATCAGCCTCTTTATCAAGCCAACAGCCGGGTCATTGTCTTGCACTTCTTTCCAACCAAAGTGTGGCAACGGGTTCACCATTTTCACAGGAGGGTCTTTACGGGTCTGCTGAGTTACTCTTAATTGATGGAATGCAGGTAACTCCACTTCTGCTAGCTCACCTTCATCCACGCCCACGTCTGACAGGCGAGGCATTCTGGACAAGGCATCCGCATTTCCATTCTGGTGCCCAGCCCGGTACTTGATGGTGAACTGGTAGTTGGACAGTCTGGCCATCCATCTCTGCTTCATGGCTCCCAACTTTGCAGTCTCCAGGTGGGTCAGCGGATTGTTATCCATGTAGGCTGTAAACTTGCTAGATGCCAGGTAGTGCTTAAACCTTTCTGTGACGGCCCAGAGCAAGGCCAGGAATTCAATCTTGAAGGAACTGTAGTTCTTTGGGTTCCTCTCTGTGGGGCGCAGCTTCTTACTGGCATAGGCGATCACTCTTTCTTTGCCCTCTTGCCTCTGAGAAAGGAAGGCTCCCAGTCCCACATTGCTGGCATCCTTGTACAGCAGGAATGGCAGATTGTAGTCCGGGTAAGCAAGGATTTCTTCTCCTGTCAGGGCTTCTTTCATCATCTGGAATGATTCCTCTTGTTCCTTGCCCCACTCCCACAGAGAATCCTTAGACTTGCCCTTCTTGGGCTGGCCGACTAAGAGGTTTTTCAGGGGAGCAGCCTTCTTTGTGTACTCGTTTATGAACCTCCTATAGTAGCCCACCAGTCCCAGGAATTGACGTACTTCCTTCAGGGTCTTAGGTTCTGGCCACTCCTTGATAGATGTCACCTTGTCTGGATCAGGGGCCACGCCTTTGGCACTGACTATGTGTCCCAGGTACTGTACTTTTGGCTTTAACAGGTGGCATTTGGATGGTTTCAGCTTCATCCTGTATTTGGCCAGAGTTTCAAGCACCTCTGCTAGATGGGTTACATGATCCTCATAGGTCTTAGTACACGATCACGTCATCCAGGTAGAGCAGCACCGTCTCAAAGTTTTTACGCCCCAGGCAACTCTCCATCAACCTCTGGAAGGTTCGGGGTGCATTACATAGTCCATATGACATGCTGTTAAATTCACACAGGCCCATAGGTGTTGTGAATGCCATCTTTTCGCTGTCTTCCTCGGCTACAGACACCTGCCAATACCCACTAGTGAGATCTAAGGTGAAAAAGTAATTGGCAGACTTCGACGCAGCAAAAGATTCCTCTATACGAGGTAACTGGTAAGCATCCTTGTGTGTTACAGTCATATGAAAAAATTTGGGCACCCCTCATAATCTTACTCTTTTTTTTGGTTTAAAATAGTTTTTTTGCAACAGCTATTTCAGTGTGATATATGTAATAACTGATGGACACAGTAATATTTCAGGATTGAAATGAGGTTTATTGTACTAACCGAAAATGTGAAATATGCATTATTTAAAAAATTGACAGGTGCAAAAGTATGGGCACCTCAGCAGAAAAGTGACATTTATATTTAGTAGATCCACCTTTTGCAAAAATAACAGCCTCTAGTCGCTTCCTGTAGCTGTTAATGAGTTCCTGGATCCTGGATGAAGGTATTTTTGACCATTCCTCTTTACAAAACAATTCCAGTTCAGTTACGTTTGATGGTCGCCGAGCATGGACAGCCCGCTTCAAAACATCCCACAGATGTTCTATGATATTCAGGTCTGGGGACTGGGATGGCCATTCCAGAACATTGTAATTGTTCCTCTGCATGAATGCCTGAGTAGATTTGGAGTGGTGTTTTGGATCATTGTCTTGCTGAAAGATCCATCCCCGGCATAACTTCAACTTTGACACTGATTCTTGAACATTATTCTCAAGAATCTGCTGATACTGAGTGGAATCCATGCGACCCTCAACTTTCACAAGCAAAGCATGATGGACCCATGCATAACACTTTGTTGTATGACCAAACAACTCAATCTTTGTTTCATCTGACCACAGGACCTTCTTCCAAAATGAAACTGGCTTGTCCAAATGTGCTTTTGCATACCTCAGGCAACTCTGTTTGTGGCGTGCATGCAGAAACGGCTTCTTTCACATCACTCTCCCATACAGCTTCTCCTTGTGCAGTGTGTGCTGTATTGTTGACCAATGCACAGTGACACCATCTGCAGCAAGATGATGCTGCAGGTCTTTGGAGGTCTGTGGATTGTTCTTGACTGTTCTCACCATTCTTCTTCTCTGCCTTTTTGATATTTTTGTTGGCCTGCCACTTCTGGCCTTTACAAGAACTGTCCCTGTGGTCTTCCATTTCCTTACTATGTTACTCACAGTGGAAACTGACAGGTTAAATCTCTGAGACAACTTTTTTTATAGTTCACCTGAACAACTATGTTGAACAATCTTTTTTTTCAGATCATTTGAGAGCTGTTTTGAGGAGCCCATGATGCCACTAATCAGAGAAGATGCAACTAGGAGAACAACTTGCAAGTGGACACCTGAAATAGCTTTTTTCATGATTGGATACACCGGGCTATGAAGTACAAAGCTCAAAGAGGTTACCAAACCAATTTAGTGCTTCAGTAAGTCAGTAAAAAGTAGTTAGGAGTATTCAAATCATGAAAATCAGAAGGGTGCCCATACATTGGCACCTGTCAAATTTTGAAATAATGCATATTTCACATTTTTGGTTAGTACAATAAACCTAATTTCAAACCTGAAATATTACTGTGTCCATCAGTTATTACATATATCACACTGAAATAGCTGTTGCAAAAAAACAATTTTAAACAAAAAAAAAAAGAGTAAGATTAGTAAGATTAAGAGGGGTGCCCAAACTTTTTCATATGACTGTATGTGGTTTATTTGCCTATAGTCTACACACATCCTCCCTCATACTGCCATCCTTCTTCCTGACTAGGACTAATGGGGCTGCCCAGAGACTACAGCTATGGCTGTGGTCACACATAGAAATCCGTTTTTGGAAGTGATTTTCATCACCAATCCGTTTTTTTCTGGGTGCTTTTTGAGCCTCCTGCACTCCTGAACGTTTTTGGAATTTTCATTAAAAAAACGCATGCGCGATCGCATGCGCAAACGCAAGTGCGCATTTGCATGCGTTCGAGCATGCGTTTCCCATAGGGCCCCATGTTAAAAAAACGCATGAAAACGCATGCGTTTTTTAAATGATGCCAAAAACGTTGCATGCAACGTTTTTGACTCAAAAACGGACAGGGCAATGTTTGGAGCTCCAGAGAAAAACGGACAGGGTGTTTATTACATCCAATCCGTTTTTCTGTCAGTTTTTGGACTTAGAACAAAAAAATGAGAAAACTGAAGCCAAAAACGGACTGAGGGCTTATGTGGAACCCCAGCCTATCTCGTATAACCCCTGCGTCCTTCATGTCCTGTAACATTTCTTTGGCTTTTTGGTAATGTGCACATGGAATAGGCCTGTACCGCTCTTTGATTGGTGGATGTGTACCTGTGGGACTATGATGTTGCTCCCCTTTTATCCTACCAAAGTCAAGTGAATGCTTACTAAAGACTTGTTCAAATTCTTTGGCTACCCGGTAAACACCTTGCTTTTCATACACAGGAGTGGTGTCAGTCCCGGCATGGAGTTGCTGGCACAAATCCTCCAGTGGCCCTGTTGTATTATTAGGTTTTGCCCCTTTGGTATGGGGTAAGGGTCTGACTGCTTGACTCTCGTTATTGGTTACTGTGTACAATTTAGCAACGGTTGCATACCTGGGTAACTTAACCTCTTCACTGCCACAGTTTAAGATGCAAACTGGTACTCTCCCATTGTGTACATCAACCACCCCCCTGGCTGTCAAGAGTGTAGGTCTGTGCTGTTGGGCTCCACTAATGCCTGGTAGTCCTGCCCTCTCAGACATATAGCTGCTCAACACCAAATCACCATTTCACTCATTGGGGGAAGCACAATAGGAAACGGGTCTCTCACCCGTGCAGTACCAATTTCGCCACCTGTAATTGTTACCTGTTGATGGTGCAGGAGGGCTCTTATTTCACGCTGAAGGACCTTCCTCTGACCAGGTTTGGCAGTATCTGCAATCTGTTGAAGCAAAGACGAAACTTCTTCCATGCTAACTATATTTGTACCAAGTATTATATACGGGTCATTTGCATTACTTGTTTCTGCTACTACTAGGACCCCTTGGTTGCAATTCCGCCCTCCCCACCTTTATTGGTACTTCTCTAACCCCCATTACAGTAATCAGTTCACCATTAGATACGTTGAAGGTGAAGTCTATGGCAGGCTGCTTCAGTTCTGCACCAGCCCAGTACTTTTTATAAAGGATGCAGTAAATAAGAAAAAAATGCGGCACTCACCGAGCAGGGCTTATTTCTTTTTTATTTCAGAGTCCTCTGTACATAGATTCTCTGCGATGGGGGAGGGAGTGAGGAGACACACAGGTGACGGATTCCGTTTCGGAGCACCTGCCCCTTCTACGGACCTTGTAGGTCCGTAGAAGGGGCAGGTGCTCCGAAACGGAATCCGTCACCTGTGTGTCTCCTCACTCCCTCCCCCATCGCAGAGAATCTATGTACAGAGGACTCTGAAATAAAAAAGAAATAAGCCCTGCTCGGTGAGTGCCGCATTTTTTTCTTATTTACTGCTATTGCTATCTAATAAGCGTGCACCCGGGCACATGAACCTGCTTTACTCGCACCCTTACATGTGCAAGTAGCACCGGTCCCTGTAACACAGCAGTGCCCAGTATATATCTGCAAAACTTTTTATAAAGGATATAAGGGATGGTGGTCACCTGTGACCCGGTGTCCAGCAGAGCAGGTGTCGGGATGCCATCTAGTACAGTTGACAGGGACGGCCTTTGTCCAATGAAGGTCTTGCACCAGGTGGCTGGGCCCTGTTGAGTTAATCCTGAGGTTTGGCCCCAGCCCCCAGGGTCTGCCTGGTTAAAGAACAGCTCCTGACGATGTGGCTGGTTTGATTACAGCGGCGGCAAATGGGCTCCCCAGTGGAGCTCTAGCAGTCGGTGGTTCTCCCTTGATACGCTGTGGCTTGCTTCGCTCTCATTCAGGGTACATCCTCCAGACTGTCAGCAAGTTGAATCAGCGGTTGAGGTAGGGGCTGGAGTCTTGGCGCTGGCTGGTGGTTCTGCTGCAGCTTTAAGGTACCTTTACACGCAACTTTTCTTGGAATTTCACTGGCAACTCACTGGTTGCAGTGAAATCATGGAGACATTGTTCCATTTGTACACAGCAACAAGATAGAACAATGTGTCCATGATTTCACTGCAACCAGTAAGTTGCCAGTGAAATTCCTAGAAAAGTTGCCGTGTGTAAAGGTACCCTTAAGGTACCTTTACACGCCGCGACGGCAGGCTGGAAACATCGCGCTACAAGCTACAATTGTAGCTTGTAGCGTCCATATCGCCTGTAGTAGCGGCGTCTGAAGAGGCGACGCTACAGCCGGCGACAGATACATCTGTTTATGGTCTCTGCTCATAAACTTAAGGCAACATCGCCGATGGTAGCGAGCTGTATCGGCGTGTAAAGAGGCAACGGAAGGGAACTCTGGACACCCGGGGCTGTAGCTGCAATGTAGCTAAGGCGTGACCTCGGCTCCATGTTACCGCGCCCCATGTGCGATCATTGGTGGAAGCTGCTGCATGACGATTGGTAGTCGCTGCATAGGGAGGCATATTTAAAGGAGCTGACGAGTCACACTACACAATCGCTCGAGCGTCATGTATTACTCAGCCTCCTGCGTTGCCTGCCCAATCAGGATGTTATTGCTTCGTCCTATCAGCGTACGGAAGTCTTGTAATCCACAATTGGAGCACGCCTATGTGCTGTCCCTGCTGCACCAGGTCCGCCCATAGTAGCTGGTTGTAGCGGTGTGTAAATGAGCAACAGCTGGCTACTTGAGACACCCGGCGATGTAGCTAGCTATAGATGTAGCGTGGCGTAGCGCACCTTGTGGCGGCGTGTAAAGAGGGTGCGTTGACCGTTTGTAGCCGTTTGAGCGTGCTCGTGCACGTGAAGTAGCGCGATGTATCCAGCCCGCCGTGGCGGCGTGTAAAGGTACCATTAGAGTTTCCATCACTTTAGTTATGTTTCTGCTCATTTGGCGCATTTCAGCATGCATCTCAGCACGCAGAGAGTCATACTTGTCAGACTGAGCAGATTGTACATTGTGCATGGCTGCAGACACGGGTACGGGTTTAGGGGTAGCCTGCGCCTCACAACTGCACCACCGTTTGATGGCAACTTCATGGGTTTCTACTGGCCGCAACCCTTTTATGGCCATTTCCTTCAGGGTGTTAAATTTAGCTTCTGGGTTGCTCAGTGACCACCAACGCACAGTCTTATTGTCCTCGGGCGATAGCAGCCCCCGGGTGAATTGCTCAATCAAGACCTTATTTTCATCAGGTACACTGTCAGGGCTGACATGCTTAAGGGCTCGCAATGCTTCCCTAGGCGCCAGGTGTAAGGTCTGATATCATCTCCTGGCCTCTGGTAGCAGTGATGAAAGCGCATGCGTATATCAGCCTCATTGCACTTCTCAAAAGTAGCTCTCAATTTGTCAAATATAGTGGCCGCTGATCTCCGTTCAGCAGCAGACCAGGACTCACTCTCTTTCTCTGCTGCGCCAGTTATCTGTCCGAGTACCACAGCAGCGCGCTGCTGACCGGTCATCGCATACATGTCCAGGACACTAGTGATTTTTCTCCTAAAAACATCCAACATATCAGGGCGACCATCATACTGGGGCAATCACTTAGCCTCCAGAATGTATGAGAGCGAGATCGGCATGATCGGTGCGACTGAGCTCAGTGCTCTGGTGGCGCTGGCAGTACTATTAGAGTCAGCCATGGTTGTTTTGGGGTAATTCCTAGGGTCAGCGAACGTACTGTCGTCGTCGCTGGAGGAGGCTGACATGCTGGAGGCCCCCCTAGTGAATTACAGCCCGTGTTCAAATAGTTAAACAGTTCGGGAATTTCAGGACTAGGCCACGGCGCCTGGGAATGCTCGGCTGAGCGAGGGGTGGGCTTCAGTTTCGTGCTCTACAGGCTGACACGCCCCCTTTCTTCCTGCTCTTCGGTGCAGTAATTGCGGCATAGTTTTAACAGTCACTCAATACATTTGAAATCACGGCACAGAGTACCTGGTAACACCGGACACGAGATCCTGTTCGTGAGCGCCAGAAATTTATGTCGAGCCCCAGGCCCTGGGGTACTCGGGTATCAGGCTCGGAGGGGTTTTCACGGGGATGTCACAGGTGGCAGCGCCTGAGCCCATGGCCTGGGTGACACTTCAATAAGGGGTTATGTATAGGGGATTAGAGTTTGTTGTCACGTGACGCCACCTGTAGTACTTGGTGAGGGATCACCAGCGCCGCCAAAGTCCTCCGGAGGGCGATGGTATTGCAGCAAGGATGGCAAACCTCCCTACAGGTGGAGCTGGTCCTACGGGGCAGTGTAGAGTAAAGGGGCAGCTTGGAGTATGACTTGTGGCCAGGGTAAGAAGCAGTAAGGGTACCTTTACACGCGGCTACATTTCTAGGGTGGCTACAGGTAACTTACTGGTTGCAGTGAAATCATGGAGACAAGGTTCTATCTTGTTGCTGTGTACAAATGGAATAATCTCTCCATGATTTCACTGCAACCAGTAAGTTACCTGTAGCCACCCTAGAAATGTAGCTGCGTGTAAAGGTACCTTAAGTCAGTCAATAGGGAGGCTGGGGACGGAGAGGAATAACGCACACACTGAAGCAAGTTTGTTTTACCTTTTACTGATGGTATCCACAGGTAAAGATGTCCAGAGCACTGTCGGGTGACCAGGTGCACAGTGAGTCTCCACAGCAAGTGGGTATAAGACCTCCTCAGCTTCTCTGCTGTTGCTGAAGCTCTGCCTGTGTATAAGGTGACTGGCCTCCTTACTTTCTCTGGTGCTCTCTCTCCTCCTGCGCAGTCCACGGGTTACCCTCTATGATCACCTCTGTTTGGCCTCTCACTACGGTGTCTGGCTCCCTTTTGCTGGGCACGCAGGGGGACCTGGTCACTAAAGTCTACATGGTGTGACGGGGTTTTCTGCAGTCTTGGAGTAATCCTGCAGGTGCAGATCCCCGAAGTCCGATACTTCTTGGGCGAACCTCCACCGGTTCCTCGCTCCTTTGGCTCTGCTCCTTGCATTCTATCCCCACTCCTAAAGTCAGTGAGTCTAGCTCCCCCTACTGTGCCAGGGTGGAAGGTGTTGCATGTAGTAGGTACCTGCTGTGGAAACCCAGCTGTGCAATAGGGAAGACTGTGGCTACCTGCATGAGCAGGGCACCACACATGCAAAGCCGAATAATTATGCTAGTATTATATATACTGAAAGTAATAGCAATTATTAACCCATTCATGACTGATGATGTATATTTACCTCATCGGCCGTGTTCCTGCTTTTGATATGGGCTCACACGCTGAGGCGGCATCTTTTCAGGGGCACGGACTGACGCTCTGCTCACATTGTGCCCTAGGAATAATAAATCCATCTTGTGTGATATTTAAGAAGAAACATCCATTCTTCAGTATAATGGAAATCTATAGGTATGTGATGGACAATGTAACCAGATGAAATGTTTTATGAACTTTATACTCTTCTCTGTTTTCCTATTACAGCCTGCAGACAGCGACATCCAGTGTAACTACTAACATTCTCACACACAATTATATATATATTCTGAGACCATAATATTGTGAAAAATACATAGAAAGATGGAGAAAGACCCAAAAACACTAAATTATCCCATTATACCTTGTAGCAATACTGATCTAATGTATCTTCACAATAAATCTACTAGTGTTTAGCATCCTAGATAACATGGGGTCCCACAGCAAAAGTTCCGATGGTCTCCACTCAGTATGGTGGACCCCACACCTCCCAAACAGTATAATAGAGCCACAGCCCCCATAAGTACTGACATTTCAAAAATAAAAAAATAAAGAAATATATATTAAATATACACTATTGACTTAGATGCGTTATCACTGCACACTTCTCTGTCTGTGCAGCATGAGGATTGAGACTTCATAGAGCCGGTGAGTGTCGGGGATGAGGAGAGACAGATCGGTGGGTGGGGGGCATTGATGGGCCGCGTGGTCTGCCACTATGTATGGAGCATGTGTGGCGCCCCTGCGTCCAGGAGGCCACAAAAGGGAACTGCAGCCAGGCAGGTAGGACAATTGTTGCACATCAACACCCTCATAGCCCACACAACCCACCACATACAGTAGATGGCAGCATCCAGCCCTAAGATTGGAGACTCTAGGCAAGCGAGGGGTGGTGGATTTAGAGGAGTGGGTTGGGCAAGCACGTATTCAGGTGACTTGACAGTAGAAATAGTGAGGGGGAGGAGGAAGGAGTCAGTAGGCCCAGGTGCCGAGCAGAACAGATCAGCAGCAGGCTGAGGAACACGGCACAGGCCAAGAGACAGCAGAAGGTTGAGCTAAGCTGAGCAGGAGAAAGACTCACACGTTCTGGAAGAGTGAAGATGTAAGGAGCTCAGAACCTGTACCGAGCCAGGGTGAGCCGGAGGAGAGAGAAAGCCTATCCGGAGCCAGATCCCCAGGAGTGTGAGAGGAAAGAGAGGGACGGTGATACCCGGGCCCTAGATGTACAGCTGAAGCGACCGACTGCAGGCGGAGTAGCCCTCCTATGATACTGAAAGACGCAGAGGGAAAGAGCCTGGTAGAGCCTCACACCTGAGGACTGCTGGAGGCTGGGCTGAGTAGAGTGTCGGCTCTAGAGGGGACCGTAGTTTTACCCGGATCCTCAAACAACACGACGGGGGACCACAGCTACACGTTAGGGTCCCTACCCCAAAGGACAGGCAGCTCAGTGACGACCAGGAGGACCCACAGGGGCCCGAGTCACCGCCATACTGTCCGGAGACACCCACCAAGTGTACACAGAACGTTAACAGCCCGGAAAGGACACAGAGACAGTGTGAGGGGTCACAGAGAGAGAGACCTGGCTGCAGAGGTTAAGGGAACCCTGGAGGGGAGAGTGTGCCCGTGTACTTGAACTGAGACTTGTAAGAACTGTAACTGAAGTGTAAATTGTCTTGAAGAACTTTGAGAGTAAACACGGAGACCCTGAACTTGCCTCCCTTGTCTGATTCCATCTGCTTGAGTGACGTTCCCTCCATACAGGATTACAGCAAGCCCTCCACCTGCAGAGCCACAGCCTGTTGGCACCAGCACTGAGGAGAGATTTCTGCAGCATCTGGCTAGTAAGTGAATTGCACCCAGCCTGCACACTACACCATAGACTTTAACCCTTACTGCCCCGGGGAGCACAGTTCTACCCACTGGAACTATTCCATCCACTCTGCCATTCCATCATCCCTGGAGGTTCTGCAGCAGCGGCGGCCCCATCACTGGCCACACTTAGTGGGTGGCGTCACGACTGACAATCCCCTGTAAATATCCCCCCTTTTATTGTCGAGCCAGGGACACGGTCCGGACCAGGACCACCCGTGACTTCCCCAGTAGCAGACCGGTCCGGTACCGAGTACCCCCCCCGTCCCAGTGGGCCCGACACATGCCTGCCGACTAGTAACCATAATATAGCCAGAAACTGCATATCAGATCTGATGCATGTGAGTTGTTTGTGATAATTTACTGTATTAGATATTTTATATACTTTATAAACCCCCATAGACTTTGTTATACATAATTACATTGAATATCATTGGCTGCAGGGCCTGTGCTGCACATTATAGAATGTTATGACATCACAGAATCATCACCATAGTGACCTCTGCCTGGAGATCATGACATCATGAAGAGAATATAAGCAACTGTTCAACCAGAACTCATTTGATGGTTAAAGAAGGAGTTGGTAGGAACATGTGTCTTAAACTAATGTTCTGTCATGTTATTTCTAATTTCCTATCTATATAAACTTTTGATTTCTTATGACAAGTTTCATCTACTGCACAATTCTCATATCACATATTTTTTGGATGAGAAATATACAGAAGCTAGTTGTACAATATTTACTATTGATAATATTGGTAATTAATGTTGAACTTATAAGGAAACCTCGATCTATTTATCCAATTTAGGTTTTTGAAGTTATTTCTTTGAGAAGAATGCCTAGAAAAATCAGAGAACAATGAATGTAAGTAGAAGTAGATAAATCCGGCATTTCTGAAGGTTTTAGGGGTCTTTCACACTTGCAGGTTTTTCCTGATTTGGAAGATCAGGCAAAACCCGATTCTTAGGGCCACTTTACACACACCAACTTATCTGTCCAACTTCTGAACAACTTACTGGTTGCAGTGAAATCATGGACCCATTGTTCCATTTGTACACAGCCACAAAATGGAGCAATGTGTCCATGATTTCACTGCAACCAGCAAGTTGGTCAGAAGTTGGACAGATAAGTTGGTGTGTGTAAAGTGGCCCTTAAGGTACCGTCACACAGGGACATATCGCCGGCGATGTTGCCGGCAACTGAGGGGCGTGGCCAGGTTGCGGCGACATCGCCGGCGAATTGCCGCGTGTGACAGGACGATAATCAGGCGATGAATCGCCTGAGTCACATCGCCAGGTTTCCCAACAATGTTGGGAAATCTGGCGATGTTGCTCAGGTGATCATGCCTGATCGCCCTGTGAAACGCGGCAACCAGCAATGTTGCGGGCGATTCTGCCTAGGTACAACATTGCGAGTTATCGCTCGCTGGGTTTCTGGGCAACCCAGCGAGCGATAGCAGCGGCAACTAGCCGGCGACATCGCCGGTAAGTTGCTCCGTCTGACAGCTCCCCGGCGATGTTGTCAGGGATGCGCGCTCCCGCGATCCCTGGCAACATCGCCGGCGATATGTCCCTGTGTGACGGTACCTTTACAGTATTTTGCTTATTCACTTTAATTTTGTCAGGTAGAATGTTGTTGCTTCATGTTTTTTTCCTGAAATCATTAAAGAGAATGGGCAAAAAAAATGAATCCTGTAAGAATCAGGTTTTTCCTGATCTTCCAAATCAGGTGTGAAAGGCCCCTTACACTGGGTTTCAGTTCTCTAGATAATCAGAACACAAATTGAAATGTGAATTTACAGACAAAAATTGGACCGATCTGCCCCAAATTTTCTATATAAGGAAATCAGGCGCTTCGGATCGTTTTACACCGGGTTTCACCTCTGATTTGTTGCCTTCATATCACCAGCAAAGAAAGCTTTAAGCACAAGCAAAGAAAAACAGGTGAACCAAATAGATCCACCCAAGTAATTATGCAAGCATTATATATACTGAAAGTAATAGTGATTATTAACCCATTCATGACCGATGACGTATATCTACCTCATCGGCCGTGTTCCTGCTTT
The DNA here is from genome assembly GCA_033576535.1 of Allobates femoralis. Classification (NCBI taxonomy): domain Eukaryota; kingdom Metazoa; phylum Chordata; class Amphibia; order Anura; family Aromobatidae; genus Allobates; species Allobates femoralis. The sequence continues at coordinate 238,925,305 of JARQOC010000005.1, read as the reverse complement.
TGATAGAAAAATAGGGAGGGGGACAAGAGGCGCAATAGTGCCCTATCACTGGTGACACTTGTGTAAGGTGGTGGTGCTATGAAGCTGCTCACCTGGTCCAGTTGTGATCCCCACAACTGGTTTGAAGGCGTTTTGGAATCAGTGTTCCAGCTGCTGCAGGACCTCCACCGACCACTGGATAGTGGTTTGAATCCAAGATAATGATGGGAGTGCTGGTGTGTCACGGTCCGCGCTGCTGTGGTATGAATAAACTCACCAAAGAGACAGCAGTTATTCCATCCTTTTATTTCCTCCTCTTTCCTACGCGTTTCAGCGCCACACCCAGGATATCCCTGAGGAAGGCGCCGGGTGTGGCGCTGAAACGCGTAGGAAAGAGGAGGAAATAAAAGGATGGAATAACTGCTGTCTCTTTGGTGAGTTTATTCATACCACAGCAGCGCGGACCGTGACACACCAGCACTCCCATCATTATCTTGCTTTTGATATGGGCTCTCACACTAAGCCGGAATCTTTTCAGGGGGCACGGACTGGCGCTCTGCTCACACCGTGCACTAGGAATAATAAATCCATCTAGTAAGAAAAACATCCATTGTTCAGTGTAATGGAAATCTATAAGTATGTGATGGACAATTTAACTTTATACTCTTCTCTGTTTTCCTATTACAGCCTGCAGACAGCGACATCCAGTGTAACTACTAACATTCTCACACACAATTAAATATTCATTCTGACCATAAAATTGTGAAAAATACATAGAAAGAAGGAGAAAGACCCAAAAACACAAAATGATCTCATTATACCTTGTAACAATACTGACCTAACGTGTCTTCACAATAAATCTACTAGTGTTTAGTGTGGCGCCCCTGCGGACCGGTGGCGACAGTAAGGCACTGCAGCTAGGACTGGTAAATCGGCCACCCAACACCAACACCCACTACATCCCCAATCCCTAGACCTAGTACTCCATGTCAGGCAAGGGATATAGGGGGGAGCTAGGTCGTGGGTGGAAAGTTAAGGCCAGGTTCCATGCTGCAATGTGTCAGCGAACTGACCAATGATACAACTTGGCCTACATCGCTGAACGACGTTCAATGATGGCTAGTGAGGTGTCACACATACTGATAACAAGAACGACACAGCAACGCTTCCGCGACAAGTGAACGATTCTTGCGGTCGTTTGGTCGCCTACGTCCTTCAGTTCTGAATAGGCGAAGTCGTAAACCACATCGTTATGAAGGTCCAGAATCATCCGAGGGAGTGGTGTCTCCAGTCCGTGTTGATAAATGATACACAGGGAACCAACACTTGTATCCTCAGGTTGTAACCCTGAGAAAGGTGCAATGATTGCACTGAAACGCGGTGGTGTGAGGAGGAATAAAGGAGCAGCAGATACAAGTGTTGGCTCCCTGTTTATCATTTATCAAGCAGCAGCGTGGACTGGAGACACCACTCCTATCTTGGATGATTCTGGATCTTTTCCCACGATGCCCGTGGCGGTGTAGGTCCTGCAGCAGCTGTCAGCTCGGGCAAACAAGCCGGTTGTGGGTGAACACAATCTTACCAGGTGAGCAGGGTTCATCTGGGGTTACCCTTTGGTTGTAACAAGTGATAAGGCACAATCTGCGCATCTTTGTCTCCCTTGTTTTTAGATCATTACTAAGGTGTCACATGCAACGACGTCATTACAACGATGCAGCAGGTTGGCTGAACGATGATCGTCTGATTTGAGAACATGTTGTCACATCTGCGATCAGCGATCAAACAATTAGTTATAATCGTATCTGGGTGTCACACGCAACAACATACTAACAATATCGTTTGAACGACTCCAAACCCGTGACGTTTCAGCGATATCGTTAACAATGTCGTACCATGTAACGGTACCTTTAAAGGAAATAGGATTTACTTATTAGGTGGCATGAGGGTGCGTGCACACAATCAGGAGACGCAGCATTTTGGACGCAGCGTCTTTGCGCTGCATCCAAAACGCTGCGTAGTACAGTAGAAGCATAGTGGATGGGATTTCAAGAAATCCCATCCTCACTATGCGTAGCCCACCCGCAGCGTCTTTGGAGCTGCGGTGTGGGTTGCCGGGAGTCCGCTCCTCCGCAGCATGTTTATTTCTTGCTGCGGAGTCGGAAGCGGCTCCCATCGGGTGACAGCAGGGAGAAGCCGCCCCGCACCCACCGCACACAGTGAGTGCAGGGCGGCTGCGATCTCCCTGCAGCCACCCGCGGCTTTCCTCAGGTCCAGAGGAGCTGCGTCCAACACGCAGCTCCTCCGGACCGTGTGCACATACCCTTAGAGTTTGTCTACTGCCTCACTGAAGTGACAATTTGCATATGCAATTTCCTACTGGAGCATTGCGGCTGTAAGTCTCCTCACTGTCAGTTGAGATATGCTCACCACAAGTACTGACATTTAAAAAAGAAAAAATTAAATAAATATATTTTAAATATACACTACTGACCTAGATGCGTTCTCACTGCACCCTGCTTTAGTCTGTGCAGTATGAGGATTGAGGCTTCACAGAGCCGGCGACTGGGGGGATGAGGAGAGTCAGAGCGGTGAGTGGGGGGCTCTGACGGGCCGCATGGTCTGCCGCTATGGATGGAGCATACCTGCCATCTAGTAATCATAGTATAGTTGGAAACTGAATATCAGATCTGATATATGTGCATGCCCCTTGAAGAAGGAATTGCCGAAATGCGCATAGGGCATATGGCATGCACCGGCTATGAATTATGCATTCCGTAAACCTATCCATGTCCTTTGTATAGATTTTTAGGCATATGTTGAGCAGTTTTGCACCTGATATCTCTCTAATGTAGAGACAGTAATACAGAAATAATCTGCTATGGGAATAGTATTTAACTAAATTTCGTAGCCAATTAATAACACTTGGACACCTGTTTTATCTGCTCCTTCCTACCTAGGTAATAATCTACAACTAATTCCTGCCTTTGTATGGTCTTTTGGACATAGGTTGAGTAGCTATGCACATGATATTCCTGCATTGTGTATACATATAGCCCTTTATGGGAAAAATAGGTAAACTATATCTGGTTGCCAATTAACAACCCATGGGCACTTGCTTTACCTGCTTCCTTATACCTAGGTAATAATTTACAACTAATCCTTGCTATTGTATAGACCTCTGGGTACATGTCAAGCAGTTGTGCACATGATATATCTGTAAAGGTACCGTCACACATAGCAATATTGCCGCCATATGGCTGGCAATTTGACGTGTGAGCGCACGTCACGGGCAATTTTTGTACCCATCGACGTCGCCCTGAGATCTCACCTGCGTTCCAGAAATCCCCTGCCGCAGACCGGAAGCAATTTCCCTTTTCCACATCACCACGTCACAAGTCACCATCGTAGTGGCGATGTCTGCATACTGTTATGATAGGGGCGTGCTACAGTGTGTCTCACCGCGTCCCTATCACTGCAATTGGTGGATGTAACTGCGTTCCCATTGGTGAGCCTTGCATGAACGCGTGGCTCATCAAATAAGGCGCCTCTGATACGGGCAGCCAATCAGAACGCAGTATCATCCACCGCCCGCTGCAGATGCGACGCGAACACCACTACATCCTAGCACGCCTACTTGATTTCTTTCACGATCACTGTGTACGTTGCCCTCGCCCTGTCATATGACACCATGCGCTGAAATTGCCTGGTGGAAATCAGCTGATTTCTCAGCAGAGCAGGGAGATCAGGCGATGCTCCACTGGCGATTTGACGCCATAAAAATCTCCCTTTCTCACGCCACTACGCACAGGTGATGTGGTTTCCACATCGCCGAAATACACCAATTTACGGCGATATGGAAGCCGTATTACTGCGTGTGACGGGACCTTAATGTGTATATAGCAACATACATATAGTCCTTTAGGAGAACAGTAAGTAGCCTTAATTTCGTAGTCAATTAACTACTTTTGGCACCTGATTTATCTGCTCTCCCCTATTTAGATAACAGTCCGTGCAAATCCAGTGTGTTAACATGATTGGTACACTAGACAAGGTTTTAACATTAAATGCTATTGACTATATTTTATCTATGTGATATTGTCTCCTTGACTTATATATGCATGTATTGAATGTAAAATTGTTCAGCTTCATACTTGTGTATCCCTGCCTCCCCTCTGGAGCATGTCCCCACCATTTATAAAAGAAATGTATTCACGTTTGTATATAATCTGGATTATAATTGCCTTTTTTCTCTTCAAATGTACTAGTTATTGTTTGTGATTTGTCTATACTGATAATGCTAAATCCTTTATGATACCACTTGTGGATTAAACTCACTCATTCTGACTACTAGCAAAAACTTTGGAAACTTCCACCAGACCTTTTTTTTTTGCATATTAGAGAAATGGATAACATACTGATGGTAAAAATGGACACAGACAAAAAAAGTATTAGATCCAGAACACTAATGTAATTAGTTGTTTTTGTGAAGATGAGAAAAAACATAGTGCATGAATATTGCCCAAAACTAAGTCATATAATGAAAATGAGCAGCTTTTATTCTATACTTTAGGAAACCTAATTTAATACTGTTGTTTGTTTTTTAGCTGCAGACACTATGCCCAGGTAAGTCTTTCTTTTCATTATATAATCTGCCTGATATAACGCTTAGCCATCTCCAGCAATGTATACCGTGGTGGTGCGTATGCATATACTCCGCTCCCTCCTATGGCGGGATTTTATAGCTGGAGGTTCTAGTTGACAGATTCCCAGCAATCAGTAGATCATTCCCTATACTGTGAACACGGGAAAACTACTATCAGATGTCTCTTTTAGAAGTTCAAATCAATTACTAGTGTTACAAAAAATCGGAGTTCAATACTTGCCTTAATATATTTTCCATAAATTATAGGACGGACACGTCTGTGAAATTACAGGGAATTTCTCTAGCCTAATCTGTAGGAGTACACCGCTCCTCTGCCTCCTGCTTGCTGGGGTGGTTTGCTCCTGAACATTGCCAATTTTTTCCAGAAGCATGGCTGAACTGATCTGTGTGCTCTCCAAAGCTTTTAGCAGAGGCAGTCTTTTCTTCTGTAACATTGAGCAAAGAGGGGCTGAAACTAGTCTGAGACACTCCGCCTTAAGTTGAGGGCGAAATTGCGGCGTGTAAAAGCACCTTCGGCATTCGGAGGCAACCATGAAAAATGTGCACGCGCACGTTAGATTGCCTCCTATCGCTGCCAAAAGTTGCGGCGTGTAAAGGTACCTTAAATAGAGAATAGAATGAAGCAAAAAGCAAAACATTGATCATTTCACACAAAACTCCAAAAATGGGCCATACAAAAGTATTGGCACCCTCAGCCTAATACTTGGTTGCACAACCTTTAGACAATATAACTGTTAAAACATGAATATCTTCATTAATATTTACTTTAAATACTGGGTATAATTGTCAAAGTAATAGTATATTAATTTATTCATATATTGATCTGCTGATATTTGTAACATACATATTGCTGTCAAGTAGAAGTATATGTGATATGGCCATACAACACATACAGGCTATACATATAACTAAAGATTGCATCATCCCAGAATTGTCTAGAAGTATCCATGTATAGTAAAAATGTATGTCGCTGTCACTCAATAAGAATGAGCCATACCATGGGAGGGGGCGCGCTCCCTGCTCGGGACAGGCTCACTCCATTCCATGCTTACCATCGGAGACAACGTAACAGATTCATCATGCCGGGCAGGAACCATATGCCTTGGAGAGATGGATACCCCAAGACCAATTGACTACAAACTCAAGGAAGCAAGTATGACACAGACTTATAAAGGATAAATGGACTATTTTCCTATAACTACCTGAATAGGTTACTTTACTGTGATGCCTTTTATTATTGGTTCATTTTGACCAATAAAAGCCAACAAGATATTTTTTATATACTTTTACGTCTCTTCTCAATAATTCACACTTGACGATAATTATACACACATAGCGGTATTTAACAATGGCGAGCCTCCAGTCACCTCTGATGTGATTTTTTGACGGACATTCTTGTTTTTTTATTTCAGTTTTTTTTCTCTTCTTTTGTGCTATTTTTGGTCCATAGTCCTTCATTGTACAAAGGGGGGAAGAGTGTTTATACAACTGTTTGTACAATTCAGGACTTTGACCAGTGGCAAGACCGTCATAAATCTTCAGAGCAAAGAACCACTAGAAGTGAAGAAGTGTGAATCCTGTTGGAACCATACAGTGAAGTCGGATGAGTTTTTTTAATCTTCTGAAGTAAGGACTATATTTCAAGCAAGACTGAGAAAGGAAGGACTACAAGTGCCAGAAGTAAGACGTGCCTGCAAGAAGTCACAGAGAAGCGACGAGCAGGATCCTTTTTAAGGTAAGACAATGGATCTAATAATTTCATATGCAAAGCATAGTGACTTAGTTTTTAGTTCTTTAGATAGTCTTGATTTAGGAAAATTATGGCTAAAAATGTATGCAGAATGTCAGTCTGCAAATGTAACATTAGATTCACGAGTAATGTCTTTAAGGAAAGATAAGGGAAAGATACGCAACATTTTAAAAATGGTTAATGTGTTCCATGATTTTGTAACATTAAAATCACAGGAAAGTGAAATTGTCACTATAGAAGTTATTCCCCAAGATGGCGGACGCCATTTGACTAATGACCATGTGCTCAGTGTAGATGACCTTCAAGATGAGTCAGGAACAGACGTGGTAGAAGGGGGAGGAAACAAGGGAGAAAATGAGGTAGTCAGACAAGTGGGAGGAGTCAGCTTAAATGACGCAGAAAATGAAGTGGGAGTAGCCAAAGGTGGAGGAGTAGAAAAGGAGATGGGAGGAGCTACAGCAGAAGACATAGCTCAACCAAAAATAGACAAGATTCTTCAGCTTAAAATCAGGAAAAATCTGCTGAAATTAAGTAAAATGATTCCCGTGTATGACCATGGCCTTCATGTAGCAAGAAATTCAGAGGTATTTGAGAATGTTGCTGAAAAATATAGTCTTTCCAATGATGAGAGAAACCAATTGTTTCAAATGTGGTTAACTGATTTACATAGGAAAAGGTTATAGCTCAGGAATTCCTTTCATGCTTCAAAATCAAATGAATGCTCAGATGTTTCCCGATTACAAGATTTGATTTTTTGTAAAACAAAAGGAAGTCCAGATTTGCATGATTTAAGAACACTTCAAATAAAACGGAAGGAGTGTACTTACGAATTCTCATCCATATATAAACGACTCTATAATGCAGTCATGGGAAATGAAAAGAATTTAATTGGAAATCTGATCAGTAAATTTAAATTTTTGCCTTAAAAAATATGTGCTCAGGCTTCACAGAGATCAAATCTATATGAATGTACAAAATTACTGGATGCTGGCAGGAAGTGTCAGGACAGGAAATATTATGTAAAATCAAACAAATCAGAAGGCTACAACAAAATGGCTTCTTCTTCTTTTTCAAATCTGTCTAAACCAAATGGTTTTCATGACAAAATGTATGAAATACGTAGGAAAATTCATATTTCTTACGATTATTATAATTTGATCTGTATGTCATCAGATCCTTCTTCACACAAGTTGATTAATAATAATTTTGACACTCAGAACACTGCTGGTGTTAACCCATTACTTGCCAAATCTAAAATTTGAATGCTTACAGATGGTTCATGTTATTCCTTGACATCTCACCTATGGCCTGCATAAATTACTATTTGATTGATAATATATGACATTATCCATGTATAAATTTTAAGTATAGTCCTAATCCTGATTATATGTGAAGGGTACGTGTACATGTGTAAATGTAGAGATATAATGTATATATATATATATATATATGTACGGTATATACATATATGTATATGAATATGCTTCCCTCTGGTTAAAGTAAAAATAAAGTTCAGAAGTGCTAAAATTACCGTATTTTTCGCACTATAAGGCGCACCGGATTATAAGGCGCACCCTCAAAAAATGACTTTTAAGCCGTCTTGGTCCATATATAAGGCGCACCGGATTATAAGGCGCACCATATTACCATAAAAAAAAAAAAAGCTCAGACTCCAGTATCCCTGTGTAGCCTCCCATCACCCTCCAGCATCCCTCTGTAGCCTTCCATCACCCTCCAGCATCCCTCTGTAGCCTCCCATCACCCTCCAGCATCCCTCTGTAGCCTTCCATCACCCTCCAGCATCCCTCTGTAGCCTCCCATCACCCTCCAGCATCCCTCTGTAGCACCCCACCACCCTCCAGTATCCCTGTGTAGCCTCCCATCACCCTCCAGCATCCCTCTGTAGCACCCCACCACCCTCCAGTATCCCTGTGTAGCCTCCCATCACCCTCCAGCATCCCTCTGTAGCCTCCCATCACCCTCCAGCATCCCTCTGTAGCACCCCACCACCCTCCAGTATCCCTGTGTAGCCTCCCATCACCCTCCAGCATCCCTCTGTAGCCTCCCATCACCCTCCAGCATCCCTCTGTAGCCTTCCATCACCCTCCAGCATCCCTCTGTAGCCTCCCATCACCCTCCAGCATCCCTCTGTAGCACCCCACCACCCTCCAGTATCCCTGTGTAGCCTCCCATCACCCTCCAGCATCCCTCTGTAGCACCCCACCACCCTCCAGTATCCCTGTGTAGCCTCCCATCACCCTCCAGCATCCCTCTGTAGCCTCCCATCACCCTCCAGCATCCCTCTGTAGCACCCCACCACCCTCCAGTATCCCTGTGTAGCCTCCCATCACCCTCCAGCATCCCTCTGTAGCCTCCCATCACCCTCCAGCATCCCTCTGTAGCACCCCACCACCCTCCAGTATCCCTGTGTAGCCTCCCATCACCCTCCAGCATCCCTCTGTAGCTCCCCACCACCCTCCAGTATCCCTGTGTAGCCTCCCATTACCCTCCAGCACCCCACACAGTCAGACACACACACACACACTCAGACACACACACATACACACACATACACACTCAGACACACACACACACACACACACACTCAGACACACACACACACAAACTGATTTTTACTTTTTATACTGGTACTTTTGCTTACTGTACTGTGTGGCAAGGCACTCTCAGCGCTGGAGCCCTCAGCAAATCACAGCGTTGGAGCCCACAGCCAATCACAGCACTGGAGCCCACAGCCAATCACAGCACTGGAGCCCACAGCCAATCACAGTGCTGGAGCCCTCAGCCAATCAGAGGCTATGGGCTGACGTCAGCTGGCCTCTGATTGGCTCAAGGCTCCTGGGCGGAGCTGTGATTGGCTGATGGGCTCCTGGGCTGTGAGCGCGCGCAAAACAGCGGCGGCACCGGACACCGGACAGCGGGGACGGCGGCTGGTGATCGCGTCCCCGCACGTGATGAGAGGCAGGCACCGGCACCAGCACACCAGCATGGATGGCGGGGACGGCGGCTGGTGATCGCGTCCCCGCACGTGATGCGAGGCAGGCACCGGCACCAGCATGGATGGCGGGGACAGCGGCTGGTGATCGCGCCCCTGCACAGAGATGCCAGGCAGGCACCGGACAAAGGGGGATGGCGGCACAAAGGTATGCCTTATTTTCTGGGGGGTGCCAAATATTTGCAGGCAAATGGCACCCCCTTAGCACTCTGGGAAAAATCCGTATATAAGGCGCACTGCACTATAAGGCGCACCTATGATTTCTGGGAAAATCTTAGTCTTTTAGTTGCGCCTTATAGTGCGGAAAATACGGTAGGATAGAAAATGTTAAACTTTCATATGGATGTATGTGTATATATGTATGTATATGTATATATATGTTTATAAGTATTTTTTCCTCTGTTTCATGGAAAATAATAATTAGAAGTTTATTATAATCAATATATATATGATTATATAAAAATGGTGTTATTTGTGATTAATATGATTTTTATATTTTTCAAGAAGTTCAAGTCAAGATGGTGGAACATGCATTCCCGTCCTTATAAAAAATTAATAATAGTTTTCTTTTTACATGGGAAAGGATAAGTATATTTCAACTATTAATATTTAGTTCTTGTGTAATGCATGTAACTAATGATGTGTGAAGTGGGGTATGAAATTAACCTCTTATGTACCAGGCATAAAAGCAGAGACACAGCTGTCATTTTTTATCATAGAACCTTCAGAAGGTGTCATGTATCCAGGATCACCTTCCCCTCAACTACATTCTTTAGAAGTAAAAGTTACGTGTCATAACTTACATGTGTGTCTGTCTATATACCGGTATATGGTCTGTTAGAGTTATATTTTTTAAAGGAAAATTCAGAAGCAACAATTTGTTTAAGATGCATCTAAAATTAGTTGATTGCTCTCAGTGAGAGAAAAAAAAATAGTCTTGTAGCTATGACTTGTGTCAAAGTCTTTGTTATATGTAATGTTTAGTGCAAAGTGTCTAAACAGCTGTCACAGTTCGAGTGTGTGTGTGAATGACAGAGGCCTCAGGTGATTGATGAGCGCAGATGAAGCAGGAAACTGAGTGCAAGTGGAAATGAAATCAATCAATAAGTTGGTTTTAGGAGAAAGAACTGAAAAATGACTTATGGTGGGTTTACACGTTGCGATATCGTTCAGATATCGTAATACAACGGCGCGGGAGCGCGCATTTAGTGCCCGTTTCTCCCTGATCGCATCGCTGGTTTAGACGTGCCGATATCGGGGTACAACGTCCCGACGATGTGTACGCCCACCAACCCAGGAACGACCATTTAACATGGGAGTGAATGGGTGACGTGGCAGTACACATCGGAGTTGGGCTGTCACACGGGACGATCCGGCTCCAACCGGCATCCGTTATTGGGCGGTTGAATAACACGCTCATTCGACCCCAGATATCGGTTTACCATCGTTCCTGCATCGTATCGGATGTTCACACCGTACAACGCAGGAACGATATCGGGTCCAACTCACGAACCACGTGACTTTTGGTCGGAGTTGGACGCCGATATCGCAACGTGTAAACCCACCATTACAGTAAATACATTTTCATATTTGAAATAATTAAGTAAACACATCAAGATAATTCATTCACATTATTAGAATAATTATTTGATATTTCTTAGATTTATAAGACTTTATATTTTTATAGATAATGGATCCAGTCATAGATAAACATTTTCTTTTTTTAAATTATGGTTTTAAATTGAACACAAGTAGGTGAATATTTTATTTTCACACAGATACATGATATAAGGCTGATACTGGAAACGTATCCAAAGGTTTAACAAATAATTATCTTTAATTTGGTTTTATATAAGAATGCTTTCATTAATCATATCTCAGGATATGAATGGAAAATAGATGTTTACAAATTATTACATTATTAAATCTGATTAATACATTTTCAATATATTTTCCACAGATTTGACGAATAAGAAACAGCAAGAAGATACAATGATCAGTTATTAGAGATAATAAAGTGAAATTATATTATTAATTATAATAATAATTTATAGAGATATATATTTAAATAAAAGGTATTAGAGAAATTATTAAATAATTTTGATAATTCAATAATGGGGCAGATGAGTGATCAGAAATGTATGAACACATTAAGGGTATACATTATCAGTACTATAAATCTGTCAATCGTACAATCAAAGGCCCTATCTTATTTTAATTCTATTTTATTTTGACTTTTGATATTTATCATTCTTTTTATCAATTTTTATTGATCACAATTTTAGGTTTTCATTTTATTATCAGTTTGATTGTTGTTTTATTTTTCATTTTTACTAGTTTTTGAATATTTCTATTTTTAATATAAATATTTTTATAATTTTACATTTTGACTTATTTTCATCTTTATTTTGAACATTTCCATTTTTATCATTATGAATACTTTTGTCATGAATTTTAAATTAGATTTTTAATAATAATTCTTGATTTTAAATCAAAGTTATGTTTTAATATCTTAAGGAAAATTCTTTCGTTCATTGGATAATCCAATCATTTATTTTAATTTATGGTCATACATTATTGGTATTGTTAGTTTAATATATATATATATATAAATAAATTTGGGTAATAAAGATTCTAAGATACACATATACTGCACATATATATGTTCATATGAGAAAATATATATATACATGTTTAAATGGGTAATGATTAAAGGAAAATGTAAATTTGACATATCAAAACATACTGACACCTACAGGTTGAAAGGGGGAATTACACCCATTACATAAGTCATAGTAAATGAAACACATGATTAATAATGTACTATTATATAGTATCATACTATTATTCTGAACAGCAATTATATTTATATTTTGATTATGATATGAGATATTCATATTTTGGTAATAATTATATGATAGACTCATATTTTGATAATAATTATATGAGAATTATTGATTGTTATGGTACGCTATGATATCATAGATTAGGAAAATTGCCAACTTTTGGTATAGAATAGGGAAAGAAGACTTCAATCAAGATTCCAGATTAATAGTAAAGATTGTTCCATTTTGGAAAGACTTTACATTATTTCTATAACAATTGACTTTTAAAAGTTACAAGAAGAAAACCACAATCCAGGAGGTTTAAAGCTTTGTTCAATAACAGACTGTTCTCACACAAGTGATAAAGAGACTGAATCATCACATTCATTCATTCATTCATAAACTCATTCATTCTCACAGTACTGACAGTACTGACCAGGATTGCAGAGGATGATAATGACCCAATGATGCCAAAGGGGTTGTGCCAATTCCAAGGTTTGTGTGATCCAGTGTAAAGTTTCACTACACTGATCTATTGTGTGACCTATTCTGTGCATTAAGGACTGTTCTGTGAATGGTTACCGGCTATCAACTTTAACTCTTGCTATGCTGACCAAAGACGTCACCTGCTCCAGAAGTGATAAGAGGCAGCGCGGAGGATTCCAGAAGTGACCAGAGTAAGTCTAGCCAACACTGCACAGGTCACATCACAGACATTGCTTTCCTACCAAATAAACGCTAATAAAAATAAAGACTTTACAATAAAGGAATAAAGAATAAAGGACAACATTATTATCAAAGAGACTTTGTTTATATCGGAGAGAATCATCAGATGAAGATGAGAAGACGCCGAGTGACGACAGATCCATCCGAGTGTTTCCATTAGAACAGGAAAGTATAATTACAATAATGGTTTTACAGTTCATGGCTTACCATAACATGACTCCACATCATATTACTGATTATATTACTGATTATACTACTGAAGTTAGGGCCCTTTCACATCTGCGTTTATTGAAATCGCGGCAGATGCGGTGAAAAAAACGCATCTGCCGCGATTGCCGCATAACCGCTGCACTTGCAGCGCGGTTGCGGTAATCCCCATAGAAAGTATAGGGGAACTTGCGGCAGGTGCGGTTTTGCACTTGCGGCAGGTGCGGCCGCGAAAAAAACCGCGGCTGACCATTTCCCACTCATATACTGGTCTAATTTTTGAGAGGCTTATTTTTTTGTGTAATTTTTGTGTGGTTTTCTCCCTTTTTTTGGTGTGATATTTCACTTTGTGCATTGTAATCACCTTTTGTTGGTTTTTAATTAACCTAGTTCACCAATACACACCTCCCTTGCAGAATTACGTTGCCTTCACACATATCTGTTGTATATATTTTTATGAAGAGATTTTTTGTGTAATAGTTTCTTTATAAATATTGTTGTCACCAACTTTATTATTTTTGTGGCACTATATATATTTGTTTAATTAATTCATACAAACAAGGTGAATTTAATCGGTTTTCAACTATATTATGTTTGGCACTTTTTTTTACATAGAGCCCCTCTTCCCCCCTTCTTTGACCAAATCACTTGATCGTGGGATTTGGAGATAGATTTGGTCCCCCTAGGTGGCATTAACATATCACTTAAAGAACCCTCATGGATATATACTGACTGAACTATACAGGTGTCCTATTGACTTATATAAGATTTTTAACACTCTCATGGATTGGTGTATTATGTAACATTCTTGTTGCCCCCATTCCTGTTTTTTAGATCCGCAATAATCTGAAATATTTTGATGCATTATTATCGTGGTGTTTTTATTCAATGATGTATTATTTATAGTCATGTTTATATTTTAATTATGTACCAATAAAATTGATTCGTTTTATACCACAATTTGGGCTGATAACTCATTTTCATATAGGTTTTGCTTGATTAGAGTTTGCCTGTTAACCATAGTGGCCTATTATCTGGTTCTTTGGCAAACTGCTCCAGGTCCCTGATATTTGAAGGGTGCCTTCTCCAAACTGCCATTTTTAGATCTCTCCACAGGTGTTCTATTGGATTCAGGTCTGGACTCATTGCTGGCCACCTTACAAGTCTCCAGTGCTTTCTCTCAAACCATTTTCTAGTGCTTTTTGAAGTGTGTTTTGGGTCATTGTCCTGCTGGAAGACCCATGACCTCTGAGGGAGACCCAGCTTTCTCACACTGGGCCCTACATTATGTTGCAAAATTTGTTGGTAGTCTTCAGACTTCATTATGCCATGCACACGGTCAAGCAGTCCAGTGCCAGAGGCAGCAAAGCAACCCCAAAACATCAGGGAACCTCCGCCATGTTTGACTGTAGGGATTGTATTCTTTTCTTTGAATGTCTCTTTTTTTCTCCTGTAAACTCTATGTTGATGCCTTTGCCCAAAAAGCTCTACTTTTGTCTCATCTGACCAGAAAACATTCTTCCAAAACGTTTTAGGCTTTCTCAGGTAAGTTTTGGCAAACTCCAGCCTGGCTTTTTTATGTCTCGGGGTAATAAGTGGGGTCTTCCTGGGTCTCCTACCATACAGTCCCTTTTCATTCAGACACCGACAGATAGTACAGATTGACATTGCTGTACCCTCGGACTGCAGGGCAGCTTGAACTTGTTTGGATGTTAGTCGAGGTTCTTTATCCACCATCCGCACAATCATGCGTTGAAATCTCTCGTCAATTTTTCTTTTCCGTCCACATCTAGGGAGATTAGCCACAGTGCCACGGGTTTTAAACTTCTTGATGACACTGCGCACGGTAGACACAGGAACATTCAGGTCTTTGGAGATGGACTTGTAGCCTTGACATTGCTCATGCTTCCTCACAATTCGGTTTCTCAAGTCCTCAGACAGTTCTTTGGTCTTCTTTCTTTTCTCCATGCTCAATGTGGTACACACAAGGACACAGGACAGAGGTTGAGTCAACTTTAATCCATGTCAACTGGCTGCAAGTGTGATTTAGTTATTGCCAACACCTGTTAGATGCCACAGGTAAGTTACAGGTGCTGTTAATTACACAAATTAGAGAAGCATCACATGATTTTTCTAACAGTGCCAATACTTTTGTCCACCCCCTTTTTTGTATTTGGTGTGGAACTATATCCAATTTGGCTTTAGGACAATTCTTTTTGTGTTTTTTTCATTGAAGACAAATTAAATGAAGATAATAATACCAAAGAATTTGTGATTGCAATAATTTTCAGGAAGAAACTGAGTATTATCTGACAGAATTGCAGGGGTAGAAAGATATGGTTATCCACAGCACCCCGTAGACACGGAACTCACTGAATTCCTCACGTTGTGGCGCACGTCCTGAGCCCGGGAGATCCACCTAGCCTCAGCAATCATAAATAAAAAGGAAGAACAGCACCTCACCAGCTGGTATATCTCAAGGCTTCATGATTTTATTCCGTCCACAAGACAGCACGACGTTTCGGTCGCAATGACCTTTATCAAGTGCATATATTCAAGCAACTTTTGCACCACCCAGCCATGGAAATTTTCCTTGCCTGGGTTGTGCTTGTTGTGGGAATCTACTAAAGGGGCGGTGCTTTAGTCATCCACGTTCTGGAAAAAGGTACGATATCAAGAAGAGGTTTACATGTAACAGCAGTTATGTTGTCTACACTATTTGTTGCCCATGTGGTCTCCTCTATGTAGGTGAGACCACAATGGAGGTGAAAGCACGTATTGGGAAACACAAGAGTACCATACGAACGGGCATGACTGATTTGCCGGTACCGAAACATTTCCATGACATGGGTCACACGGTCAACCAGCTTAGGTTTAGGGTAATAGATGATGTTCCCCCTCTCAGGAGAGGTGGTGACCGTGTGGCCTTGTTAAAAAAGAAAGAATTAAGGTGGATATTTGAGTTGGACACTTTGTCTCCTAAGGGTATGAACATTGACTATGATCAACGGGATTGTCTACTGGGGTCTTCGGGATGATTCTATGTACTTCTCATTATGGGTTGTTTGTTTTTATCATATTTTAACATTGTCTCACATTTGATCTAGATATGGAAGAACAATATCTGTGGAAAGGCAATACCCGCCTGACAATATATGGCAAAATAGATGCATTATTGGGAGGACTGGAATAAGGGGGCTTATATAAGCAAGTACCTCTGGTAAAGTATATATTTGTTAAGGTTACCATACCAAATGAGTGATGGGTCTCCACTACTGATAGAATGGGTTCTTTACCCATAATTGAAAACTTTACAGTAACATAGTTAAATGTTAGTTTGGTGCACAAGCATACATTGTATGACTGGTGCACTACAGGGCCCCTCACTTATTATCATATGTGCCTTGCTCGATCAAAGAAGTCAAGGGATACGAGATTTTTATTATGATACATGTACTTTAGATCAGCAGGAGGTTTTATATAAATATGTGTCACATTGAGGTGGGATAATATATTGTGATATTAGAGTGCTTATATAAGTCTATGCACATTTTGTGAATTTGGTGCAGTGCCCTTTAAATATACATTTTCCTATGTAATGCTTGAAGTTTCTGATGAGTTGTCAATATTGCAGTGCTGAGATAAATTAGGGGCTTAATTAGCAGGCACGATCACTATTATAGTGACATATTGGACTTTTCACAGCATGATATGCTGCTGTTGCTTCCTAAATACTATTGCGCATATGGACTTTAACGCATGTGCCGTCGGGACTGACATTCCTATCACTGTCTCTATGGACGCTTGAGACAGGATATACGTCATCGTTCCGCCCCACTTCCGGGATTTGAGTGACATGCGTATCGCCCAACCTGAGGAGGACGCCGGCGCGTGCGCAATGATTACCGGATATTTGCAACATGGTCAAGCACTGATTGGCGGTGAGACACAAGAGAGCAGAGTTACCATGCCGACTGTGAATGCCGTCCTGTGATTGGTGGAGTATCGCCAGCAGCGTTTTTTGTGTGTTTTGGATATTTATGGACACAGATTGCGGCGATGTGTACATCACATAAGCGTGCAGGCTTGGTTTTATGCTCCAACTCTGGTGAGGTATAGCTAGTTGTTTTCTGTATAGTAAATGTGGGACTTTTAACATTGTTTACTATGTATTGTCTATTGATTGGTTTAATGTTAAAGGGGGAGAAGTATGATGGTATAAATAACACTATGTGGTTGTGGGATGTATGCACTTGATAAAGGTCATTGCGACCGAAACGTCGTGCTGTCTTGTGGACGGAATAAAATCATGAAGCCTTGAGATATACCAGCTGGTGAGGTGCTGTTCTTCCTTTTTATTTAGAATTGCAGGGGTGTCAATACTTTTGGCCAACACTGTAAGTAATGTAAATCAGAATAATGATGCAATGCTATTGACTCACCGTAGCCGGGGGTACACGTAGCGGGCGTTGTTTCTCCTCCAGTCACGGAACCGCGCCTGCGGTGGTGTAGGCCCGGTGGTCCAGATCAATAGGGGAATGGCGGAACAGTAGGGGTGATTTGTCTTCGTGACGCCACCTGCGGGTGTTCTGGTAACTTTACCAGCGCTGTTCGGGTCTCCGGGGGATGTTATACAGCGAGATGGAACGCTCCCCACAGGACGAGTGGGAGTCCCCGGAGCCGGGAGCTGTGCAAGATGTTGTAAGGCAGCTGCGGGGTGCTGCGCGCCGAATCCAGGAGTGACGTACAACCACACAAAGTCTCTTTTAGGTACCTTTACTGGATGGTAGTCAGGTACACTCGGACCGGGATAGTGAAGTTGGCACTTCTGGAGGTTCACAGCAAGCAGTGTTAGGCTTCCTTTATAATAATAATAAAAATAAAACTTTATTTGTATAGCGCCAACATATTCCGCAGCGCTTTACAGTACAACGGTACATATAAGAAAAATATACGGTACAGAAACGTAATGCAGAACAGTAGTTACATACCAAAAACATAGAATCAACTTAGGAAATACAATAAGAAAGGCAGAAAATGAAGGTGACCCTGCTCGAAGGAGCTTACAATCTAAGACGGGATGGGAACACAAAGTACAGGGGCTTATAACAATGAATATCTTACGTCTAAGTGACTACTGTTAGGGAGAAGGATAGGCCGCCCTGAAGAGGTGTGTTTTTAGGGAGCGTCTGAAGCTATGCAAGTTGTGGATGGTCCTAATTTCTTGGGGTAGAGCATTCCAGAGTTTTGGTGCAGCTCGAGAGAAGTCTTGAAGTCGGGAATGGGAGGTTCGGATTAATGCCGATGTTAGTCTGAGGTCATGTTCAGAGCGAAGGGGACGGGTGGGGTGGTAGACAGAGATGAGGGTGGAGAGGTAAGGAGGTGTCGCACCATGAATAGCTTTGTGGGTGACAACGAGCAATTTGAATTGGATTCTATAGTGTACGGGCAGCCAATATAGTGACTGGCACAGAGCAGAAACATCTGAGTAACGGTTTGCTAGATAGGTGATCCTGGCTGCTGCATTGAGGATACACTGGAGAGGGGAAAGTTTACTGTGGGGGAGGCCAGCTAATAAAGAATTACAGTAGTCAAGGCGGGAATGAATCAGGGCCACGGTGAGGGTTTTAGTTGTTCCCGTGGTGAGGAAAGGGCGAATTCTGGAGATATTTTTCAGGTGCAAGCGACAGGAGCGGGTGAGAGATTGTATGTATGGGGTGAAGGAGAGATCAGTGTCCATCAAAACACCGAGACAGCGAGCCTGCTGACTGGGTGTTATCGTGGTGCCGCACACCGAGAGAGAGATGTCAGATTTAGGGAGGTTGGCAGAGGGTGGGAGCAGAAGAAGTTCAGTTTTGGAAAGGTTGAGTTTCAGATAGAGAGTGGACATGATATTGGAGACTGCAGTTAGACAGTCATTGGTGTTCTTTAATACCGCAGGGGTAAGGTCAGGGGCTGAAGTGTATAGTTGTGTGTCATCAGCATAAAGATGGTACTGAAAGCCAAATCTGCTGATTGTTTGTCCGATCGGGGCTGTGTAGAGAGAGAAGAGGAGAGGGCCAAGGACTGAACCCTGAGGGACCCCAATAGTGAGGGGAAGAGGGGAAGAAGTGGAGCCAGCAAAAGATACACTGAAAGAGCGGTCAGAAAGATAGGAAGAGAACCAGGAGAGAGCAGTGTCCTTGATGCCAATGGAGTGCAGCATAGAGAGTAGGAGCTGATGGTCGACAGTGTCAAAAGCCGCAGAGAGGTCAAGAAGGATAAGCAGAGAGTGGTCACCATTACGTTTTGCTGTCAGAAGGTCATTGGTCACTTTGATGAGGGCAGTTTCTGTAGAATGTAAGGGGCGGAAGCCAGACTGCAATGGATCTGAAAGAGAGTGAGTGGCGAGGTAATGAGTGAGGCGGGTGTAGACCAGGCGCTCCAGGAGTTTAGAGATGAAGGGGAGATTGGAGACTGGTCTGTAGTTATTTGTGCAGGATGGGTCAAGGGACGTTTTCTTTAGTAGTGGAGTGATAATAGAGTGTTTGAAGGAGGAGGGGAAGATGCCAGTAGAGAGGGAGAGATTGAAGATTGTGGTTAAGTGACTTCTCTAGTTCTGGTGCTAAGGTCGGGTGGATGTGGAATCCAGCCGGACCGGGCAGTGTGTTCAATGGAACTTGCTTCACCTGGTTATCAGCACTGAGGGCACTGTAAAAGGGTCTGAGCAGCATCAGTACTCTTCCCTGGGCTCTCGTGGATGGGTGCATCAGGTGGAACAGGTGGCTAAACCTCCTGTTGATGGTGCTGGTTCTCTGTGATGGCTTGGTGGCTCTCACAGCTTCGGTTCCAGTAACCGGTGATTAAGGAAAGAGTCAGATTAACTCTGTGTTCCTGAGAGGTGTTCTCCTTCTTCCTCTTATCCCAATTGCAGGGATTTCCACTTGCTAACAGGCTGGTTGGGCCTAGTGTGTTCCTCATAGGGTGGAGGTTTCACACAGGCTTACAGCTCTTGTAGCGTCTACCACACTCTGAAGTTTCTCCCTCCAAGGCTCTTTTTATAGGGGGAACTGGCTCAAAGTGACCAGTGGAGCTCCCCCTAGAGGCTCGGGGCGAAACCAGGTGTTCTAAGGTGTTGTTGTGTTTGTGGGTTTTGCTTTGCTGTTACTTACTCCATTTGTGCTCTAAGGATTTCTGTGGTGCCCAACAGGTGCCAGGGTGCCACACTATCTCTATATATTTATGTAAAAATGAATTACTGTTGTCTGATGTCCGTTGTTTATTTACGGCCAAATGACTGGACCAATCTGGCCCAAATTTGCCCCATAGATAAATTCTGCATTTCTGAAGGTTTTACACTGGGTTTCAGTTCTCTAGATAAACGACATAAAACAGAACACAAATGCAAATGTGAATTTATAGACAAAAAATTGGACCGATCTGCCCCAAATTTTCTACATAAGGAAATCAGGCGCTTCGGATTGTTTTACACTGGGTTTCACCTCTGATTTGTTGGCTTCATATCAGTAGCAAAGATATTTTTTAAGCACAAGCAAAGAAACAACAGGTGAACCAAATATATTCATGTGAAGCCAAGTATTATTCTAGTACTAGATGGTGGCCTGATTCTAATGCATCGGGTATTCTAGAGCATATAAGTAGTTTATTTATGAAGATTTAGGAAAAGTGCAAAGTGAAGCTGGGTTTAAATCCTGCGCCAATATCGCTGATTGCTGGCAACCGGCCGGGCGCAACCAATCAGCGAAGCATGGTTGAAATCCTGCGCCAATTTGCGGGCGGACTGTCCCTGTTACTAATTGGTCATGGGCGGCTAGCCTGACCAATCAGCAACGCAGGATTTGCTTTACAGACAAACAGACAGAAGTAGACAATTTTATAGTAGATACCTACAGCAGTACCGGTGTGCAGCGGTGCCAGTGTGCAGGGGTGTCGGAGTCCAGGAGGGGGCCGGGCACAGCGGCCAGGTGTGGGCAGGAAGGGGCCGGGGAACAGAGGGCAGGAGGGAGCCGGGTAAGAGCTGCCGGGTGCGGGCAGGAAAGGGCTGGGGAAGAGAGGCCGGGTGCAGGCAGGAGGGGGCCAGGGAAGAGCGGGCGGGTGCGGACAGGAGGGGGCCAGGGAACAGCGGGCAGGTGCGTGCAGGAGGGTGATAGGGGGACAGCAACCGGGTGCAGGCAGGAGGGGGCCGGGGAACAGCGGCCGGGTGCGGACAAGAGGGGCAGGGAGTCCCCTCCTGCCTGCACCCGGCCGCTGTTTCCTGGTCCCCTCCTGCCCAGCGCAGGATGGAGGCTCGGTGGTCAGCGCAGGATAGAGGCTCGGTGATCAGCGCAGGATGGAGGCTCTGTGGTCAGCGCAGGATGGAGGCTCGGTGGTTTGCACAGAATGGAGGCTCAGTGGTCAGCGCAGGATGGAGGCAGAGTGGTCAGCACAGGATGGAGGCAGAGTGGTCAGCACAGGATGGAGGCAGAGTGGTCAGCGCAGGATGAAGGCAGAGTGGTCAGCATAGGATGGAGGCTCAGTGCTCAGCGCAGGATGGAGGCAGAGTGGTCAGTGCAGTATGGAGGGCCAGTGGTCAGCGCAGGATGGAGGACCAGTAGTCAGCGCAGGATGGAGGGCCAGTAGTCAGCGCAGGATGGAGGGCCAGTGGTCAGCGCAGGATGGAGGGCCAGTGGTCAGCGCAGGATGGAGGGCCAGTGGTCAGCACAGGATGGAGGGCCAGTGGTCAGCACAGGATGGATTGCCAGTGGTCAGCGTAGGATGGATCCCCCCTCCTATCTGCTCCGATCTCACCCGCACCCGGTGTTTACATCGCCACTACAGCAGGTAATGAGCGGTCATGTGATGTGCACAGAGCCTGTCACATGACCGCTCATTATCTGCTTAGCGGCGATGTAAACACCGGGTGCGGGTGAGACGGAGCGGCGGGGTGGGGGGTGGAATGGAGCGGGAGGAAGGAGTGGAGCAGTGGGGGGGAGGTGAATGGAGCAGTGGGGGTGTGTGGGGGAGGTGAATGGAGCAGTGGGGTGGAGGTGAATGGAGCAGTGGGGAGGAGGTGAATGGAGCAGCGGGGGGAGAGGTGAATGGAGCAGTAAGGGGGGAGAATGGAGCAGCGGGTGGCAGAAATGGAGCGGCGGGTGGCAGTGGCGGGAAAAAGGGGGCTGGAGGTGGGTGCACCCGCTCCAGCGGGCGGGTGCGGGCAGGAGGAAGCTGACAGCGCGGTGTCTGTGGGAAATTTTGCGTCGCGTGGCTGTTTTGCATGCTCCTCGCTCATTGGTGGCCGCCGATGGCGGCCACCAATGAGCGCCCTGGAGCTGGCGCGCGATTTCAGCGTCAGACAGACACGAATAGGAGATTATATAGAAGAATATATATACTGAAAGTAATAGCAATTATTAACCCAGTCATGACCGATGACTTATATGACTTGTATATTTACATCATCGGCCGTGATCCTGCTTTTGATATGGGCTCACACGCTGAGCCGGCATCTTTTCAGGGGCACGGACCGGAGCTCTGCTAACACCGTGCACTCGGAATAATAAATCCATCTTGTGTGACATTTAAGAAGAAGCATCCATTGTTCAGTGTAATGGAAATCTATAAGTATGTGATGGACAATGTAACCCGATGAAATGGTTTATGAACTTTATACTCTTCTCTGTTTTCCTATTACAGCCTGCAGACAGCGACATCCAGTGTAACTACAAACATTCTCACACACAATTATATATTCATTCTGAGACCATAAAATTGTGAAAAATACATAGAAAGATGGAGAAAGACTCAAAAACACTAAATTATCTCATTATACCTTGTAGCAATACTGATCTAATGTGTCTTCACAATAAATCTACTAGTGTTTAGTGTGACGCCCCTGCGGACCGGTGGCCACAGTAAGGCACTGCAGCTGGGACTGGTAAATCGACCACCCCACACAAACACCCACTACATCCCTCAATCCCTAGACCTAGTACTCCATGTCAGGCAAAGGATATAGGAGGGATCTAGGTGGTGGGTGGAAAGTTAGGGAGAGGAGAACCTGGTGAGGGGGGTGGAGACTAACACACAATACCAGAGCACACAAGACAACAACAGGAAGTGAGAAGTAGGAGATAGGAGAGAAGAGAGCAGACCTGAAACTGGTGAGCAACACCAGGCTGGAACCACCCGAACCCGGGGTCTAAGGTGTGTTTGGGCGAACAGGTACACCGAGGGACGGATCCACAGCCAGGGTGCCGGCCCTGTAGATGTGGCTGAACGCTTTATGCCCCGAAAATGAATTAACCAGCGAGGTGAGGGGACTTTATGCCCGGAAACCATCCTTTGGTGCAGTGAAAGAAAGTTGGTCACACTAGGAATAGGGGAACCCGAAGCAGGGCCCCCACGGAAAGCCCAAAGCTGCTGGCCTGTAACCAGCACCGGATTAAAGAAAGAGACCCAAAAGGTTTTGAATGGGAGGAGGTTTTGCAGACAAGCTAGCTGCAGTAAAACACGGGAACCGCCGAGCAACCGAAGTGCCTTTGTGAAGTGTAAGAAGAAGGAAAAATAGTATGGAAGTGAGCGCTAGAAAAGACCAGGGAACTGAAAATTAAGAGAATTACCTCTAAGTTTATTAAAAAGTGGGTAAAGCGAGCCCTCAGCCACAACGCGTTTCGACAAACGTCTTTCTCAAGTGGAGATCCACTGAGGAAGTGGCTATGAGCCATGAAACACGTGTAGGCAAAATAAACAGAGTGTGTGATTTACTCTGTCTTTATCTTTGTGGTCAGCGCGGCATTTGATCCCAGCTCTTTTTCACTCTTTTCTGGATTCGTCACCACAAGTACTGACATTTCAAAAAATAAAATAAATAAATTAAACAAATATAAGATTATATATATATATATATATATATATATACTACTGACCTAGATGCATTCTCACTGCACCCTGCTCTAGTCTGTGCAGCATGAGGATTGAGGCTTCACAGAGTCGGTGAGTGGGGGGGATGAGGAGAGGCAGAGCGGTGGGTGGGGGGCATTGGTGGGCCGCGTGGTCTGCCGCTATGTATGGAGCACACCTGCCCTCTAGTAATCATAGTATAGTTGGAAATTGAATATCAGATCTGATATATGTGCATGCCCCTTGAAGAAGGAACTGCCGAAATGCACATAGGGCACTGGGCATATATCGGCTATGAACTCTGACACCGCTATAGTGTCAGGAGGTATAATAATGCATTCCCTACACCTATCCATGTCCTTTGTATTGATTTATGGGCATATGTTGAGCAGTTTTGCACCTGATATCTCTCTAATGTAGAGACAGTAATACAGATATAATCTGCTATGAATAGTATGTAAATTAAATCTGGTAGCCAATTAATAACACTTGGACACCTGTTTTATCTGCTCCTCCCTACCTAGGTAATAATGTACAACTAATTCCTGACTTTGTATGATCTTTTGGGCATATGTTGAGTAGCTATGCACATGATATTCCTGCATTGTGTATATGTCGTGCCCCACATGGTCAGGCGTCACAGTGGGGTATTGCACCCGTAAAAGAGGTGTAATCTTTCCCAGCTGCAATTGGATCCTAGGTTGGTGGGTGGGACCCATTCCTGCACTCCCACATTTGAATAGTGGTGGGAGGTTACCTGCAAGGGAGATATATTCACCTCTAAGGGGAACAAACAAGAAGGAAGAGTAGTCTCTCTAGTCAGTGAGAGAGAGAGAGTTGGGACAGTTGAAGTTGGAGTGTGGAGCGATGCGAAAGGTTTTACCCTGACAGCTCTACGCTGATCCGGAGGGAAGATGAGAGGGGATGCTAGGCGGGGATCCTGAGAGAAGGTGCCTAACGCGGGAGTCTGTGCCCTGGAGAGAAATGGGGAACCCCAGCGAGGAGCAACCATACTCCAGGGAATTCCCAGTCCACCACGGGAACGCCGGTCCTGAGGAAACGGCCAGAGTCCATCTCTGAAAGTCGTCAACTGGCTGCTGTGGTCTGTTTATCGGCTGCAGCACCCTGCCAGATGGAGCGGTCTGCCTGCTTCCTCACAATGAGGGAGGGGAGCCCCAAGTCTGCCTATAAGGAGCCATTGGGTATAGACTCATCCTAGGCGGGAAGAAAGGACACGGGTTCATCAACTAAGGTTTACCACGGGTTCCACCATACCACCTGGCATCCACTTGCAGCCACCCGTAGGGTTACCTGTTTGATTAACAACTTGCTGAACTGTGGACTCTGTATTTTGCTGCTGAAAGTTTACAGTAAAATACCCGGGAGAAAGTGACTTCGCCTTTGTGTGGTTATCTTAATCAATCTGTTTACTTACAGGATCGCTGACCCGGAGGATCAGCTCCACCTGTAGATAGCTATGCCATCTCAGCCGCATTACCATCAACCTCCGGAGGACTGTGGCGGCGCTGGTGATCCCTCACCAGGTACTAAAGGTGGTGTTACTTGACAACAACAAACTCTTATCCCCTGTACATAACTCCTTATTGAAGTGTCATCCAGGCCACGGCTCAGGCGCTGCCACCCGTGACATCCCTGTGAAAACATCCACCGAGCCTGATACCCGAGTACCCCAGGGCCTGCGGCTCGACACAAGGAAGTCTGTAAAATTATGTTGATAACTTAGGGCTCATTCATATGTTCATTTTTGTACCAGGTGCTATCAATATTTTTCACTGGCCCTTATATTCTATGGGGCTAGTAACGTCAGCTTTAGGTGACTTGTGGATTAAACTCAGCCATTCTGACTACTAGCAAAAACTTTGGAAACTTCCACCAGATTTTTTTGTTTGCATATAAGAGAAATGGATAACATACTGATGGTAAAAATGGACACACGCACCAAAAATGTATTAGATCCAGCAAACTAATGTAATTAGTTGTTTTTGTGAAGATGAGAAAAAACATGGCGCATAAATTTTGCACAAAAATTAGTCATATATGAAAACTAAGCGGCTTTTATTCTATTCTTCAGGAAACCTAATTTAATACTGTTTTTGTTTTTTTAGCTACAGACACTATGCCCAGGTAAGTCTTTCTTCTCATTATATAATCTTCCTGAAATAATGCTCAGCCATCTCCAGCAGTGTATACCGTGGTGGTGCGTATGCATGTACTCCGCTCTCTCCTATGGCGGGATTTTATAGGTGGAGGTTCCAGTGAAGAAATTCCCAGCAATCAGTAGATCATTCCCTATACTGTGAACAGGGGGAAACTAATTTCAGATGTCTCTTTTAGAAGTTCAAATCAGTTACTAGCATTACAAAAAGTCAGAGTTCAATGCTTGCCTTAATGTATTTTCCAGAATGGATACGCCTGTAAAATTACAGGGAATTTCCTTAGCTTAATCTGTAGGAGTACACCGCTCCTCTGCCTCCTGCTTGCTGGGGTGGTTTTCTCCTGAAGATTGCCAATTGCCAGCAGCATGGCTGAACTGATCTGTGTGCTCTCCAAAGCTTTTAGCAGAGGCAGTCTTTTCTTCAGTAACATTGAGCACAAAGGGACTGAAATTAGTCTAAATCCAGTTATAGAGAAGCACTCGTAAGTTTATAGCAAAAAGCTTGTAAGCGCTGCACTAACTGTCTAGGAGACTAAGATGATGATGGGAGTGCTGGTGTGTCACGGTCCGCGCTGCTGTGGCATGAATAAACTCACCAAAGAGACAGCAGTTTTTCTATCCTTTTATTTCCTCCTCTTTCCTACGCGTTTCAGCGCCACACCCGGCGCCTTCCTCAGGGAAGGCGCCGGGTGTGGCGCTGAAACGCGTAGGAAAGAGGAGGAAATAAAAGGATGGAAAAACTGCTGTCTCTTTGGTGAGTTTATTCATGCCACAGCAGCGCGGACCGTGACACACCAGCACTCCCATCATCATCTTGGATTCAAACCACTATCCAGTGGTCGGTGGAGGTCCTGCAGCAGCTGGAACACTTGATTCCAAAAACGCCTTCAAACCAGTTGTGGGGAACACAACTGGACCAGGTGAGCAGCTTCATAGCACCACCACCTTACACAAGTGTCATCAGTGATAGGGCACTATTGCGCCTCTTGTCCCCCTCCCTATTTTTCTTTTCACTGTCTAGGAGACTGACCACCTCTGATAGCCCGCAGACGCGGCATGTGTGGCGCCCCTGCGTCCAGGAGGCCACAAAGGGAACTGCAGCCAGGCAGGTAGGACGACAGTTGCACATCAACACCCTCACAGCCCACACAGCCCACGTACAGTAGAGGGCAGCACCCAACCCGGTGCCTAGGAACTCTAAGCAGGTGAGGGGTGGTGGGTTTAGAGCAGTGGGTGGGAAAACACGTAGTCAGGTGACAGAAGGTAGAAATAGTGAAGGGGGAGGAGGAAGGAGTCACGCACGCAAAGTGAGTCACAGAGAACGCAGTAACAGCCTGGGAAGGACACAGAGACAGAGTGAGGGGTCACAGAGAGGAGAGACCTGGCTGCAGAGAGTAAAGGGAACCCGGAGGGGAGAGTGAGCCCGTGTACTGAGAACTGCACTGTAAGAACTGTACTGAACTGTAAGCTGAACTTGAGAACTTGAGAAGTAAACACGGTGAACCCTGAATATGACTCCCTTGTATGTCTCTACCTGAATACTACTCCTTCCATACAGGTTTGCAGCAGCCCTACAACTGGAGAGCCACAGCGTGCAGGCTCCAACACTGAAGGAGGATTCCTGCAGCATCTGGACAGTAAGTGTACTTGTCGGGCCCCACGGGACTGGGGTACTCGGTACCGGACCGAACGGTAGTGGGGATGTCACAGGTGGCTTGGTCCGGACTGTGTCCCTGGCTCGGCAATAAAAGGGGAATGTTTACAGGGGAAATGTCACGGGTGACGCCACCCACTTGGTGCGGCCAGTGATGGGGCCGCCGCTGCTGCAGAGCCTCCGGGGGTGATGGAATGGCAGCGGAGATGGTATAGTTCTAGTGGGGAGAACTGTATCCCCCGGGGCAGTAAGGAGTTAAAGTCTATTGGGGTTATAGTTGGTGGAGAAGGGTTAAAGGACACACACTCACGTTTGGTAGACACTGATGCAATTCTCTTCTTCTCCTGATGCTGCAGAGCTGACAGGCTGGATCTGTAGGGAGGAATTGTCTCTGTGCTGAATCTGGAGCAAAGGTCGCAATCAATACACAGACTTACAGTTTTGCTGTTTTCCAAAGCTTTACTGCAGATGTTGTTGCAGGTTATAGTCCACGGAGTCTGTAATGGGGATAAACTCTCTCCCAACCCTGTCCGGGGTCGTCAGCGTCCTTATGCTGCACTCTGTGTGTGTGTCCTGGCTGCTGCTATTAGCTGAGCTGCTGGGATTCCTCACGTCTCTCTGTATTCTGCTGGTACCACTTGGCTAGGCAACTTGAGTCCTCTATGCTGTGCTGACCCCTCCGTGTTGCTTTGCTCTGGTACTAGGGGGCATCTAGAGATCCCACTGTTCCTGGATTCACTGTGCTGTGTGTGCCAGACACAGTACCGGATCCGGTGTCCGTCTCTGTGCGTTCTTCTGGGGCAAGTGAAGGTATCACTCCAGCTCCCAGACGTGTTTCTCTGTCTGTAGTTCTCCTGTTCCTCTGACCCTTGCTAGGTCTGCACTGAGCTAACTCTGCTCTCAGTGTGCTCTTCACAGCACTACACCGTGCTGTACGGTCTGAGCT
Source organism: Allobates femoralis (assembly GCA_033576535.1). Classification (NCBI taxonomy): domain Eukaryota; kingdom Metazoa; phylum Chordata; class Amphibia; order Anura; family Aromobatidae; genus Allobates; species Allobates femoralis. Next base: position 238,896,488 of record JARQOC010000005.1, on the reverse strand, counting down.
CTCCCTCATGGGCAAGAGTATATAAGGAAGCAGGTGGTGCTCCCCCTCTTGCCCAGAGGTGGTAGTGTTTGTCAGTGTGTAGTGGGGGAGAGAACCCATGTGATGTTATTGTGGCACATTAACCCATGGGGTGCCACATACTGCACTCAGCACCAGGCCTGCACACTACACAATAGACTTTAACCATCACTGCCCCGGGGAACACAGTTCTGCCCACAGGAACTATTCCATCTCCGCTGCTACTACATCATCCCCGGAGGTCCTGCAGCAGCGGCGGCCCCATCAGTGGCCGCACACAGTGGTTGGTGTCATGACTGACATTTCCCCTGTAAATATCCCTTATTATTGCCAGGGCCCAGGACACGGTCCGGACCAGGACCACCCGTGACTTCCTCAGTAGCAGACCCGGTCCGGTACCGAGTACCCTGTCCCAGTGGGCTCGACACATGCTCAACCATGTTGCTGGCTCCAGCAGTCAACTATACAATAAAAAGTCCCTCCGTCTTGAGAAAAAAGAGAGGATTTTTACTTAGAAGTAAATTACAAAATTTCTTACTTTTACAAGCACAAGAATTTTTCACAACTTTCAGTGGGGGGGCATGTGCATTGTTTTTTTTAAAACTTCTTTTATTATGTACTAAAATTATTTTTCCTCTTGTATTTGTGGCACCCCTGCGGTTTGGCTGCTGCAAGTCGTATTTTCCCTATATCGATTATAATTCCGTGTCTGAAGGGAATTGGAATTCCTATACTAAGCAACAAAAAGAAGTGGAACCGGCACTAGAGTACAGTCAGACCTTTTGAAGCTGTATAAGCTTTGCCTAACACATCCTCCAGGTTGCACTTTTATCAGTTTTGCAAGTCACTTAAACATGTGAGATTTCAGGTAAAATAAAGGAAGAAAGATGGCACTCACTGATTTGCAGCTTGCTCTTTTTTATTTGTAACCTGGGGATTACATTAGTGCGGGGAGGGGGTGATGGAGGCCAGACAACGGCACCAATTCGCAGTGATTCCTCTTCTACATACACAGACCCATAGAAGCGGAATCACTGTGAAATGGCACCATCGTTTGGCCTCCACCACCCCATCCCCGCACTAATATAACCCCCCAGGTTACAAATAAAAAAGAGCAAGCTGCAAATCGGTGAGTGTTGTTTTATTTTCCTTTATTTTACATGGATTCCTATGCTAAAAACACATTACATGCATACACCTTCAAAACTCTGATAGAAGGATGAGCACTGAGAGGCCAAACTTTGGTTGTGATTCATTATTCTTAGCTGAAGGGAGGAGTAGATCAGAGCAGACAGGGAGAGAGGAGAAGGGAGTTCGGTCTGGAGAAGGGAGTGTCTAGAAACTCTTCTCAGAGGACCCAGCTGCAGCAGTGTCCCAGCCACATTGAACTGCTCAGGCATTTTAAATCCTGATGGCAGAAGCTGGAGACTGGTGGATTCCAGGCCCCTGGTCACTTGTGTAGACCACAGAAGCACAGTGATCCAGAGAGTCAAAGAGCTGAGGCTGCTTACAGGGTCACGTCACCTTCTTGGCTGGGAGAGAGTCAAACAGAAGTTGGGATAAGAGCAGAGGGAAAAAGGATGGTTCACTGACATCTGAACTCCATAACTCTTAGAAAACAGCAGGAAAGCAAATCCTTTCCCTTTGCGGAGCGTGTTCCAGCTCCTCTCAGACTGGCTAAGCTGCATGTCTAGTTCCGCATGTGTCCTGGATGTGCTTCACTACAAAATTAAGGGTAAAAAATTGAAAACCTGCCTGCTGTGCCTTGCTTTTGTCTACGATCCTGCATTGCTTTCCTGTACTACAACCACTATAATTTTCTTCCTTTCTCAAGGGTCAGCCCAGTGTTGAAGGGGTGTTATATCATCACATTGCAATAACACCTATCCCTGGAGAACTCCTATGCAGTGCCAGTCATCTATTAGCTGGATACCTTCAGTTGATATCACAAATATTCTTTATTCTTCTATTTTTATTTTCTTTCTCCCCATTTTTGCTTTTTCCCTTTTTCATGGTCCGCCAGGGCTACAGAACTGGGTTCCACAACCGTGATCCAGTCGGACCAGCCCAGTCACGGAGTACCCCAGCACACGATTCTGGGTTCATGAATAGGATAAAAAGCTCTGGAACAGGGTTCTGTGTGCAGTATAACTTGCCTTATTGACTTTGTAAAATGCTGCATGATGCATGGTGCTTTTGAACTGTGAAAGTAGCCACTACTGCTGTAGGGGAGACATGTGCAGCTAATTATATGCAAAACTATTCCATCATGGGTGGAGCCTCAAAAATGACATCAAAAGTAGCACCGCCAACTTCCCTGGTGTCTGACCTGGGATGTCTGACCAAGAGCTGGAGTGTGCCTGCATCCATGTGTGAGAAGCTGTACAGAGGACCGCGCTGTGCAGAGCAGGAGCAGCTGTATTGTGACCAGCAGAGACCTCAGTCCTGGTGACCGTACGTGCATGGAGCAGCGGGACTCGTGGTGGGTAGAGCATTGCTAGCTCACATTGCTCGAGACACAAAGCACTCATGGACCCACTGGAGAGCATTCAGCGTAGCAAAGGTCTGCAGTATCAATGGAAACAATAAATTATATACATAGATGCAGAACACAGTTCACACTACTATTGTACAATGCAGTTGGTGTCTTCAGAGCAGGAGTATACGGTCATAGTCCACCCCTTTACACACAAATAAAGGTCCATAAAGGCACGGTTGGTAGAATATTACTGGCAACATATAATCTTACACATAAACATATGTCCTCAACCTCATTCAAGACCTTTGGAATGAACTGGAATAAAGATTTGGAGCCAGGACCACCCACCCAACATCAGTGCCTGACATCAAAAATGCTCTTCTGCATAAAAGGGCAAAAATTCACACAGACCATTCCAAAATCTTCTTGAAAGCGACCAAGTCCGAATTAATACCTATGGATTTAGAATAGGATGTCATCATACTGCATAGCCCTACACTTATGTCCATATAGGTATATGTATAATAATATCAATAAGTTATTTGTTATAATTTACTGTATCAAATTATTTACATAGATTTATACACCCCCATAGGCTTTGTTATACATAATTATATTGAACTAGCTGGGTGCCCGATGCACATGCATCGGGATTCTAGCAGAGCGAGTCTCTGACTCACAATGGCCGCTTCGCGGCCAATGCTTCGCGCTGCTAAGGCGACTCGCCATGCCCGCTGCGCGGGCATAGCGAGTCGCCTTAGAACTGCTCGCAATGGCCGCTGCGCGGCCAATGCTTCGGGCGTATCCACATGACCACGCTGACTCGCAGCGTGAGCGGACTCAAAAGGGGCAAAAAACCCATTCGTGATTATATAATAGATATCATTGGCTGCAGGGCCTGTGCTGCACATTAAAGAATCTTATGACATCACAGAATCATCACCATAGTGACCTCTGCCTGGAGATCATGACATCATGAAGAGAATATAAGCAACTGTTCAACCAGAACTCATTTGGTGGTGAAAGAAGGAGTTGGTAGGAACATGTGTCTTAAATTAATGTTCTGTCATTTTATTTCCAATTTCCTATCTATATAATCTTCTGATTTCTTATGACAAACTTCATCTACTTCACAATTTTCATATCACATATATTTTTTGATTAGAAATATATGGAAGCTAGTTATACAATATTTACTATTGATAATGTGGCGCCCCTATGGCTAGGCGCCACAGGGAGGAACTGCACCCCAAACAGAAGGTGTAGTGCCTCCTTAGCTATGGATTTGAGGTTTCCTCATAGAGTCTGTCCAAAGCACCCATACACTAGCCCCCCCCTTAGCATAGGGACCGTATTATCAGTATGTCCATGGTTGGAGCTTAGAGTAGAGCGGAGATTTGAGTGACAGTTGAGCTAATTTTAGTCAGACAGTGCTGGCTAAGGCAGCCAGAGAGGACATGCCTGACAGAGGTCCTGACTGGAGGGCGCCTCTTAGAGAGGGGTGACCCGGGAACCGGAGGGGATGAACCAGGCCTAGTTGGAGCCAGCTGGGGAAGTTCGGGGTCGACACCGGCATACCGGAGCCTAGGCAACCAGTGGTCTATTCCTGGTTGCAAACCGACAAGCTGTGGGACCGACAGAAGGGAGCCATAGCGCCACAGCATGCACCTCAACCTCAGTCCTATATTGGGTCCAGTAAGAAAAAAGGGAGAGAAAGGGGCACATGTGTAGGATCACTATAGCTCAGTTAATATGACGTTATTACAGGTAGCCACTCACCTGTTTGGGTTGTGCACGACCTGCACAACCGTGTAATGGCCTCTGATTATGGGGACCCCCGGCAATGTGCCCCTCCGCTCCTTCGACCTCGCTGGTCCTCAGCTGTCCGAAGGACCTTTCCGGTCATGTGGTGCCAGTCCGGATGTGCGTAACTGCTTGTTATCTAGGAACGCCAGGTCCTTCACCACTGTGCCCTCGCTGTGTTGCTCCAGCCGCTGATCCCTCAGGGGAATAGAAGCTTGCAAGAAATGATTTAGCGTCTTGTAGAAGCGATACTAAAGCTCAGGCACCAGGATGATGATGTTTATAAACAGCAATCTTTATTTGCCCTCACAGCTCAAGCTGGAGCTGTGAGGGGAAAATAAAGATTGCTGTTTATAAACATCATCATCCAGGTGCCTGAGCTTTAGTAGCGCTTCTACAAGACCGCTAAATCATTTTCTTGCAAGCTATATTGGGTCCAGGACACTTTAAGGAAAAGGGAATTCCAGTGGCGGAGGATTAGCTGGTTGCCATTCCCGTCCGTACCGGAATCAAATGTACTTAACTGTAACAGACCCGTGGGCTGGCGTAGGAGCTCTGCAGAGTGGTTAAAGAGGGAAAGAGGAACACAGACCCCGAAAGCCATTAAAAGGGACCATCAACTGACTCTACAGGATCACCTTACAATCTGTGGCTACGTTCCCGTTCTATCAGACTGTGACTGTGTACTGTATCTTCCACTCGGTACCAGTAAAGTGATGTTTGAGTTGAATCGGTGTCTGTGATCCTTTCCTCTGGCGTCCGGAGGGCCTCAGCATCATCAAAGGGTAAGAACAACAACTCCCCTCATCCATCCACGCTGCCCTGAGGTAAAGCTCCACTTGTGGGGAGCTGTACTACTCTGAGCTGTACCTCCATCACCTCAGCGGCCGGCTGCAGCACTGGTACCCTTTTACCAGGTACCACCAGGTGGCGTCACGATGCCATTCCCCCCTCATCATCATCACCCTTGTCCCCTACCACTGAGGGTCCAGGGCACGGAACCTGGAACCGACCAGCCGTGATTCCCCCATCGAAGCAACCGCCTATACCGGTATCCGAGTACCCCCTACCCTGTCGACCACCTCAATAATATTGGTAATTAATGTTGAACTTATTATAAGGAAACCTCCATTTATTTATCCAATTTAGGTTTTTGAAGTTATTTCTTTGAGAAGAATGCCTAGCAAAAATCTGAAAACAATGTATGTAAGTAATGTAATTCAGAATAGTGAATGCAATGCTATCTCTATATATCTATGTAACAATGAATTACTGTGTCTGATGTCCTTGTTTATTCACTGCCAAATGACTGGACCAATCTGCCCCAAATTTGCCCCATAGATAATTCCTGCATTTCTGAAGGTTTTACACTGGGTTTCAGTTTTGTCGATAAGCGACATAAAACAGAACACAAATGCAAATGTGAATTTACAGGTAAAATATTGGACCGATCTGCCCCAAATTTTCTACATAAGGAAATCCGGCGCTTCTGATCATTTTACACTGGGTTTCACCTCTTATTTGTTGGCTTCAAATCAGCAGCAAAGAAAGTTTTTAAGCACAAGCAAAGAAACAACATGTGAACCAAATAGATCCATGTGAAGCCAAGTAATCATTCTAGTATTATATATACTGAAAGCAATAGTGAATATTACACATTCATGACCGATGATGTATATTTACGTCATCGGCCGTGTTCCTGCTTTTGATATGGGCTCACACGCTGAGGCGGCATCTTTTCAGGGGGCACGGACTGGCGCTCTGCTCACATCGTGCACTAGGAATAATAAATCCATCTTGTGTGATGTTTAGTGTAATGGAAATCTATAGGTATGTGATGGACAATGTAACCAGATGGAATATTTTATGAACTTTATACTCTTCTCTGTTTTCCTATTACAGCCTGCAGACAGCGACATCCAGTGTAACTACTAACATTCTCACACACAATTAGATATTCATTCTGAGACCATAAAATTGTGAAAAATACAAAGAAGGAGAAAGACCCAAAAACACTAAATTATCCCATTATACCTTGTAGCAATACTGATCTAATGTGTTTTCACAATAAATCCACTAGTGTTTAGTGTGAGGCCCCTGCGGACTGGTGGCCACAGTAAGGCACTGCAGCTGGGACAGGTAAATCGGCCACCCCACACCAACACCAGCTACATCCCCCAATCCCAGGATCTAGTACTCCATGTCAGGCAAGGGACATAGGAGGGATCTAGGTGATGGGTGGAAAGTTAGTGAGAAGAGAACCCGGTGAGGGGGGTGGAGACTAACACACAATACCAGAGCACACAAGACAACAACAGGAAGTGAAAAGTAGGAGACAGGAAAGAAGAGAGCAGACCTGAAACCAGTGAGCAACACCAGATTGGAGCCAACCGAACCCGGCGGCCAATGCCACCATGGCCAGCCCGGGTCGAAGACAACAGACTGGAGCAGGACTGATGGGGTCTAAGATGTGTTTGGGCGAACACGTACACCGAGGGACCACGTTTACAGCCAGGGTAGATGTGGCTGGACGCTTTATGCCCCGACAATGAATTAACCGGCGAGGTGAGCGGACTTTATGCTCGGAACCCAACCTCAGGTGCAGTGAAAGAAAGGTGGTCATACTAGGAATAGGGGAGTCTGTAGCAGGGCCCCCACTGAAAGCCCGAGACTGCTGACCTTTAACCAGCAACGGAATAGAAAAAGAGACCTGAAAGGTTTTGAACGGGGAAAGTGGTGCAGACAAGCTAGCCCCAGCTGGAGTAAAATACCAGAACCCGCCGAGCAACCGGAGTGCCTTTGTGAACTGTGACTGTATACCCGTAACAGTAAAAGCCGGTCAAACTGAGTTCTGGTGTGAGAATGACATTTGTACTTTTAGCGGGCCGTAAGAGCCTAATGACCGGCTGTGCAGGCGGAGATAGCCTGCCTGAAGAAAAGACACTGAACTCTGCCGGGAGCGGGAGAGGGTCGGCTGCTCTAAACTCAAATACTGGCTCCGGGAAAACACCAGTTCTGCCCATGGAGGTCTTTTCACCCCTGCTGCCCACTACCATCATCCCCGGGACTGTGAGAGGCAGCGGTGGCCCATATTGGCCACAAACCATGGGTGGCATCACAAACTACTTTTACAAACTGTATTCCCTTTTATCATCTCCCTTTTTATTGCCGCACCCGGGCATACGGAGCCCTGACATTCCCCCGCAAGTGAAGAGAGGGCCCGGTTCTGAGTACCCCTGCTCCAAGGTGCGACATTTAGCATTCTAGATATCACGGGATCCTTCAGCATAAGTTCCAATGGTTCCTACTCAGCATGATGGACCCCACACATCCCAAACAGTATAATAGAGCCACAGCTCCTCACTCAGTATAATGCCCCCACAAGTACCTCTCATACACAAGTGACACTAGTGTAGTGTGGTGGTGCTATGGAGCCGCTCACCTGGTCCAGTTGTGATCCCCACAACTGGTTTGAAGGCGTTTCGGAATCAATGTTCCAAGCTGCTGCAGGGCCTCCACTGGATAGTGGTATGATCCAAGGAAAGATGATGGGAGTGATGGTGTACCACGGTCCGCGCTGCTCTGGGTTCAGAATAACTCACCAAAGAGCCAATCAACTTTTCATCCTCTTTATTCCTCCTACGCTTTCAGCGCCACACCCGGCGCCTTCCTCAGGGATGTTTTATTTCAGGCAGAGAGAGATATGTATCACCGTGATCATGTGTCAGCCGAAGTTCACTCCCGCAAGGCGCTCACCTGAGTTTCTCCATCTTTAACATGTTCTGCTGCTGCCTGCCGCTGGGGATTGTGGCCCTCATCGTGTACCCTGGGAGCGGCTGGGAGCGGCCAGGGTACATTGGCTTAGCAGCACAAAACCATAAACACAGCAACAGTCTCTTGTAGGAAATCGGTCCAGCTGGTTTATTCAGGACAGCACAAACCGCACGATGAGGGCCACAATCCCCAGCGGCAGGCAGCAGCAGAACATGTTAAAGATGGAGAAACTCAGATGAGCGCCTTGCGGGAGTGAACTTCGGCTGACACATGATCACGGTGATACATATCTCTCTCTGCCTGAAATAAAACATCCCTGAGGAAGGCGCCGGGTGTGGCGCTGAAACGCGTAGGAGGAATAAAGAGGATGAAAAGTTGATTGGCTCTTTGGTGAGTTATTCTGAACCCAGAGCAGCGCGGACCGTGGTACACCATCACTCCCATCATCTTTCCTTGTCTCATGCACAAGGGCTCTCATACAGCCAAATCAGAATTCCCTCACACTACACTGATGAGGGGCAATCACCCCGAAATGCAGCGTCTGCAGTTTGGGGTTCCGATCTGGTACAAATCCTAAGTCATATTAAACGGCTTGTTAAAGAGTCAATTATCACTTTTAGGATTCCTACCTTTATTAGGTTGGGATTCAAAGGGACGGTGTTGTCGGTCCACGCTGCTAGAAAGGAAATTAAGCTCCAATCTTTAGTTATTTGAAGTTTATTGGATCCATCCAATACGTTTCAGAGCCTGCTATGCTCCTTCATAAGGGAATGCATCTGAAACGCATTGGATGGATCCAATAAACTTCGAATAACTAAAGATTGGAGTTTTATGTCCTTTGTAGCAGCGCGGACCGACTACACACAATCCCTTTGAATCCCAAGTTTTTCTACCACGTTGCATGTAGAAGTGTGTGTCTTGCTGCAGCTATCATTGGTGGGTGCTTCAGGTGTACAGGGGCTAGACTCCCTGGTCGGGGTGCTGGGTTCTCTGTGGTGTACGTGGTAGTTCCCACAGCACGGTTCCAGTAACCGGATTGTTGGGGAGAGTTAGGATAACTCTTCTGTCCCTGAGAGGTGCTCTCCTCCTTTCCTTTGACCCCAGTTGCAAGGGTCTCTCACTTGCTGGGTGTGCTGGTTTGGGCCTAGTGCGGCTCCAGAACCAGTAACTGCACACTTCCTGCAGCTCTCCTAGCGTCTGCACACTCTGCTGTTTCTCCCTCCAGGACCCTATTTATAGGGGAAACTGGCTCAAGGTGACCAGTGGAGCTCCCCCTAGAGGCCTGGGGTGCAACAGGGTGTTAAAGGTGTTTTGTCTATTGTGAGTGCTGCTTGCTGTTTCCACTCCATTTGTGTACCAGGAGTTCTGTGGTGCCCCAACCAGGGTGCCAGGGTGCCACAACTGCGCTGTGTAGAGCAGGAACAGCTGTATTGTGACAAGCAGAGACCTCAGTCCTGGTGACCGTTCGTGCGTGGAGCAGCGGGACTCGTGGTGGGTGGAGCATTGCTAGCTCACATTGCTCGAGACCCTAAGCACTCATGGACCCACTGGAGAGCATTTAGCATAGCAAAGATCTGCAGTATCAATGGAAACAATAAATTATATACATAGATGTAGAACACAGTTTACACTACTATTGTACAATGCAGTTGGTGTCTTCAGAGCAGGAGTATACGGTCATAGTGGACCCCTTTACACACAAAGCAATGTCCATAAAGTCACGGTTGGTAGAATATTAGTGGCAACATATCATCTTACACATAAACATATGCCCTCAACCTCATCCAAGACCTTTGGAATGAACTGTAATAAATATTGAGAGCCAGGACCACCCATCCAATATCAGTGCCTGACTTCAAAAATGCTCTTCTTGATAAAAGGGCAAAAATTCCCACAGACCCCTCCAAAATCTTCTTGAAAGCGACCAAGTCCGAATTAATACCTACGGTTTTAGAATAGGATGTCATCATACTCCATAGCCCTACACTTATGTCCATATAGGTATCAATTATATAAATGCCGGAGGGATTTGTGACGTGACATCCGTCACTTTGTCCCAACGTCCGGTCAGAGCTACACCCGCTCAGGGTGAGCCAAGATGGCGGCCGTAAGCGGGAGCGGGACTCATAGAGCCCGCTACGCTTACGGTCGCCCCTAACACACACACACACAACACACACACCACACACACAACACACACACACATACACAGTCGGCTATACTTACCACCTCTCCTCCGTCTTCTTCGCCACCGACATGTCACCGCCCCTGGCAGAACTGGATCCAATATGGCGTCCGGGAAGTCTCGCGAGACTTCCCGGACGCCATATTGGATCCAGAGCTTCAGGCGCGGCGACATACTTTCTCCAGGATGGCGTCCGGAAAGTCTCGCGAGACTTCCCAGACACCATATTGGATCCAGTCCTCAGGGGGTGGCGACATGACGGCGGAGGAGGATAGAGCTGGATCACGCCGCTGGAGCTCGGACAGGTGAGAATAAAAGATGCTTAGCTATTTTTAACCCCTGCCATCTGGAGGAGAGGAGGGGGAGAGGAGAGCACCGGGGCCTGCAAGGGGGAGAGCAGCACTCTCACCTCTGTGCGCATAGTACCTGCGACACCATTGTCACCTCTGTGCGCATAGTACCTGCAGCACCATTGTCACCTCTGTACAAATAGTACCTGCAGCACCATTGTCACCTGTGTGCGCATAGTACCTGCAGCACCATCGTCACCTCTGTGCGCATAGTAACTGCAGAACCATTGTCACCTCTGTGCGCATAGTACCTGCAGCACCATTGTCACCTCTCTGTGCGCATACTAACTGCAGCACCATTGTCACCTCTGTGCGCATAGTACCTGCAGAACCATTGTCACCTCTGTGCGCATAGTACCTGCAGCACCTTGTCACCACTGTGCGCATACTACTTCCAGCACCATTGTCACCTCTGTGCGCATACTACCTGCAGCACCATTGTCACCTCTGTGCGCATAGTACCTGCCGCACCATTGTCACCTCTGTGCGCATAGTACCTGCAGCATCATTGTCACCTCTGTGCGCATAGTACCTGCAGCACCATTGTCACCTCTGTGCGCATAGTACCTGCAGAACCATTGTCACCTCTGTGCGCATAGTACCTGCAGCACCATTGTCACCTCTGTGCGCACAGTACCTGCAGCACCATTGTCACCACTGTGCGCATAGTACCTGCAGCACCATTGTCACCTCTGTGCGCATAGTACCTGCAGAACCATTGTCACCTCTGTGCGCATAGTACCTGCAGCACCATTGTTACCTCTGTGCGCATAGTACCTGCAGCACCATTGTCACCTCTGTGCGCATAGTACCTGCAGCACCATTGTCACCTCTGTGCGCATAGTACCTGCAGAACCATTGGCACCTCTGTGCGCATAGTACCTGCAGCACCATTGTCACCTCTGTGCGCATAGTACCTGCAGCACCATTGTCACCTCTGTGCGCATACTACCTGCAGCACCATTGTCACCTCTGTGCGCATAGTACCTGCAGAACCATTGTCACCTCTGTGCGCATAGTACCTGCAGCACCATTGTCACCTCTGTGCGCATAGTACCTGCAGCACCATTGTCACCTCTGTGCGCATACTACCTGCAGCACCATTGTCACCTCTGTGCGCATAGTACCTGCAGCACCATTGTCACCTCTGTGTCTATACTACCAGCAGCACCATTGTCACCTCTGTGTGTATATAGTACCAGCAGCACTGTCACCTCTGTGTGTATTGTACTAACCGCACTGTCACCTGTGTGTATACTACCACCAGCATCAGCACTGTCACCTGTGTGTATAGTACCACCAGCACTGTCACCTGTGTGTATTGTACCAGCAGCATTCTCACCTGTGTGTATAGTACCACCAGCATCAGCACTGTCACCTGTGTGTATAGTACCACCAGCACTGTCACCTGTGTGTATTGTACCAGCAGCATTGTCACCTGTGTGTATAGTACCACCAGCATCAGCACTGTCACCTGTGTATAGTACCACCTGCACTGTCATCTGTGTGTATAGTACCTGCAGCACCATTGTCACCTCTGTGTGTATAGTACCTGCAGCACCATTGTCACCTCTGTGTGTATAGTACCTGCAGCACCATTGTCACCTCTGTGTGTATAGTACCTGCTGCACCATTGTCACCTCTGTGTGTATAGTACCTGCTGCAACCATTGTCACCTCTGTGTGTATTGTACAAGCAGCACTGTCGCCTGCGTGTATAGTACCAGAGGGGTCTGGCCCCTCTGCACCCCCACTGTGTTCCTGTCTCCCTCCTGCCCGAACCTGGCTGCTGTTCCCCGGCCCTCCTGCCCGCACCCGCCTGCTCTTCCACAGCTTGCTCCTGCCCGCACCCACCCGCTGTGCCCTCCTGCAAGCAATCAAAGATATTGTCACAGGATTTAAACCCAGCTTCGCTTTGCATTATTCTTAAATCTTCATACATAAACTACATACATAGTCTAGAATACCCGATTCTTTAGAATCAGGCCACCATCTAGTATGTATAATAATATCAATAAGTTATTTGTTATAATTTACTGTATCAGATTATTTACATAGATTTATAAACCCCCATAGACTTTGTTATACATAATTATATTGAATATCATTGGCTGCAGGGCCTGTGCTGCACATTATAGAATGTTATGACATCACAGAATCATCACCATAGTGACCTCTGCCTGGAGATCATGACATCATGAAGAGAATATAAGCAACTGTTCAACCAGATCTCATTTGATGGTTAAAGAAGGATTGGTAGGAACATGTGTCTTAATTAATGTTCTGTCATTTTATTTCAATTTCCTTCTATATAATCTTCTGATTTCTTATGACAAGCTTCATCTACTTCACCATTCTCATATCACATAGATTTTTTGATGAGAAATATACGGAAGCTAGTTATACAATATTTGCTATTGATAATATTGGTAATTAATGTTGAACTTATTATAAGGAAACCTCGATCTATTTATCCAATTTAGGTTTTTGAAGTTATTTCTTTGAGAAGAATGCCTAGCAAAAATCAGAGAACAATGTATGTAAGTAATGTAATTCAGAATAGTGAATGCAATGCTATCTCTATATATCTATGTAACAATGAATTACTGTTGTCTGATGTCCGTTGTTTATTTACGGCCAATTGACTGGACCGATCTGCCCCGAATTTGCCCCATAGATAAATCCGGCATTTCTGAAGGTTTTACACTGGGTTTCAGTTCTTAGATAAACGACATAAAACAGAACACAAATGAAATGTGAATTTACAGACAAAAATTGGACCGATCTGCCCCAAATATTCTACATAAGGAAATCAGGCGCTTTGGATCGTTTTACACTGGGTTTCACCTCCGATTTGTTGGCTTCATATCACCAGCAAAGAAAAAAATGGTGAACCAAATAGATCCATGCGAAGCCAAGTAATTATACTAGCATTATATATACTAAAAGTAATAGCAATTATTAACCCATTCATGACCGATGATGTATATTTACGTCATCGGCCGTGTTCCTGCTTTTGATATGGGCTCACACGCTGAGGCGGCATCTTTTCAGGGGGCACGGACTGGCGCTCTGCTCACATTGTGCACTAGGAATAATAAATCCATCTTGTGTGATATTTAAGAAGAAACATCCATTCTTCAGTGTAATAGAAATCTATAGGTATGTGATGGACAATGTAACCAGATGAAATGTTTTATGAACTTTATACTCTTCTCTGTTTTCCTATTACAGCCTGTAGACAGCGACATCCAGTGTAACTACTAACATTCTTTTTTTTTTTTTTAACCATTGTATTTTTATTGGTTTAAACAAAATGAATGTACAACAATGAGAAAACAGCGAAATGCAGTTTGTGTAGCTGTACAAAAACAGAAATCAAATAATAAATAACAGGTCATGAATATTCAAGATGGGGGGGAGGAGGAAGAGGGGTATATACAATGGGAAAGCAGGAGAATCATATGTTCAACAGTACAGTCATTTGATACACAGTGTACGCTTAAAATTATGAGTCTAATCCTAATATCCATCGTTCGTTTCAGATGTTAGCGGGAGTAAGGCGTCAGGGCTTTATACATATTTTAGATGATCCTAAGTCTAAACTGTATTGTGGCTCGACTCAACCCAGGGGTCCCACCAGTTTAATATCCTCGTCCTGCTAGAGAGGTCATGTGCTAGAGTTAGCTCATATTGAAAATGGAGAATTCAGTTTCCCTATAAGGTCTTCGTGGGCAGGTATCGAAGGGCTTTTCCAATGAGAAGCCAAGCATATACGGGTTGTTACTAGAACATTAGTTAGAATGGGTTGCAAAGTGTGGGGGAAGTCTGTTATGCAATAACCAGAAGAGCCAGCTGAGGGGTCAGAGTGCAGGGGAGACCCATCAGGTCTTTTAGTAGCATCTCTATTCTGCTCCAATAGGGAACCACTTTTGCACAAGACCACCAGATATGAGTTGCTGATCCCACACCCCCACATAATCTCCAACACTTCAGAGAAGCCGGTGGCGACCTTCCTTTAAAGCTAGCCAAGCGGACCGGAGTCAGATACCAGTCAAGGGAGAGTTTTTTCGCTTCTTCTAGATGACCTATACATGCACTATATGTGGCAGCTTGCTGTGCGGCAGCGCGCCATTCCTCCAAGGTGGCAGAGAATGAAAGCCTGGACTCCCACCTTTCCATATAGGGTAGTTTGCTAGTACAGTTATGTTCCACAAGAGCTCTATATAAAACGATATTCCATGCTGAACAGTCGTATCATGTTTATATATGTTTGTATGCAGTGTTCCATTCCCTATCCTCCTCCAGTGGATCGCTGTGGAAGAAAGTAAGTGACGTATTTGTAGGTATTGATAGAAAGTCGTGCGTGTATTGAATATCGTGATAGTATTGAGTCAAAGGGCCTCATGATTAATTATCAGCTATATCAGAGAAATAATTAATTCTCCTTCCTCAAGCATTCAGGGATAACGAGTCAATCAAATCCTCCAGAGCATTTAGAGAAATATACCGTATAGAAGCCCAGGTGCGAAACCTTCAACTGGACCAAGTTCTCATACAGCCTGCATAGAGCATAGTAAGCCAGTGGGCTCCTGCAGTGCAGGAACTGAGTCTCAGCAGTATCTGGTGGAATGTCTAGGCGCACTTCAGGTCTCAATCTGGTGCCATAAGGGTCCCATATAGCCAGACCACCAGATCTGCGCTATTTCAAGGAGGATTGCTCTGTAGTATGCTCGGATATTCGGAGCTCCCAGACCCCCCAATCTTCCCGCAGGACCAACATGTTGTCCGCCACTCTATGTGGTTTATTGTTCCAGATAAATTTATTTAATAAAGTCTGGAATCGAGTAATTTGCTTAACTGGAAAGTACAAGGGCAAACACCAGAGCAAGTATAAAATTTTAGGGAGGAGGGTCATTTTAACTAGCTGCATTCTTGCCATCCACGTCAGCTGTATGGAGGAGTACGAGGAGATGAGAGCAGATAAGTCTTTCATAAGTATGTTACAGTTAATTTGTAGTATACGTTTTATACAAGTTATTTTTATTTCCAGATATGTAAATACGGTAAGGGCCCAAGTGAAGGGGTATTTCCGGCGTAACGTTTCTCGGAGAGGAGTTGGGACATTAATCGGATACATCACCGACTTAGTTAAATTCAATTTATAATAAGACACCCTGGTGAAATCATCCAGGACACTCATTATTGCTAGTCGTGGCTACATCGTGCACGTGAAGATCACATTACGGCGTACAGGCCGATCTTAATTCTCAACCACGCCCAAAGATACTCCCGTCACAGCAGAATTTGACCTAATGATAGCAGCCATTGGCTCCATCACCAAGGCAAATATGAGCGGAGAGAGAGGGCAACCCTGACGGTGCCATTTGTGATGGTAAAAGGTGACAACATGAACCCAGAGGCACGGACCGAGGCACTAGGGGCAGAATACAGGGTCATTATAGAGGTATAGAAACGGCCAAATAATGCAAATTTATTCAGGACTGCACTAAGGTACCCCCAGTGCACTCGGTCAAATGCCTTCTCCGCATCCACGGAGAGCAAGGCTCCCGGGGCTCCCCCCCTCTCCAGCACCTCTAAGAGGTTAATCAATCCCTTGTCCCATCTCGCGCCTGTCTGCCAGGCACAAATCCTACCTGGTTCGGCGCGATGAGGGAGGGGAGAACCATTTGCAAACAAGTGGCCAATACTTTGGCGCAGAGCTTTAGGTCGCAGTTAAGTAGGGCAATCGGCCTGTAGTTACCGGGCAATGTGGGGGCCTTTCTGGTTTGGAAATTGTCGAGATAATAGCTTGTAGTCCCTCACTACGAATTTCTCCCTGATCCTACCAGTAAGAAAAGACTTTCAATAAACGTGGTAGAAGCACGTCCTCAAATACTGAGAAGTACCGGTACGTAAAGCCGTCCGGACCAGGGGCAGAGTCCTTCTTCACTGCCCGGATCACATTTCAAATCTTTTGTTCTGTTAGCGGGGAGTTTAGCCAGAATCCCTGTGCCGTGGTAAGAGCAGGGAGATTGGCCCGGCTCAGAAAATCAAGAATAGCCTCTGTTGTGGGTTGGGGAGTATCTGTAGAGTTTTAAAATTGTTCCGCGATCTGTATTGGGTTACTGATTTGTGCACCCTCAGGAGTTATTAATTGGGCAATTTTGGACTGTATCTCCTTTATTTTGACCTGGCGAGCCAGGAGAGCACCCTCTCGGTCTCCCATACTATAGTATTTAGCCCTAATTTTCAATAAATTTCTTTCAACCCTCGCAACCATCAGAAATCGAAGCTTGTGGCGTAGTTGTAGAAGGGCCTCTCGCAGGTTATCCAAGGGGAGCGTTCATAGCTAGATTCTAGAGATCCAATCTGCTAAACGAGGGTTTGCAGCTCCAGGTTATATTTTTTTTTAGTGTAAGCAGCCAGCTTCAATAGAGCTCCCCGCATGACCGCCTTGTGGGTAAACCATAAGATCTCAGGGGTCACTTATTCATCATCGTTCAGCAGGAAGAACTCCTTCATCTGTTGGGTAAGATCTTCTACATTTGAGGGGGAAGATAGCAATGCTTCATTGAGTCTCCACAAGGCTGGTGGCAAGACAGCTAGAGAGTCTGCGAGCGCCACGGAGACCGGGGCATGATCCGTCCAGTGATGGATCCAATCTGCCCCCAAGCATTTAGGGAGGAGACCATCATCCATCAGAAAAAAATCTATTCGACTACACATGCCGTGTCTGGGCGACATATAGGTATAATCTCTTTCGTTACCATGTAAGCAACGCCAGACATCATGTAAATTATAGGACAAAATCAGAGGCCCCAATCCCCGTCTAGTTATCGCAGACTGTGAGCAGTCCAATATTCTGTCCATAGGAGCATTAAAATCACCACCCACCAACTTGTGTCTCCGATGCCTGGGAAAGCAGTTTGTCTAACGTTGTGCGGATAAAGGCCACCTGCCCCGAGTTAGGGGCATACACGAGATCATCGTATACAACACTCCATTAATAGTGCCCACAACCATTAGAAATCGCCCCTCTGAGTCTGGGAACACCTCCCGCAACACAAATGCCTCACGCTTATGAATTAGTATTGCAACACCTGCTTGCTTTTTAAACGCAGATGCAAAGAATTGATGTGAGTACGTCTGGGAAGCCATTCTATGTGTATCATCTAACAGCAAATGGGTTTCCTGTAAGAAAACAATATCTTTACGATCATGCAGTAGGTGGCGCCAGACCAAAGATCTTTTACCAGGAGAGTTCAAACCATTACATTAAGGGTAAGTCCCGTTATACTCATGGCAAAAATAAAGAGTAAACAATCTGCATGCCGCGCCACAGCTTATTACAAGCTATTCCCTTTGGTCTCATATCTGTACAGGTCCTGCAAAAGGAAAGTGGAGGGGAAGGATTAGGGGGAGGGAAAGGGTGGGAGAGGGACACAACAAACAGTCCTGGAGAAAAACAGAAAGATAAAAATGAAAGAAAAATAAAAAACCGTCTAACATTGTTAGATGGGAAGATTCCCACCAAGGGGGGCAAGCCCATCCCCATCAACCCCGGATAGAATAGGATCAGTCGGTGTAATGAAAGAGTCTCCGGGTAAACTACCCTCCGATAGCGTTCTAGGTAGTCCAGAGATCAGAGAGGGGGGGGGGTAGGGTAGAATGGAAAGAAGAAAAATAAGGCCTTAGGCCCACAGATCGCCCGGCCTGAGTCAGTATGGAGAATCAACCAGCCTTTTCCCACTCCTGCACCACCAAACGGGTCTTGGATGAGGATCCTGGACTGTGATGTTGTGGGTATTTCTCGGAGCTCGGGACCAGATTCCAGTCTTTTAATACCTTACCCAAACGACTGGGAGAGTGAAACACCTGAGCAGAACCTTTATACCGGAACCGGACATGGACTGGTGAGCCCCACTATATTGAATGCCCTTATCTCTTAGAAGTTTACAATAATGTGCGAACTCTCACCTCCGGGCCAGGGTGCCTGCAGATAGGCCGGGAACACTGTTACTCCAGTATATGGGGCTGATAGATTGGGGGTCTGTCTCATGGCTCGCAAAACAGTCTCAGCAATGCTGGGTTTGGAGAAAGCAATTAGGACATCCCTAGGGAGAGCCTTATTGATGTGAACGGGCTTTGGAAGTCTGAAAGATCTCTCCACTGATAAATCTCCCTGTGGGGTATCTGGCAGTATCATCTGGAGCAGTGGCTGCACTATAGATGGGAGATCTTCATTATCCTGTGGGTCTGGGATGCCTCTGATCCTTATGTTACCTTTGCGCAGCTTGTCTTCTATATCACAGATCTTAAGTTGTGCTTGCTTAAGGTCTCCCTCTATCTGTGCATAATCTGTGGCAAGTTCATTATGGGCTGCTGCGTACTCTCCCAGCTTTGCCTCTATATGTGAGGTTCTGTCTCCCAGATAGGAGAGTTCTTGTCTAAATTTCCTCCATCATGTCTCTCATGTCAGCTTGTAGCAAACGCCTCAGGGAGCCCAGCGTAGTTTTCAGGATCCTCTGTGTCACCGGGGTCTCATCTATATCTTCCTCCTCCACACTTCCCTCAGGGCTATGAGATGTATGGGTCCGGGTGGCTGCAGACCTAAGAGTCGGCGCCATTTTGGGAGTGTGCTGCTGTTGTCCCGCCATAAAGAAGTCTTGACCGTTGCCCGTTTGTGCCCTTTTTGGTCCTTGTTTTTGGCATGCCTGGAGGGTCTCTGGGAGGATCGCAGTTGGTATAGCGTGGAACAGGGTCCGGATGGCCGATATTTAGCGCCGCTTGCCGGGTTATCTGCGGAGCTCAAGGAAGTGTGACCAGCTCCATGTGCGTCCCGGTCACGCCCCTAACATTCTCACACACTATATATATGTATACTGAATATATTCATTCTGAGACCATAAATTGTGAAAAATCCATAGAAAGATGGAGAAAGACCCAAAAACACAAAATTATCTCATTATAGCTTGTAGCAATACTGATCTAATGTGTCTTCACAATAAATCTACTAGTGTTTAGCATCCGAGATAACATGGGGTACCACAGCATAAGTTCCGATGGTCTCCATTCAGTATGATGGACCCCACACCCCCAACAGTATAATAGAGCCACAGCTCCTCACTCAGTATAATGCCCCCACAAGTACTGACATTTCAAAAAGAAAAAAATAAACAAATATATATTAAATATACACTATTGACCTAGATGCGTTCTCACTGCTCCCTGCTCTAGTCTGTGCAGCATGAGGATTGAGGCTAGAGATGAGTCACCACCCTAATGTTCGAATTAGAGTCGATTTGTCGAATTTGAGATTTGTTCGCCGAATGTTCGTCGAATGTTCGACGAACAAGGCGAACCCCATTGAAATCAATGGCATTCTACAGAAAACCATAGAAAACACCTTCAAAGGGCTCCAAAAGCTGCCAAACTACCAGAATGGACAACACACTCCACAAAAAGAGACAACAATTCAAACACAGTACAAATAGTCACAGGCTAAGTGGCTTTAGTTTTCTACATTAAGTAAAAAGAGGTGGAAGAGTAAAGGAGAATGAGACACAGGTATGGGCATGTCACATCCTTCTTAAATCATGTAAAACATAGCAAGGGGACTCCAACAAGAATCCTTATTCCTTTCAAATGGTCACACCTACAGCAAAATGGCATCAATTCTCCCAGACCCAAAATTGCTGAATGGCCCAGCTTGCATGCATGGCACAGGGTCTGGAACAGGACCTGGCCTAGCATTTTAAGGTTAAACCTTGCTCAGCAACTAAACGTTTTGTGGAGTATTACAGTAAAAACTACAGAGGTAGGTCAGTGACTTGAATAGGCCTAGTGGGCTGGATCCCCTCGAAGCTCATGCAAGTGTTCGGTCAATGTTATGCCCTGCCACACACAGGTGGGACCACCATTAGTTTTGTGGAGTACTACATGAATTCATAGAGAGGTAGGTCAGAGACCTGTGTTTGAGCCTAGTAGGCGGATAAAGTCAAAGCTTGTGCAAGCGTTCCCATAAAAGTCATGCCCCACCACACACAGGTGGGACCACAATTAGTTTTGTGGAATACTATAGAAAAAACAGAGAGATACGTCAGAGACCTGTTTAGGCCTAGAAGGCTACATGAAGTCAAAGCTTGTGCAAGCGTTCCCATAAAAGTCATGCCCCACCACACACAGGTGGGACCACAATTAGTTTTGTGGAGTACTATTGATAAAACAGAGAGATACGTCAGAGACCTGTTTAGGCCTAGAAGGCCACGTGAAATCAAAGCTTGTGCAAGCGTTCCCATAAAAGTAATGCCCCGCCACACACAGGTGGGTCCACAATTAGTTTTGTGGAGTACTATAGAAAAAACAGAGAGATACGTCAGAGACCTGTTTAGGCCTAGAAGGCCACATGAAGTCAAAGCTCGTGCAAGCGTTTCCATAAAGTCATGCCCCGCCACACACAGGTGGGACCACAATTAGTTTTGCGGAGTACTATAGAAAAAACAGAGAGATACGTCAGAGACCTGTTTAGGCCTAGAAGGCCACATGAAGTCAAAGCTCGTGCAAGCGTTTCCATAAAGTCATGCCCCGCCACACACAGGTGGGACCACCATTAGTTTTGTGGAGTACTATAGAAAAAACAGAGAGAAAAGTCAGAGACCTGTTTAGGCCTAGAAGGCCACATGAAGTCAAATCTCGTGCAAGCGTTTCCATAAAGTCATGCCCCGCCACACACAGGTGGGACCACCATTAGTTTTGTGGAGTACTATAGAAAAAACAGAGAGAAAAGTCAGAGACCTGTCTGTGCCTAGTAGGCCGGATAAAGTCAAAGGGAACCTGTCACTGAATATTAGAGATGATCCACCACCCTAGTGTTTGAATTCGATTCGGTTTGTCGAATTGGGGGTGTGTTCGTCGAATGTTCGTCAATATCATTGAAAACAATGGCAGGAAAAAACAAACACATACAAACACATAGAAAACACATAGAAAACAACTTCTAAGGTGTCCAAAAGGTGACAAACTTCTCAGGAGATACAACAAACACATGCAAAAGTGACAAGTACATATAAAAAAGCGAAAAGAAAAGAGATGGATGAGTAAAACGAGGAGGAGACACAGATATAGACATGTCATACCCTTCGAAAATCCGTTTTTACTCCAGTATTTGTAAGGCATCGTATAGACGATGAGTATTGCTTGATTTTTACTTCGGTTTATGTAAGGCCTCGTGCGGACGATGAGTGTTGCTTGATTTTTACATCTGTATCTGTAAGGCCAGGTTCAGACAATGGCCTTGTCCACACACCTGCGCTGTCAGTATTCAGGGCTTCTGCACTAAATACTTAGGTTTTGACAGAGTAGCAGGTGCGTGTGTGAGGGCGCTTTCTGCAGACGCTGTCCCTGGTTACCCGATGTGTATCGTGGTAACCAGTTGATACAGCAGGCTGCCTAGTGTCTGCTTATCCCGAGCGCACAGGGAAACGCTGCTAGCGTCAGTACACCCGCGCTACTCTGTAGGCTTCTTGCACCGCATTGCGCATGCGGCGTGGGTGTACTGACGTCACCCGATGCCGGAAATGACGCAATTCGCTTCATTACAGCCCCATTACAGCCCAGGCAGCGCCGAGGAGAGCAGGGAGGCGCTGAATAGAATATGAATAGAAGATCACGCCTATTAGGGCATGATGTTATGATGAAGAGAGGCCGCCCAAGGGGCTAAAGAATATAGCCACAGCTCATTAACATCACTAATGAGTAAGTTATAAAACGTTTTTATGCACTTTACCAGGATGCTATTTTGAGACAAAAGGAGTGTGGGATTAGTGATAATATGCTGCAGGAACATGTTTTGCTAGCTTATGAGGCATTTTGGATGTGACAGGATTTCTTTAAGTTGGAGATACTCATGTACCATCCGCTCCAGGTGTTGACTATGTGTCAGACTTCTCGTGTCTTCAGACTTTGAAAATGATGGTCTGAAAAAATCTTGAAACGAGGCCACAAAATTGCTGGTACCACCACCAGATACGGTGTTACTGGTAGAGTGTGAGTGATGATGATGCGACAGTCGCACGGTTGACAAGATGGAACTGTGAGATTCACTCTGTCTACTACTACCACTGGTGGTTTGTGGAAAAGCCGATCTGAGACTATGTATCAGCTTCTGCTGATAGTCCTGCATGCGTGAGTCCCTTTGTATGGCAGGAATTATTTCAGCAAATTTGCTCTTGTACCGGGGATCTAATAGTGTGGCAACCCAGTAGTCTGCATTACTCCTAATTCGCACAATCCGAGGGTCATGTTGCAGGTAGTGCAGCAAGAAGGCACTCATGTGTCTTGCGCACCCAGGAGGACCAAGTCCTTGTTGTGTTGGTGGTGGGGAGGTGAGAATGATGCTTCCTTCCTCTGCCCTCTTCCCCCAACCTCGCACAACAGAAATGTCATCAAGGTCTCCCTCATCTGCTGACTCTTCAATGCCCATCGCCGTTCATCCTCCATTTCTTCATGGGCTCCTGCACCTTCCTGAAGAGGTTGTTTGCTAACATGCCCCTCGTGAATGCCTCTCCACCACCCTCCCATGCCTGCCGTCTTGGTGCTGCCGACTGTGAGGATCTTGCAGATGTTGTCATCCCTTCCGCATAGGACTCCTCCTGTACTTCCTCAACCCCCTCTTGTCCCACCACCTGACTCTGAATATTGTTTAGAGTGCGCTCCAGCATGTAGATGACCGGAATAGTCATGCTGAAAATGGCATCGTCAGCACTAAACATCTTCGTTTCATCTCAAAACTGTGCAGAAGGGTGCATAGGTCCTTGATCTGAGACTACTCCTGTAGCGTGATCTGCCCCACCTCTGGATCCCGTTGGCCCAGGCTATACGTCATAATGTATTGCACCAGGGCTCGGCGATGCTGCCAATTCGCTGCAACATGTGCAGAGTAGAATTCCAGCGTGTCGGCACATTGCATTTCAGCTGGTAAACGGGCAAGCCGAAAGACTCCTGAAGCGAAGCGAGTCGTTGAGCTGAGGAATGCGAACGCCGGAAGTGAACACACAGCGACCGTGTCCTCTGCAGAAGCCCATCTAGGCCTGGATAGTGTGTCAAAAATTGCTGGACAACCAGATTCAACACGTGAGCCATAAAAGGCACGTGTGTGATATTGCCCCGGTGAAGGGCCAGCACCCAGGTTTGCAGCATTGTCGCACACGGCCTTCCCTTGCTGCAGGTTGAGTGGAGACAACCATTGCTGAAACTTGGTCGCCAGAGCTGACCACAACTCCTCAGCTGTGTGACTCACATTTCCTAGGCATTTCAAAGTAAAGACCGCCTGATGGCGTTGAGCCCTGCTGCCAGTATAGTAGGGAGGTGTGCAGGATTCCTTCTGTGCAGTTACAACGCAGGTGGCATTACCAGACAGGCTTTGGGCGGAGGTGGAGGACCGAGACGAGGATTGAGAAGGCAAAAACAGTGGAGGAGCTTCTACCTACAGAGTATGGATGCACAACTCGTGGGACGGCAAGACTTGGACAGCAGACCCTTCTCCAGCTCTTACCATAGTTAACCAATGCCCAGTCAGCGAACATGTAACGCCCCTGTCCATGCTTACTGGTCCAAGTGTCTGTGGTGAAATGCATCCTGTCACACACAGAGTTTCTCAAGGAAGCGGTGATGTTGTCTGTGACATGCTGGTGTAGCTCAGGCACACCTTTCTTGGAGAAGTAGTGGCAACTGGGCATCTGGTACTGGAGCACTGCGACGGACATAAAATCTCAAAATCCTCTGTGTCCACCAGGCGGAAAGGCAGCATTTCTGAAGCCAACAGCTTGCAGATGGTGAAATTCAAGCGCTTAGCTTTCTCATGGCTAGGAGGAAATGGCCTTTTACTTGTCCACATCTGAGGGACGGAGGGCTGGCTGCTGTGCTGAGACACAGTTGAGTATGGTGTCCCTGGCAAACTGCTGGTCTGGGAGGAAGGTGCAGGCGAAGATGCAATGTTGCCTTCATCCAAAGGTGGTGCTCTCAATGTCAGAGAGAGCTCAACACCAGCAGCATTGTCCACTTGAAAACCAAGTGACGACCTGCCAATCACACTGCCTGTTGCGGGTAAAGAGGTGGAAGGTGTACATCCAAAAGCTGTCCCCATAGTCACAGACGATGAAGAGCACACGGATGCACTTGATGGGGCAGATGGTGGTAGGCCTGCCCGCTAGCCCGCATTGTAGCATGGTGAGCTTCCCACTGTGACTTGTGCTTCATGTCCATGTGGCGGTTCATACATGAAGTACTCAAGCTAATGAGTTTTTGGCCTCTACTCAGAGATTGGTGACAAATCTTGCAGATGACATGAGTCGGGAGATCCTTGGCGATGTCAAAGAAGGTCCAGGCTAGGCAAGGCTTAGAGCCCATGCGAGCTGCAGAGCCAGCACGACTTCCGCTCAGAGGCAGAGTTGTGGCTGCGGATGCAGTTGTTGGGTGTGCTTCCAATGTACCTTCTATGTCCAGGAAGGCGCAACCTAACCTCTTCGTCAGTAGCATTCCTCCTCCACCTCCTGTGCTGACCTCATCTACTGGCTGACTGTGGGTTGACAGTAAGTGCGATCTCCAACCTCATCATCATCCTCTGTGTTCTCACACCCCTCATCCTCAGAGACAACCTCTTCCTGCCTTGACCGATAACTTAATTTGTCAATCAAATCCAGTATCTAGTTTCATCAGCATCATCCTCCTGGTGTCCACCAACAGTATGTACTGTTAGGGAATGAGGGTCTGCATAAAGGTCAGAAGCTTCTTCATCTGGGCCGGGGTCTGACTCACAAAGCTTCTGGGCATCAGGGCAGATTCTGGACTCACTGCAGCTTTGATGCAGACCTCTAATTCCCAGGCTATTGTGTGACTGAACAGCTCTGCAGACTTAAACATGTCTGTTACCCCAGACTGAGTAGGGCGGCTGGACACTTGGGAGCTTGGAGTAATCAAGTGTGATTGGTCTGACACCTCAGATGACTGGAGGGCTTGTGATGTAGAAGTTGAGGTGGAGGAGAGGCCACTTGATGGAGCACTTGAGATCCATTCAAGCACCTGCTGTTTTTGTGCCTCACTTCCAAGTGTTATCCATGGTCGTATCCGTAACAAAGGGATCATATCCGATTGGCCACGGAAAGAAGTAGACATCTTACTTTGGCTGGAAGATTGTTTATCTTCAGCATATGTTAATGTAGCTTTAGCATCTACCCCACGGAAACAAACTTTTTTTCCCTTTCCACCACGCCTACTCCCATTTCCACCAGCAGAGGCCTTTTGCCACTCATTTTGTGTGTGAAAAAATTGGGAGCAGTACAGTTGTTTTACCAAAAAAAGGTGAATGTCAATCAAGCAAAGGTGACTGAACCAACACTGCTACTAGGCCCAAAGTGAGACCTGGGCAAGGTGCAGTTAAAAATTAGTAGGAAGTACACAGGCGGTGTAGTAGATTGTATTACAAGTGGCGTACAGTAATAGTTTTTGGCACGCTGCGACTTGACCAGAAGTCAGATGT
The DNA here is from genome assembly GCA_033576535.1 of Allobates femoralis. NCBI lineage: Eukaryota > Metazoa > Chordata > Amphibia > Anura > Aromobatidae > Allobates > Allobates femoralis. The sequence continues at coordinate 238,870,342 of JARQOC010000005.1, read as the reverse complement.
GGCCAAGGTGCAGTTAAAAATTAGTAGGAAGTACACTGGCGGTGTAGTAGATTGTATTACAAGTGGCGTATAGAAATAGTTTTTGTCACACTGCGACCTGACCAGAAGTCAGATGTGGCCAAGGTGCAGTTAAAAATTAGTAGGAAGTACATTGGCGGTGTAGTAGATTGTATTACAAGTGGCCTATACTAATAGTTTTTGGCACGCTGCGACTTGACCAGAAGTCAGATGTGGCCAAGGTGCAGTTAAAAATTAGTAGGATGTACACTGGCGGTGTAGTAGATTGTATTACAAGTGACCTACACTAATAGTTTTTGGTACGCTGTGACTTGATCATAGGTCAGATGTGGCCAAGGTGCAGTTAATAATTAGTAAGGAAGTACACTAGCGGTGTAGCCTTTCACAAGTGGGCTACACTACTGTGTAAATCACACTACTACTAGTCGGAACAAATGGCTGAGACTAACAGCAGCAAAAAAATGCCTACTTAAGACAGGTGGTGTAGCTTTCTTAACAGCATTGCTACACTACCTGCCCTAAAGGACTCCCAGAGCTAGATGTGGCCAGATGCTGTGAAAAAGACCTGTACAGCGCTCTGGCACACACCTGCCTGGTAAAAACTAATAGGGACTGCTCTAACCTAGCCCTAAAAAGGGCTGAAATTAAAACTAGTCCCTGCTTCTATGTAGTAGATCTGAAAAAGGGCTATTACAGACCTAGTCCCTAGTCCCTATCCCTACTCCTATGATGCAGCTCTTACAAGAGCTGATTCTGCTAAAATTCGCACCCTCCCCCCAGCCCCTACTCTCTAAACCTATCTATCTATGTATTAGCTCTGTAGCTGAATGGGATAGTAGAATTGTGAGTTTTGACTGTATGGTGCCCACATCAGCAGCGATGCCGTCTGACACACAGCTACAGCAATGAGCAAATGGTGGCGATGAAGAAAATGGCCGGGTCTTATACGGTAAGGACATGTGACATACACAGCCAATGATGCTGGACCTTGCTTGTGCAAAACATGCCCTTTACTGTGTTTCACTGTGATTGGTTCAAAGCTGCACTGCCCCACTTACATGCGGTCTGGAGAAAAAAAAGGCTTCATCACTTCAGCACACTGATCTGAACCTGCCCCCCCCCCGCACACTATACACTGAATGGATGGTAAGATTGAAGATCATATAGGCCCTTTCACATCAGCGTTTTTTGAATTTGCGCAGATGCGGTGAAAAACCCTATCTGCCGCAATTGCCGCATAACCGATGCACTTGCGGCCGGTTGCGTAATCCCCATAGAATATAGGGACTTGCGCAGTGCGGCAGTGCGGTTTGCACTTGCGGCAGGTGCGGCAGCGAAAAAAACCGCGGTCAGCCGCAACCCGCCGCAAGTGCATCGTTATGCGGCAAATTGCGGCGATGCGTTTTTTCACCGCATCTGCCGCAAATTTCAAAAACCTGATGTGAAAGGGCCTTAGTGTGAAAAGCCAGGTATGCTTTTGGTGACCGAAGCATTATCGAACATAACCTCGAACTGCCGAATTTGAAGCTAATTGTTCTAATTCGACGAATGACTTGAACACCGCCCAAAACAGGTCGAATTTGAGATTGGCGAACATTTCAAATCGAACATCACTCATCTCTAATTGAGGCTTCACAGAGCCGGTGAGTGGCAGGGATGAGGAGAGGCAGAGCGGTGGCTGGGGGGGCATTGACGAGCCGCGTGGTCTGCCGCTATGAATGAAGCACACCTGCCGTCTAGTAACCATAATATAGCCAGAAACTAAATATCAGATCTGATGCATGTGAGTTGTTATAATTTACTGTATCAGATATTTTATATACTTTATAAACCCCCATAGACTTTGTTATACATAATAATATTGAATATCATTGCCTGCAGGGCTTGTGCTGCACATTATAGAATGTTATGACATCACAGAATCATCACCATAGTGACCTCTGCCTGGAGATCATGACATCATGAAGAGAATATAAGCAACTGTTCAACCAGAACTCATTTGATGGTTAAAGAAGGAGTTGGTAGGAACATGTGTCTTAAACTAATGTTCTGTCATGTTATTTCCAATTTCCTATCTATATAATCTTCTGATTTCCTATGACAAGCTTCATCTACTTCACAATTCTCATATCACATAGATTTTTTGATGAGAAATATACGGAACATAGATATACAATATTTACTATTGATAATATTGGTAATTAATGTTGAACTTATTATAAGGAAACCTCGATCTATTTATCCAATTTAGGTTTTTGACGCTATTTCTTTGAGAAGAATGCCTAGAAAAATCAGAGAACAATGTATGTAAGTAATGTAATTCAGAATAGTGAATGCAATGCTATCTCTATATATCTATGTAACAATGAATTACTGCTGTCTGATGTCCGTTGTTTATTCACAGACAAATGACTGGACCAATCTGCCCCAAATTTGCCCCATAGATAAATCCGGCATTTCTGAAGGTTTTACACTGGGTTTCAGTTCTCTCAATAAACGACATAAAACAGAACACAAATGGAAATGTGAATTTACAGACAAAAATTGGACCGATCTTCCCCAAATTTTCTATATAAGGAAATCAGGCGCTTCGGATTGTTTTACACTGGGTTTCACCTCTAGTTTGTTGGCTTCATATCAGTAGCAAAGAAGTTTTGAAGTACAAGGAAAGAAAAAAACAGGTGAACCAAATAGATCCATCCAAGTAATTATGCAAGTGTGGCGCCCCACTACGTAGGTGTTACAAAAGGGGTACTGCACACAAAAAAGTGGTGCAGTACTCTACTGCAGTTGGGACAATGGTCACAAGATGGAGCCCTAGAGCTGACACCCACACACTAGAACAGTAGGTGGGAGGGAACCCTCGGAGGATATATAGTGGCCTCTAGGGGGAACTAGTGAGCAGTCTGAGACTCTAGAGAGAGAGCGAAGAGAGAGGAGTTGGAGTGAGTTGGAGGGAACCAGGCAGCCAACCTGAAAGGACAAAGAGGGCCATCTCGGCTTAGGGGCCCTGAGAAGGAACAGATCCCAAACAAAAAGAGAGAAAAGAAAGCAAGAAAGCTCAGAAACGCAGAGTTAACTTGAGTGGGGAGAGAGTAACGGATAGAGTTTGCCCCATAGGAAGAAACCAGGGTACCGGAGCCCGCACCTGTGAGTTCTCTAAGTCTCACAGAAAATCCGTACAACAGGGATATTGTAAATACGGCCCTGACTCCCAAAGGTCCCACAAGAGGGATGCCAGAAGCGCTGTAGGCAGCTGCGGTATTCAACAAAAGGTTTACCCGATGGGTACAAAAGGGAGAGGAGACAGAATAAGAAGCAGCAGGAGGCCAGATTATCTACAGGAGATCAGGCTTCAAACACTGGGAACAGGAAAGAAAAAGGAAAGGAACACAAAGGAGGGTTCCATCTTAAGCCAGAAATCCCAATTGCAGCCTGGAGCATTCGCCAGTATACCATCTAATGAACTGTTATTCTGTAATGCTGAAAGAAAGTGTTCAAGTAAAGTTACCTGGTGAAGTGAAGCTTTGACTCTGCTGCATCTTCCCATTAAAACTGTTTGCTTTTCAGCATCACTGCCCCGGCGGTCCAGTCCCGCCTGCGGGGACTATTCCATCCAAGCCGCAATACCACTGACCACCGTAGGACTGTGGCGGCGCTGGTGGTCATCACCATTGTAAATAATCCCCTGTAAATATTCCCCCATTTTCAGTTGACCCCCAGGGCCACGGCTTCGGGATGGCCACCCGTAACTTCCCTGACTGAAACAGCCCGAGAGATGAGTACCCCGAAGCCCTGGGTGCGCGTCACTAGCATTATATATACTGAAAGTAATAGTGATTATTAACCCATTCATGACCGATGATGTGTATTTACGTCATCGGTTGTGTTCCTGCTTTTGATATGGGCTCACAGCTAAGCCGGAATCTTTTCAGGGGCACGGACTGACGCTCTGCTCTCACCGTGCACTAGGAATAATAAATCCATCTAGTAAGAAGAAACATCCATTGTTCAGTGTAATGGAAATCTATAAGTATGTGATGAACAATGTAACTTTATATTCTTCTCTGTTTTCCTATTACTGACTGCAGACAGCGACATTCAGTGTAACTACTAACATTCTCACACACAACTACATATTCATTCTGACCATAAAATTGTGAAAAATACATAGAAAGATGGAGAAAGACCCAAAAACACAAAATTATCCCATTATACCTTGTAGCAATACTGATCTATTGTGTCTTCACAATAAATCTACTAGTGTTTAGTGTGGCGCCCCTGCGGACCAGTGGCCACAGTAAGGCACTGCAGCTGGGACTGGTAAATCGGCCACTCAACACCAACACCCACTACATCCCCAATCCCTAGACCTAGTACTCCATGCAGGCAAGGGATATAGGGGGGAGCTAGGTCATGGGTGGAAATTTAAGGCCGGGTTCCATGCTTCAATGTGTCAGCGAACCGACCAATGATCCAACTTGACCTACATCGCTGGAACGACGTTCAATGATCGCTAGTGAGGTGTCACACATACTGATAACGAGAATGACACAGCAACACTTCCGCGATAAGTGAACGATACTTGCGGTCGTTTGGTCGCCTACGTCCTTCAGTTCTGAATAGGCGAAGTCATAAACGATATCTTATGAAGGTCCAGAATCATCCAAGATTGGAGTGATGTCTCCGGTCCGTGTTGAAAACTGATACACAGGGAGCCAACACTTGTATCCTCAGGTTGTAACCCTGAGAAAGGTGCAATGATTGCACTGAAACGCGTTGGTTGAGGAGGAATAAAGGAGCAGCAGATACAAGTGTTAGCTCCCTGTGTATCATTTATCAAGCAGCAGCGTGGACTGGAGACACCACTCCTATCTTGGATGATTCTGGATCTTTTCCCACGGTGCACGTGGCGGTGTAGATCCTGCGGCAGCTGTCAGCTCGGGCAAACAAGCCGTGTGTGAACACAATCTGCGCCTCTTTGTCTCCCTTGTGTTTAGATCATTATCAAGGTGTCACACACACCGATGCTGCAGGTTGGACAGATGATCAACGACTGATTTATGGTCCGGTTCATAAACCTGCGATCAACGATCAGCCGACTTATCACTGGTCATATCAACGTGTCACACGCAACGACGTGTTACGATGTCATTTGAACGTCTCAAAACCTGTGTCGTTTCACCGGAGCAGGACTGATGGGGTCTAAGGTGGGTCTGGGCGAACAAGTACACCGAGGGACCGGGTCGACAGCTAGGGTGCCGGCCCTGTAGATGTGGCTGGATGCTTTATTCCCCGGCCACAAATTAACCGGCAGGGTGAGGGGACTTTATGCCTTGAACCCAACCTCCGGTGCAGTGAAAGAAATGTGGTCATACTAGAAATAGGGGAGCCCGAAGCAGGGCCCACACGGAAAGCCCAAGACTGCTGGCCTGTAACTAGCACCGGAATAGAGAAAGAGACCTGAAAGGTTTTGAATGGGTGGGGGGGGGGGTGCAGGCCCCAGCTGCAGTAAAACACCCGAACCGCAGAGCAACCGAAGTGCCTTTGTGAACCGTGACTGTTTACCCGTACCAGAAAAAGCGGTGAAACTGAGTTCTGGTGTGAGACTGACATTTGTACTTTGAGTGGGCTGTGAGAGCCTACCTGCACCTGCAGAGCCGCCGACTGACTGGCTATGCAGGCGGAGACAGCCTGCCTTAGGAAAAGATGCTGAATTCCGCCGGGAGCGGGAGAGGGTCGGCTGCTCTCAACTCATATACTGGCACCAGGGAAACACCAGCCCTGCCTGTGGAGGGCTTATCACCCCTGCTGCCCACTACCATCGTCCCCGGGACTGTGAGAGGCAGCGGTGGCCCATATTGGCGTCACAAACTACTTTTACAAACTTTATTCCATTTTATCATTTCCATTTTTATTGTCGCACCTGGGCATTTGGAGCCTGATCACGTTGCCGTGACATTTCCCCGCAAGTGAAGAGAGGGCCCGATTCCGAGTACCCCTGCCCCGGGGTGCTACATTTAGCATCGTAGTTATCATGGAATCCTACAGCATAAGTCCCAATGGTTCCCACTCAGTATGATTGACCCCACACATCCCAAACAGTATAATAGAGCCACAGCTCTTCACTCAGTATAATGGCCCCACAAGTACCTGTCATACACAAGGCCTCTCATACAGCTACATCAGAATTTCCACACACTGCACTGATGAGGGGCAATCACCTCGAAATGCAGCGTCTGCAGTTTGGGGTTCTGATCTGGTACAAATCCCAAAGGTACCGTTACACGCTTCAATGTCGTTAAGATATCACCAATGATCTCAAGGGAGCATGGTCGTTAGGACAATCGTTGGTGAGATGTCACACGTCTAGATATCGTCAATGACGCACCAACGATGTGGCGAGCAGCTATCGTTCACATATCCCAGTGATGATACTTGTTAACTGTAGTGAATGGGCGAATTCGTTAACGACATCGTTATCGCGGTGTCACACACAACGATGTAGCAGGTTGGCTGAACGATGATCGTCTGATTTGAGAACATGTTCTCAAATCTGCGATCAGCGATTAAACAATCTATTGTGATCGTATCTCAGAGTCACATGCAACGACGTACTAACAATATCGTTTCAACGACTCCAAACCCGTGATGTTTCAGCAATATCGTTAACAATGTCGTACCGTGTAACGGTACCTTTAAAGAAGGTGAGATTTATTTATTAGGTGGCATTAGAGTTTGTCTACTGCCTCACTGAAGTGACAATTTGCATATGCAATTTCCCAGAGGAGCATTGCTGCTTTAAGTCTCCTCACTGCCAGCTGGCAGTATGCTCACCACAAGTACTGACATTTCAAAAAGAAAAAAATTAAACAAATATATGTTAAATATACACTACTGACCTAGATGCATTCTCACTGCACCCTGCTTAGTCATGCAGCATGAGGATTGAGGTTTCACAGAGCGGTGAGTGGGGGAATGAGGAGAGGCAGAGGGGTGGGTGGGGGGTCACTGACAGGGCCGCATTGGTCTCCGCTATGGATGGAGCATGCCTGTCCTCTAGTAACCATAGTATAGTTGGAAACTGAATATCAGATCTGATATATGTGCATGCCCCTTGAAGAAGAAATTTCTACCGCCATACTGTCAGGAGGTAAAATTATGCATTCCTTAAACCTATCCATGTCCTTTGTTTTGATTTTTGGGCATATGTTGAGCAGTTTCGCACCTGATATCTCTCTAATGTAGAGAGAGTAATACGGATATAATCTGTTATGGGAATAGTATGTGTCGAGCCCACTGGGACGGGGGTACTCGTTACCGGACTGGGTCTGCTACTGGGGAAGTCACAGGTGGTCCTGGTCCGGGCCGTGTCCGGGCCCTGGCAATAATAAGGGCTATTTACAGGGGGTGTCAGTCGTGACGCCACCCACAGTGTGTGGCCAGTGTTGGGGCCACCACTGCCGCAGAACCTCCGGGGATGATGTAATGGCAGCAAGGATGGAATAGTTCTCCATGGGCAGAACTGTGTTCCCCGGGGCAGTGTTGGTTTAAAGTCTATTGTGTAGTCTGCAGGCCTGGTCCCGGATGTAGTACACTTACTGCTGGAGCTGACAAGCTGTGGCTCTCCAGGTGGGAATCTGCTGCAAACCTGTATTGAGTGAGTCGTGTTCAGGCAGACACATGCAAGGGAGTCGTGTTCAGGGTTCACCGTGTTTACTTCTCAAGTTCTCAGTTCAGTACAGTCCAGTTACAGTTCTCAGTTACAGTTCTTACAGTTCAATTACACGGGCACACTTTCCCCTCCGGGTTCCCTTTGTTCCCTGCAGCCAGGTCGTTCCTACTGTGACCCCTCACTCTGTCTTTGTGTCCTTCCCAGGCTGTTGACTCTCTCTCTCTTAGTTCACTTTGGTGTGCGTGACTCCGGACAGTATGGCGGTGGCTCGGACTTCTGTGAGCCCTCCGGGTTGCCACTGAGCTGCCTGTCCTTTGGGGTAGGGACCCTAACGTGTAGTTGTGGTCCCCCGTCGGTTGTCTGGGGTTGCCGGGGGAAACTACGGTCCCCTCCAGAGCCGACACTCTACTTCAGCCTAGCTTCCAGCAGTCCTCCCGTGTGAGGCTCTACCAGGCTCTCTCTACTGTGTCTTCAAGTATCATAGGAGGGCTACTCCGCCTGCAGTCTGGTCGTCTCGGCTGTAGTTCTAGGGACCAGTGTCACTGTCCCTCTCTTCCCTCACACTCCTGGGGTGCTGGCTTCGGACGTGCTTTCTCTCTGCGGCTCGCACTGGCTCTGTTCAGATTCTGCGCTCCTACACCCCACTTTGCCAGGACGTGTGATCTCAGTCTTTTCATCTCAGTCTACCTCGGCCTACTGACTCCTTTCTCCTCCACCTTCACTATTTCTACCTTCTGTCACCTGACTACGTGTGTGCCCACCCACTGCTCTAAACCCACCACCCCTCGCCTGCTTAGAGTTCCTAGGCTCCGGGTTGGGTGCTGCCCTCTACTGTACGTGGGTTGTGTGGGCAGTGAGGGTGTTGGTGTTCAACTGTCGTCCTACCTGCCTGGCTGCAGTTCCCTTTGTGGCCTCCTGAATGCAGGGGCGCCACATATGTAAACTAAATCTCGTAGCCAATTAATAACACTTGGGACACCTGTTTTATCTGCTCCTTCCTCCATAGGTAATAATCTACAACTAATTCCTGCCTTTGTATTGTTTTTTGGGCATATGTTGAGTAGCTATGCACATGATATTCCTGCATTGTGTATACATATAGCCCTTTATGGAAATAATAGGTAAACTATATCTGGTTGCCAATTAACAGCCCATGGGCACTTGCTTTACCTGCTTCTTTCCACCTAGGTAATAATTTACAACTACTCCTTGCTATTGTATAGACCTCTGGGTACATGTCGAGCAGTTGTGCACATGATATATCTGTAATGTGTATATAGCAACATACATATAGTCAGTGGCGCACCCAGAAATTTCCCAAGGTAGGGGTCCAAGAAACACACACCGGCCCTGAAAGGGGGGTGTCACCCCCCAGCGGGGTTCCGAGGGGCAAAGCCCCCGGTGGGGAGGTTTGGGGGAGCGAAGCCCTCCTAAAAGCCAAGCGATTTTTGTAAATTTGAATACCTAATTAATGCTTAATACATGGGCGTACCCAGGATCAAAACTAGGGGGGGCAAGCTATGGTCGTTCCCGCCTCCTGTGGTACTCTGACATGCCGGCCGTAACGTCATATCCGGCCCGATGCATTGTGGAGGCAGATCACGTGTTCGGCATGGCTCTGGCACATGCGCAGTGCACATGTTGAAGCTGCCTGTACACGTCATAAGCCCCCACAATGCACTGGACCAGATATGACATTCCGGCCGGCATGTTAGAGTACCACAGGAGGCGGGAATTTCAAAAAGAGGTGGAAACAACAGAAGGAACGCTGACAGCCTTTAAAGGGAACCTATACAGGACAACATGTGCTCATTACATACACACCATACATATTTTTGACATAGGGACACAAGCCACACACACACATACACAGACAAAATACACACACACACACACAGACAAAAGCCACACACACACACAGACAAAAGCCACACACACACAGAGACAAGCCACACACACACAGAGACAAGCCACACACACACAGAGACAAGCCACACACACACAGAGACAAGCCACACACACACAGAGACAAGCCACACACACAGAGACAAGCCACACACAGAGACAAGCAACACACAGAGACAAGCCACACACACAGAGACAAGCCACACACAGAGAGACAAGCCACACACAGAGAGACAAGCCACACACAGAGAGACAAGCCACACACAGAGAGACAAGCCACACACAGAGACAAGCCACACACAGAGACAAGCCACACACAGAAGACACAAGCCACACACAGAGAGACAAGCCACACACAGAGAGACAAGCCACACACAGAGACAAGCCACACACAGAAGACACAAGCCACACACAGAGATAAGCCACACACAGAGACAAGCCACACACAGAGACAAGACACACACAGAGACAAGCCACACACAGAGACAAGCCACACACAGAGACAAGCCACACACAGAGACAAGCCAAACACAGAGACAAGCCACACACACAGAGACAAGCCAAGCCACACACACAGAGACAAGCCACACACACAGAGACAAGCCACACACAGAGACAAGCCACACACAGAGACAAGCCACACACACACAGACAAGCCACACACACACAGACAAGCCACACACACACAGACAAGCCACACACACACAGACAAGCCACACACACAGGGACAAGCCACACACAGAAGACACAAGCCACACACAGAGACAAGCCACACACAGAGACAAGCCACACACAGAGACAAGCCACACACAGAGACAAGCCACACACAGAGACAAGCCACACACAGAAGACACAAGCCACACACAGAGACAAGCCACACACAGAAGACACAAGCCACACACAGAAGACACAAGCCACACACAGAAGACACAAGCCACACACAGAAGACACAAGCCACACACAGAAGACACAAGCCACACACAGGCAGACACAAGCCACACACAGGCAGACACAAGCCACACACAGGCAGACACAAGCCACACACAGGCAGACACAAGCCACACACAGGCAGACACAAGCCACACACACACACACACAATCCACACAGACAACCCCGCCATAGGGCACCCAAATCATATTCAGCCCCCTCATAGGGCTCCTGTATCATATACAGCCCCTCCATAGGGCTCCCATCATGAGAGCCCTATGGGGGGTTGTATATGATACAGTAACCCTATATGGTGGGCTGTATATGATATGGAAGCCTTATGGGGGGGCTGTATATGATGATATTGGAGTCCAATCTCATATACAGCCCCCAAATACACCATACAGTCCTCATATCATATACAACAGTCCCCCATAGGGCTCCTATATCATAGGCTGCATATGATATGGGAGCACTATGGGGGGCTGTATATGATATGGGAGTCCCATATCATATACAGACCCCTAATGCCCCATAGGGCTCCTATATCACATATAGCTCCATAGGGCCCCCATGTCATATACAGCCCCCCATAGGGCTCCAATAATGGGAGCCCTTTAGGTGTCATATATATGAATGATATAGGAGCCCTATAGGGATGCTGTACATGATATAGGAGCCTATGGTGGCAGGGCAGTATATGAGATGGGAGTATATGTCATCTCATATACAGCGCGCAGCCCCCACATAAGGCTCCCATATACAACCCTCTGGGCTCCCATCACCCCAACCCCCCACCCCCAGATCACTTTTTTTACATACATCTATTTTTAAAAGTCAGTTACTGTTGCCTCTCGTGATGTCTTGTCTCTGACTTCACTCTTCACTTTTGTAGCTCTTCTCGTGCTCCTGGCTCCAGCCTCCCTCCTCACCAGCAGTGTCCCCAGACGGTCCCCACTCCAGCTTGCACCGCAGCCGCAGGGACTCAGCCTCAGCACTCAGTGGTGATGTCACTCATGACATCACTTCTGGTGAGTCCCCCTGCAGGCCTGCCTGCCGAGCTGATCATCATCTGCAGTCGGCAGACACCGCCTGAGGCTGAGATGATGATCCATCCTGCGCCCCTGCCTGCTGGCTGCTGCAGCTGCTGGCCTGCCGCCCCATGTCACACACTGCGGCTGTCATGTCTCTGAGACACTGACTGAGGCTGAGCTGAGCGGCGCTGACTGAGGACGGAAGTAAACTAGCCAGCCGCGCGGCGCCGCTACAGTGAGGTGACGGTGACAGGTGGAGGCTGAGCGGAGGTGCGGTCGCCGCCTCAGCTCAGCAGCCTCAGCCACTGAGTGTGACTGACATACCAACACTACAGTAGGTGCGCGCGGCGCGCACACAGTGCCGCGCTCACCCCTTCCTCATGAGGGGGGGCAGACTCTTTGCCCCACGCTGGGTACGCCCATGGCTTAATACTGCACGGTGGGCCCCCCCAGCTTCTCAGGGCCGTCCAAGGGGGGTGTCCAGACACGTAGGTCCCCCCCCTTGGGTGCGCCACTGCATATAGTCCTTTAGGAGAACAGTAGGTAACCTTAATTTGGTAGTCAAATAACTACTTTGGGGCACCTGATTTATCTGCTCTCCCTCATTTAGATAACAGTCTGTGCAAATCCAGTGTGTTAATATGATTAGAACTCTAGACAGGATTTTAACATTAAATGCTATTGGCTATATTTTGTTTATGTGATATTGTCTCCTTGACTTATATATGCATATATTGTATGTAAAATTGTTCAGCTTCATGCCTGTGTAAGCCTGACTCCCCTCTGGAGCATATACCTCTACCTGTCCCCACCATTTACAAAAGAAATTTATTCATGTTTGTATATAGTCTGGACTATAATTGCCTTTTTTCTCTTCAAATGTACTAGTTATTGTTTGTGATTTGTCCATACAGATAATGCTAAATCCTTTATGATACCACTTGTGGATTAAACTCACCCATTCTGACTATTAGCAAAAACTTTGGAAACTTCCACCAGATTGTTTTTTTTTTGTATATTAGAGAAATGGATAACATATAGGGATGGGCGAATCTACTCGCTAGGACTCGTTACTCGGCGAGTAGTAAGGGACTCGCAGGACTCGGTACTCTGCGAGTTTCCCAGCGTTTACTCGCACGAGTCCAAAGCAAATCAATGGCAAACGCTGACAAAACTAGGATTGCCATTGTCTTGCATTAGACTCGGCTACTGTGCCAGTGATAGCAGGGAAACTCGCAAAGTAACTGCTGTTACTTTGCGAGCCGAGTCCAGCTGTCTTCTCTGTGCAGGCTGCCGCAGCTCCAGGGTCCTAGAGCCCGCCTGCTCACAGAGATGATGTAGCAGTGCTGAGATTGTTCTCAGTCTGCTCATTCCCTGTGCATAGACATCTATAGCTATGCACAGGGGATGTAGCAGAGAGGACATTGCGTTTTGGACTACGTCGGACGGAAGAGGATTTTTTTAATTAAAGATGGAGTCCCTAATGGCTTTTTTTTTTTATTTCAAATAAAAATTTTTCTCTGTGTTGTGTTTTTTTAACCCTTTATTGGAGATTCTTAGTGGCTGGGTCAAACGTGGCCTGACATTAAGAATCTCGGGCTTAATACCAGCTTGTATAACAAAGCTGGTATTAACCCCTTTATTACCCAGCGTGCCACCACCACCAGGGCCGCTGGAAGAGTGGGGTTCAGCGCCAGAGGATGGCGCTTCAATGAACGCGCCATCTTCTGGGGCGGCTGCGGGCTGCAATTTGCAGCGGGGGTGCCCAGAAAGCTTGGGCATCCCTGCGCTGCGGATTCCAGCCCCCAGCTGCTTAGCTGTACCTGGCTAGACATAGAAATTGCGCAGACACTATGCCCAGATAAGTCTTTCTTCTCATTATATAACCTGCCTGACATAACGCTCAGCCATCTCCAGCAATGTATACCGTGGTGGTGCGTATACGTGTTCTCCTCTCCCTCCTATGACAAATTCCCAGAAATCAGTAGATCATTCCCTATACTGTTAATAGGGGAAAACTACGGTACTTTCAGATGTCTCTCTTTTAGAAGTTCAAATCAGTTACTAGCATTACAAAAAGAGTTCAATGCTTGCCTTAATGTATTTTCCATAAACAATAGGGTGGACACGTCTGTGAAATTACAGGGAATTTCCCTAGCTTAATCTGTAGGAGTGTAGCGACCGGTGGTAAGGCCGCGGGTGTGTGTGTATGATCTTTCTCAACAGAATCCCCATACTCAGGTTTAACCGATAATAACGTTTCTTTACTGGCAAACATGTTTATATCACAGTCAACCGAACTATATGCGCACTTGTATATATTAGAGTCTCTGGATCTTCACTTCTTCTCGGGTACGCAGCAAGAAAAGAAAAAAAACACAACAATGAAGGTATCTTTCCCTAACTTTCCCTAAAATCACGTACCAGTTTATCACAGAAGAAGATGTCGCTCCCTCGTAGCAGGCCTGGGATCTCACGATGACGGGTCCCGGTACAGCGCTGAAGGGGGAAACTCCTCAGTCTTCTTCTTTGGTCTCCTTCCACAGTAACGGAATTTTTCTTTTAATGTCTCTCCCAGTCTCAGGGCACTCCGAGCAGCAGACGGGAGATCACAGCAGAACAGAAGTCTCTCTCAGTCTCGGGGGCACCCCAAGCAGCAGGAGGGAGATCACGGCAGTACAAATGGCTCCCTTATGTCGGTCACGGCCCCTGCACATGCACTCCGGGTGCTCGGAGGGCAAGGTTTTGCAGAGCGGCCAGAGTCACAGCACCAAAGTCCAGTGGCCCAGGATCAGTCACGAGGGCTTCTGCGGGGTGATTTTTCCGGCAAGTGTAGTAAAGTAGCCCTCTTTCAACAGACATCCACACGCAGGTCTTCCCTTGCTCAGCTCTGGGTCTGTAATAATCTCCCGCCCTTTCTCTTCCTGGGTAAACAAAAGAGATGGTGGGGGATTTCCACCTTCTGAGATTGTTTCCTGCACTTGTCCACCAGGGGGCATTAGTGGACTGTGCACAGTTCATTTCCATATCCATTTCTATGATGCAGTCTGAATTGCTCACCTCATTACAGGAGTACACCGCTCCTCTGCCTACTGCTTGCTGGGGTGGTTTTCTCCTGAAGATTGCCAATTTTTTCCAGCAGCATGGCTGAACCGATGTGTTTGCTCTCCAAAGCTTTTAGCAGAGGCAGTCTTTTCTTCTGTAACATTGAGCACAGAGGGACTGAAATTAGTCTAAATCCAGTAAGGGTACCTTTACACGCCGCAATCGCGGCGAGAAATCTGACAGGCAATCTGTAGCCCCGTCACCATCGCCATGAGATTGCCTCGAAATTGCGGCGTGTAATTGAGGAATCTGGCGGCGATCAAAAAGGTTGCGCCTGGTTCCGATTTCACAACACTGCTCCAAAATCAGAGGCAATCATGAAGGGGAAATTCCCTGCTTTTGGCGTGTGAAGGGGCGATAGGGATGGAATCAGCGTCGCCTACTGATTTCCCGGAGGCGTGCCACAGCGTGCTGGAATCCATGCCCCGTCAGTGATGATTGGTGGTGGCTACTGTGTTCCCATTGGCTGTCAGTTGATAGTGCGCCATATTTGAGGTGTATTGGTGCCAAACTCCGACACACAATGGCGTCAGGTATTAGCCAGCCTTCCAGCGCAGGCTGTCCAATCACAACGCTATTGCGTTGTCCAATGAGCTTAGTTGGGGCATGGTGTACAACAAATTGGCACGCCTTGTTTTCGCCGCACAGAACAGGTACGCCCACATTCCTTTGGGGATTGCAGTGTGTGAAGCGGTGAGGGGAGTTACGATGTTTCCCGCTGTTTGTGTGGCAACTTCCGGGGGACACGTCGCCTTAGGTTGAGGTGAAATTAGGGGTAAACGCCTTCGGCGTTCGGAGGCAACCATGGAAAATGTGCACGCGTATGTTAGATTGCCTCCTATCGCCGCCAAAAGTTGCGGCGTGTAAGGTACCTAAAGGTACCCTAATAGAGAAGCACTCGTAAGTTTATAGCAAAAAGCTTGTAAGCGCGCACTAATTGTCTAGGAGACTGACCACCTCTGATAGCCCGCAGGCTTGGCATGCTCAACCATGTTGCTGGCTCCAGCAATCAACTATAGAACTAAAAGTCCCTCCGAGAGGATTTTTACTTAGAAGTATATTACAAAATTTCTTACTTTTACAAGCACAAGAATTTTTCACAATTTTCAGTGGGGGGACATGTGCATTGTTTTTTAAAATTTCTATTATTAGGTACTAAAATTAATTTTACTCTTGTATTTGTGGCACCCCTGTGGTTTGGCTGCTGCAAGTCGTATTTTCCCTACATCGTTATAATGCCGTGTCTGAAGGGAATTGGAATTCCTATGCTAAGCAACAAAAAGAAGTGGAACCGTGCACTAGAGTACAGTCAGACCTTTTGAAGCTGTATAAGCTTTGCCTAACACACCATCCGGGTTGCACCTTTATCAGTGTTGCAAGTCACCTAAACATGTGAGATTTCAGGTGAAATAAAGGAAGAAAGATGGCACTCACTGATTTGCTGCTTGCTCTTTTTTATTTGTAACCTGGGGGATTACATTAGTTCAAGGAGGGGGTGGTGGAGGCCAGACAACGGCACGATTCACAGTGATTCCTCTTCTACATGCACAGACCCATAGAAGCGGAATCACTGCGAAATCGCACCATCGTCTGGCCTCCACCACCCCCTTCCCGCACTAATGTAACCCCTCAGGTTACAAATAACAAAGAGCAAGCTGCAAATCGGTGAGTGTCATCTTTTTTTCCTTTATTTTACATGGATTCCTATGCTAAAAACACACTACATGCATACACCTTCAAAACCCTGATAGAAGGATGAGCACTGAGAGGCCAAACTTTGGTTGTGATTCATCATTCTTAGCTGGGGGGTGGAGTAAATCAGAGTGAAGAGCAGATAGGGAGAGAGGAGAAGGGAGTTCGGTCTGGAGAAGGGAGTGTCTAGAAACTCTCCTCAGAAGACCCAGCTGCAGCAGTGACCAGCCACACTGAGCTGCTCAGGCATTTTTTATTTTGAAAAATCATTTTTATTATGATTCAAATAATGAAATACAAAAACGTACAGCCAACATCTTTACAACAGATCAATCCCCACTCTTCATTAAAACCCCTATACAAAAGGATGACCAAACAAAACCCGCCCCACCCCTTCCCAACCAACCCTTTTCTTAGTACAAGATCTATACAGTGTCTGCAATCACCCTCGGCCCTGATAAATATTCACTCTTGTTATGGAGTAGTCCCCACCCGCAGCCCTCCTAACGAACCCTGCAAGTCTTCCAAGCAATACCAGTTTGTAAGCCGGAAAGGTGTTACCACCTTAATAATTTCTGCTCTATTAAGGTAATGTAAAATAAAGTCCCTCCAGACGTCAAAGAATTTCTTTGTTTTGTTTTCCTTATCCGTCTCTGCTTCCACTTTGTCAAATAATAGAGTGCCCTTTAAGTCTAAATGTAATTGGCCTACGCTAGGAGGTCGGTCATCCAGCCAATGTCTCAATATGAGTCTTTTGAATGATAGCATAATAATGTGTACAGGGTAATCTTTCACTTAGGTAAGCTGGTAATCGGGCAGCCTGCGGAATATCCATACATTTTTGTCCAGCAGTAAATTAGTGCCCAAAATAGCATTGGTCCATTTCCTCACTGCTTCCAAATTCGTCTGAACAGGTCCACACTCCCACATCCCATGAAGCATATCTGGTTTAGGCACATTGCATTTCGGGCAGGTGAAACGTCTGTCTGCAATTGTCGGAGAGGCTGGTATGTTGAACCCTAGAATCGCTCTGTGAATGAGCCTGAAGTGTGAGTCCCTCCATCTTTCATTGATGACATGTTTACGTAATTAATTCCATCCCGACAGTATTGTCTCACCTATTCCTCTATCATCCAGACGAGTCTCCCAACCCTGAAATAAATGTAAAGGCCCAGATGGAATTAACTTACGGTATGTCTCAATGCAGTGTAAATGATAGAGATATTTACAGCGGGCGTCTGTCCTGTCAAGAATTTGTCCAAGTCAGTTAGTTGGAACTCTTTGCGTACATCTCAGAGTCTTGAAAATAAATGATGTTTTATCTGGGCATATTGTAAAACGTGTGAGTGATCTAGATGCCAGGTCTCGAATACCTCATCAGCCGTCATCCACCTGTATTTCAAGATCTGCATGAGGTCTCTCATCGTCTCAATGCCCCTTGTCCTCCATACTTCAAATAGAGCATTCTCCATCCCCTGTGGAAAATCTGGATGCCTCCATGGTGACAAGTATCTAGAGACCCTCCAAGACATTCCCAGTCTATTTCTAACGGCTTTCCATGTGGCCGCATGTCCTTAAATATTATCGAATGTTTGATCGAGGGGAGAGGACAGACCCCGGGGCATGTAGGACGGCCTCCAGACTCCAAGGGCTACACCATCCCGCCTCCAGAGAGTAATCAGAGTTTCTGCTCGTGCCTCTCAACCAATCGACTATATGGCGCATAATACAAGCTAGATTATATCCCCTTATATTAGGCAATGCTAAGCCCCCGTCTTCCCTTGAGTGCATTAGCATCCGTAGCTTAATCCTGCTTCTCTGTCCCTTCCACAGGAACTTTGAAAAGGCCCTATTGAGTCAATTGACATCCACATGTCTCAGAAGAAGTGGTACCGTCTGTAGTGGATAGAGCAGGCGTGGGAAGCTGACCATCTTAATTAAATGAACTCTCCCCAACAGAGATAACGGCAGCCCCCTCCATCTCTCCAATTCCTGCTCAATTTTAGTTATTAACGATTGATAATTTAGACGATAGATATCCCTGGCATCTCTTCCAAGTGAACTCCCAGATATTTGATTGCTTTATTTGCCACCAGTATGCCATGTATTTTACCCTTCAATTGTACGTCATTCAAATTTCTCATTCCCTCGCTAGTGAGTGGTAAAATTTCGCACTTAGATTTATTTAGTCGGAATCCCGAGATCTTTTCAAATAACTCCAGTTTCCCCAACACCCCATGGAGATCCCTAGTGGGGTTTGCCATGTATAATATGATATCATCAGCAAAAAGATTGGACTTCAACTCCTTATTCCCCACTTTGATTCCTTGAAAACTTTGGGCTCCATTGAGGTACCTGGAAAGTGGCTCTATGGTAAGGTTGAACAGTAGCGGTGATAGAGGGCATCCTTGACGTGTGCCTCTCTCCAGTCTTATCATATCTGATAGAAACCCCGGGGTGTGTATCCGCGCCCTAGGATTGGTGTAGAGCACCCTCAAGAAGTGTTTAAAACCACCTTGCATACCCATTTTGTCGATAACCTGCTCCAGCCACGGCCATCAAAAGCTCTCAATAGCTTTCTTTGCATTGAGCATGACCATGGCTGGAGCCCCCCCTGAGTGCAATTGTCCAGACGCACAGCCTCCAAAACCATTATTGCCCTCCTTACATTACTAACCGCAGATTTCCACCTGACAAAACCTGCCTGTTCCTCTCTCCACCAACTCAGAAGCACTCCAGCCAATCTGTTGGCCAAGATTTTTGATACAATCTTTAAGTCTTGATTGTTCAACGAAATTGGTCGAAAACTGGCCGGGTCGTCCGTCGACTTACCTTCCTTAGGTAGGAGCTTTATATAGGCCACATTCATGCGGTCAGGCACACCTTTTCCCTTCAAGAAATCATTATATAAAGTTTTTAAGTGTGGGGAAACTTGGTCTACCAATATTTTGTAAAGGCTAGCCCCAAATCCATCGGACCTGATGCATACCTTATGAATGTTCAGGTCTTTGATAGTGTGCCTAATCTCGGTCTCACTGCAAAGAAAATGTGTTAGAGTGGCACTAGAGGGCGATCCACCAGTCACATGCTATACACCAATAATGAAAAGGAGGAAAGAACCAGAAAGCATGTACAAATGACCGGGATCAGAGAAACAGACCAATAATTCAAAAAAATTTTTTGTAAATCTTTATTAACAATAATACAGAGAAATATGAGCAAAAAACAAAAACAGAATAAAAACACTTAAAATGTGTGATGGGAAACCACCAACACAGCAATAACTATGGCCCCAGATGTCATCAGAATAGCTGTATCATGAGACCCAAACATGGGTTTAAATATTTGATTAGGACCTGCTGGTGACTAGACTCACAGGAAGGCAAGCCTGCTGACATGAAAGAATGAACAAAACAAGAGATTCCAGGACAATATAGGTGGCATTGATCAAAAAACAAGAAAATCATGAATAGCAATCATCAAACCCAGTTGAAAGATGATGCAGCTCAGCTAATATTGAATCAGAATATATTGCACCAATGTACAAAACAGTGAGATGCGACTCATAGACTCCTGTGATAAAGTATAGTACAGGGACCTAATGTCCCTTATGGAGTAACAAGAATGAAAGTCACAAATGCTATAATGTCAGTCCTGCCTAGGAGCTAAAACCTGCCTGTTCCTCTCTCCACCAACTCAGAAGCACTCCAGCCAATCTGTTGGCCAAGATTTTTGATACAATCTTTAAGTCTTGATTGTTCAACGAAATTGGTCGAAAACTGGCCGGGTCGTCCGTCGACTTACCTTCCTTAGGTAGGAGCTTTATATAGGCCACATTCATGCGGTCAGGCACACCTTTTCCCTTCAAGAAATCATTATATAAAGTTTTTAAGTGTGGGGAAACTTGGTCTACCAATATTTTGTAAAGGCTAGCCCCAAATCCATCGGACCTGATGCATACCTTATGAATGTTCAGGTCTTTGATAGTGTGCCTAATCTCGGTCTCAGAAATTTCTCCATTGAGTATCTCCAAATCCTCTTCCGAGATTGTTGGTAAAGACACCTCCTCCAGCCACTCACGTCCCATGGTCAAGTCGCTTTGTCGTGATCTGTATAGGGATGCGTAATAACCACCCAATATGGAATTATTCTCTCTCAGGTCGTTCGTATTACCCCCCCGTCCTTTTAAGAGTCGTGATTTGTGTCGAGTGATATCGTCCTTTAGCCATGTGTGCCAATAGTCTCCATGCTTTATCCCCATGTCTGTGGAGGTCTGCGTCTCTTGCCACTTTACCTAATGTCTCTCTCCTCAGAGCCCACGCGTCAAATTTTCTCTTAGCTTCCAACCATCCCCTTTTATTAACATCTGTCGGGTGTTCTTGGTATCTCAGATATGCCTCTCTAACTAATCGACTGGTTGTCATGTAATAGGTCTGTGTCTTTTTTTTCAACACGGAGGCATGTGCTATCACCCGCCCCTCTCAGGACGGCCTTGGCTGTTTCCCAGAATAACGTCGAATCCATTGTCAAAGGTCGGTTGTGGTCTACATACTCTATCCACTATTCTAACAACCTTGCGAAGTCTTTGTCTTTCTTCAAGAAATGCGGGAACCTCCATATCATATCAGAACCCCTTGGAAAGGACTCACCCAATGTCAGCACGATCGGACTGTGGTCTGAGATCACTAAATCCGCAATCTCTGTGTGTTCGGCTTTCGGTAACTGGTCAGAACTGGTAAACAACACATGGATCCACAACCAAGAGCTGTGTGGGAATGAGTATAGTGTGTATACTGGCATTCTGTTGGGTGATGTAGCTGCCACACATCATTCAACCCCAGGTCATCAGCCATGTCCCGGAGAGGCGTTCGCCCTGGCTCTCACAACTCTCGGCAATCGGGATCTATACTCTAAGTCCTCCAAAACCTCATTCATGTCTCCTCTCACAATCAAATTGTGTAACCTCCCTGCTGCTACATCCGTGGTTAAAGTCCTAAAGAATGGGGTTCTCTCCGAGTTAGGTGCATAGATATTATGGATGTCTAAAACACCACTCAGGGTTTCAAGCACCACCCGGACATGTCTCTCCTGGTCATCATGTGTGCATTGTATCAGCTTATTTGGTAAAGATTTATTCACCAGCGTGATCACTCCCGCTTGTCTCCCCCATGCCCCCGATCCATAGATCTCGCCCACCCACAGCCTATGTAACCGGAACATGTCCTGTTGCAGTAAATGCGTCTCCTGAAGCAGGACTATATCTGCACGCAGTTTCTTGAGATGCCTGAGCACCATCAGCCTCTTTTCCGGGGCCTTGAGCCCCTTTATATTCCATGAAACAATTCTGACCATGATGTATTGTTGCAGGATCTGCATGCCGCCAGGCATACAATAATTACTGCGGAAGAGGTACATCCACAAATCTCATAGTAATACCACGGGCCAAAGCATTCGGACCTTCCCATATAGCCCAGACCCCGATGATTGCCAACATCATATAAAGCTCAGCATTATATAGCACCCAGAAACCCAACATTGCAATAAATTTCCCAACAGTAAAACTTACCCTACCCTCCCTTACCCCCCAACTAGCCCTTCCTTCCCCGCCAGCCCCCTCTTGTCGAAGCACAAGTTCCACTTCCTTTTTTTCCAGGAATAGCCATCTCCTTTCCCTCCACCAGCCTAACCCAATGATATATGGTCATTCGCCTCCCAAGACATAGCTGAAGTCCCAACTGGGCACTCAACTTCTCGCCCCGCATTAAGTTCCTCCCCGCGTCCTTCTAGCAGAAGAAAAGAAAAAAAAGGAGGGGGGAAAGAGAAGGGGGACAGTCTTATCCTGATTCAAACATTAAATGAACCCCTGCGAACTTGTAAAGCAAAAGTAGCTCCCTGCCTCAATGGTCACAGTGGCCGACTCCAGCAGCTGATGTAACTTGGCATCCCTCTCTAGAGTCTCAAGCCGGCCCTTGGCTGTCCCTTGGTGAATCGGATCTCGAGCATCTGCAGCTTCCTTCCGTCTAGCCAGTGATTTATACGATGGGAGATGAATGCTTTCAATGCCCCCTCTGAGTCCCGCCATATCTTGAACGATCCATCCTCATTCCGCGTCTTGAGGATAGCAGGATGCATAAGCTGGAACTGGATGCCCTCCAATACAGCATTCCACAAACCTCGCAAAAGGTACGTCTTCTCATTGCCACCCCTGCTGAAAAATCCTCAAAGAGAATCACCTTTTGTCCTTGTAGTTCTAGGGGTTGTTTCCTGGCCCTGAATAAGCACAATATTTTGTCTTTGTCTTTAAAGTCTAAATACTTCGCTATCGCCTGTCTGGGTCTTTGAGCGAATTGGTCCCTGCGGTTATTGTTATCAGAGTCTTGACTCCTCATAGACCCTCCGCCTGGGGGTCCCAATCTATGTGCCCTCTCCACCATGCAGGAGTCATGCATGCCCAGTGCCTCAGGCAGATCCCTCTCAAAGATGTCATTCAACTGCTGGTTGTTTATGGACTCAGGCAGCCCCACAATACGGAGGTTGTTCATCCTGGACCTATTCTCCAGGTCCTCTATCTTCTCTGCCATCCAGGTGTTCTGTTTATGGGACTCCTCCATTTCTTGCTCTGCTGTTATCAGTCTATCCTCCAGGTCTGAGACTCTCTATTCTAGCTGGTCCAGTCTATTAGTATGTCGCGCTGTGATCTCTTGGACTTCCTTTAATGCTCCCCTCACAGCCACTCTCACCACTGAGGTGATGTCTGCTCTTAAATATTCTGCCACCTCTTTTGCTAGCAGTTTGCGGTCGGTCAGCGTCATGGCCTCTGCAGCTTCTCCTCCCCCTGCACCGTCACCATTGAGACGCGGCCCACCTGGGTTCCCTCCTGCTCCCTCCGGTCTGACCTTAGCGGTTGCGAGGCTTTCTGAGTGTCGCGAACCTTCCTCCTCGCTGCTGCTGCTTGCGATGCCACTGCCATCTTGGGTCGCCCTCCGCCTGGAAGCGTGCTCTGGCGTTCGCCCTCTTTTCCTCCTCCTGCGCTCCTAAGCCAGCGCTCCACAGAGCTGCGGTATACCAGGATCCGAGTGAGTCTGTTATGAGTGTAGGCGGGCGGTCTGGGGTCTATTGTATCGGTCTAGGACTGGGCTGATGCACCGAGCTCCCTCACTCCGTTACAGCCACGCCGGCGCCGGATCTGGCAGTGCTCAGGCATTTTGGATCCTGAGGGCAGAAGCTGGAGACCGATGGATTCCAGGCCCCTGGCCACTTGTGTGGACCGCAGAAGCACAGTGATCCAGAGAGCCAAAGAGCTGAGGCTGCTTACAGGTCACATCACCTGCTTGGCTGGGAGAGAGTCAAATAGAAGTTGGGAGAAGAGCAGAGGGAGAAAAAGATGGTTCACTGACATCTGAACTCCATAACTCATACAAAACAGCAGAAAGGCAAATTCTTTCCCTTTGCAGAGCGTGTTCCAACTCCTCTCAGACTGGCTGAGCTGCATGTCTGGTTCCCCATGTTGTCCTGGATGTGCTTCACTACAAAATGAAAGGTAAAGAGCTGAAACCTGCCTGCTGCGTCTTGCTTTCTTCTACAATCCTGCATTGCTTTTCTGTACTACAACCACCATCATTCCCTTCCTTTCTCAAGGGTCAGCCCACTGTTGAAGGGGGGTTATATCATCACATTGCAATAACACCTATCCTTTGAGATCTCTCTATGCAGTGCCAGCCATCTATTAGCTGGATACCTTCAGTTGATATCACAAATATTCTTTATTCTTCTATTTTTAATTTCTTTCTCCCCATTTTTGCGTTTTCGTTTTTTTCATGGTCCGCCAGGGCTACAGAACTGGGTTCCACAAACGTGATCCAGTCTGACCAGCCCAGTCACGGAGTATCCCAGCACATGATTTTGGTATCATGAACAGGATAAGACGCCCTGGGTTCTGTGTGCAGAATAACTTGCCTTATTGACTTTGCAAAATGCTGCATGATGCATGGTGCTTTTGAACTGTGAAAGTAGCCACTACTGCTGTGAGGGAAGACATGTGCAACTAATTATATGCAAAACTATTCCATCATGGGTGGAGCCTCAAAAATAACATCAAAAGTAGCACCTCCCACTTTCCTGGTGTCTGAACTGGGGTGTCTGACCAAGAGCTGGAGTGTGCCAGCATCCATGTGTGAGAAGCTGTACAGAGGACTGCGCTGTGCAGAGCAGGAGCAGCTGTATTGTGACCAGCAGAGACCTCAGTCCTGGTATGTATGTGGAGCAGACGGGACACATGGTGGGTGGAGCATTGCTAGCTCACATTGCTCGAGACACTAAGCACTCATGGACCCACTGGAGAGCACTCAGCGTAGCAAAGATCTGCAGTATCAATGGAAACAATAAATTATATACATAGATGCAGAGCACAGTTCACACTACTATTATACAATGCAGTTGGTGTCTTCAGAGCAGGAGCATACGGTCATAGTCCACCCCTTTACACACAAAGCATGGTCCATAAAGGCAAGGTTGGTAGAATATTACTGGCAACATATAATCTTACACATAAACATATGACCTCAACCTTATCCAAGACCTTTGGAATGAACTGGAAAAAAGATTTGGAGCCAGGACCCCCACCCAACATCAGTGCCTGACTTCAAAAATGCTCTTCTGGATAAAAGGGCAAAAATTCCCAAAGACCCTTCAAAAACCGTGTTGAAAGCTACCAAGTCCGAATTAATACCTATGGATTTAGAATAGGATGTCATCATACTCCATAGCCCTACACTTATGTCCATATAGGTATATGTATAATAATATCAATAAGTTATTTGTTATAATTTACTGTATCAAATTATTTACATAGATTTATACACCCCCATAGGCTTTGTTATACATAATTCTATTGAATATCATTGGCTGCAGGGCCTGTGCTGCACATTATAAGAATGTTATGACATCACAGAATCATCACCATAGTGACCTCTGCCTGGAGATCATGACTCATGTCACCTCTGTGTGTATAGTACCTGCAGCACCATTGTCACCTCTGTGTGTATAGTACCTGCAGCACCATTGTCACCTCTGTGTGTATTGTACAAGCAGCACTGTCGCCTGTGTGTATAGTACCAGAGGGGTCTGGCCCCTCTTGCCACCCCCCACTGTGGTTCCCTGTCTCCCTCCTGCCCGAACCTGGCTGCTGTTCCCCGGCCCCTCCTGCCCGCACCCACCTGCTCTTCCACAGCTTGCTCCTGCCCGCACCCGCCCGCTGTGCCCTCCTGCAAGCAATCAAAGATATTGTCACAGGATTTAAACCCAGCTTCGCTTTGCATTATTCTTAAATCTTCATACATAAACTACATACGTAGTCTAGAATACCCGATTCTTTAGAATCAGGCCACCATCTAGTATGTATAATAATATCAATAAGTTATTTGTTATAATTTACTGTATCAGATTATTTACATACATTTTATAAACCCCCATAGACTTTGTTATACATAATTACATTGAATATCATTGGCTGCAGGGACTGTGATGCACATTATAGAATGTTATGACATCACAGAATCATCACCATAGTGACCTCTGCCTGGAGATCATGACATCATGAAGAGAATATAAGCAACTGTTCAACCAGAACTCATTTGATGGTTAAAGAAGGAGTTGGTAGGAACATGTGTCTTAAACTAATGTTCTGTCCTGTTATTTCCAATTTCCTATCTATATAATCTTCTGATTTCTTATGACAAGCTTCATCTACTTCACAATTCTCATATCACATATGGTTTTTGATGAGAAATATACAGAAGCTAGTTATACAATATTTACTATTGATAATATTGGTAATTAATGTTGAACTTATTATAAGAAAACCTCGATCTATTTATCCAATTTAGGTTTTTGAAGTTATTTCTTTGAGAAGAATGCCTAGCAATAATCAGAGAACAATTTATGTAACTAATTGTAGATAAATCCGACATTTCTGAAGGTTTTACACTGGGTTTCAGTTCTCTAGATAGTCGCCAAAAAAGAGAACACAAATGCAAATGTGAATTTACAGACAAAAATTGGACCGATCTTCCCCAAATTTCCTACATAAGGAAATCAGGCGCTTAGGATCGTTTTAGGCTAGGGTCATATATGTGGTAAAATTTTCAGATTCTGATCGGGTTTTGAGCTGTTAAAAAGCTCAAAACCGTATCTGGAACCACTCCCAATAGGAGCCCATTATAGTAACCGCATTGCACTACATGCAATCCGGTTACCGCTTGCGGATCTGCAGCCTGGGATAAAAATCATGAAGGCTGCAGTTTTCGCAGTGGTTAGGAAACCGCAGCGGGGAATGCTGTAATGGGCCCCTATGGGAGCCCATGCGGCTGCCGCAAGGCACATGTGAATGCCTGCGGCAGCCGTATCCTTTGTTCATCCCTGGGATGAACAAAGGGTTAAATGTTAATAATAGATGTGGGCAAATGTTAATATAGATATGGGCAACATGTCTCTAGGGGGTGCCAACCCCCCTAGAGACATGCTGTCCACTCAGGTGGGCATGAGAGGGGTTAATCTTGTCATTATAGTATTGCCGTCTATTGTCGGCTTTGTGCATTTTATGATTGACTGCGGTGGCTCCTCACAGTAGAGGAGATTCTGTAAATAATGTACGTACTGTATGAGCCCCTGTCCTTGGTCCTGAAAGTTGTAACATTATTTCTATGGGCAGCGCACCGCCATAGAACTAATGTTACAACTTTCAGGACCAAGGACAGGGGCTTATGCAGTACGTAAATTACGTACAGTATCTCCTCTACTGTGAGGAGCCGCCACAGTCATTCATAAAATTCACAAAGCCGACAATAGCCGGCAATATTATAATGACAAGATTAACCCCTCTCATGCCCACCTGAGTGGACAGGCTGTCTCTAGGGGGATGGGCACCCCTTAGAGACATGTTGCCCACAGCTATTATTAACATTTAACCCTTTGTTCATCCCTGCCGCAGGGATGAACAAAGCATACGGTAACTGGATTGCTCCGGATTAAACATCCAGAGGAATCCAGTTACCGCATTCCGGTCTCTAGGAAACATTTTGTCAAAAAATGTGTCTGAAGGCAATTGCGGTTACCACATCTGGATCTGGATGCGGCAACCGCAATTACCTTTCCAAATGTGACCCCAGCCTTACACTGGGTTTCACCTCTGATTTGTTGGCTTCATATCAGTAGCATTGAAAGTTTTGAAGCACAAGCAAAGAAAAAACAGGTGAACCAAATAGATCCACCCAAGTAATTATGCTAGCATTATATATACTGAAAGTAATAGTGATTATTAACCCATTCATGACCAATGATGTATATTTATGTCATCGGCCGTGTTCCTGCTTTTGATATGGGCTCACACGCTGAGCCGGCATCTTTTCGGGGGCACGGACTGACGCTCTGCTCACATTGTGCACTAGGAATTATAAATTCATCTAGTAAGAAGAAACATCAATTGCTCAGTGTATTGGGGATCTATAAGTATGTGATGGACAATGTAACCACATGAAATGTTTCATGAACTTTATACTCTTCTCTGTTTTCCTATTACAGCCTGCAGACAGCAACATTCAGTGTAACTACTAACATTCTCACACACAATTATATATTCATTCTGAGACCATAATATTGTGAAAAATACATAGAAAGATGGAGAAAGACCCAAAACCACAAAATTATCCCATTATACCTTGTAACAATACTGATCTAACGTGTCTTCACAATAAATCTACTAGTGTTAAGTGTTACGCCCCTGCGGACCGGTGGCGACAGTAAGGTACTGCTGCTGGGACTGGTAAATCAGCCACCCAACACCAACACCCACTACATCCCCAATCCCTAGACCTAGTACTTCATGTCAGGCAAGGGATATAGGGGGGAGCAGGTGGTGGGTGGAAAGTTAAGGCCGGGTTCAATGCTTCAATGTGTCAGCGAACCGACCATTGATCCAATTTGACCTAGATGTTCAATGCTCACTAGTGAGGTGTCGCACGTACTGATAACGAGAACGATGCAGCAACGCTTCTGCCACAAGTGAACGATACTTGCGGTCGTTTGGTTGCTTACGTCCTTCAGTTGTGAAAAGGCAAAGTCGTAAACGACATCGTTATTAAGGTCCAGTATCATCCAAGATAGGAGTGGTGTCTCTGGTCCGCGTTGAAAAATGATAGACAGGGAGCCAACACTTGTATCCTCAGGTTGTAACCCTGAGGAAGGTGCGAGGATTGCACTGAAATGCGTTGGTTGAGGAGGAATAAAGGAGCAGCAGATACAAGTGTTGGCTCCCTGTGAATCATTTAACAAGCAGCAGCGTGAACTGGAGACACCACTCCTATCTTGGATGATTCTGGATCTTTTCCCACTGTGCACGTGGTGGTGTAGGTCCTGCGGCAGCTGTCAGCTCGGGCAAACAAGCCGGTTGTGGGTGAATACAACCGAACCAGGTGAGCAGTGTCCATCTGGGGTTACCCTTTGGTGGTAACAAGTGATAAGGCACAATCTGCGCCTCTTTGCCTTCCTTGTTTTTAGATCGTTATCAAGGTGTCACAGACATCGATGCTGCAGGTTGGACAGACGATCAACGACTGATTTATGGTCCGGTTCATAAACCTGCG
The DNA here is from genome assembly GCA_033576535.1 of Allobates femoralis. Lineage (NCBI taxonomy): Eukaryota > Metazoa > Chordata > Amphibia > Anura > Aromobatidae > Allobates > Allobates femoralis. Next base: position 238,841,347 of record JARQOC010000005.1, on the reverse strand, counting down.
ATCAACGATCAGCTGACTTATCACTGGTCGTATCGGCGTGTCACACACAACGACGTCATTACAACGTCGTTTGAACATCTCAAAACTCGTGACGTTTCACCGATATCCTTAACGATATTGTAGGGTGTGACAGGGCCTTTAGTGAGAGGACAACATGTTGCATCCCTGGTGCGGGCGAGACTGTGTGATTTGTGCGCAGGCATGCGCCTGCGCACAGATCACTCATGGCGGGCAGTGGGAGCGCACGGCGGTCTGCAAGCATCTGCAGACACCGTGCGCTCCATTATAAAGATAGGGGCTGCGGTCTGCATGCAGAGGCTTGCAGATGCCTCCGCAGAACTCTGCGGAGGCATCTGCAAATGTGAAAGCAGCCTTAGATATCATGGGATCCTACAGCATAAATCCCAATGGTTCCCACTCAGTATGATGGACCCCACACATATATTGTGTTATACCCTTCAATGTCGTTAAGATATCACTAACGATCTCATGGGAGCGCGGTCGTTAGGACATCTTTTTGACATCATTGGTGAGATGTCACACGTCTAGATATCATGAACGATGCACCAACGATGTGGTGATCAGCTATCGTTCGCACAACCCAGCGAATGATTCTTGTTCACTGTTGTGAAAAGGCGAAGTTGTTAACGACATCGTTATCGCGGTGTTACACACAACGATGCAGCAGGTTGGCTGAACGATGATCATCTGATTTGAGCACATGTTCTCAAATCTGGGATCAGCGATCCAACGATTTATTGTAATCGTATCTCAGTGTCACACGCAACAACGTAGTAACGATGTTGTTTGAACGACTCCAAACCCGTGACGTTTCAGCAATATCGTTAACAATGTTGTACCTTTAAAGAAAGGGAGTTTTATTTATTAGGTGGCATTAGAGTTTGTCTACTGCCTCACTGAAGTGACAATTTGCATATGCAATTTCCCAGAGGAGCATTGCGGCTTTAAGTCTCCTCACTGATGGTACCTTTACACGCCGCGACGGCAGGCTGGATACATCCCGCTACAGGCTACAAATGTAGCTTGTAGCGCCAATGTAGCCCGTCGTAGCGGCGTCTGAAGACGTGACGCTACAGCCGCAACAGATACATCTGTTTCCTAGCTCTGCTTGAAAACTGATGGCTACAACGCCGATGGTAGCGAGCTGTATCGGCGTGTAAAGAGGCAACGGAAGGGAACTCGGGACAGCCTGCGATGTAGCTGCAATGTAGCTAAGGCGTGACCCTGGCTCCGTGTTACCGCGCCCCATGTGCGATCATTGGTGGAAGCTGCTGCATGACGATTGGTAGTCGCTGCATAGGGAGGCATATTTAAAGGAGCTGACGAGTCACACTACACAATTGCTCGAGCGTGCTGTATTACTCAGCCTCCTGCGTTTGCCTGCCCAATCAGGATGTTATTGCTTCGTCCTATCAGCGTACGGACGGCTCGTAATCCACAATTGTAGCACGCCTATGTGCTGGCCCTGCTGCACCAGGTACGCCCATAGTAGCTGGTTGTAGCGGTGTGTAAATGAGCTACAGCTGGCTACTTGAGACACCCGGCGATGTAGCTAGCTATAGATGTAGCGTGGCGTAGCGCATCTTGTCGCGGCGTGTAAAGGTGATGCGTTGACCGTTTGTAACCGTTTGAGCGTGCTCGTGCACGTGAAGTAGCGGGATGTATCCAGCCTGCCGTCGCGGCGTGTAAAGGTACCATGACAGTGGGCAGTATGCTCACCACAAGTACTGATATTTCAAAAAGAAAAAAATTAAACAAATATATGTTAAATCTACACTACTGACCTAGATGTGGTCTCACTGCGCCCTGCTCTAGTCTGTGCAGCATGAGGATTGAGGCTTCACAGAGTCGGCGAGTGGGGGGAATGAGGAGAGGCAAAGCCGTGGGTGGGGGGGCACTGACTGGCCGCATGGTCTGCCGCTATAGTTGGAGAATACCTGCCCTCTAGTAATCATAGTATAGTTGGAAACTGAATATCAGATCTGATGTATGTGCATGCCCCTTGAAGAAGAAATTGCCGAAATACGCATAGGGCGCTGGGCATGCACCGGCTATGAACGCTGACACCGCTGTACTTTCAGGAGGTAAAATTATGCATTCCCTACGCCTACCCATGTCCTTTGTATAGATTTTTAGGCATTTGTTGAGCAGTTTTGCACCTGATATCTTTCTAATGTTGAGACAGTAATACAGAAATAATCTGCTATGGGAATAGTATTTAACTAAATCTCGTAGCCAATTAATAACACTTGGACACCTGTTTTATCTGCTCCTTCCTACCTAGGTAATAATCTACAACTAATTCCTGACTTTGTATGGTCTTTTGGGCATATGTTGAGTAGCTATGTACATGATATTCCTGCATTGTATATACATATAGCCCTTTATGGGAATAATAGGTAAACTATATCTGGTTGCCAATTACCAACCCATGGGCACTTGCTTTACCTGCTTCCTTCCACTTAGTAATAATTTACAACTAATCCTTGCTATTGTATAGACCTCTGGGTACATGTCGAGCAGTTGTGCACATGATATATCTGTAATGTGTATATAGCAACATACATATAGTCCTTTAGGAGAACAGTAGGTAGCTTAATTTGGTAGTCAATTAACTACTTTGGGGCACCTGATTTATCTGCTCTCCCTCATTTAGATAACAGTCCGTGCAAATCCAGTGTGTTAACACGATTAGTACACTAGACAAGGTTTTAACATTAAATGCTATTGACTATATTTTATCTATGTGATATTGTCTCCTTGACTTATATATGCATATATTGGATGTAAAATTGTTCAGCTTCATACCTATGTAAGCCTGCCTCCCCTCTGGAGCATGTACCTCTACCTGTCCCCACCATTTATAAAAGAAATGTATTCACGAGTGTAATCTGGACTATAATCTCCCTTTTTCTCTTCAGATGTACTAGTTATTGTTTGTGATTTATCACTACAGATAATGCTAAATTCTTTATGATACCACTTGTGGATTAAACTCACCCATTCTGACTTCTAGCAAAAACTTTGGAAACTTCCACCAGATTTTTTTTTTTTGCATATTAGAGAAATGGATAACATACTGATGGTAAAAATGGACACACACAAAAAAAGTATTAGATCCAGAGCACTAATGTAATTAGTTGTTTTTGTGAAGATGAGAAAAAACATAGTGCATGAATATTTCCCAAAACTAAGTCGTATAATGAAAATGAGCAGCTTTTATTCTATAATTTAGGAAACCTAATTTAATACTGTTGTTTGTTTTTTAGCTGCAGACACTATGCCCAGGTAAGTCTTTCTTCTCATTATATAACCTGCCTGACATAACGCTCAGCCATCTCCAGCAATGTATACCGTGGTGGTGCGCATACGTGCACTCCGCTTCCTCCTATGGCAGTATTTTATAGCTGGAGGTTCCAGTTGACAGATTCCCAGAAATCAGTAGATCATTCTGTGGCACCCCTGCAGGGGATGGCCACAGGGTCCACCCGTGCAAGGAGGGAATTACACCTTGGTTCGCACAGCACACCACACCTTTCCACCCTAGACCTGAAGGGGGAGCTCTACTGGCTGCCTTAAACCAGTTCCCCTTTAAAACATCCAGGCCTGAGGGGAGGAGTCATTTAGAAGTAGTTAGTCCCAGGAGTCTGAGGAGAGAGCAGGAGTGAGGAGCTGGTCGCTAAGAGAGATCCAGGACCAGGGACCACTGACCGCTGTTTTGCACCCTAGGGAAAGGATCGGAGGCAAGCGGAAGAAACAGGGAATCAAGAAAAGGGAACCGGTTGCTATAACCCTTTAGTACACTCAGACACCGGAGTCCAACGCTGATACCATTTATTAGTAAGAGGCACTAAACTGACCAAGTATAGGAACGGGGGCCATAGGAGAAACAGGTACCCCACAGAAGGACCTCATTGTCAGCTTAAGACAAAGCCCAGAGAGGGAGAAGAAGTGGTGGGTTCAGGCTCAGGCAGGACTTACCCCAAACTACAGAGCACAGACACAGAGGAGGCCTCATAACTTTCTAAGGTGGAAATCCCAAGTTGCAACGGGGACCTGGTTATTACTCTGGACTGTACCTGTTACCCTGTCACCAGTAAAAGGTACCGAAACAACAATCTCTGCGTGTCTGTGTGCTTGTCTAACCGCCGCAACTCACCGCCCTGTCTGCAAAGACGTAACTACTACTCCCCTCATCCATTCCCGCTGCCCTGAGGTAAAGATCCACCTGTGGGGAGCTGTACCACACTCTGCTGCACCCACCATCACCTCAGTGGCTGGCTGCAGCGCTGGTATACCCATTACCATGTACCATAGGTGGCGTCATATTAACAATCCGCTTATCCCCCACCATTCCCCGCCATTGAAGGTCCAGGGCATGGGACCGGGGATCAACCAGCCGTGATCCCCCATCCAAGCGCTATCAGCCCCAGGTCCTGAGTACCCCATACCCTGTCGACCGCCTCAATCCTGGCATCACGAATACTATCTGGTGCCCGGTAAAACCTGGTACTGTGTGCCAAGAACTGAACTTTATTAACTGTTTCTGAACTGTATAACTGGGCCACCATTACAGAAATTGAGCTGCGCAAGAGCGCGGGTAGAAAAGAGCGTGAAGATAAGCCCCGCCCCTTCACTCTGCCGGAGATTCACGAAGCGCAGCTCACAGTTCCGGAAATACCTGAGGTGCTCCGCTCCCTCTGCAGAGCCACCGACGACCGGGAATGTCCATTTCATCTCACCGGTTGACAGCAATTAACTAGGGGGGCCCCATCATGAGTGCTTCGGATGACGAACAGGTCCCTGATAGAGGGGATACCCGGAACGCAGCACCCGGAGCAGCGGCCCAAATAATGCCGATAGCCTTGCCGTATATACCGGGTGCCAAATGGTTACCAACATATGAAGGCAAACCCGGTACGTTAGCAGCCTTTAAGCAAAAGATATGTGCAATGCTGGACATGTATACCATGACACAGCAGCAGTGGGCCACCATTGTGCTGGGACAATTAACAGGCGCAGCGGAGCTGGAGGTTGAGTCCTGGAGTGATGCTGACAGGGACTCTGCTGCTAAAGTGTTTGATAAGTTAAAAACTGTCTTTGAAAAATGCACACAGTCTGAGGATGCTGTTCTACCAGTGTAAACAGAGACCACAGGATACCATCAGAGACTATGCCCTCCGTTTACTAGGGGCACTCTGGTCCTTAAAACAGGTAGACCCGGCAAGTGTATTGGAAGAGGATAAAATGCTTGCAGAACAGTTTACAGAGGGATTGAGGTCAGACTACGGCCTCCAACAGGTACATATGTGGGTATTGGATCACCCAACTGTGAACTTTAATGACTTAAAAGATCGTGCTATAAGGGGCCCTTTACACGCCGCTACTGGAGAATGGATACAACCCGCTACAGGCTACAAATGTAGCTTGTAGCGGCAAAATACCCCGTAGTAGCGGCGTGTAAAGACGGTAGGAGGCACCCGGCCACAGATACATCTGTTTCCGAGCACTGCCCAGAAACAGGTGGCTACACAGGCGATTGTAGCGAGCTGTATCGGCGTGTAAAGAAGCAACAGAAGGGATGTGTCGACACCAGGCAATGTACCTGGTATGTAGCTGGGGCGTGACACAGGCTCTGGGATACCGCCCCCCTTCAGCGATCATTGGTGGAAGCTCCTGCGTTACGATTGGTAGACGCTGCATAGGGAGGCATATTTAAGGAGCTGACCAGTCACACTACACAATTGCTCGAGCGTCATGTATTAAACAGCCTCCTGCGATGCCTGGCCAATCATGGGTTTCTTGCTTTGTCCTATCAGCGTACGGACGTCTCGTAATCCACAATTGTGGCACGCCTATGTGCTGTCCCTGCTGCAGCAGGTCCGCCCATATTAGCTGGTTGTAGCGGTGTGTAAATGAGGTACGATGAGCTACAGAAGGTGACTTGAGGCACCCGGCGGTGTATCCAGAGATAGATGTCACGTAGCGTAGCTTGTGGCGGCGTGTAAAGATGGTGCGTTTACCGTTTGTAACCGTTTGTGCGTGAAGTAGCTGGTTGTATCCATCCTCCAGTAGCGGCGTGTAAAGGTACCCTAACGGTGTTAAGAGATCCAATGTCGGCAGAACCTGCAATCCAATCCTGGCAGGTTAGCTCCTCTCCCATGGACTTTAAACCCGTTTCTACAGAACTTGCAAAAGCAGAAAGTCAAGCTGTAGCAGATGATGACATGCGTAACCAGGTGCTGCAGTTAACCAAAAACATGGACTATATATTAAAGCTCTTGCAAACTATGCCTGGAGCACCACCATCAAGCAAAATCCAACTAGCTGATTGCCCTGAGGATGTCCCATGGATGCAGAGGAAGAACAAGTCGCCCGTGCAGGGAACCAACACACCATTCCAACGTAGACCCATGTCGCCCGTGGAGGGGACCAACAAGTCGCCCGTTCAGGGGACCGACGCACCAGTCCAACGCAGAGCCAGGGATTACACGGATTCTTTAGGACAACCCATCTGCCTGCGATGCAACAAACCGGGCCACTTCGCAAGAGGATGTCCTTTAAATACGAGATTCCTGGGCCCGAGGGCCAGTCCCCAGGAGTAGAACAGCTGGGCCCAACTGACTGGCGTAACCGGTACATGGGAGGCCGTCCGTACCTCAACATTACGCTAGAAGGAATCCCCATGTCGGCCCTACTGGACACCGGGTCGCAGGTCACTACGATCCCACATATCCTTTCTAAACAATTTTGGTCTGATACCGATCTTGAACCCCCAAACCCCAATTTTTATATTGTTGCAGCTAATGGCCAACCACAAAAACAGGTGGGGTACCGAGAAGCTACAATAAAGTTGGGGAGGGAGGAATTAAAAGGACAAGGGTTATTTGTGGTAGAAGACAATCCTAATGAAAAATACTCCTACATGGTGATTGGTACATATGTAATTGAAAACTGCTCTGGAGAAGTGTTGTTTTTACTCCGACATATTACAGAGACTGCTGGTTATGGGCGGACGAGAGCCATCCAAAGAGAGATCCGAGCCCTCATCCACAAACAAAAGGTAAATCTGTCTGGGGAGAAATTGGCAGTGTGCGGGTAACAGACCCTGTTCCCATTGAATTGCCACCAAAAAGCAAGATGATGATATGGTGTCCAGCAGCAATAGGTCGCAGAGGACAGGAATGCCAGGCAGTTGTAGAGCCGGTATTTTCAGAGCACAGACCTACACTACTGACAGCCAGAGGGGTGATGGATGTACGCAAGGGACGAGTGTTAATCCATGTATTAAATTGTGGGGAAGAGGAAGCAAAGCTACCCCGGTATGCTACTGTAGCAAAGCTGTACACTGGTTGTAACAACAACATACAGGCAGTGGGACCTGTTTCCTCACCTAACCAGGCAGAGGATAACAACTACAAAGGACTGCTAGAGGAGTGGTGTCAGCAGTTGCAAGTAGGAACTGATGCCACCCCTTCTCACCAGAAGCACAGAGTTTACCGGGTTGCGCAGGAATTCAAGCAAATATTTAGTAAGCATCCATTAGATTTTGGGAGGATTAAAGGGGTACACCATCGCATACCCACAGGAGATCATCCGCCAATTAAGTTGAGACACAGACCCATTCCACCAGGTCACTACCAACATGCCAAAGAGATGCAGCGGGACATGAAGGAGGCCGGGGTTATAAGAGATAGCAGTAGTCCCTCGGCAGCCCCTTTAGTCCTAGTCAGAAAGAAGGACAGCACGATGAGGATGTGTGTGGATTACAGGGAGGTCAATAAAATCACTCACAAAGATGCTTACCTGTTGCCCCGAATAGAGGAGTCTCTTGCTGCATTAAAGACTGCTAATTATTTCTCCACATTAGATCTCACTACTGGGTATTGGCAGGTCTCCGTTGCAGAAGAAGACCGAGAGAAGAGTGCATTCACGACACCAATGGGACTATGCAAATTCAACAGCATGCCATTCGAGTTATGCAATGCACCAGGAACTTTCAACGAATCATGGAAAGTTGCCTGGGACACCGGAACTTCGAGACGGTACTCTTATACTTGGACGATGTCATAGTGTTTTCCAAAACCTACCAAGAACACCTGGAACACCTGGCAGAGGTATTTGAGGCTCACACAGGTAGCCACAGACTTCTCTAATGCACAGTTAGGTTTCCACAGCAGGTACCACCTACTACATGCAACATCTTACACCCCGACACAATTGGGGGAGCCCCACTTGCTGACCTTAGGCAAGATCCACTATAAATACTGCTGCTGGGGGAGGAGTTAGTCAGAGTGTGCAGACGCTAGGAGAGCTGCGAAGACGTCCTGGTGGTCGGTGCCGCAGTTAGGCCCAAACCAGTGACCCGGAGTGGCCCTTCTGACGTCCAGTCAGCCTAAGTGGGGACAGAAGGCAAGGAGCAAACAGCTTAAAGGGAGTGAGGAACTTGAGCGAGTTCATCCCAAGACGTACCGGACATCGGGGATCCGCACCTGTGGGTTACTCCAGGACCACAGAGAACCCCAAAACACTGTGGAGGCTTCAGCCACCCGGTCCCCCTGTGGGTCAAGAGAGGGAGCCAGACACAGCAGTGTATCACCGCAGTGATCACACAGGAGACAGGAGACCACACAGGAGGAGAGACAGACATCAGAGTCAGGAAGAGAGAGGAGGCAAGTCAGGCTGCATGCAGGCTGGGCTTTAGCAACAACAGAGGAACAGAGGAGACCTTATACCCACTTGCTGTGGGGACCCACTGTGCAACCTGGTCACCTGTCAGTGCCCTGGACATCTTTACCTGCCATAATATCAGTAAAAGGTAAAAGAGACTTCTGCTGTGTGCGTGTATCATTCCCCTCCGTTCCCGCTGCCCCTCATAGACTGCTCCAACACTCCTCATCCCATCTATGGCTCTACTACACACTGTCCATTTACACTACGCTGCCCTGGAGGTCCAGCCCTACCTGTAGAGGACTTTGCTAACTTGCCGCACTACCATCTACCTCCGGCGAACTGTGGCGGCGCTGGTGACACCTCACCAGAAACTACAGGTGGCGTCATGACAAACTGTATATAAATCCCCTGAAAATATAATCCCCTTTTTGAAGATATACCCAGGACACGGGATCAGGCGCGGCCACCACTCCCCGTGACAACAGGAGCGTTAACCCCTTGTAGCCTGATACCCGAGTACCCCAAAGCCTGGGCTCGACATTAGCAAAGTACGGGATGAAGCTCAAACCATCTAAATGTCACCTGCTGAAACCTAAAGTTCAATACCTGGGACACGTGGTCAGCGCAGATGGAATAGCACCAGACCCGGAAAAAAGTGACAGCAATCCAGGATTGGCGAAGACCAACCACCGTCACCGAGGTATGTCAGTTCTTAGGTTTGGTTCGGTACTACAGAAGATTCATTAAGGGCTACACAAAGAATGCAGCACCCCTACAAGATCTTCTGGCAGGCCTGTCTAAGAAAAGGAGATCTTCAGAGCCACCATTGGACTGGGGAGAGGTACAAGAAAATTCCTTCCAACAGATGAAGCAGGCTCTAACCGGTGAGGAAATCCTGGCTTACCCTGATTATAACCTACCATTCGTCCTTTACACCGACACAAGCAATGTAGGTCTGGGAGCAGTCCTTTCCCAAATTTAAGATGGTAGAAAGCGAGTAATTGCCTACGCCAGCAGAAAACTTCGACCCACCGAGAGGAACCCATAAAACTAAAGTTCCTTTAAGTTGGAGTTCTTTTCCTTGGTCTGGGCTATAATAGAAAGATACAAGCATTACCTCGCAGCTTCGAAATTTACCGTCTACATGGATAATAACCCGTTAACACACTTGGATACCGCAAAACTTGGTGCATTGGAGCAACGTTGGATGGCCTGACTATCGAACTATGACTTTACTATCAAATACCCTGCAGGTCGCAACAACACAAATGCTGATGCCCTCTCCAGAAATCCTCAAGAACATCTACGAGGAATTGAAGAAGAAGAGGATGACTTAGAGGAAATAGAACTCCCAGCTTTCCATAAAAGTAGACAATGGAAAATCGCTGAAGAATACATCTACGAAAACCATCAGACTGTTGAACTAAACCCGTTGCCTCACTATGGATGGAAAGAGACTCAAGACAGTGATCCGGCAGTAAGCCTTGTAAAGAAGTTGATAAACCAACCGGATTCCCAACTTGAAAAGAATACTCCACTAGAAGCCCAACACCTGTGGAAAGAAAGAAGCAGGTTATTCATCTATCAAGGTCAATTGTGCAGGCGGTACATCAACCCAAGAACACATGAAATGGTATGGCAAGTTTTGGTTCCAAAGAGAGATGTCCAAATGGTATTGGAAGTGTACCACGATGGACAATTTGGATGGAGAAAACCGGAAATATTGTTACGTGAGAGATTCTATTGGATCAGCATGAGAGCCTCCATCGAGAGATGGTGTAAAAACTGTGGACCATGCTCATTAAGAAGAAAAGACCGTAACAGCCAGAAAGCACCACTCAAGCCTATCATCACCAAACAGCCATTAGAACTGGTAGCCTTAGATCATGTCAAACTCGCACCCAGCAAATCAAGCTACACCTATGCTCTTACCATGGTAGACCACTATTCCAGATTCCTTGTGGTAGCTCCAGTAAAAGACTTAACAGCTGAGACAGCAGCAAGAATATTTCAAGCTTATTTCTGCAGACCCCATGGTTATCCAGACCAGGTATTGACAGACTAAGGACCTGCCTTTGAAGCTGAGATATTTCAAGAGTTCTGTCGCCTATATGGATGTAGGAAGATTCGCACCACGTCTTACCATCCTCAAACTAATGGAATGTGCAAAAAGATGAATCACGTGGTAATTGAATTGCCGAAAACTCTGCCCTTAGAAGAACGAAACCAATGGCCAGAGAGATTACCAGATATAGTTGACATCTACAACAACATCCTAATAATCTCAACAAATTGCACCCCTGTATACCTCATGAGAGCTAGACCAGGAAAATTGCCAGTAGACTTCGAAATAGGCATAGTAGTTCCTGAAGCAGATACTACAGATGCAGATTGGGATACTCGCAGGAAAGAACAATATCAGAAAATACAAGAATGCGTTGAGAGAAATCTGGAAAAATCTAGAGGAAGACAAGAAACCAACTTCAACAAAAGTGCGCAAGGAACGCCCTTAACACCAGGTGAATTGACTTTGAAAAGAAAAATAAGGCTACACAAACTAGATGATCAATGGGAAAAAGAACCATACACTGTGTTACCATCCAGTTTTGATAACCAGAAAACCTGTTTAATCAACAAAGATCATGGTGAAACAACTGCAACAGTGTCCAGAGATCATTTGAAGAAATTCCCTCCACAGCTTCAACCAGAAGAAAATGTACCTTGTCCAAAATCAGAAGAGCAAGAGAATCCAAAGACAGTCCAGACACTCATTGGAGAATTACCAGCAGATTGGCCTCAAATAGAAGGTACATATCAAATCCCAACTTTAATGTTTCCACCAGCAGTAGAAGTGCCAAGTGTACAAGAACCACCCGTTGTACTGAACCAGAGAATCCTGCAATTGGTGTACCTGCCATTCCTACTGTGAGGTCAGGTAGTCGCAGACTATTACCCAGTTTACCAGTTACACATAGACCCACTCTCCCAAATCCTACATCAGAATTATGTAGGTCAACACGTGTCAATCTAGGACACCCACCACCCAGGTACAGAGAGTAAACTGAAAAATAGGGAAAATGTAAATATGTGTGTAATGTAAATATGTTAATAATGCCAATGTACAGAGAAAGGGTGAAGAGTAGGTAAAAACAACTGTGCAAACCAGGTACACAACACCAGTAAGAGGGGTGAGTGGAGTTGGCGTCAGGAGCTGTCTAAGGAGAGTAAAATCTTGGCCAATAGGTGACACCAGAGCCAGGAGGCCTACAGCGCTTATGACTCGGTAGAGGCCCCTGCAGTACCTAGAACTCCTACGCCGAGGCACCCGTCTTGTTTGTTGTTGTGTAATGTTGAACTTTAAGCCACAGAGACTTTACCTGTTGGACTTCTTGAATGTTTCCCCTTTTCTTATTTTCAAAAATAGATCATAGCCACAGGATTAGTAGTGGCAAACACCCATTTAAACAGCCTTTTAAACAGCCTGCAGCGGATGGACTAGCGCTGTATGGACTGGTTACCCGTTTTCTTATTTATATCTGTTTTTGTAAATTTTTCATTTTAAGACTCTGTACCATTGTTAAATGTAAATAGTTATGATATGTTATGTTATAAAAAAATGTTTCAGTCCCGGAGGACTGGATTTAAATAGGGGGGAATGTGGCATCCGTACGGGGGATTGCCTCAGGATCCACCGGTGCAAGGAGGGAATTACACCTTGGTTCGTACAGCACACCACACCTTTCCACCCCAGACCTGAAAGCGGAGCTCTACTGGCTGCCTTAAGCTAGTTCCCCTTTAAAACATCCAGGCCTGAGGGGAGGAGTCAGTTAGAGTTAGTCCCACGAGTCCGAGGAGAGAGCAGGAGTGAGGAGCTGGTCGCTGGGAGAGGTCCAGGCCCAAGACCAGGGACCACTGACCGCTGTGTTGCACCCTAGGGAAAGGGTCAGAGGCAAGCGGAAGAAACAGGGAATCAAGAAAAGGGAACCGGTTGCTATAGCCCTTTAGTACACCCGGACACCGGAGTCCGACGCTGATACCATTTATTGCTACAGCAAAATCCCGGCGGTCTCAGGAGAAGTTCACCCCTGAAGAGAACAAGTAAGAGACGCTAAACTGACCAAGTATAGGACCAGGGGCCATAGGAGAAACAGGGACCCCGCAGAAGGACCTCATTGTCAGCTTAGGACAAAGCCCAGAGACAGAGAAGAAGTGGTGGGTTCAGGCTCGGACAGGACTTACCCCAAACTACAGAGCACAGACACAAAGGAGGCCTCATAACTTTCTAAGGTGGATATCCCAAGTTGCACCGGGGACCTGGTTATTACTCAGGACTCTACCTGTTACCTGTCACCAGTAAAAGGTACCGAAACAACAATCCTTGCATGTCTGTGTGCTTGTCTAACCGCTGCAACTCACCGCCTTGTCTGCAAAGACACAACTACTACTCCCCTCATCCATTCCTGCTGCCCTGAGGTAAAGCTCCACCTGTGGAGAGCTGTACCACACTCTGCTGCACCCACCATCACCTCAGCGGGCGGCTGCAGCGCTGGTATACTCGTTACCAGGTATCATAGTTGACGTCACGTTAACAATCCCCTTATCCCCCACCATTCCCTGCCATTGAGGGTCCTGGGCACGGGACTGGGGATCGACCAGCCGTGATCCCCCATCCAAGCCGCCATCAGTCACGGTTCCCGAGTACCTCATACCCTGTCGACCGCCTCAATTCCCTATAACAGTTATATAGTTATATAGTTATAGTTTAACAGGGTGAAACTAATTTCAGAAGTCACTTTTAGAAGTTCAAATCATTTACTAGTATTACAAAAAGTCAGAGTTCAACGCTTGCCTTAATATATTTTCCATAAACTATAGGACGGACACGCCTGTGAATTACAGGGAACTGAACTGATCTTTGTGCTCTCCAAAGCTTTTAGCAGATGCAGTCTTTTCTTCTGTAACATTGAGCACAGAGGGACTGAAATTAGTCTAAATACTGTGATAGAGAAGCACTTGTAAGTTTCATAGCAAAAAGCTTGTAAGCGCTGCACTAACTGTCTAGGAGACTGACCACCTCTGATAGCCCGCAGGCGTGGCATGCTCAACCATGTTGCTGGCTCCAGCAATCAACTATAGAATTAAAAGTCTCTTAGGGTACCTTTACACGCCGCTACTGGCGGGTGGATACAACCAGCTACATGCTACAAATGTAGCTTGTAGCGGCAATGTACCCCGTAGTAGCGGCGTGTGAAGACGGTAGGATGCACCCGGCAACAGATGCATCTGTTTCCGAGCACTGCCCTGAAACAGGTGGCTACATAGGCGATTGTAGAGACCTGTATCGGCGTGTAAAGAAGGAACAGAAGGGTTGTTTCTACACCATGCGATGTACCTGGTATGTAGCTGGGGCGTGACACAGGCTCCGGGTTACCGCGCCCCATCAGCGATCATTGGTAGAAGATGCTGCGTACCGATTGGCTCTTCCTTCACAGGGCGCCATCTTGGTTGAGCTGTCACTTCAGCACTACAGATACGCGCCGTATGCACGATCATACAGTAGTATTACGCGGACACACTTGCGTAAGGCAAAAGTATCATTGCGCCATTGTCCTTATATACCGTGCACATTCCCTTCACATAATAAAGAATTAGTGTGTACTCAGCGCGCATTTTTGTTAACGGAATGCCCTGGCTCGTTGTACTGCAGATGCCGTACAAGTGCTTCTGGCGTGTCACTGCGCGCACTGCGAGCACTGATTGCATGCATTCCCATACCACATGGAAATGAATTATTCAGCACACACCGCACAACCTTGCGTTACGCACCGCTCTATGGGTCTTGTTCTGTAGGTGCCGCAGAAGTGGTTCGGCCGTGTCACTGCGCGTAGGGCGACTTTAAAGGGTGCGTGACCCCGTCAGCGGCCGTAATGACGTCATGACGTCAGTTTCATTTTCATTCTGCCTGCAAGGTGCCAGCCCCTCCTCTGCACACAGCATTGCAGCCATGGCGGCCGCACACCGCGCTGCTACGTGGGGGATGGCTGAATTAGTGGTCCTTATAGACCACTGTGACCGGTATGATTACTGGGGTAATCGGCGCCACCGGCATCCCAGGCTGCGCAATCGCGCCACAATTAGGCGCATCCAGCGGGCCCTGCTGAACCAATTGGGGGTGGAGAGGACCGCCAAAGCTGTCCAAAAGAAAATTGCTGACCTGAAGCACAAATGCCCAGGCCGCATAGTCGACATCCGTGCCAGGATTGCCAGGCTGCGTGGTGAGTAGTTGTGAGGGCCAAACATACATTTGCCCATGTATAAGGCCAAGAAAGCAGCACACATATGTTGATAAACATATTATAAGGAGAGTGAGAGCTATGGCGGCACACATGCAATGGGGTACAATATAGGCAGCAGAACATTGAGGGAGTGGCTACACATCTGCCTTAAACTCATGTTTATGTTGCGCCAAACATGAGTCCACAGTCTTAGATGCTCTCCACACAATGACCACACTACTGCCTCATACACACACTCCATGCATAACACATGAGCTCATCCCATATCTGGACTACTGCAAACACATAGGCCAACTATCCAAATGTCTCAACATCTCAGAGGTCAAACATTCTTCTGATTAATTATTGTTTGTTCCATTACAGATGATGCTGACTCATCTGATCAGGCGCCCTTGGCACCAGCAGCAGGTGGACCACCAACCCCACCGCCTCAAGACCCAGCTGCCACACCGTCCCCACAAGGGAGCCGCAAGACCCAGCAGCCCTTCATGTTGAGGAGCGACCTTCCCTGTCAGGTCTGGCCGCAGCAGATGCTGCTGACCCAGCGGGGCTGGAGGCTGAGGTGGCATCACCAGCTGGGCAGGATGAGCCCATGGCTCTACCTGAAAACCCAGCCGCCTTGGACGAATATGGTGGTAAGTGGATTTGGTTGGCTGCTATGGGCTGCACACTGTAAGCAGTGTGGTGGTTTGGGGTAATTTGGATTGGCACTCATTTAAATAATGTCCTTCACCCATTGTTGCAGATGGAGAACGTGCTGGAGATGCGGGGTGGAGTCTCAGTGCCTCCCCATCACCTCCTGATACTGAGGAGGAGGTTGAGCCCCAGGGTAAGGACCATATCTGTTGTGTGAACATACCAATTTACCATAGGCACTATTTGATGCTAATTATTTTGTTTGTTTTCAACACAATACAGGTGTACCCACCATGGAGGACGTTGTGAGGGCCCACCATGAATTTGTCCAACGGCTACACCGGGCAATGCGACGTGGCATGCACGATCTTGGCCGCCTGGCTGCCATGCTGGCTGCCGTGCAGCAACACCATGGTGCTCTCCAATGAGGTGTCCCAAGACCCACAACTAAATAGGCTCTCCTGGGCCACAAATCTGTTGTCCTTGTTGGACCAAACATTTACAAACTTTGCCTTGTTGGCTTTTTATTTGTTTTATTTTTTGCCCCCGTTGGGCTCTTTTCTTATAGTGTCCCACATTGGGACCATGGGGAGTGTGGACTGGCTACCCCATTGCCCTCTTTACTTCTACTGGCCCACATTGGGACCATGGGGAGTGTGGACTGGCTACCCCTTTGCCCTCTTTACCTCTACTGGCCCACATTGGGACCATGGGGAGGGTGGACTGGCTACCCCTTTGCCCTCTTTACCTCTACTGGCCCACATTGGGACCATGGAGAGTGTGGACTGGCTACCCATTTGCCCTCTTTACCTCTACTGGCCCACATTGGGACCATGGGGAGTGTGGACTGGCTACCCCTTTGCCCTCTTTACCTCCACTGGCCCACATTGGGACCATGGAGAGTGTGGACTGGCTACCCATTGCCCTCTTTACCTCTACTGGCCCACATTGGGACCATGGGGAGTGTGGACTGGCTACCCCTTTGCCCTCTTTACCTCCACTGGCCCACATTGGGACCATGGGGAGTGTGGACTGGCTACCCCTTTGCCCTCTTTACCTCTACTGGCCCACATTGGGTCCATGGGGAGTGTGGACTGGCTACCCCTTTGCCCTCTTTACCTCTACTGGCCCACATTGGGACCATGGGGAGTGTGGACTGGCTACCCCGAGCTGTAAACAGCATTCTGTGTATTTTGGCAAATGTCTGACACACATGTATGTTGTAAATAAAAAGTGTGTGTAACCTTTTTGTATGTCCTTGATGTCACAACACAAATGTTTTGTACACCAAGATGTCCATTACATAACTATGTGACCCATATGACCACACCTCTTTTTGAACGTTCAACCACATTTGAAAGGGACATATGGTGGTCCTGCTCTGAGGCCATTTATCCATATTTTGATGCATTGGGCAACTACATTGTGACCAGAAACATTCAGCCACGCTGACCCCAAAACTCATCACCGTAAATAAAGAGACAATTGTGTCAAACAAAAAAATGTAATCATGCCTAAATGGTCACAAACACAACCCAAAAATAATGTAATTCAGCACACAGAAAATAAAAAATAAAAAAACTTTACAAAAAAAGACCCATCCATTGTGGTCCATATGTGAAAGTCCAGACGGCCAATTAAGTGCATTGGCTACTAGTGTCCAACTCCCTCCTCCTCATCCTCTGTTGGCTCCGACAATGCCGGCTCCCCCCCCTCTCATGGCAGCCCCGACCTGCCCGAGAGCGTCCGGATCTAAGACGACGTGTTGGGGGGGTATTAGGTGTGCGTCTCGGGGCCAGTCTTCTCGGGGCGTGATGGGGCCGCCGGGGAAAGGGGCCACATTTGGTGTGGAACTGGGGATGGGATGTGGCATCCCCATTGCAGGGCCCCATCTTCCGCAGCATCAGCGATCCGCTGTGGATCCGCTGTTCAATCAGCAGTACCCGGCGGGCCCAGGTGCACAGCTCGGTCTCAGGTGGTGCAGGACGTCGTCTTCGACGGATGCCGGAGCTGGGACCTGGGCCTGGACCCACATCACTCGCTCCGTCCTCCTGCTCAGCCGCAGATGTGCTCGGGGCCTGTGAAAAAAGACAAAAAAAACCCCCAAATACTAAATGAAACATCATATCTCTAAATTGGCCATAGGCCTCCAAAAACCACAACCACACACAACACAACACCAACCCAAAATGCAACCCACCGAAACACCGATGGTCATTGACCACAATACCTGTACATCTCTTGTACACTCACCTGTACCATTCCACGTACTCTGATCAATACATAATTATGTGGTATTCACAGAGCCCTACACCAAAAAGGACGTGTCACCACACTACCTTGATGCAGCCTGAATTCCCAGCCAGGGCCATGTGGGCCAGCTTGACGTTGTGAGTCAAACTATAAAAAAAAGCCAACCCACTTACAACAAACAATACACCACATGGGCCAAAGGCAACACACATGTGTGCCTTCAACATTTAGTACATGTTGCTATGTCCCTCCTTGAATACAAAACCAAGTCTATTTACAAGATTAACTAAATAACCCAAACATAAACATAGGTTGGTGTCATTGCCAATTTGAACAAGGGCTCTGTGGATAGATTTGAGATAAAAGCAGGCAAGGCCCTGCGGACACATAAAACTTCTGAAGGCAAGGTTTCCCAGGCCCACGACCCAAATATCAGAATGGGGTGGTTGTGAAGCATGCAGACAAGCACACATGTGAAGCAACCATTGTGGACCACCACCATGACACAATTACCCACCTCCTGTGGCGCAGATGGTGATTCTCCAGGGCCTACATGGGACGCAGCAATGGGGCGGTTGGACTGCGTTGCACGCGAGCTACCCTCGCCAAGGATGAAGGTGAGGAGCGGATAGTACCATAGGGTAGGTAATGGTACCTCCTCAGCTCCAGCCCCTGACCGACGGCCCTGGTATAGGAGGTGAGCCCGCATGAACGAAGCCCGCATATTTTTGATCTTGAGAGCCACCATTGCCTGGTCCCACCTCCTGCCTACCCTTGGCTCCAGCCTATTGGCCAGGGCCACAAGAGGCCTGTAGGCCTCGGTCCTCGCTGCGTGATTCCGATATTCCGGCAGTGAGGAGCGCCACAGGCACTCGTGTCGCTGATACTTCGTGAGAAGCTGGGTCTCAAATTCGACGCTACATCGCGGCATCTGTGTGTACAAACACACAAAAGCAAACAGTCAGTACACGTGGCATACAAGTATTTACACATGCTTAGGTAATTATTAACATACATGGCAGCCAAGTTGGTGCTTTTGTCAACATTAGGCTGTTTGCCAACATGTTAGTTTGCATTTGTGCAAAACTTTCTCCATGTGCCACAGCTCAAAAGGCCTCAACATGTGTTCACAGATTAAGCTCCTGACATATATGGCCAACTACAGATGGTAGGAACAAGGTTTCCAACAAAAAAAAAACATCTGTAAACATACCTAAACACGGAGTGGGGGAACATACCTCCAGGGGCACATCTGCACCTGCACATTGTGTGCAACATATTATCTTTGGCCTGCCCACAATGTTAAAGGTTGACCATATGTCAAATGAGGGCTGCCTGTGTGACATGACTGCACATTGTCCCGCTCATGGCCAAAGACATCATCATCTTGCTCGGACTACACCACCCTGGACACCCTACTTGTAGGCCATGAACCAACCATCCCCGGCACCAATTGTGCCACATTGCAGGGATCAATGGGGATGGGGAGAACAGGGCCCAACCACACCTTGATATTTTGCAGTGCTAAATAACGACAATCAAATATATATATTATGATAATGCAGCAATCTAGGGACTACATGGCTATTGCCCGACAGAGAATGAGCCATGCAGATATATATTTCCAAACACAAACTAAACCAGAAGCACTAAACAACATCTCCATACACACATTGGCTAAGCGGCATGTGTCAGACGCATCTGCGTTATGTACAATCGCATGTCAAGGACCAAGCACGTGGGATAACTCACCGTCAGAGCAACAGAAGGATCACAGGACACCAGTAGCTCAATGCACATGGACGTCTGGACAAGGTAGGTGTAGTGGGTATTCGGAAAGCTTTATAGTCAGCTAAACCAATCAGAGAACAAACAATTAGGCACATCATTATCATACACCTGCAAGCAGGTATAGCGGCAGCTAACTGGTGCGGATCGCTCGATCGTGATTGGTTGGCGCTCCTTGAAAAGCTGCGCATCCCGGCAGACATTACGCTTGCTGGCCAAAGCCATTGAGTAAGTATTCGTGGTCAGACATGGAATTAGCGGCGGGTGGGGTGGGGCAGTCGCATGGTTTTTTGCCTGACACCAAAGACTGCTTTAGCGGACTAACCAGGGTTTTTTAGTTGTGGGGGGGATACATTAGCGTGGTGTGCTGAATATGACTTGCCATTTTGTATGGGGGGTCACATATTTTCAGTGATACATTGGTGTTTTTGTTTCCATTCACCATACAGGAGAATGGCTGCTGGACTGTAGACAGGAATGTGTTACTCATGTGGACTGCATCGATTAGATCATACTGGTTGTGGGCAACGGACACTGGGACCAACCGGGCTAGGATCAGACATGGCTTTGAGGTGTGTCGCACCAGAGATAGAACAGATGTGGAGATCACCCGTGCAAACACATGTGTAACCACTTTCCACCATGATAACTCATGTTGAATCTGGTTTATCACATGTATGCTTACTCAGCCTGGCGTGTCCTGGTACGTAGTGGATGACTGTCTGTTATTGGGAAAATACATATGCTGTTCTGAATGGATTCAGTGACATGTTCATGCGAGTTTAGTGGTGACACATGTCCCTTTGTTACTCACATAGGTCCAGATGTGTGACTTTCATCCCCTTAACTTAAGTGTTGATGGATAGGAGGCCAGTATCATTGTGCATGTTCCATTTGGTTTGGGCCCACTACTCGGTGTTGTCCTTGCATGGCTTCCAGGATGTCTTTTGTGGCCACACGAGGGATCACATCAGCTTGCCTATAGTGTGTCATCCTAAAGAGGTGTGGCTTGATTTACATGCTGACATGTCCCCATATTGTTGTATGTACTGATGTTCTCTTTTGTAATGTACAGGTGCTGATATCGAGGATGCAGAATATCCATGACCGAAATGTTATCGTGGCTCTTGCGTTGGTGGAAGAGCAAATGTGGCTTCAGGATCGGTATGACCGGTTGATGCGTCGCAGACAGCGGCGGCTGTGGAGCCGGGATTGGCTGCGCCGTCGGGAGACCCGGGGCCACATGCAGCTGTTGCGTGAGCTGGAGCTTAACAATCCCGATGATTACCGAAACTATCTGCGTATGTCCGAGGACTGTTTCACCTTCCTTTTGGAGCGTGTTGGGCCACTGATAGCGCGTCAGGACACTATAATGCGACCATCGGTATCAGCTGCGGAGCGTTTGGCTATAACTTTGCGGTTCCTGGCTACAGGGCAGTCAATGACATCCCTCACATACTTGTCACGTGTCTCCCTGCCCTGCTGAGCCGCCTGATCCCTGAAACGTGTTTGGCCATCTGGAGTGCTCTGCAGCCATCCTACATGAAGATGCCAGAAACAGCCGCAGAATGGATGGAAGTAGGCCGAGGCTTTGAAACCCGGTGGAACTTCCCCAACTGCGGCGGGGCATTGGATGGTAAGCACGTGAGGATTACTAAACCCGCCAACTCGGGCTCTTTGTTTTACAATTACAAAGGGTATTTTAGTATAATCCTCATGGCTCTAGTGGATGCGAACTATGAGTTTCTCTACGTGGACGTTGGAATGAACGGCTGCAACTCAGATGGGGGTGTTTTCGCACGCAGCTCCTTGGCACAACTACTAAGGACTGGTGAGCTGAACTTACCCTCAAATGACGAGACGTGCCAACATCTCAACTTTGCATTTGTGGCGGATGAAGCATTCCCACTTCAGGAGCACCTACTGCGGCCATATCCCCAGAGGGCCCTTACTTCTGAAAGACGCATTTTCAATTACCGGCTATCCCGGGCCCGCCGTGTGGTTGAAAATGCGTTTGGGATAATGGCGAATAGATTCCGGGTTTTTCATACGCCTCTGCATATGAAACTGGAGTCTATTGACGCGGTAGTGATGGCCTGCTGTGTGCTGCATAACTTCCTGCGTCGTAGGGATAGAGCATCATACACGCCAGGAGGTTCTGTAGATAATGCAGACGCCACAACAGGGGAGGTCCGTCCAGGGTCTTGGCGTGATGACGACCATGGTGTTGCGCCACTCCAGCCGCAGAGCCATGGTCGCAGTCAGCAGGAGGCCAGGGACAGTAGAGATGCTTACTGCTCCTACTTCAATGGCTCTGGTGCAGTGAGCTGGCAGGACCAGCACATCTAGTGTGGGTGGTTCTGGAGGATGGATCAAAGGTTGCCATGGTGGTGATAGCAGGGTTGCTGCGCCATGTTTTGGGTTATTATTAGTGATGAGCGAGCATGCTCGCCACTACTCGGTACTCACACGAGTATCATTGTACTCGGGCTACTCGGCGAGCACCGAGTAATCTCGCGATACTCGTGCTGTGCTCGTGGTCGTCATCTCTGCATGTTGGCGCTCTTTTGAGAGCCAGCCCGCGTGCAGGGATTGGCTGGCAGACCACTGCAATGCCACAGCCCTGTTAGTTGTGGCATAGCAGTGATTGGCCGCCCTGCACAGCGTGACCGAGCCTTTATAACTCCCGGCGCGCTGTGCTCGGCACACAGCCATCCAGACAGTCAGTGTAGGGAGAGTGTCTGCTGCTGCTTAGGGACAGATTTGCGGCCCTTACAGGTAGATCCGGAGCAGGGCTGCAAACTGCTGCTGACCACAACAGTCCTTCTCAGGACTAATCTAGGAGGATATAGGCAGGGTGATCCAGATCGGAGTCCAAGCTTTCCAGTGACCAGAACAGTCCTTCTCAGGACTAATCTAGGAGGATATAGGCAGGGTGATACAGATCGGAATCCAAGCTTTTCTGTGACCATTAGAGTCACCACACTCTTGAACTTACTACCTTAATACAGGTTAGGGACTAAAATCCTCTCCTGAAACCATTACAGTCACCAGACAGGTGTACGTACTACCTTAATACAGGTTAGGGAGTAAAATCCTCTCCTGACACCATTACAGTCACCAGACTGGTGTACGTACTACCTTAATACAGGTTAGGGACTAAAATCCTCTCCTGACACCATTACAGTCAACAGACTGGTGTACGTACTACCTTAATACAGGTTAGGGACTAAAATCCTCTCCTGACACCATTACAGTCACCAGACTGTTGTACGTCATACCTTGATACAGGTTAGGGACTAAAATCCTCTCCTGAAACCATTACAGTCACCAGACTGGTGTACGTCATACCTTGATACAGGTTAGGGACTAAAATCCTCTCCTGAAACCATTACAGTCACCAGACTGGTGTACGTACTACCTTAATACAGGTTAGGGACTAAAATCCTCTCCTGACACCATTACAGTCACCAGACTGTTGTACGTCATACCTTGATACAGGTTAGGGACTAAAATCCTCTCCTGAAACCATTACAGTCACCAGACAGGTGTACGTACTACCTTAATACAGGTTAGGGAGTAAAATCCTCTCCTGACACCATTACAGTCACCAGACTGGTGTACGTACTACCTTAATACAGGTTAGGGACTAAAATCCTCTCCTGACACCATTACAGTCACCAGACTGGTGTACGTACTACCTTAATACAGGTTAGGGACTAAAATCCTCTCCTGACACCATTACAGTCACCAGACTGTTGTACGTCATACCTTGATACAGGTTAGGGACTAAAATCCTCTCCTGAAACCATTACAGTCACCAGACTGGTGTACGTCATACCTTGATACAGGTTAGGGACTAAAATCCTCTCCTGAAACCATTACTGTCACCAGACTGGTGTATGTACTACCTTAATACAGGTTAGGGACTAAAATCCTCTCCTGACACCATTACAGTCACCAGACTGTTGTACGTCATACCTTGATACAGGTTAGGGACTAAAGTCCTCTCCTGAAACCATTACAGTCACCAGACAGGTGTACGTACTACTTTAATACAGGTTAGGGACTAAAATCCTCTCCTGACACCATTACAGTCACCAGACTGGTGTACGTCATACCTTGATACAGGTTAGGGACTAAAATCCTCTCCTGACACCATTACAGTCACCAGACTGGTGTACGTACTACCTTAACACAGGTTAGGGACTAAAATCCTCTCCTGACACCATTACAGTCACCAGACTGGTGTACGTACTACCTTAATACAGGTTAGGGACTAAAATCCTCTCCTGACACCATTACAGTCACCAGACTGTTGTACGTCATACCTTGATACAGGTTAGGGACTAAAATCCTCTCCTGAAACCATTACAGTCACCAGACAGGTGTACGTACTACCTTAATACAGGTTAGGGACTAAAATCCTCTCCTGACACCATTACAGTCACCAGACTGTTGTACGTCATACCTTGATACAGGTTAGGGACTAAAATCCTCTCCTGAAACCATTACAGTCACCAGACAGGTGTACGTACTACCTTAATACAGGTTAGGGAGTAAAATCTTCTCCTGACACCATTACAGTCACCAGACTGGTGTACGTACTACCTTAATACAGGTTAGGGACTAAAATCCTCTCCTGACACCATTACAGTCACCAGACTGGTGTACGTACTACCTTAATACAGGTTAGGGACTAAAATCCTCTCCTGACACCATTACAGTCACCAGACTGTTGTACGTCATACCTTGATACAGGTTAGGGACTAAAATCCTCTCCTGAAACCATTACAGTCACCAGACTGGTGTACGTCATACCTTGATACAGGTTAGGGACTAAAATCCTCTCCTGAAACCATTACAGTCACCAGACTGGTGTACGTACTACCTTAATACAGGTTAGGGACTAAAATCCTCTCCTGACACCATTACAGTCACCAGACTGTTGTACGTCATACCTTGATACAGGTTAGGGACTAAAGTCCTCTCCTGAAACCATTACAGTCACCAGACAGGTGTACGTACTACCTTAATACAGGTTAGGGACTAAAATCCTCTCCTGACACCATTACAGTCACCAGACTGGTGTACGTCATACCTTGATACAGGTTAGGGACTAAAATCCTCTCCTGACACCATTACAGTCACCAGACTGGTGTACGTACTACCTTAACACAGGTTAGGGACTAAAATCCTCTCCTGACACCATTACAGTCACCAGACTGGTGTACGTACTACCTTAATACAGGTTAGGGACTAAAATCCTCTCCTGACACCATTACAGTCACCAGACTGTTGTACGTCATACCTTGATACAGGTTAGGGACTAAAATCCTCTCCTGAAACCATTACAGTCACCAGACAGGTGTACGTACTACCTTAATACAGGTTAGGGACTAAAATCCTCTCCTGACACCATTAAAGTCACCAGACTGTTGTACGTCATACCTTGATACAGGTTAGGGACTAAAATCCTCTCCTGAAACCATTACAGTCACCAGACTGGTGTACGTCATACCTTGATACAGGTTAGGGACTAAAATCCTCTCCTGAAACCATTACAGTCACCAGACTGTTGTACGTCATACCTTGATACAGGTTAGGTACTAAAATCCTTTCCTGACACCATTACAGTCACCAGACTACTGTACGTACTACCTTAATACAGGTTAGGAACTAAAATCCTCTCCTGACACCATTACAGTCACCAGACTGTTGTACGTCATACCTTGATACAGGTTAGGGACTAAAATCCTCTCCTGAAACCATTACAGTCACTAGACTGGTGTACGTCATACCTTGATACAGGTTAGGGACTAAAATCCTCTCCTGAAACCATTACAGTCACCAGACTGGTGTACGTACTACCTTAATACAGGTTAGGGACTAAAATCCTCTCCTGACACCATTACTGTCACCAGACTGGTGTACGTCATACCTTGATACAGGTTAGGGAACTAAAATCCTAATCTCTTGTGATCTGAACAGTCACCAGACTGGTGTACGTCAGTCATACCTTGATACAGGTTAGGGACTAAGATCCTCTCCTGAAACCATTACAGTCACCAGACTGGTGTACGTCATACCTTGATACAGGTTAGGGACTAAAATCCTAATCTACTGTCACCATTACAGTCACCAGACTGGTGTCGCTGTATACAAGCAAAATGCGCAAGGGCGTTGGCAAGGAACAATGAAGTGAACGTGATGGTGGTGCAGGCAGAGGCCGAGGTCGTGTGCAAGCACTAATTTCGCTACAACAAAGGGGCACATCTACTCGCTCACACGTCCTGTCCCAAATTCTTGGGGCCCGCTCCAGTACACCGCTCTTGAACCAACACCTGTGTCAACAGGTTGTTACTTGGATTGCGGATAATGCTTCAAGTCAGATTGGCACCTCCACCAACACCCTGTCTTCCACACGGTCATGCGTCAGTAGCCGTGATGCTGCACCGCACATTTCCCAACCTTATCCCCCTTCCTACCACCAGGCTGAGTACACGTCCACGGACATTACTGATCCCACACTTGGACATTTGGAAGTCCAGAAGTGTGTACCCATGGGTGAGTGGAGGTACATGGCAAATTCTCATAACAAAATTTAAATTCATTTGTTATTTGTTGGTGGTGTGGTGAAGTCTGGCCCAATCCAACCCTTGTTCATCTTGATCAGAGTCAGCCTGTCAGCATTTTCAGTTGACAGGCGGGTGCGTTTATCAGTAATGATTCCACCTGTGGCACTGAAAACACGCTCGGACAAAACGCTAGCGGCAGGGCAGGCCAGGACTTCCAAGGCGTAGAGAGCCAATTCATGCCACGTGTCCAGCTTGGAGACCCAATAATTGTAAGGCACAGAGGAATCTCGCAGTACAGTTGTTCGATCTGCAAGGTACTCCTTCAGCATCTGGCCAAACTTAGCATTTCTTGTGGCACTACCCCGCACCTCAGGGGCTGTGGTACGTGAGTGGCTGAGAAAACTGTTCCACATCGTAAAGACTGTTCCACTACCTCTGGCGGATTGGACTTGTGCCCCTCTCGGCCGTACGCCTTGGTTGTACACTGATTCCTGACCTATGCCGCTAGCGTTTTGTGAGGGGAATGATTTGCCTACTTCCGTGACTATGGCCTTCTGGAACTGCTGCATTTTGGCTGACATCTCCTACTCAGGAATGAGAGACATAAAGTTTTCCTTGTAGCGTGGGTCTAAGAGTGTTGTCAACCACTACTGATTGTCGGCCAAGATGTTCTGAACGCGAGGGTCACGAGCCAGGCAGCTTACCATAAAGTCAGCCATGTGCGCCAGACTCTTAACAGCCATCACTTCAGTATCCAGACCAACACGATGACTGAACATGCTGTCCTCCTCCTCCTCCTCCTCATCTCCCATGTCCTCTGGCCAGCCACGCTGAATCGAGGGTATGACTGGTGTGCATGTCATATCCTCAATTTGTCCAGAGAGTTGCTCCATGTCTTCATCCTCCTCCTCCTCGTCATAGTCCTCCACTGCACGTTGTGATGAGATGAGGCTGGGCTGTGTGTTTTCACCCACACCCACTACTGTTTCTTGCTCCAAGTCATCGCGCTCGGCCTGCAATGCATCCTCTTTGTTTTTCAGCAGAGACCGTTTTAGAAGGCAGAGTAGTGGTATGGTGACGCTAATAATGGCGTCATCGCCGCTCACCATCTTGGTGGACTCCTCAAAGTTTTGGAGGACGGCACATAGGTCGGACATCCATCTCCACTCCTCAGGTGTTATGTCTGGAGTTTGACCCATTTCCCGATGGCTTAGGTGATGCAGGTAGTCAACAACTGCCCTCTTCTGCTCACATATCCTGACCAACATGTGCAGAGTTGAATTCCAACGCGTGGGGACATCACACACCAGTCTGTGGGCCGGAAGACGCAAACGGCGCTGAAAGCCGGCAAGGCCGGCTGAAGCAGCAGGTGACTTGCGAAAATGTGCAGACAGACGGCGATCTTTTACCAGCAGTTCAGACACCTCTGGGTATGACTTCACAAACCTCTGAACCACTAGGTTGAGCACATGGGCCACGCATGGAACATGCGTTAGCTGGCCTCGCCTCAAAGCTGCCACCAGGTCCTTTCCTGGCTTTAGGTTCAGAGGTGTGAGCCAGTGATCTGCCTGCTGTTTCAGAGCTGTCCACACCTCTTCTGCATTGTGGGGTTTGTCACCTATGCAGACTAGCTTCAGCACAGCCTGTTGCCGCTTTGCAGAGGCAGTGCTGCAGTGCTTTCAGCTTGGGACTGGTGTTGGAGGGTACAGTGGATGAGGATGCGCAGGAGGAGGAGGCTGCGGAGCATGACATTCCGGAGCTGTAGAGTGTCGGTGAAACCCTGACAGAGGTAGGGCCTGCTATCCTTGGTGTGGGAACGACGTGTTCCGTCCCTCGCTCAGACTGGGTCCCAAACTCCACAATATTAATCCAGTGTGCCGTCAAGGAGATGTAGCGGCCTTGCCCACAAGCACTTGTCCACATGTCTGTGGTTAGGTGGACTTTGGCTGAAACAGCGTTGTTCAGGGCACGTGTGATGCTGTTGGACACGTGGTTATGCAATGCGGGGACGGCACATCTGGAGAAATAGTGGCAGCTGGGGACCGAGTAACGTTGGACAGCAGCCGCCATCAGGTCGCGGAATGCTTCCGTCTCCACCAGCCGGAAAGGCAACATTTCTAGCGCTATGAGTCACGAAATGTGATCATTCAGGACTGTGGCATGTGGGGCGTTGGCAGCGTATTTGCGCCTGCGTTCAAATGTTTGCTGAATGGATAATTGAACGCTGCACTGGGACAAGGATGTGCTTGATGGTGGTGTTATTTGTGCGTGGGCAACTTCAGGTGCAGGGACGGAGGCTTGTTCGCGGCCAGCATGTACAGGGGATTGGCTCGCACACACAACACGCGAAGACGTAGCAGTGACATCAGCAAGCACCGCTCCTCGACTCTGTTGTACTTCCCACAAAGTCGGTGTAAGGTTTTCAGTCTTTTTTGCTATATCAGTTGTTATGTTTGCATTTAGTGTATTTTGTCGGCCATCTTGTTTCCTGTCCTGTGCATTGACTTTTGCCCTCAAACAATATGGAGTCCTCAGATTTGATGTCCCTGCCCTGTTTCTTGCCAATTGCCCTTTTAATCAGTTTCAGATGATTTACCTGTGCTCCTGAATCAGGTCTGCAATCTGTCTATGACTTGCTCTCTGAAGCCTGGATTCACTCTGCCTGGAATCATTTATGGACACAGAATCCTCCTGTTTGCCAGCAACATCTGACAGGGAAGTAATAGACTCTGAATGCTTTCCTTGAGACTTGTACTATGCTTTAATGCTCTGATGTCCTTGGTTGTTTGCGTTGCACTCTGCAACTTACATTTACATTATCCTGTTGATGCACTAACTTGTATGAAGCAATACAAGAGCTGCTTAAGAAGCGTATGTCTCATGTGTCTCATTATACCCATGCATTAGACTCTATATAGACTGTATCATATATGACAGTCGGGTGCTTGGCTGACATGTGCCTGATCATGCTGGTGGTGGTCAGGCTGCTAGTTTTCGTACCCCTGCTGATACTGGCATGGCAGGTGTGGCAAATGGCCTTTTTAGAGTCTTCTGGAGCCAACTTAAAAAACTCCCAGACTCTGGAAGACCGAACATTTGCACAGGCACCTTGTGTCGTGTTGTTGTTCCGGGGAACGGTTCCGTGCCTTCTGCCTGCGGACCCGACCCTGCTTCGTACTGCCTGTTGGGATGCTACGCCTCCCTCCCCCTGTGCACTGTTGTCCTCGCTCTGCATATCCTCCTGCCAGGTTGGGGCAGCTACTGGATCATCCACCTCGTCGTCTTCACCTTCCTTGGCTAATCGCTGGACTGCTCCTCCTTCTCCTCATGTGCCACCATGATGACCGTTACAATACTTAGGCTGTTGTTTCAGGTATACCCGCAGTGGTAAATTTTTACGCCCATTCTTTTTGAATGGGCATTACAACGACAGGATACCCGCTCCTTTTCAATGGGAAAAATGTTTTGAGGCCCTCCTGCACGTCTCTATCCAGGGACAATAAGGAGCCTCCAAATTTTTGGCTGCCCTGGCCAAAGGGCTATACTACAATACACCCACTTGAGGGTTACAGCCCTACTACATGTCTGTATGCATGGGTCATTGTTGAACCTCCCAATTTTTGGCTGCCTTGGCCAAAGGGCTATATTACAATACACCCACTTGAGGGTTACAGGCCCTACTACATGTCTGTATGCATGGGTCATTGTTGAACCTCCCAATTTTTGGCTGCCCTGACCAAAGGGCTATACTACAATACACCCACTTGAGGGTTACAGGCCCTACTACATGTCTGTATGCATGGGTCATTGTTGAACCTCCCAATTTTTGGCTGCCCTGGCCAAAGGGCTATACTACAATACACCCACTTGAGGGTTACAGCCCCTACTACATGTCTGTATGCATGGGTCATTGTTGAACCTTCCAATTTTTGGCTGCCCTGGCCAAAGGGCTATGCTACAATACACCCACTTGAGGGTTACAGGCCCTACTACATGTCTGTATGCAGGGACAATGAGGAGCCTCCCAATTTTTGGCTGCCCTGGCCAAAGGGCTATACTACAATACACCCACTTGAGGGTTACAGGCCCTCCTGCACGTCTCTATCCAGGGACAATTAGGAGCCTCCCAATTTTTGGCTGCCCTGGCCAAAGGCCTATACTACAATACACCCACTTGAGCGTTACAGGCCCTACTACATGTCTGTATGCATGGGTCATTGTTGAACCTTCCAATTTTTGGCTGCCCTGGCCAAAGGGCTATACTACAAATCACCCAGTTCTTGTTTACAGGCCATCCTGCATGTCTCTATCCAGGGGCATTGGTGAACCTCCCAATTTTGGACTGCCCTGGCAAAGGAAGATACTACTATAGACCCAGTTCCTCAAAATGGGCACATTATTTCAAGACAGGGCTTCATGTTCGTCTCTTCTCAGGGACATCGGAGTGCCGCACAATGTTTTCACGTAAAATCTTTCATGTAATCACAAAAAGTAACATACACCAGCTGTATCTCACTATTGGGTATGTGCCCTTAACATTTCCACCCTAAATATTCATTTTGGTGTCATTTTGGAAGGTTTTTTGGAGACTCCGTAAAATTGGCGTGAAACTCGGACAACATTGTTCACAGCTGTGACTTTTGAGTGAGAAATGCTTCCAGGGGTCTTCCCCATGGTGTTCCCATGTCATTTGAGCACTCTTCTGAGACTTTTGTGACATTTTTAGGGTTTTTCCATGCTGCTGGCAGTCATTTCATAAAAATACTCGTGTCTCCCATAGGATAACATTGGGCTCGGTACTCGGGCCGGGTACTCGGGAAAGAGGAGAAGGGAGTTTGGTCTGGGTAAGGGAGAGACTAGGAGCTCTCCCCAGCTCTCCCCAGAAGACCCAGCGGTAGCAGTTACCCATCCACATTAAGCTGCCTAGGCATTTTAGATCCTGAGGGCAGAAGCAGGAGACCAGTGGATTCCAGGCCCCTGGCCACTTGTGTGGACCA
This sequence comes from Allobates femoralis, assembly GCA_033576535.1. Taxonomy (NCBI): domain Eukaryota; kingdom Metazoa; phylum Chordata; class Amphibia; order Anura; family Aromobatidae; genus Allobates; species Allobates femoralis. The sequence goes on along the minus strand of JARQOC010000005.1, from coordinate 238,810,105 downwards.
CAGAAACACATTGATCCAGAGACCCGAAGAGGTCACAGGGTCACATCACCTGCTTGGCTGAGAGAGAGTCAAACAGAAGTTGGGAGTAGAGCAGAGGGAGAAAAGGACGGTTCACTGACATCTGAACTCCATAACTCATAGAAAACATCAGAAAGGCAAATTCTTTCCCTTTGTAGAGCGTGTTCCAGTTCCTCTTAGACTGATTGAGCTGCATGTGTGGTGCCCTGCCAACGCAGGTAACCACATATCTCTCTACTGCACAGCTGGGTTTCCACAGCAGGTACCACTACAAACAACACTTTCCACCCAGGCCCAGTAGGGGGAGCTCAACCTGCTGCACTTAGGCAGGATCTCCTATAAATACTGCTGCTGGGGGCGGAGTTAGTCAGAGTGTGGCAGACACTAGAAGAGCTGCAGGAAAGTTCTGGTGCTGGTGCCACGAGTAGGCACAGGCCAGAGACCCAGAGGAGCCCTTCAGTGTCCCACCAACCTAAGTGTGACTGAAGGCAAGGAGGCTAGAAGCAGAAGCAAGGAACAGGTAGCTCCAGCTGTGAGTTTGTTCCAAAGAGGGAGAGAGAAGCCGGATATTGGGGATCCGCACCAGTGGAGAACTACAAGTCCCACAGGAAACCCCTGGGCACCGAGGAAGCTACAGCTACCCGGTCTCCTGAGAGAGTCAAAGCAAGGGAGCTAGGTGCAGTGGCCACTGCAGAAACCAAGAGAAGGTTGTCCCGGAGACCGCACAGGAGGGAAGAAGAAACAGATCAGAGAAGAGAGTGGATGCAAGTCAGGATTTAGTAGACTGTGCTTCCTGTGCTTCAAAGAATACAAAGGGAAGGAGGCCTTATACCCACTTGCTGTGGGAGCCCACTGTGCAGCCCAGCTACCCATCAGTGCTTGGGAACATTTGCCTGAATACCATCAGTAAAAGGTAAAGAGACTTCTGCTGCGTGTTTGCATTCTTTCTGCTCCCTCACCGTGCCCCTCCATAGACTCTTCCTATCCTCCCAAACCGTCCCAGCTCTGCTGCATCCTGTCCATTCCTCACCACTCTGCCCCGGAGGTCCCAGTCCTGCCTGTGGGGACTATACCATCACAGCTGCAATCCCACCGACCTCCGGAGGACTGTAGCGGCGCTGGTGATCCCTCACCAGACACAGCAGGTGGTGTCACAAAGACAAAAACTGTATATAATCCCTGTAAATACCCCCGTTTTTCCACTGACTGCCAGGGCCACGGCCTCGGGCAGGCCACCTGTGACATCCCAGACTGAAAAGTGCCCGAAAGCTGAGTACCCTGCCCTGGGGCAAGTCACAACCTGGTGTCACGAACAGGATCCTGTGCCCCGTACCACCAGGTACTGTGTGCCATTTATTGACTGTAAAGTATGACTGTTAAAGTTCCGCCGCAATTACTGCGCCGAAGAGCAAGAAGAAAGGGGGCGTGCTAGTTTCAGAGCGCAAAACATAAGCCCCGCCCCCGGCTCAGCCGAGCATTCCTGAGCGCTGCGGTCTGGAAATCCCTGAACTGTTAACCCTTCAGCAGCTGGTTGTAATTAACTAGGGGGGCCTCCAACATGTCGGCGTCCTCCAGCGAGGTCGAGGCGGCGTATGCTGACCCCCAGACATACCCCAGACCCTCCATAGCTGCCTCTGGTAATACTGCCAGTACCTCCGGTGCTTCCGGGTACAACATCACATCTCCACAGGTACACATCCACCAATCAAAGAACGGTATAGGCCTATTCCACTTGCACATTATCAAAAAGCCAAAGAAATGTTACAGGACATGAAAGACGCAGGTGTTATCCGAGATAGTTGTAGTCCCTGGGCAGCACCATTAGTCCTAGTCAGGAAAAAGGATGGCAGTATGAGGATGTGTGTAGACTATAGACAGATAAACCGCATAACACACAAAGATGGTTACCCGTTACCACGTATGGAAGAATCTTTAGCCGTGTTGAAGTCTGCCAACTACTTCTCCACCTTAGATCTCACTAATGGGTATTGGCAGGTGTCCGTAGCCGAATAAGACCGAGAGAAGACGGCCTTCGCAACACCTATGGGCCTATGTTGAGTTCAACAGCATGCCCTTTGGACTATGTAACGCACCCGGAACCTTCCAGAGGTTGATGGAGAGTTGCCTGGGGCACAAGAACTTCGTGACGGTACTGCTCTACCTGGATGACGTGATCATGTACTCCAAGACCTACGAGGAACATGTCGCCCATCTAGGAGAGGTGTTTGAAGCTCTGGCTAAATACGGGATGAAGCTGAAACCATCAAAATGCCACCTGTTAAAGCCAAGAGTGCAGTACCTGGGACACATAGTCAGTGCTGAAGGCGTGGCCCCTGATCCAGACAAGGTAACAGCAATCAAAGAATGGCCAGAACCCAAAGCCATCAAAGAGATACGTCAATTCCTGGGTTTGGTGGGCTACTACCAAAGGTTCATCAATGAGTACACCAAGAAGGCTGCTCCTCTGCAAGACCTACTAGTAGGCCAACCCATGAAAGGCAAGCCAAAGGATTCTCTGTGGAGATGGGGTAAAGACCAAGAGGAATCATTCCAGACGATGAAAGAAGCCCTGACAGGAGAAGAAATCCTAGCTTACCCAGACTACAGCCTGCCATTCCTGCTGTATACAGACGCCAGCAATGTGGGACTTGGGGCCGTCCTTTCCCAAAAGCAAGACGGCAAGGAGAGAGTAATTGCCTACTCAAGCCGAAAGCTGCAACCCACAGAGAGGAATCCAGAAAACTACAGTTCCTTCAAGCTGGAGTTCCTAGCCTTGGTCTGGGCCATCACAGAGAAGTTTAAATACTACCTAGCCTCTAGCAAGTTCACCGCCTACATGGATAACAATCTGCTCACCCACCTGGAAACTGCAAAGTTGGGAGCCATGGAGCAGAGATGGATGGCCAGACTCTCCAACTATCAATTCACCATCAAGTACCGGGCTGGGCATCAAAACGGAAATGTGGACGCCTTATCCAGGATGCCTCACTTATCTGAAGGAGGTGTAGATGAAGATAAGCTGGAAGAAGTGGAGTTACCTGCTTTCCATCATGTAAAAGAAACCCCGTGCCAGCAGACCCATCGAAACCTCTTTACTGAAGCAGTGAACCTGTTACTTCACTTCGACTGGGAAAAAGTGCAGAATCAAGACCCTTCTGTCAGTCTAATTAAACAACTAATAGCACAGGAGTCAGCGAAGCTGCCTGCAAACCCTCCGTCTGATGCCAAACATCTGTGGAATGAGCGAGGTAAACTGTTCCAGTACCAAAATAAGTTATGCCGGCGGTATATAAATCCAAGAACCCATGAACAGGTGTGGCAAACCATCGTGCCAAAATCAGAGGTTCCCATGATCTTAGATGCCTACCATAACGGAACTGGTCATTTCGGGTGGAAGAAGCTTGAACTACTGCTCAAAGGTGTATTTTTCTGGCCAGGAATGAGATCATCCATAGAAAAGTGGTGTAGAAAGTGTCAAGCCTGTACCCTGAGAAGGAAAGGTGTGCAGAATCAGAAAGCTCCACTTAATACCATCGTAACAATATAACCATTGGAATTAGTCGCCTTGGACCATGTGAAATTGACTCCAAGTAGATCCAGCTATACATACGCCTTGACAATGGTAGACCATTACTCAAGATTTTTAATGGTAGTCCCTGTAAAAGACTTGACAGCTGCAACTGCTGCGAAAACCTTCCAAAAAGTTTTCTGCAGACTGTTAGGATATCCAGAGCGTATTCTCACTGATCAAGGACCGGCATTCGAAGCAGAGATTTTTCAAGAGTTTTGCAAGATGTATGGGTGCAAGAAGATCAGAACAACCCCGTATCATCCTCAAACTAATGGACTGTGAAAAAATTAACAACATCGTAATTGACATGCTGAAAATTCTCCCGTTGGAAGAAAGGAACCAATGGCCTGAAAAACTCTCTGACTTAATCGACATGTACAATCATATTCCAGTCAGTTCCACCAATTGCACACCAGCCTATCTGATGAGAGCTCATACAGGAAAATTACCCGTGGACTTAGAACTCGGTGTAGTAGATCCTGAAGCAGAACAAACCATCTCAAACTGGAAAGTCCATTGACAAGAACAGTGTGCTAAAGTCCAACAAAGTGTCGAAAGTAACCTGGAGAAGTCCCGTGCAAAACAAGAAAAAGATTACAACAAGCATGCTCCAGCAGAAGTTATACCACCTCGAAGTTTAGTCTTAAGAAGAAAAAGAATCCGCAATAAGTTGGATGACAAATGGGAAAGTGAACCCTATGTCCTGTTATGCTATGTCCATGACAACAACAAGATCTGTATCGTCAGTAAAGGTGGTGGACAAACCAGACAAACAGTATCCAGAGATCATCTTAAGAGGTGTCCTTCAAATTGGGAAGATCAAGAAAATTACAATCAACCCATTCAAGAGTTCGAACCAATCCCAATCCCAGAACCAATTCCGGAACCAAAGAAGAATATGATCCAAAATGACCTAGGAGAATTCCCTGAAGATTGGCCTCAAATAGATGGAGCCATCATCATCCCTGTAATAAACTTCTACCAACCCCAAGAAGAGATCCCAAGGAATCAGGAAGAAATACCTGTTGCAAGAGAATCTGAGGATGCTGCAATCGGTACACCTGCTAGCCCAGTAGTGAGACTAAGGCAATGCAGAAACTCACCTGAACCGCCTACCCAAAGCTCAACACCACTAAACACTTCACCTAAGACAGTGACACCCGTAGTGCGGAAATCACATAGGAGCACACGAGGTCAGCCCCCGTCTAGGTTTGGAGAATGGGTGTAAGGTAGAACACATTTGAAACAATGTAAATAAGAAACTGTACAAATAAAAATGTAAATAGTAGTGTACAGAAGGGTGGATGAACTGGGCCCAGTCCCAAGCACATTACGTTAGGAACAGAAAGTGCCTGGGGCAGGGAGGGACCAAGTCTCCTAAGCTGAGACACCCATAGGGACCCCTGTTTATTGTGGAAAATGTGAACTTTTGAAAATACTTTTTCCCCTTTATTACGTGGAGCGTACAGAGACATTACTGTAAGGACTCTATTGAACTTTTCCCCTTTTTGAACTTTGAACTCTTTAAAAATTTCAATGGACTACGGTTAATGGACTAACGTAGCCACAAACTTTAAAACGCCTACGGTGGATGGACTAGCACCGTATGGACTTACCTGTTTTTCCATTTTTCTATTTCCCAATATATTACTTAGTGTCTTTTTGTAATTTTTCATTTTTCAAATATGTAAATATGTTATGACTGTCGTTCTTATATTCTGTTAACACAAAATTTGCTCAGTCCCGGAGTACTGATGTTACCTAGGGGGGTAACCACATATCTCTCTACTGCACAGCTGGGTTTCCACAGCAGGTACCACTACAAACAACACTTTCCACCCCGGCACAGTAGGGGGAGCTCAACCAGCTGCACTTAGGCAGGATCCCCTATGAATACTGCTGCTGGGGGCAGAGTTAGCCAGAGTGTGGCAGACGCAAGAAGAGCTGCAGGAAAGTTCTGGTGCTGGTGCCATGAGTAGGCACACGCCAGAGACCCAGAGGAGCCTTTCAGCATCCCACCAACCTAAGTGGGACTGAAGGCAAGGAGGCTAGAAGCAGAAGCAAGGAGTAGGTAGCTCCAGCTGTGAGTTCGTTCCAAAGAGGGAGAGAGAAGCCGGATATTGGGGATCTGCACCAGTGGAGAACTACGAGTCCCACAGGAAACCCCTCGGCATCGAGGAAGCTACAGCTACCCGGTCTCCTGAGAGAGTCAAAGCAAGGGAGCCAGGTGCAGTGGCCACTACAGAAACAAAGAGAAGGTTGTCCCGGAGACCGCACAGGAGGGAAGGAGAAACAGATCAGAGAAGAGAGTGGAGGCAAGTCAGGATTTAATAGACTGTGTTTCAGAGAATACAAAGGGAAGGAGGCCTTATACCCACTTGATGTGGGAGCCCACTGTGCAGCCCAGCTACACATCAGTGCTTGGGACCATTTGCCTGAATACCATCAGTAAAAGGTAAAGAGACTTCTGCTGCGTGTTTGCATTCTTTCTGCTCCCTCACCGTGCCCCTCCATAGACTCTTCCTATCCTCCCAAACCGTCCCAGCTTTGCTGCATCCTGTCCATTCCTCACCACTCTGCCCCAGAGGTCCCAGTCCTGCCTGTGGGGACTATACCATCATGGCCGCAATCTCACCGACCTCCGGAGGACTGTAGCGGCGCTGGTGATCCCTCACCAGACACAGCAGGTGGCGTCATAAAGACAAAAACTGTATATAATCCCTGTAAATAACCCCCTTTTTTCACTGATCGCCAGGGCCACGGCCTTGGACAGGCCACCCGTGACATCCCAGACTGAAAACCGCCCGAAAGTTGAGTACCCTGCCCTGGGGCGAGTCACATGTCTGGTTCCCCATGTGTCCTGGATGTGCTTCACTACAAAATGAAAGGTAAAGAACTGAAATACTACCTGCTGTGCCTTGCTTTTTTCTACAATCCTTCATTGGTCTTCTGTACTACAACCACCAGCATTCCCTTCTTTTCTCAAGGGCCAGCCCTGTGTTGAAGGGGGGTTATACCATATCACTGTAATAACACCTATCCCTTCAAAACTCTATATGCAGTGCTGGTCACCTAGTAGCTAGATACCTTCAGTTGGCATCACAAATATTCTTTATTCTTCTATTTTTAGTTTCTTTCTCCCCATCTTTACTTTTTCCTTTTTTCATAGTCCGTCAGGGCTACAAAACTAGGTTCCGCAACCATGATCCAGACTGACCAGCCCAGTCACGGAGTGTCCCAGCCCACAATGTTTGCATCACAAACAGGATAACAGGGTTCTGTGTGCCTTATAACTCGCCTTATTGACTGTGTAAAATGCTGCATGTTGCATGGTGCGTTTGAACTGTGAGGGATGACATGTGCATCTAATCATATCCAAAACTATTCTTTCGTGGGTGGAACCTCAAAAATGGCACCAAAAGTAGCACCTCCCACTTCCCTGGTGTCTGACCTGGGATGTCTGACCAAGAGCTGGAGTGTGCCTGCATCCATGTGTGAGAAGCTGTACAGAGGACTGCGCTGTGAAGAGCAGGAGCAGCTGTATTGTGACCCGCAGAGACCTCAGTCCTGGTGACCGTTCGTGCGTGGAGCAGAGGGACTCACGGTGGGTGGAGCATTGCTAGCTCACATTTCTTGAGACACTAAGCACTCATGGACCCACTGGAGAGCATTCAGCGTTGCAAAGATCTGCAGTATCAATGGAAACAATACATTTTATACATAGATGCAGAGCACAGTTCACACTACTATTGTACAACGCAGTTGGTGTCTTCAGAGCAGGAGCATACGGTCATAGTCCTCCCCTTTACACACAAAGCAATGTCCATAAAGGCAAGGTTGGTAGAATATTACTGGCAACATATAATCTTACACATAAACATATGTCCTCAACCTCATCCAAGACCTTTGGAATGAACTGGAATAAAGATTGGGAGCCAGGACCACCCATCCAACATCAGTGCCTGACTTCAAAAATGCTCTTCTGGATAAAAAGGCAAAAATTCCCACAGACCCCTCCAAAATCTTCTCGAAAGCGACCAAGTCCGAATTAATACTGATGGTTTTAGAATAGGTTGTCATCATACTCCATAGCCCTACACTTATGTCCATATAGGTATATCTATTATATAATCGCGAATCGGAAAAGCGCCCCTCCGCGCGCTACTTCCGGCGTGGTCATGTGGATACAAATTTAACATTGGGCGCGAAGCGCCCAATGCTGCGCGAGCAATGGCCGCGAGGCCATTGCGAGCCGCTGGCCCAAAATCCATCCACAGCCCCGGCTACAACCTTAGCGATTTACCGCTCAGGTAGCGCGAGCAATGGCCGCGAGGCCATTGCGAGTCGCTGCCTGAGCCGCAATTCGCTCCCCGGGGACCATGGAGCCGAGGCGGCATTGCCGCCTCCGCTCCCCGCTACACACAATTCGCCACCCCCCCCCCCATGTCCGCACAGCCCGCCCCCATCAATGTCCCCACAGCCGACCCCCATGTCCGCACAGCCGACCCCCATGTCCGCACAGCCCACCCCCAGCAATGTCCGCACAGCCCGCCCACATCAATGTCCGCACAGCCCACCCCCATGTCCGCACAGCCGACCCCCATGCCCGCACAGCCCACCCCCATGTCCGCACAGCCCGCCCACATCAATGTCCGCACAGCCCACCCCCCTGTCCGCACAGCCGACCCCCATGCCCGCACAGCCGACCCCCATGCCCGCACAGCCGACCCCCATGCCCGCACAGCCGACCCCCATGCCCGCACAGCCGACCCCCATGCCCGCACAGCCCACCCCCATGTCCGCACAGCCCACCCCCATGTCCGCACAGCCGACCCCCATGCCCGCACAGCCGACCCCCCTGCCCGCACAGCCGACCCCCATGCCCGCACAGCCGACCCCCATGCCCGCACAGCCGACCCCCATGCCCGCACAGCCCACCCCCATGTCCGCACAGCCCACCCCCATGTCCGCACAGCCGACCCCCATGCCCGCACAGCCGACCCCCATGCCCGCACAGCCCGCCCCCATCAATGTCCGAAAAACCCCCCATGTCCGCACAGCCGACCCCCACTAATGTCCACACAGCCCCCCCCATGTCCGCACATACTTACATGTCTTCTTAGTCATCTGATCGTCCGTCCGGCCAGGCGTCCTCTTCGTCCGGCCAGGCGTCCTCTTCGTCCGGCCCCGGGGATCTTCTGTCTTCTTCCAGCTCCGACGTCCTCTTCTCTTCTCATTCAGGTACAATGGACGACAAATCCGCCATTGTATCTCAATGAGATATGAGCGGCTCTTCTGATTGGTCGCTGTGTACTGCCCTCAGCCAATCAGAAGAGCCCCTCATTGAGCTCGAATTCTGATTGGTCGGCGCCCAATCCGAAATCGGGCTCACTGCCCATAGACATGTATTAGCGGTGTGTCCGCGATTTTACGGCCGACAAATAGAACCAGGTGGCCGGCCATAAAATCGCCGACACACCGCTAATGTATGTCAATGGGAAAAATAGCGGACCTGAATGAGAACTGTCTCACTTAACATAAATAATAAATTAAATAATAAATAAAATAATTTAAAAAGAATTAAAAAATAATAAAAAATAATAATAAAAAAATAATAAAAAATTAAATAAAAAAATAATAAAAAATAAAATATATATGCTAATCAGCTCAGCCATTTTGGCGGACCACAATGAGAACTGTGTCTCACTTAAAAAAAATAATAAAATAAATAATAAATAAAATAATTTAAAAAGAATTAAAAAATAATAAAAAATAATAATAAAAAAATAATAAAAAATTAAATAAAAATAATAATAATAAAAAAAAAATATATGCTAATCAGCTCAGCCCTTTTGCCGGACCACAATGAGAACTGTGTCTCACTTAAAAAAAAAAATAAATTAAATAATAAATAAAATAATTTAAAAAGAATTAAAAAATAATAAAAAATAATAATAAAAAAATAATAAAAAATTAAATTAAAATAATAATAAAAAAAATAAATATATGCTAATCAGCTCAGCCCTTTTGGCGGACCACAATGAGAACTGTGTCTCACTTTAAATAAATAATAAATTAAATAATAAATAAAATAATTTAAAAAGAATTAAAAAATAATAAAAAATAATAATAAAAAAATAATAAAAAATTAAATAAAAATAATAATAAAAAAATAAATATATGCTAATCAGCTTAGCCCTTTTGGCGGACCACAATGAGAACTCTGTCTCACTTAAAATAAATAATAAATTAAATAATAAATAAAAGAATTTAAAAAGAATTAAAAAATATTAAAAAATAATAATAAAAAAATAATAAAAAATTAAATAAAAATAATAATAAAAAAATAAATATATGCTAATCAGCTCAGCCCTTTTGGCGGACCACAATGAGAACTGTGTCCCACTTAAAATAAATAATAAATTAAATAATAAATAAAAGAATTTAAAAAGAATTAAAAAATAATAAAAAATAATAATAAAAAAATAATAAAAAATTAAATAAAAATAATAATAAAAAAAATAAATATATGCTAATCAGCCCAGCCCTTTTGCGGACCAGAAGGAGAACTGTGTCTCAGTTAAAATAAATAATAAATTTTATAATAAAATTATTTAAAAATAATTAAAAATTATAAAAAAAAATAAAAAATTAAAAATAAATAAAAATAATTACTAATAATAATAAAATTAATAAATATTAAAAATATAATAATAAAGAATAATGCTAATAATTATTATTAATGCTAATAATAATTATATGCTTAATGCTAATAATAATATATTAATGCTAATAATAAGCTATGCAATAAATAAGCTATTAAGCTAATAATATTAAAATGCTATTAACCATAAAATGCTATAGACGCCCATTGCGAGCACTCAGCCCCAATAAAGTATTGAACGCGCCCCAAAAAGTATTGGACCCCCCCCAAAAAGTATTGGACCCCCCACCCAAAAGTATTAGACCCCCCAAAAAAAGTATTGCACCCCCAAAAAAAGTATGTGACCCCCCAAAAAAAGTATGTGACCCCCCAAAAAAGTATGTGACCCCCCCAAAAAAGTATGTGACCCCCCCAAAAAAATATGTGACCACCCAAAAAAAGTATGTGACCCCCCCAAAAAAAGTATGTGACCCCCAAAAAAAAGTATGTGACCCCCCCAAAAAAGTATGTGGACCCCCCCAAAAAAAGTATGTGACCCCCCAATAAAAAAGTATGTGACCCCCCCAAAAAAGTATGTGACCCCCCAAAAAACTATGTGACCTCCAAAAAAAAGTATTGACCCCCCAAAAAAAGTATTGGACCCCCCAAAAAAAGTATGTGACCCCCCAAAAAAGTATGTGACCCCCCCAAAAAAGTATGTGACAAAACAAAAAAGTATGTGACCCCCCCAAAAAAGTATGTGACCCCCCCAAAAAAGTATGTGACCCCCCAAAAAAAGTATGTGACCCCCAAAAAAGTATGTGACCCCCCCAAAAAAGTATGTGACCCCCCCAAAAAAGTATGTGACCCCCCAAAAAAAGTATGTGACCCCCCAAAAAAGTATGTGACCCCCCCAAAAAAGTATGTGACCCCCCAAAAAAAGTATGTGACCCCCCCAAAAAAAGTATGTGACCCCCCAAAAAAAGTATGTGACCCCCCCAAAAAAGTATGTGACCCCCCAAAAAACTATGTGACCTCCAAAAAAAAGTATTGGACCCCCCAAAAAAAGTATTGGACCCCCCAAAAAAAGTATGTGACCCCCCAAAAAAGTATGTGACCCCCCCAAAAAAGTATGTGACAAAACAAAAAAGTATGTGACCCCCCCCAAAAAGTATCTGACCCCCCCAAAAAAGTATGTGACCCCCCAAAAAAGTATGTGCCCCCCCCAAAAAAGTATGTGACCCCCCAAAAAAAGTATGTGACCCCCAAAAAAGTATGTGACCCCCCAAAAAAAGTATGTGACCCCCCAAAAAAAGTATGTGACCCCCCAAAAAAAGTATGTGACCCCCCAAAAAAAGTATGTGACCCCCCAAAAAAAGTATGTGACCCCCCCCAAAAAAAGTATGTGACCCCCCAAAAAAAGTATGTGACCCCCCCAAAAAAGTATGTGACCCCCCCAAAAAAGTATGGGACCCCCCAAAAAAAGTATGGGACTCCCCAAAAACTATTCACACCCCCCCGAAAAGTCCTCACACCAGCTATAACTACTATAATCAAATTAATGCACATTCTAGAATCCCGATGCATTTGCATCGGGCTCACAGCTAGTGTATAATAATATCGAATGGCTTTTTTGCCCCCGGCGTGGTCATGTGGATACGCGCGAAGCATTGGCCGCGAAGCGGCCATTGCGAGTCGTGCGTGGTCATGTGGATACGCCCGAAGCATTGGCCGCGCAGCGGCCATTGCGAGCAGTTCTAAGGTGACTCGCTATGCCCGCTGCGCGGGCATGGCGAGTCGTCTTAGCAGCGCGAAGCATTGGCCGCGAAGCGGCCATTGCGAGTCAGAGACTCGCCGTTCTAGAATCCCGATGCATGTGCATCGGGCTCCCAGCTAGTAGGTTTATAAACCCTCATAGACTTTGTTATACATAATAATATTGAATATCATTGGCTGCAGGGACTGTGATGCACATTATAGAATGTTATGACATCACAGAATCATCACCATAGTGACCTCTGCCTGGAGATCATGACATCATGAAGAGAATATAAGCAACTGTTCAACCAGATCTCATTTGATGGTTAAAGAAGGAGTTGGTAGGAACATGTGTCTTAAACTAATGTTCTGTCCTGTTATTTCCAATTTCCTATCTATATAATCTTCTGATTTCTTATGACAAGCTTCATCTACTGCACAATTCTCATATCACATATATTTTTTGATGAGAACTATACGGAACATAGTTATACAATATTTACTATTGATAATATTGGTAATTAATATTGAACTTATTATAAGGAAACCTCGATCTATTCATCCAATTTAGGTTTTTGAAGTTATTTCTTTGAGAAGAATGCCTAGAAAAATCAGAGAACAATGTATGTAAGTAATGTAATTCAGAATAGTGAATGCAATGCTATCTCTATATATCTATGTAACAATGAATTACTGTTGTCTGATGTCCGTTGTTTATTCATGGCCAAATGACTGGACCGATCTGCCCCGAATTTGCCCCATAGATAAATTCAGCATTTCTGAAGGTTTTACACTGGGTTTCAGTTCTCTCGATAAACGACATAAAACAGAACACAAATGGAAATGTGAATTTACAGACAAATAATTGGACCGATCTTCCCCAAATATTCTACATAAGGAAATCAGGCGCTTCGGATCGTTTTACACTGGGTTTCACCTATCATTTTTGGCTTCATATCAGCAGCAAAGAAAGTTTTGAAGCACAAGGAAAGAAACAACAGGTGAACCAAATAGATCCATGTGAAGCCAAGTAATTATTCTAGTATTATATATACTGAAAGTAATAGTGATTATTAACCCATTCATGACCGATGATGTATATTTACACCATCGGCCGTGTTCCTGCTTTTGATATGGGCTCACACGCTGAGCCGGCATCTTTTCAGGGGCACGGACTGGCGCTCTGCTAACACCGTGCACTAGGAATAATAAATCCATCTTGTGTGATATTTGAGAAGAAACATCCATTGTTCAGTGTAATGGAAATCTATAGGTATGTGATGGACAATGTAACCCAATGAAATGTTTCATGAACTTTATACTCTTCTCTGTTTTCCTATTACAGCCTGCAGACAGCGACATCCAGTGTAACTACTAACATTCTCACACACAATTATATATTCTTTATGAGACCATAACATTGTGAAAAATACATAGAAAGATGGAGAAAGACCCAAAAACACTAAATTATCCCATTATACCTTGTAGCAATACTGATCTAACGTGTCTTCATAATAAATCTACTAGTGTTTAGTGTGGCGCCCCTGCGGCCCGGTGGCCACAGTAAGGCACTGCAGCTGGGACTATTAAACAGGCCACCCCACACCAACATCCACTACATCCCCCAATCCCTAGACCTAGTACTCCATATCAGCCAAGGGATATAGAGGGGAGTTAGGTGGTGAATGGAAAGTTTGGGAGAGGAGAATCCGGTGAGGGGGGTCTAGACTAACACACAAAACCAGAGCACACAAGACAACAACAGGAAGTGAGAAGTAGGAGACAGGAGAGAAGAAAACAGACCTGAAGCCAGTGAGCAACACCAAGCTGGAGCCACCCGGACCCAGTGGCCAATGCCACCACGGCCAGCCCAGGTCCATGACAACAGACCGGAGTAGGAGTGATGGGGTCTAAGGTGGGTCTGGGCAAAAAAGTACACTGAGGGACCGGGTCAACAGCCAGGGTGCCGGCCCTGTAGATGTGGCTGGACGCTTTATGCCCTGGCCACTAATTAACCGGCGGGTTGAGAGGACTTTATGCCCAGAACCCAACCTTTGGGGCAGTGAAAGAGAGGTGGTCATACTAGGAATAGGGGAACCCGAAGCAGGGCCCCCATGGAAAGCCCGAGACTGCTGGCCTGTAACCAGCACCGGAATAGAGAAAGAGACCCAAAAGGTTTTGAATGGGGAGTTGGGGGGTGCAGACAAGCTAGCCTCAGGTGCAGTAAAACACTGGAACCGCCGAGCAACCGAAGTGCCTTTGTGAACTGTGACTGTATTCCAGCAACAGTAAAAAACAGTCAAACTGAGTTCTGGTGTGAGACTGACATTTGTACTTTGAGCAGGCCATGAGAGCCTACCTGCACCTGCGGAGCCCGTGACTGACTGGCTGTGCAGGTGGAGACAGCCTGCTTGAGGAAAAGAACCCGAACTCCGCCGGGAGCGGGAGAGGGTCGGCTGCTCTCAACTCTTATACTGGCTCTAGGGAAACACGAGCTCTGCAAGTGGAGGGCTTATTACCCCTGCTGCCCACTACCATCATCTCAGGGACTGTGAAAAGCAGCGGTGGCCCATATTGGCCACAAACCACGGGTGGCGTCACAAACTACTTTTACAAACTTTATTCCCTTTTATCATCTCCCTTTTTATTGCTGCACCTGGGCATACGGAGCCTGGTCACATTGCCGTGACATTTCCCGGCAAGTGAAGAGGGTGCCCGGTTCCGAGTACCCCTGCCCTGCGACATTTAGCATCCTAGATATCACGGGATCCTGCAGCATAAGTTCCAATGGTTCCCACTCGATATGATGGACCCCACACATCCCAAAAAGTGTAGTAGAGCCACAGCTCCTCACCCAGTATAATGCCCCCACAAGTACCTCTCATACACAAGGCCTCTCATACAGCCAGATCAGAATTCCCACACACTGCACTGATGAGGGGCAATCACCCTGAAATGCAGCATCTGCAGTTTGGGGTTTTGATCTGGTACAAATCCTAAGTCATATTAAATCGCTTGTTAAACAGTCAATTATGACTTTTAGGATTGCTACCTTTATTAGGTGGCATTAGAGTTTGTCCACTGCCTCACTAAAGTGACAATTTGTATATGCAATTTCCCAGAGGAGCATTGCAGCTTTAAGTCTCCTCACTGACAGTTGGCAGTATGCTCACCACAAGTACTGACATTTCAAAAAGAAAAAATGAAACAAATATATATTAAATATACACTACTGACCTAGATGCGTCCTCACTGCACCCTGCTTTAGTCTATGCAGCATGAGGATTGAGGCTTCACAAAGCTGGCGAGTGGGGGGGATGAGGAGAGGCAGAGCCGTGGGTGGGGGGGCACTGACGGGCCGCATGGTCTGACGCTATGGATGGAGAATGCCTGCTGTCTAGTAATCATAGTATAGTTGGAAACTGAATATCAGATCTGATATATGTGCATGTCCCTTGAAGAAGAAATTGCCGAAATGCGCATAGGGCATGGGGCATGCACCGGCTATGAACGCTGACACCGCTGTACTTTCAGGAGGTAAAATTATGCATTCCCTAAACCTATCCATGTCCTTTGTATAGATTTTTAGGCATATGTTGAGCAGTTTTGCACCTGATATCTCTCTAATGTAGAGACAGTAATACAGAAATAATCTGCTATGGGAATAGTATTTAACTAAATCTCGTAGCCAATTAATAACACTTGGACACCTGTTTTATCTGCTCCTTCCTACCTAGGTAATAATCTACAACTAATTCCTGACTTTGTATGGTCTTTTGGGCATATGTTGAGTAGCTATGTACATGATATTCCTGCATTGTGTATACATATAGCCCTTTATGGAAATAGCAGGTAAACTATATCTGGTTGCCAATTAACAACCCTTGGGCACTTGCTTTACCTGCTTCTTTCCACCTATGTAATAATTTACAACTACTCCTTGCTACTCTATAGACCTCTGGGTACATGTCTAGCAGTTGTGCACATGATATATCTGTAATGTGTATATAGCAACATACATATAGTCCTTTAGGAGAACAGTAGGTAGCCTTAATTTGGTAGTCAATTAACTACTTTGGGGCACCTGATTTATCTGCTCTCCCCTATTTAGATAACAGTCCGTGCAAATCCAGTGTGTTAACACGATTAGTACACTAGACAGGGTTTTAACATTAAATGCTATTGGCTATATTTTATATATGTGATATTGTCTCCTTGACTTATATATGTATATATTAAATGTAAAATTGTTCAGCTTCATGCCTGTGTAAGGCCGGCTTCACACTGCGGCGTGATCCGGTCCGGGGCTGTCCTGGATGACCCTGACAGCTGTGGACCGGATCAGAACACAGGACTGGAGGGCTATTATGCCCGCGGTCCTGACTTATCAGCAGTGGGAACTGCGTGCACTGCACACCGGACCGGAGGGCATATTAGCCCCCCAGTCCTGTGTGCTGATCCGGTCCGCAGCTGTCTGAGTCATCCCGGACAGCCCCGGAACAGATCACGCCGCAGTGTGAAGTGGCCCTTAGCCTGACTTCCCTCTGGAGCCTGTACCTCTACCTTTCCCCACCATTTACAAAAGAAATTTATTCACGTTTGTATGTAGTCTGGGCTATAATTGCCTTTTTTCTCCTCAAATGTACTTGTTATTGTTTGCGATTTGTCTATACTGATAATGCCAAATTCTTTATGATACCACTTGTGGATTAAACTCACCCATTCTGACTTCTAGCAAAAATTTTGGAAACTTCCACCAGATTTTTTATTTTTTTTGCATTTTAGAGAAATGGATAACATACTGATAGTAAAAATGGACACACAAAAAAACGTATTAGATCCAGCACATTAATGTAATTAGTTGTTTTTGTGAAGATGAGAAAAAAAACGTGCATGAATATTGCCCAAAACTAAGTCATATAATGAAAATGAGCAGCTTTTATTCTATACTTTAGGAAACCTAATTTAATACTGTTGTTTGTTTTTTAGCTGCAGACACTATGCCCAGGTAAGTCTTTCTTCTCATTATATAACCTTCCTGACATAACACTCAGCCATACCATCATACCATGATGGTGCGTATACGTGTACTCCACTCCCTGCTATGGTGGGATTTTATAGCTGGAGGTTCCAGTGGACAGATTCCCAGCAATCAGTAGATCATTCCCTATACTGTGAACAGGGGAAAACTACTTTCAGATGTCTCTTTTAAGCGGCCGTCACACGCTACGATATCTTGAAAGATATCGCTTGAACGTGCCAGATTAAACATCGCTTGAACGATGTCTGTGCGTGTGACTGCAAGATACGACGAGCGAGAATTGATAAAATCGTAAAATCGAGATCTGAGCTCCGGAGCTCAGATCTTGCGATGAACGATTTCACGATCTGCCTCATCGTGGTGTATAACACCACGATGAACGATCTCCCAGCGGCAGAGCCTATGCTGGGAGATGGTAACTATGGTACACGTCGGGTTACTAAGCGACGCGCGGCGCCTAGTAACCCGATGTGTACCATAGTTACCAGCGATCACGCTGGTCCACATCGCTGGTGAGTCTGTCTGTGTGACAGCTCACCAGCGATGTGAGCGATATTGTAAGCGATCGCGCGTGCACGTGATAGCTAACAATATCGCTAGCGATATCGTAGCGTGTGACGGCCGCTTTAGAAGTTCAAATCAATTACTAGCATTACAAAAAGTCAGAGTTCAACACTTGCCTTAATATAATTTCCTTAAACTACAGGGAGGACACGTCTGTGAAATTACAGGGAATTTCTCTAGCCTAATCTGTAGGAGTACACCGCTCCTCTGCCTCCTGCTTGCTGGGGTGGTTTTCTCCTGAAGATTGCGAATTTTTTCCAGCAGCATGGCTGAACCGATGTGTTTGCTCTCCAAAGCTTTTAGCAGAGGTGGTCTTTTCTTGTGCAACATTGAGCACAGAGGGACTGAAATGAGTCTAAATCCAGTTATAGAGAAGAACTCGTAAGTTCAAAAGTAAAAAGCTTGTAAGTGCTGCACTAACTGTCTAGGAGACTGATCACCTCTGATAGCCCGCAGACGTGGCATGCTCAACCACGTTGCTGGCTCTTGCAATCAACTATAGAATTAAAAGTCCCTTAGTCTTGAGAAAATGAGAGGATTTTTACTTACAGGTAAATTACAAAATTTCTTACTTTCACAAGCACAAGAATTTTTAACAACTTTCAGTGGGAGGACATGTGCATTGCTTTTTTAAAACTTCTTTTATCTTGTATTAAAATTATTTTCCCTCTTATATTTGTGGCGCTCTTGCGGTTTCGCTGCTGCAAGTGGTATTTTCCCTACATCGATTATAATGCCATGTCTGAAGGGAATTGGAATTCCTATGCTAAGAACCCACTGCACGCATACACCTTCAAAATTCTGATAGAAGGATAAGCACTGAGAAACTGAACTTTGGTTGTGACTCATCATTTTTAGCTGGGGGAAGGAGTAGATCAGAGTGTAAAGCAGTCACGGAGAGAGGAGAAAGCGGCCGTCACACGCACAGATATCTCTTGCGATATTGTAAGCGATCACGTGCACGCGCGATCGCTTACAATATCGCTCACATCGCTGGTGAGATGTCACACAGACAGACTCACCAGCGATGTGGACCAGCGTGATCGCTGGTAACTATGGTACACATCGGGTTACTAGGCGCCGCGCGTCGCTTAGTAACCCGACGTGTACCATAGTTACCATCTCCCAGCATAGGCTCTGCCGCTGGGAGATCGTTCATCGTGGTGTCATACACCACGATGAAGCAGATCGTGACATCGTTCATCGCTAGATCTGAGCTCCGGAGCTCAGATCTGCGATGTCACGATCAAGCGATTTTACATAGTAAAATCGCTTGATTACATGCAACGATGCCAAAACGATATCGCTTAAGCGATCAAAAAGGAGATCGCTTAAACGATATCGGGCTTAAAATCGTTGCGTGTGACGGCCGCTGAAGAGAGTTTGGTCTGGGGAAAGAAGTGACTAGGAGCTCTCCCCAGAAGACCCAGCTTACCCAGCCACATTAAGCTGCCTAGGCATTTTAGATCCTGAGGGCAGAAGCTGGAGACCGATGGATTCTGTCGAGCCCCAGGCCCTGGGGTATTCGGGTATCAGGCTCGGAGGAGTTTTCACGAGGATGTCACGGGTGGCAGCGCCTGAGCCCGTGGCCTGGGTGACACTTCAATAGAGGGGTTATGTACAGGGGATAAGAGTTATTGTCACGTGACGCCACCTGTAGTACCTGGTGAGTGATCACCAGCGCGCCACAGTCCTCTGGAGGGTGATGGTATCGCAGCAAGGATGGCAAAGCTCCCTACAGGTGGAGATGGTCCTCCGGGGCAGTGTTCCTGTAAGCAAACAGGTTGAATTCTGGAGCACAAAGACATGGAGGCAAAGTCACTCTCCCGGGTACTTTACTGTAAACAGTCATCAGCATACAAGTCCACAGTTCAGCAACAGTTGTTAAAGAAACAGGTGGCTGCAAGTGAATGCCAGGTTGTATGGTGGTCCCCGTGGTATGCCTTAGTTGACGAACCCGTGTCCTTTCTTCCCCGCCTAGGATGATTCTATACCCAATGGCTCCTTGAAGGTAGACTTGGGGCTCCCCTCCCTCGTGGTAAGGAAGCAGGCAGACTGCTCCGTCTGGCAGGGTGTCGCAGCCGGTGAGCTGACTGCAGCAGCCGGTTGACGACTTCAGAGGTAGACTCTTGCCATTTCCTCGGGGACGGCATTCCCCTGGTGGACTGGGGAATTCCCTGGAGTATGGTCGCTCCATGCTGGGGTTCCCCATTTCTCTCCAGGGCCCAGACTCCCGCGTTAGGCACCCTCTCTCAGGATCCCCGCCTAGCATCCCCTCTCATCTTCCCTCCAGATCAGCGTAGAGCTGTCCGGGTTAACCTTCCGCCTCGCTCCACACTCCTCCTCGACTCCTCACCAACTCTCTTCTCCTCACTCTCTTTGTCCCGACTCTCTACTCCCCTCTCTCTCTCCCAGGAGTAACCTCCCACTTCTATTCTAATGTGGGAGTGCAGAAATGGGTCCCACCCACCATCCTAGGATTCACTTGCAGTTGGGGAAAATTACACCAATTTTACGAGTGCAATACCCCACTGTGACGCCTGGCCATGTGGGGCGCCACATACCCCCCTGATGAAATATACTCGTCCTTGAGTATAGGCACCTGTTTAAACCGGGGAGTGAAAAATATTTTTATATTTTCAGTAACAATATCAACGGGTAAACTATATACAGTCAAGCATACTTCAGTTTCTTCCTATTTTTAGGAGGCTCATTTTCTTATAACGTTACACATTTGCAGCAGTTATTATAAACCTCACGGTCCTCGGGTCACCCACTGGCCAAGATATTACTCTCCGGTTGTTACTATCTGCATAAAACATAATAAACGTTTTGAGTCTACCTTGGCCCAATGAGGGTGTAAATGCTGTTTGATGAAAACTTGCAGCAGGATGTTAGTGTCTGTCTCTAGCTCACCCCCATGCTCTCTCCATAGAATCTTATTAGTAACTGTAATCTCCTTTCAATAATGTGAAAATTTATCTTCATTGAATGCTGATTAAATTAAGAATGAGGGGGTGTGGCATAGCTATGGAGGAGTGAGGACGCTGGTTGTGCTGGCTCCCGCTCTTGGGCTTCCATAACTGCTGATTGTTTCTTAATTTCGGTGGCACGGAGAAGAACATGAGCACTGGCAAACCGGGGAGAGCAAAAAGGACCTGCAGAGCCCACCGACCTCTGGGGTGTCCATACACCGCTTCTTCCATAAAAGTGACCGGACTCCCGCCAAACCTGCTCCATCTAAGATGGCCACTGCATGGAAGAGCAGTGGAGTGGAGGGGCCTGTCAGCACGGCAGCGGCTGTGTCGAGACCGCACATGACCAGCAAGGAGGATCCACATCCCGGCGGAGGGCACAGCCACACAGAGGGAGTCCAGACTCCCCCCTATTTTCCTAACCCTACTCTCTTTACCCCCTCCCCTTCCCTCCCTTCCCCCCTCCCCCCTTTCTCCCCCGTCCTTTTTTTTTTCTCCCCCTCTTCTTCCTCTCTTGATATGGGTATAAGAATACGAGGTCGATGGTGGCTAAAATAGGCCAACCGTATAGAGTGGACTCACATTTAAGCAGACGGACTCAATGTACTATAAAAGGAGTGCTGTTTATTTACCAGTGGTCTGGCAACCACTGTTTACAATGACGCCTCTCAGGTTCTGTAATAGCCTTAACCCCAGACTCGTTTTCCCTGGTCTTAGGGGATATTAGTGCCTAATGTTTGTATATAAACGTTTACTTGTTGCTGAATAGAGTAAGATATAGCGGGCATAGCCCAGGAGTGGCTGGCTCCTTTGTAGAAGACCCTCACCTTACTTGGGAATCCCTGATGCACAGGAGCGCTGGAATATTAGCTTCCCATCAATTACCGGTTTTATTGTATTAGTCTGTAAGGGTACCTTTACGCGCCGCTACTGGAGGATGGATACAACCAGCTACAGGCTACAAATGTAGCTTGTAGCGGCAAAATACCCCGTAGTAGCGGCGTGTAAAGACGGTAGGAGGCACCCGGCAACAGATACATCTGTTTTCGAGCACTGCCCGGAAACAGGTGGCTACACAGGCGATTGTAGCGAGCTGTATCGGCGTGTAAAGAAGCAACAGAAGGGATGTGTCGACACCAGGCAATGTACCTGGTATGTAGCTGGGGCGTGACACAGGCTCCGGGATACCGCCCTTCAGGATCATTGGTGGAGCTCTCGTAGATTGGTCAGTCCGATGAGTGGACCATATTTAAGGAGACTGACCAGTACTATACAAATGCTGAGGTCTGTATTAACCAGCCTCCTGCGATGCCTGCCAATCATGTGTTATGCTTTGTCCCTATCAGGTACGAAGCTCGTAACCACAATTGGGCACGCCTATGTTGTCCCTGCTGCACAGGTCCGCCATATTAGCTGCTTGTAGCGTGTGTAAATAGGTAGATGAGTAAGAAGTAGACTGAGGCACCGGCGGTGATCCAGGTAGATGTCAGTGCGTAGCGTCCTTGTGGCGTGTAAAGATGGTGCGTTACCGTTTGGTAACCCTTGTGTGCGGCTCAGCACGTGAAGTAGTGGTTATCCATCCATCCGTATCGTGTATGGGTACCTTATATTAACCGATATATCGTTAGTGACCTAATTAGATTAGGCCTCCCCTTTCCCTATTATCCCTCGATACAACGCTGGTTCTTGATTCTTTTCTTTTCTTTTACTTTCTTTTCTCTTCCCCTTTCTTTCTTCGGGTTCCGTTCACTTCTCTGGTGGCCACATACCTCTATTGACTGAATTCAATACTGTAGTAGAGGCGACTACCCTGCCTGTTTCTGCAAGTCAAAATGTCCCAAATTAAACTCTGCTTCTTTGATGTCAGGGGATTTAATATCCCACAAAAAATTCGCAAATATTGGGTGATATGCTATAAACAAGGTGTTATGTTCACAAATCGTTCACACACACTATTTAACTATTGAAATAGACAGGGAGGTTAGGTACATTTTCTTAAAGCTGCAGTTATTTCTACTATTTATTATTGCCAACTGGTACTTACCGAATAGGGACCTGACTGGGTGGTGCATAACACTCCCATCTGCTTTGGCTAAACTTCGCGGAGGGATTCATCTTAGTGGGAGGAGATTTCAATTTTACCTTCAATCCTGCAGTGGATAATTCCCTAGGAGGGTGGGGTCTCTCTAAATCAAAACTGAATGCGGTCAGGAAGCGATGCAATACCTTTGCTTGGTCGATCTGTGGAGAGCCTTGCACCCGAAGGATAGAGACTACACCTTTTTTTTCTTATGCGCACGAATCATATAGCAGAATTGACCTATTTTTAACCAGCCAAAGAGCCCTGACTTGGCAGGCCCATGCATCAATAGGCCAGATGTGTTGGTCAGGTCATGCACCAATATACTGTCAGTTGCGTATGCCGGGGGAACATCATAGACAATGGACTTGGCAGCTGAATGATAATTTGTTGAACAATGCTATGTGTAGCTCGGAAATTAAGAGTACTATTACATAATTTTTGGAGGTCCATGCTGTGGACTTGACAGCCGCCCCGCTCCAGTGGGAAGCGTTGAAGTGTGTGGTGAGGGGGGTTCTGTTGAAGCATGGGTCCCGACTCAAACGAGATAAAATTGAAAAAATAGAATCCCTGATACAAAGGATCGCGGACTTAGATGCGTCACATAAGGAGACCCTCGCACAGTGGCCTTTAGCCGACCTCACCAAAACTAGAGATGAGCTGAGAGCCTCATTGATCAAAAGTATCTACGTGGTAAAGAAAGACTCCATAGGTTTTTAGATGAATTTGGGCACAAATGTGGAAGGCCGCTAGCAAGGGTGTTACACCCGAGGGGGACCCCTGGATATGTACCCCAAATTAGACGCCGGGAGGAGAAATACCCAAAACCCAGATGACATTTTAAAAACATTCTGTGACTTTTGAAGTCGTCTATACAATATAAAGGGACACTATGACGACATGGACCCGATACGGGCAGAGGGAAAAACTATGACTTACGTTGATAGAACAGCACCCCTGACTTTAGACCCTGTGATGAGACCTATTGGAGGATTTCTCGAGGTAGAGGTGATTAGTGCTATTAACTTCTCTGGAGAAGAGCCCGTCTGATGGTTTCCAATTTTAAGCAGTTGGCCCGATTGCTTGTCTGACAGGGTTATATAATTCCCAAGTTTTGGATCAACATGAGCCATATTAGATCCTACGGTAAGACAACGAGCAGCAAATTATAGACCTATCTCATTGATAAACATAGATATCAAATTGTTCTCCAAATTGTTGGCCAACCGTTTAGCCCCTCTCTTCCCATCCATTATTCATAACGATCAAGTGGGATTCGTTCAAGGGAGGGAGGCTAGGGATAATACTAATTAATTAATGCTGCACATGGGGCGGTCGAGGGCCTGTGCTATTCCAATGTGTCTACTTTTGGTGGATGCCGAAAAAACCTTCACCACGTCAGTTGGCGGTTTATGAACGCCTCTCTGGAGCAGATAGGCCTGGGGGACAGATTCTTGAATAGGGTGATGACCCTATGTACTTGTCCCACAACAAAGGTCAGAGAAATGGTGGCTTATCCCCATCTTTTTCGATTAGAAATGGGACTCTGCAAGGGTGCCCTTTATCCCCGTTGATTTAAATCATTATAATGGAACACCTTCCATATCAATTAGGCAAAACCCAGACATAAGAGGACTGGAATGTGATTGAAAGCAGTACAAGGCGGCACTGTTCACTGATGATTTACTCCTATTTGTTACACAACCTTGCACGTCTTACCCCTCTTTAATAAATTATTTGATGAATTTGGCAAATTTATTAACTTCAAAGTTAACATTTCTAAAACAGAAGCCCTCACATTTCCATCCCAGAGAGTGAAAGGGTGCACCTCGCTGAACACTTCCCATTTAAGTGGCAGCGAGAGGCACTAAAATACTTAGGGATTGTGTTACCTAGCGATCTGGCCAAGTGGTTCAGCATGAATTATCTCCCCCTGCTTCAGAGAACGATTAAAGACCTACAGAAGCATGATAAAAGACGAATATCTTGGTTTGGTTGCATAAATGCGATAAAATGGACGTCCTACCTAGATTTTGTTTCTTTTCCAACGGTACCAATTGAGTTCCTCCTCATTTTTTTGTACAATTACAAATGACTATATCTAGGTTTATTTGGGGTGGGCGGAGATCGAGAATCGGCATACACACTCTTGACCGTCACAAGCTCAGAGGTGGTGCTGGCCTGCCCAACTTCAGAAACTACTATAAAGCCCTGTCTTGATGAGGTTAATTGACTGGCAATACCACCATGTTTCTAAGCAGTGGGTGGAAGTGGAGCAGTATTGACACTCCACTTTGGTGTTTGCCTTGGATTTCCCCTATCAATAAACCCAAATTGGGCATGGAGGTGGGATTTTTGTCCATTGCTTTGAAGATATGGGATAGGGAGGTCAGAAAGGGGGTGATATCTGATAGGTGTGGACCCCTCACCCCAATCTTCCATAATCCCTCCTTCCCCCCGGCATTGCAAGCAAACTCATTCTTGAGATGGTGCAGAAGTGATGAGCCACGTGTAATACATGCCCTTAAGGATGGGGCTCTTACTCCTATTCATTCCTTAGCGCAGTGTTTCCCAACTCCTGTCCTCAAGGCACACCAACAGGTCATGTTTTCAGGATTTCCTTTGGATTGTATAGGTGATAATTTAATCACTTGCACAGGGGATAATTCCATCATCTGTCTAATGATAAGGAAATCCTGAAAACATGACCTGTTGGTGTGCCTTGAGGACTGGAGTTGGGAAACACTGCCTTAGCGAATGCAGAAATTGGAGTGTCATGGATAGAGTACGTTCAACTGAAATCCTTTCTGACACGAAATAGCCCTGACAATAATTTTTCGGTTAGCCAGACGCAATTCGAGGAGTTGTTTCTGATAGGGTCACCACCCACACATTTGATATCGACCATTTAATCCATCCTAAACAATAATAAAACGGAGGGTAGACCCAAATTTTTTGACAGATGGGAAAAAGACATTGGAACTAGACTGTCTGGGATGGATTGGAAGAAAGCGAAGTCTATTTACACACAAGCTCTCAATGGCATGCTTGGCTCAGGAGAGGAATTACAAGATTTTATCCTGGTGGTATCAATGCCCTGCCAACATACAAGCGGCTTTTCCCTCTGTCCCGGATAGCTGTTGGAGATGTGGGGCAGATGGTCGTTCTATGATACACATATGGTGGGAGTGTGGACAGATACCACCATTCTGGTGCTCGGTCTTTGGGATTGTATAGGACAATCAGTGGACAGGAACCAGAGAGAATGCCCTTGGTGACTCTCCTGTCACTACTACCTGGATCTATAAAATCACAAAAATATGACTTACTATGATTCTGTATGCCAGCAGCGAGGTCGGTTATACCCAGGCATTGGAAAACGGCTCATACTCCTAGTTTGGCAGAATGGCTGGGAGAGATGACCAGGATTCACCGGATGGAGGAGCTTACGGCGGAGGTCACTGATGCCAGGGATAGATATTTGCGCATATGGAGCCCTTGGGTGCTTTTTCTTGGTTCCCTAGCTTTTGGACATGCGTTTACGGAGCAGGAGGAGTAAGTACGAGGAGCCATGCGGGATGGGACCTAGTAGGGGAGTGAGGCAACTGAGATGCAAAGTCTGGAGTGGTTCGGATTCCTAGCTCCCCTACCTTTCATTTCTTTCTCCTTTCTCTTTCCCTTTTCTCTTTTCTCTTTCTCCTCCCCCTATTTCCCTTACCCCCATATAATAGGAAAAATAAATGCAGGCAGAGTATACAGATATATCTGACTGTTTTTGGACTGCTGAGTTCTATGTTTTCTGATATGACAATTGAACAGTGTTGTTACCTTGTTGTATATAAAGTATTTCACATAATAATATGCAGGAATATATGGCTAAAGCTAGTTATGTAGAGTATAAGGTATGCTAAAATATATGGGTATACTGGACCAGGGACTAACACCAGTTAATACGATCTGGTCAGACATGCACATTGCACGGACTCTTGATTGCGGAGTTTATACAGACAACAGGAATGGACCTCAACAGGAAGATAAACACCACTTGATCTCCGAGTGTTAATGTTTGGCCAAGATTGACCTTTGTCCATTTTCGATAACCCTGATCTAGTTTTGTCAATACCTGTAATTTGTGAGAAGGTGGTGTCTATAGATATGCATTAAATTGTTGGCATTTCATACCATGTTTGTGTTTATCTTACTAATTAACAAGGATTGAACATAAATTAAGAATGAAAGATCATTCCAGATGGAAAAAGAAGCAGATTTCTCCGATAAGATAATACGTTTCTTATTTTCATATGAACTATTGATTTATGAACTAAAAACTAAAATGATGGTCACTCTTTAAAGGGGAGGTCAGATGAACTTATTTCACACTCCATGCATAGACTATCAGTGGGTATCCTGACCTAATCCAGCAAGCTCAAAGATGCTTATGAGGTAGTTTGTCCACGTTTGCTGACCCACAGCTAGTCCATACATTCTGGTCCAGGTATGGGGCATGAAATATGCTCGTCTGAAAAATGTCCAACCTGGGGTTACATAGGGATTTGGGTTGGGACTAGTGATGAGCAAGTAGCAATGAGCAAGCAAATATTTGGGTTCGGATAGCTCTAACCAAATACTTTGAACTAAGAAGACGGCACTCACTGGTTTACTTTTGGCTCTGTTTAATAGTAACCTGAGAGGGCTACATCACAAGCTGGGAGGGGGTGGGGGAGGCGTGAGATGAGTGCACAGACCCGTAGAAGTGGAGTCCCCATGAAATGGTGCCGTCGTCTCACGCCTCCACCACCCCCTCCCCGCTTGTAGCCCTCCTAGGTTACTATTAAACAGAGCCGCTAATAAATCGGTGAGTGGCGCCTTTTTCTACTGCACAAATTATCACAACCTGCTTAACAGTCGTGCAACACCAGTGGTCGGTGCTAACCGAAGGTGTCTAGGCAGGACCCAGCTGGTCCTCTTAGAGGTAGTTGGAGAGTACTAGTGCCCGGCAAACTTCTCTTTCTATTGGATAAATACTTTGAACTGTTTCAGTTTTTGGATCCGACACGCAAATTTGTGAAGCGTTCCATATTTTTAAAGTTTCATGCTCATGTGGGATTAGCTATCCCCTTGTGTCTTGATCTCTGAAAATGGTTTAAGAGGATTTGAATAAAGGAAAAGGATTTTTAAAAAGGATTTTTAAGAAGATGTGCTGGGTAATTTCTGATTAATTTTGCATGTGGGCTTGAATGCCATTCCTTGCACCTTCGTAGATAACTGCACCTGCTGTGAACAACTTAAGTGTGATCTGATAAACTTTTCTTTATATTTCTTTGAGCTGTTTTAGTGTTCGGATCTGAATAAGTTCTCCATTGACTTCCTCTGTTGTTACTTGTTAGTTGTAGTGATGGGCGAATCCTAAATTACTCGGAATCGCTTGACTCTAGCGAGTCCGAGCCCGGGACTCGCTACTCGTTGCGAGTCTAGCGAGTCCAATGTTAATGAATGGGGAAGCGTGTAATAGCGAGTAATGTGTGATTTAAAAATCGCAGATGTGTCTCGGAAAGCGCTCGCATTGCCGTGTCGGAAGCCCCACTCGCAACTGTATTTTGCTGCTGTCTCCGAGGCCAAACTCGCATGTGTTTGAGGCGAGGCAAGCGATTTTCTGCAGCAAACCCCATGCTTTGTGCAAACAGGAAATAAGCCGACTCGAGCTGCCTGGCTGGACACGCAGAAACACACCGAGTAAGCATGGCCCCTGTCAACATCCTGCAATTAATTGCTCTGGTGGAGGCTCGGCCCCTGCTTTGGCTGCCCACTGACCCTGCGTATGGGGATAACGTCCAGCGGACTACAGCCTGGAGGGAGATCGCACAGGGCGTTTTCCCAACGTTTCATCGTTGTGGCCATGATGTGCAGAGCAATATGGGTGAGTTAAATGTGTTCACACGTTATATTGCATTTACCGTATATAGTCGTGTATAAGCCGACCCGTGTGTAAGCCGACCCCCCTACTTTAGCCCCAAAAAAGTGGGAAACCATATTGACCGCCATCCTTGTATACAGCGGCTATCACTGTTAGACAGCCCCCCAGCAGAGTATACAGCTCCACCTGCAGAGTATACAGGCCCCCCAGTGTGTATATATGCCACCGATATTAGGGTATACAGACCCCCCGTGGGTACACAGGCCCCCCAGCAGTGGGTATACAGGGCCCCCAGTGGTTATACAGGGCCCTCATAGTAGGGTCTACAGCCCCCCCGTGGGTATACAAGACCCCAGCAGTGGGTATACAGGGCCCCCGTGGGTATACAGGGCCCCCATAGTAGGGTATACAGGGCCCTCAATGTGTTATAATGCGCCGTCGCATGGTTGCCTATATTTGGATGGGGTCACAATAGTACACTTAGTTTAAGGGCTGGTCCTCCTGGCTCTGAAGGCCAGGGGGTTGGGTGTATATAAATACCACTAATGAGCGGAGTCTGGTGCCCGCACTATTACATTCTCTATGCGTTGACATGTGCCCTGCCCCATTTGTGATTGTGGCCACGTGAGCTCAATGTCCGTAATGCTGTTGATGATGTTCCACACTGTCGTGTCCATGTGCCTTGTATACACATTACACACACAACATGAATAAAATGTTATTGTTGATTTGTACACATACTTTTAGTGTTTCAAATGTTACAGAGGTCTAAACCCGGTTTGAAATCATTTCACAGTTGACCACATTATGAAGCGGTGGAGGAGCTGCCGCGACCAATTCAAGCGGCAACACCGGAGGATCATTGAGGGGGGACCGGAAGCTGGTCACGGGACAATATATTGCCACTATGAACGGCTGTCCTTTCTAGAACCGGTGGCCCGTATGGCAAGGTATGTGTCTGCTGCACTGTTGTTTACTATTATTGTTATTATTATTTATTTATATAGTGCCATTAGGTTCCATGGCACTTTACATGAGGATAAGGGTTAACGACAAAAAACAGTACATGAAGACAATCAGGTCATACAGGTACAAGAGGAGAGGACCCTGTCCACGAGGGCACTTAGTGTACGTATGAAGCTCTATAATGAGTGTGCTGGTTTACATACCCACACTGGGGTTTGTTTCTCCCATGGTGCAACACAATTGTATTACCTTTGGCAATGATCCAGGACATACACATTTATAATCACATTGTGATGTTGGGACAAATAAGCAATGTTCTGCAGGGTGGTCAGACACAATGTTCCGTGACCTCACAATTAGCTATTATTGTTGGCATGTTTGTGGAACAAAGCCATGTTCTTCCCTGCAATGGCCTCTAAGGTGTGTGGCCCTGTCTGGTTTGCCTGTCATAAGCCTCATTTGTATCAGTTCCTAATGGCCTCGACTTGCATAAGGGCCACATACATCCCTACACGTTTAGTTGTGGGTGTTTTTTTCGGCTAAATAACGTTGCAAGGATATACCCCTTTTGCACTAAACTGTTTGTACACCATCCCAGATTGTTGACACAGTCACACACATTTCAGAACATACCCTGTATCACTACAAATATGTGTGGCTCAGTTTTCCCATGGGTATATTTGGGGCTGCAAGGTGATGGTGTAGATATTAGGGCCCACATGTGAATTTAAATTTTTTTGTCGTTAACTCATGGCCACATTACGAATCCTCCGGAAAACATAGTGTATTAATGCTGTATAAAATCAAACTAAAGAGGGCCATATTTTAAGTGCAACAGGCTTTTATGTCCAAGGTCCTTTAGGAAACCCGAGGTTTGCCCTTGCTGCTCCTGGTTTTTTGTTCGGCCCCGTTGGAAGAGCTGTAAAACTGTCCATCTGTGCATACCACCTTGTTTGGCACCAACGATGTGTGACCTGCTGCTCAAAAACAACCCCATACTCTATGTCCATTACAGTCGTTTCAAAACCCAAGCCATCTGTTTGGTGTGTTTTATTTACCAAGACATTCCTGATTAGCATACATGGCAGCAAAAAGGAGTGTAGGCCACTAACGCCCAATGCTCATGTGTCACCTATGCTGCATGACTACATTTACTGTCTTGCTCACCTGCCCTATAGATCTGGGTTATGTGCATTGAGACCAAGGCCGTCCACACTGTGTCTTTTTGTGTCCATCTGATGGCAAAGAACCCTGAAGAATGTGCTTGCCTCACAGTGTCAGGCTATAGCTTTGTCCACATAAAGTTTCCACAAAAAGTCTAAGCAATAGTTGTGGCCACTAATATGTCTTCAAGTGACTACATAGCTGTCCTGCCTAAGGCAGGGCACAGTGTAATAGTGCGGACAAATTTTAAAATTTGTAATGTAATGGCAAAAAATCGTGGAGCAACACTACCCACACATACAATATTGTTGGAGGCATGAGCCAAAAATCTCATTAATTTATTTGCTGCAATTCCATCTTAAGGGCAACAATGAAAAGACACAGAATACACAGATACACTGAGTCAAAAAAGCGTGCACATGTTATGTTTGGCCTATGGTTTTGTTTCCAAACGCAACCCATTCACCAAATGTTTTTTATATTTACCCACAAAGCTGCTCACTTTCGGAGGCGGCCTCGTCACCCGCCAGCAGAGCTGCCTGAGGAGGCGAGGGAGGCCCCTCAACCCCCACCAGATGAGGAGGAGGGAGTACCACCACCACCACCACCTCGGCCACCACCACCACCACCACCACCACCACCGCCGCCGCCGCCACCACCACCACCACCACCACCACCACCTTTGGGGCCACAGATAGAAGAAGAGGAGGATGAAGGGCCACACCAGCGCCCTCCACTGCCGACTGCCAGCAGTGTGGGGAGTCACTGGAACCCCAGCAGCCCTGCTCTGATCCCGGGGGCACCACAAGACCGCAGAGGACAGTGTAATGCTGACTTTGCCCGCAGTCTCATACCGTTCTTGGATGACATTCCATTCGAGAGACGACTGCGGGCATGGTTAGCAATACATATTGTAATAGATGCGTGTCGCCCTCCAAACCACCCTGGCCAGGTCTTTTCCTATTTGGAGGGGTGGCAGCAATCTGGCGCAAACCGGCTAGACAGGCACACACCACGGCGGGACAGCTATGTGGCGACCCAGAGGCCGTACCAACATTTCGGGCCAACCCACATGGACCTCCCAACCCAAGGACATTTTGAGACACCGGCCCAGGTGACCCACCCTACAGGGTTACAAGCAGTGGGGGTGGCTATCCATGGGGCCCTGGACCTCCTCCAGGACCAGGGTGATGGTGGCCCGGTAGAGGCTACCCCACACAATCTTCCCACCTACCACCAGCTGTAGGGTCAACTTTTTTTTTTGGGTTATCTAAATAGTGCATGTTTGCACTTTTGACATGTTTATTTCTGTTTATTTTCGTTGCTTTTCGAAAGCTAAAAAAAAAAAAAAAAAAAAAAAAAAAAAAAAAATCTGACATCTTTGCCATTAAGGCATAATAATACAGATTTTCAAAAAAAATGCTTTGTGTCTGTCTTTTTTCAGGGAATGGATGTGTAAGTTGTTTTGTGGGTGGCCTTAAAGTCATCATCATTAGCAAGTACCGTATATACTCGTGTATAAGCCGACCCGTGTATAAGCCGACCCCCCTACTTTTGCCCCCAAAACCTGGGAAAATTTATTGACTCGTGTATAAGCCGAGGGTGGACCCCAGCACAGGTATACAGCCCCCAGCAGTGTGGTATACAGCAGCCTCCCCAGTGGTATATACAGGCCCCAGCAGTGTTACAGCAGCAGCCCCAGTGGTATATACAGCAGCAGCCCCAGTGGTAGTATACAGCAGCCCCAGAGGTATATACAGCAGCCCCAGTGGTAGTATACAGCAGCAGCCCCAGTGGTAGTATACACGCAGCCCCAGTAGTATATACAGCCCCAGTGGTAGTATACACGCAGCCCCAGTAGTATATACAGCCCCAGTGGTAGTATACAGCCCCAGTGGTAGTATACAGCAGCCCCAGTGGTATATTCAGCCCCAGTGATAGTATACAGCAGCCCCAGTGGTATATACAGCCCCAGTGGTAGTATACAGCCCCAGTGGTAGTATACAGCAGCCCCAGTGGTATATACAGCCCCAGTGGTAGTATACATACAGCCCCAGTAGTAGTATACAGCCCCAGTGGTAGTATACAGCCCCAGTGGTAGTATACAGCAGCCCCAGTGGTATATTCAGCCCCAGTGGTAGTATACAGCCCCAGTGGTAGTATACAGCCCCAGTGGTAGTATACATACAGCCCCAGTAGTAGTATACAGCCCCAGTGGTAGTATACAGCCCCAGTGGTAGTATACAGCAGCCCCAGTGGTATATTCAGCCCCAGTGGTAGTATACAGCCCCAGTGGTAGTATACATACAGCCCCAGTAGTAGTATACAGCCCCAGTGGTAGTATACAGCCCCAGTGGTAGTATACAGCAGCCCCAGTGGTATATTCAGCCCCAGTGGTAGTATACAGCCCCAGTGGTAGTATACAGGGCCCCAGCAGGGCCCCCCTCATAATTTGGCGCCCCCACCTCACTTTCTGGGCCCCCCCGCATGCAGCGCTGCGCATATACATTACCTGTCTAGCAGCTGTCACCCTCCGATGGCGGATCGCCGCTCCCGGCTCCGGGCTCCATCTTCCTCGCTGTCTTCCTGCTTTGTGACTGGGGCTCCTCGCGATGACGTCATCGCGACGCCGGCCGGTCACCTGACAAGCAGGAAGACAGCGAGGAAGATGGAGCCCGGAGCCGGGAGCCAAGATCCGCCATCGGAGGGTGACAGCTGCTAGACAGGTAATGTATATGCGCAGCGCTGCATGCGGGGGGGCCCAGAAAGTGAGGTGGGGGCGCCAAACTTTGAGGGGGCCGTATTGACTCGCGTATAAGCCGAGGGGGGACTTTTCAGCCCAATTTTTGGGCTGAAAAACTCGGCTTATACGCGAGTATGTACGGTACTTTACGGCCTGCATGGCGCATGAGGGCACCTTGGTTAGTACGTGTAAAATCATTACTGCACATACCAATGTTGCTAACAAAGAAATAGTGCCTGTGTTTGGGGGGGGGTTACTTAATGACTCGGTATGGCAACAACACTAGGAACACAGATGCGAGAGGCTGGGACGTCTACTTGCAACACAGAACGTCTATGCGTTATCTCAGTAGCGTACAGTGGCACCCTTTGCCAGGCTCCAGCAGGATCATAGTACAAGCAACGTCTTCGATGCAGGCATAGGCTTGTTGCCTCAAAAAATTAGCCCAAGGGGCGGGATCAACTCTATTTAGAAGTAGAGGAGGGTGCGTGGCCCAAACTATATTCTTGCTTGTCCTGAGAGCATAGGAGAAGCAACATCTTCGATGCAGGTATAGGCTTGTTGCCTCAAAAAATTAGCCCAAGGGGCGGGATCAACTCTATTTAGAAGTAGAGGAGGGTGCGTGGCCCAAACTATATTCTTGCTTGTCCTGAGAGCATAGGAGAAGCAACATCTTCGATGCAGGTATAGGCTTGTTGCCTCAAAAAATTAGCCCAAGGGGCGGGATCAACTCTATTTAGAAGTAGAGGAGGGTGCGTGGCCCAAACTATATTCTTGCTTGTCCTGAGAGCATAGGAGAAGCAACGTCTTCGATGCAGGTATAGGCTTGTTGCCTCAAAAAATTAGCCCAAGGGGCGGGATCAACTCTATTTAGAAGTAGAGGAGGGTGCGTGGCCCAAACTATATTCTTGCTTGTCCTGAGAGCATAGGAGAAGCAACGTCTTCGATGCAGGTATAGGCTTGTTGCCTCAAAAAATTAGCCCAAGGGGCTTGATCAACTCTTTTTAGATATAGAGGAGGGCGCGTGGCCCATACTATATTCTTGCTTGTCCTGAGAGCATAGGAGAAGCAACGTCTTCGATGCAGGTATAGGCTTGTTGCCTCAAAAAATTAGTCCAAGGGGCTGCATTGTATTTTTAAAAAAAAATAAAAATTAGAAATGCTCACAAGCGGATGCACTTGTAAAGTAAAAAGATGTTTACTGATTGCATATTTTTTTTATCATGCCCCAAATGTTTCAGGAACATGACTTATCACATCGTCTCAGCTGAGGGAGATGCCGATACTTCCTGTCTTAAAAGGGCATAAAGTTACAAGCGCAATATTCCAATCCTATTAATTAAGATTAGGTTACACTACAATTGGGTACTGTCGTCTGGGGGGCTTACGAACTCCGATGATATCCAGTCCTTGTTGAACTTTATGAGAGTCAGCATGTCGGCATTTTCAGTAGTAAGCCGTGACCTTCTATCAGTGACTATACCCCCAGCGGCACTGAAAACACGCTCTGATGTCACACTAGCAGCTGGGCAGGCCAGCACCTCCAAGGCATACAGAGCGAGCGCTGTCCAAGTGTTAAGCTTGGAAACCCAGTAATTAAAGGGTACTGAAGGGTCAGTTAGGAAGCTGGTACTGTCACTGACATACTCATTCACCATGTTGGAAAATTGTTGTCTCCTAGTCAAGGTGACCGCAGGCATTATCCGTTGTTGATTGGAAGGTCTGTTGAACATCGCCCAGTTGGTGGACATCTTACCCCCACCTCTTCTTGACATTGTTGACGTTTGTGTCCCAACCAAAGGCTGCTGTTGGAAAGAGCTGATTCTTCGGGGTACAGCGGAGTCAAATGGTGATATGGACATCAAATTGTCAACAACAACAGTCTTGAAAAATTCCGTCGTTAAGCCCCTGGTTGACTGCAACAGCAGCGACGGAAATTTATCTTTGTATCTGGGGTCCAAAAAGGTTGACAACCAATAGAGGTTGCTGGCATATATGTGAATGACGCGTGGATCTTGGGAGAGACATTGACACATTACGTCAGCCATATGCGCTAAGCTGCAAAGACTCATCTCCTCGGTTGCAACAGAATGAGGATCACTACGCATCATGGCCTCTACATCGGTCTCCGCCTCCTCCTCTTCAGCCCACCCATGCTGTACCCACATAAACCTAGGGTTTGGAGTACCATCTGGGTTCACATCAGTACCACAGAAAAATGAATCTTCTTCATCCTCACCCTCATCACCTTCTTCTTCCAGAGCCAATGTAGCCTGCTGGTGTTGGCTTGGCTGGCTAGGATCAGCGATGTTAAATTCTGGCTCCATAGCCATCCGCTGGGCCCTCAAAGCTTCTGTTTTAAGATTCAGGAGCGACTCCTTAAGCAAACAGAGCAGGGGGATGGTGAGACTGATAATGGACTGATCATCGCTGACAAGTTTGGTGCAGTATTCAAAGTTGTCCAGCAACTCGCAAAGATCAGCGATCCAGACCCACTCTAAAGTAGTAATGTGTCTGGTCTGACTTCCGTGGTGACGGGCATGTTGCAGCTGATATTCAGCTATTGCCCTCTGCTGCTCATTAAACCTTGCCAACATATGGAATGTTGAGTTCCATCTCGTGGGCATGTCGCAAATTAGCCGGTGTTTAGGCAAATTAAATTTGTTTTGAAGGGCTGAAAGACTGCCAACTGCTGTGGACGAATGTCTAAAATGGGCGCAAATTCGCCTCACCTTCTCGAGTAGGTCAGATAACTCGGGGTATATTTTAAGGAATTTCTGAACTATTAAGTTCAGCACGTGAGCCAGGCAAGGGACGTGAACAAGGTTACCGTGCTTCAGTGCCGCCACAAGGTTTCGTCCATTATCGCTCACAACAAGACCTGGTTGTAGTTGCAGTGGGGCCAGCCACTCATCAGTCTGTTGCTTAAGACCCTTCCACAGCTCAGTTGCAGTGTGAGGTGTGTCACCTAGACAAATAAGCTTCAGAAGAGCCTGTTGTCGCCTTGCTGAAGCACTACTGCAAAGCTCCCAACTTGGACGTGATGGTGCGGGCAGCTGAGCAGTGGACAAGGAAGTTGCAGAAGCAGATTGCGCACTGGACATATATGATGAGGCAGCCACCCTGAATGATGTTGTGCCTGCTATTCGTGGAGTTGGCAGTATTTCAGATGCTCGACTTTGCGAAGTTGGGACACTGTCCACCAGGTTGATCCAGTGAGCCGTTACTGAGATGTATCTGCCCTGTCCACAAGTACTTGTCCACGTGTCCGTTGTTAGGTGGACTTTGGCGGTTACCGCATTAGTTAGTGCACGCTTTAAGTTGTTGACAACGTGCTGGTGTAATGCGGGGACGGCACTACGTGAGAAAAAGTGGCGGCTGGGTACAGTGTATCGTGGTGCCGCCACAGCCAACAACTCCCGAAAAGACTCTGTACCTACAAGCCTAAACGGCAGCATTTCCACAGCTAACAACTTTGCAATTTTAGCAGTCATTTTTTGGGAAAATGGGTGTGTCGATAGGTACTTCTTTTGCCTTTCATACAGCTGTGGCACAGACAACTGGACGTTTGCCGCACACACACCAGTGGCTTCACTACTCTGAAGTCTCTCTTGTAGCGCAGCTTCGGAGGAGTACGTTTCAGCAGGAGCTGATGCCTGAACACTAGCTGGTGAAGGATGGATCTGAGGTGGCCTGGAAGTGTTGGGATCAGAAGGCACTGATTCTGAACCCTGATGGGCCGACCACTGAATTGGGTGCTTAACAGACATATGCTTACGCATACTGCTGGTGCTCAGGTTTTTTTTTCCCAGGCCTCTGCTTAGCCTTGCATGGCAGATGTTGCAGATCACCACATTTGGTACAGATGGGGCATCCTTAAAAAATTGCCACACAATGGCTTTTCGGCCTTTATGTTGAATTGGAGGCAAAGGAGGATGACTCTGTACCACACCAACTGTTGACACAGTTTGGGCAACTGTGTTTACAGTTTGTGCAACAGTTGGTACACTTTGTGCAACAGTTGACACAATTTGGCCAACTGTTCTCACTGTTTGTGTTCTGGAGAAAGGAGTAAGCCTGGGTGCTTTTGGCGGTGGTACATAGCCACTTTCCTCCTCCTGGCTGCTCTGTTGGCTATGCATGCCAAGAGTACAGGTAGGATCTGTGGTCTCATCATCCACGCCTTCCTCCTCAAAGTCTTCGGGAAAATGTGACTGAGCAGGCTGGCCAGATGAGATGAGTGTCTCATCATCGTCATCATTATCCACCTCCTGAGATGCTGTATGGCTTTGGTGAAAGTGGCTTTCTTGAGTACGAGGTGCTTCCAAACTTTGGCCATGAATAGACATTACGTCTTCTTCAAGTATCTCATCAGGCACTGCTAAAGAAAGGCCAGATGGAACCGAGTGCTGATACGAACCAAATAAATCATCGGAGTGACCAAGGTCGCACTCCAAGTTTTCCTCTGGCTGCCGATGGCTTGAGGAAATAGGAAGCCTTTGAGGATTGGATGGCCCTGCGTTGTCTGTAGCGACACTAGACTGTGTTGGCATGAACGATTGTGTACTCAAAGAACCAGTGGTGGAGGTGTTATCAGCCATCCAAGTTGTTATCTGGTCATGCTCTTCCGGCCTCAAGACACGTTTTTGTTGAGTACTGGAAATTTTAGATGGGAGAAAGAGAGATCTATCAATCCTCGTCTGTCTACCTGTACCAGTGCCTTCTTGGACACGACTGCTACGGCCACGACCTCGTCCCCGACCCTTTGCCACATTTTTTTGCGGAAATTGTGGTTTTTGTGACATTTTTGAGAAACGCACAGCCACCGAGATGGAGTTTGGTGTTGCTGCAGGCGTCACTTACTGGCGGGTTAAGTGTGTGCTAACACTTGACAGTGAAGCAGCACACTAGTCCCTGAAAAAATTAGAAAGTGCGCACAGCCACCGAGATGGAGTTTGGTGTTGCTGTAGGCGTCACTTACTGGCGGGTTAAGTGTGTGCTAACACTTGACAGTGAAGCAGCACACTAGTCCCTGCAAAAATTAGAAAGTGCGCACAGCCACCGAGATGGAGTTTGGTGTTGCTGCAGGCGTCACTTACTGGCGGGTTAAGTGTGTGCTAACACTTGACAGTGAAGCAGCACACTAGTCCCTGAAAAAATTAGAAAGTGCGCACAGCCACCGAGATGGAGTTTGGTGTTGCTGCAGGCGTCACTTACTGGCGGGTTAAGTGTGTGCTAACACTTGACAGTGAAGCAGCACACTAGTCCCTGAAAAAATTAGAAAGTGCACACAGCCACCGAGATGGAGTTTGGTGTTGCTGCAGGCGTCACTTACTGGCGGGTTAAGAGTGTGCTAACACTTGACAGTGAAGCAGCACACTGGTCCCTCAAAAAATTAGAAAGTGCGCACAGCCACCGAGATGGAGTTTGGTGTTGCTGCAGGCGTCACTTACTGGCGGGTTAAGTGTGTGCTAACACTTGACAGTGAAGCAGCACACTGGTCCCTCTAAAAATTAGAAAGTGCGCACAGCCACCGAGATGGAGTTTGGTGTTGCTGCAGGCGTCACTTACTGGCGGGTTAAGTGTGTGCTAACACTTGACAGTGAAGCAGCACACTGGTCCCTCAAAAAATTAGAAAGTGCGCACAGCCACCGAGATGGAGTTTGGTGTTGCTGCAGGCGTCACTTACTGGCGGGTTAAGTGTGTGCTAACACTTGACAGTGAAGCAGCACACTAGTCCCTGAAAAAATTAGAAAGTGCGCACAGCCACCGAGATGGAGTTTGGTGTTGCTGCAGGTGTCACTTACTGGCGGGTTAAGTGTGTGCTAACACTTGACAGTGAAGCAGCACACCAGTCCCTGAAAAAATTTGAAAGTGCGCACAGCCACCGAGATGGAGTTTGGTGTTGCTGCAGGTGTCACTTACTGGCGGGTTAAGTGTGTGCTAAGGCTGTGGTCACAGTACCATTTTTCACATGCGTTTTTGGAGACCTGCGTTTTCAAAAACGCATGTAAAAAACGCACCCATAGGCCCCCATGTTAAAAAAACGCATGCCCTAATAGCCAAAAAGCATGTGTGACAGTCCCATGCGTTTATGGAGCATATCCAAAAACGCATGCGTTTTTTAATAAGGGGCCTTATGGAAAACGCATGCAAAAACGCATGTACAATTAGTGCCATTCAAAAACGCATGCATTTCCCATAGGAGCCCATGTTAAAAAAACGCATGCGTTTCCGGAAACCCATGCGTTTTTTTAACATGGGCTCCTATGGGAAACGCATGCGTTTTTGAATGGCACTAAAAGGTACTAATTGTACATGCGTTTTTGCATGCGTTTCCCATAGGAACCCATGTTATAAAAACGCTCAAAAAAATACTACAAGCACTATTTTTAGGTGCAGATTCAAAAACGCACCCAAAAACGCAGGGAGCCATTACACACCTTACAAAAGTCATGCTGACATGAAAAAAAGCATGAGTTTTATTAAATCAATAAAAAAAACACATGGAAACTGTGACCACAGCCTTACACTTGACAGTGAAGCAGCACACTGGTCCCTGAAAAAATTAGAAAGTGCGCACAGCCACCGAGATGGAGTTTGGTGTTGGTGCAGGCGTCACTTACTGGCGGGTTAAGTGTGTGCTAACACTTGACAGTGAAGCAGCACACTAGTCCCTGAAAAAATTAGAAAGTGCGCACAGCCACCGAGATGGAGTTTGGTGTTGCTGCAGGCGTCACTTACTGGCGGGTTAAGTGTGTGCTAACACTTGACAGTGAAGCAGCACACTAGTCCCTGAAAAAATTAGAAAGTGCGCACAGCCACCGAGATGGAGTTTGGTGTTGCTGCAGGCGTCACTTACTGGCGGGTTAAGTGTGTGCTAACACTTGACAGTGAAGCAGCACACTAGTCCCTGAAAAAATTAGAAAGTGCGCACAGCCACCGAGATGGAGTTTGGTGTTGCTGTAGGCGTCACTTACTGGCGGGTTAAGTGTGTGCTAACACTTGGCAGTGAAGCAGCACACTGGTCCCTGAAAAAATTATTAAGTGCGCACAAGTAGTCGCACAAGTAGGTGGCGTACGTGCTATTTGCAGCTAGGAGAGCAGCAACGCACTGTTCTGCCACAGACAAAATAACGCTGAAGGGGTTTTTAGGACCCAAAATCTATCAGCTGCCAAAAAATTGTTAATACTACCTCAGTTAAGCCTCTGACTTCAGCTATTAGAACAGCTGAGTGAGTAAGCGAAGCTATGAGGTCGCTCCTGGGAACACTGTAATGCTGCAGCTCCCTGCTTCCCTGCCTGCCTACAGTCTCACAGTACATTGTACTCCTCTGTCCTCCTGCTAGCTCTCACAAGAGCTGTTTGGGGTTAATATAAGGAATCTTGAAGTTTCCCTACACTCACTGACAATCCCTATGATCTGCTCCAGAATCTACCTCACCCTGCTCTAGCTCAGATCTTCAGAGAAATGTGCCCAAAATGGCGGTGGCAAGGCTTATATATAGCCTTGCCTGTCATCCATGACATAGGCATCACGATGGACAGCAGCCAATCATAGTAATGCCACAACCAACATGGCTGTGGCATTACTGAATATGAGTGGCTAACATGCTTGTCCATCTTCACAAATTTGTCTGACCTAACACGCTAGGCTGTCTCGGAAGCTTTGTCGGAACATAACAGATTCTGTATTCGCGAGTCCCGAATACAGAATCCAGGACTTGGATTCGTAGACTCGCTCGGAATCGCTAAGACTCGCTCAGACTCGCTTGGAATCGCTGCTTACAGCGGGTATCCGTGAAGCGGTGCGATTCTGTAAACGATTTTGGGGAGATTCAAGCTACATAGCGATGTGATATAGCGAGTCTCGCTAGTAAAACTAGGATTGCCATTTACTTGCATTGGACTCGCTACTTTGCGAGTCCTCGCTGGAAAACTCGCCGAGTAGCGAGTCCTGCGAGTCCCTTACTACTCGCCGAGTAACGAGTCCTAGCGAGTAGATTCGCCCATCACTAGTTAGTTGTTCAAAGTATTCGGTTGATGCTATCCAAACTCGAGTATTTTAGTACTCGCTCCACCGCTAGTTTTGACGCATGCCTTGCAGCCACACATCATCTTATGCTGCCGCGCCACTCCATTTCAGAATATTGTAAGAAGAGAGTGTTGTGACATGTAATTTGCTGCAATGCACACATCTTAAAAAATTCTAATTAGTTTTTTTGCAACTTGTATGTGTGGCGCCCCGCGAGGAGTGCGTCACAGGAGTGTATTGCAGCCCAGACTGCAGCTGCAATATTCTCTGACTAAGCGATGACATGGTTAAATCACAGAGCTCCATACCCTACATGCACATCAGAATAGAGGGCCAATAAGGGCCTGGTGGGCGGAGTGTAGGAGTGGTGTGTTAGAGGAGAATGTAGAAGGAGAAAGGAGAAGAACGTGGCCGAGAGGAACTACCGGTTGGGCGCCATTACCCAGTGCCTCAACAGCCGGACTCTGGGTGATCATCTACGGGTCAAAATACACCCGCGCCCATCTACAACCGGATCACTGGTTCCGAAGCTGGTAGTCGTTTATCACTGCTATGCAAACCAGGATTGGAGGGACCGCTCTACAGGAGTGAATGAATAATAGGGAAGGGGTGTGGGTAGAAGTGGTGCAGCTCAGGATCACCTGGGTCGGTACTGCAAGGAGTTTTAAGACGTCTGTAGTCTTCAGTCAAATAGAAAAGGAATTCTCCAGCAGACAGCCAAATCTTCATAAAGTACTTTTATTAGTACATCAGACCGTGCATAAAACAAACAATGTTGAGGAGGGGAACGCTGGACGCGTTTCGGATGGCAAATCCTTTCTCAACAGTGAAGTGTGAACATTTCCCATACCTTTTTATTAGTTAAAAACCAGTGCAGGTCTAGTATGGTTTTATTATTTATACATTACTGTTTGTTGTTTAGAATTTCAAGTTTGCAGCTCTGCCTACATTTTATCACTTTATGTATAGGTTTTGTCTTCAACCTAATTATGCAAATGATGTTACAGCTGATTGTACTAGACCTGCACTGGTTTTAACTAATAAAAAGGTATGGGAAATGTTCACACTTCGCTGTTGAGAAAGGATTTGCCATCCGAAACGCGTCCAGCGTTCCCCTCCTCAACATTGTTTGTTTTATGCACGGTCTGATGGACTAATAAAAGTACTTTATGAAGATTTGGCTGTCTGCTGGAGAATTCCTTTTCTGCTCTACAGGAGTACCCCACCGCCGCCGCAAACAGAGCCGTCTTGCCAGCGGAGTACCCACCAAAAGGACCCAGGTTACCCCTCACACCGGAATGTACACACCGGCAGGGAAATTTAAGTAACCCCTTGTACCCGACCTTGGCACTCAAAGGCGACATCGGCAACTCACCCAGAATAAATTAGAACGGAGGAACACCGCGGAGCTCTGAGAAACATTGCAAAGTCCACCCGGTCCGTTACCTGTTAACTGTATGCCATGTACTGCCTGCTGGATACAGTAAAGTACCCATTACAGAGACTATCAGTGTCCGTGCCTTTTTCAGAACTGTCCATCTCCGCGTGCTAGAAGTGCAGCAACTGCCTCACGACATCTTGTGCAGCTCCTGGCTCCGGGGACTCACGCTCATCCTGTGGGGAGCGTCCCATCTTGCTGCATCCCATCCCCCGGAGGCCCAAGCTGCACCGGTGGAATCACCGGAACTCTCACAGGTGGCGTCACGACAGTATTTCAACCCCTTATCTGTTCAGCCAACATTTTGATCTGGACCACCGGGCCCCACAGCCGCAGGCACGGTTTCGTGACAAGGAGAAGAAAAACGCCTGCCCCGAGAAGTCCCGCCTACGGTGAGTCATATGTCAGAGTAACATGTGAGTTGCATCACCGTCCTTGTAAGTTACTGACATTATGCTGTGGCAAGCAAATGGCTTTGGTTTCTGTTTTGCAATGATCTTTCAGAGTATGAAACATCTGGAACTAATGGTATAGCAGATCAAGTATTTCACTATAAGGTTAATAATACTGCAGAATGAATTAAAGAACAAAAACCTGCCCAAACCACTGAGTTGTAACTTTCCTCTGTTATCTATCAATCTGACATATTTAGCAAAACCTTTTATTTCTTACTTTAGTAGAAAGCCTTTAGAGCCCTAACACCACAAAACTTCATAAAAGCCTGTGTCTGCCAAATGGCTGATAGTAGCTGACATCCAAATCTTGCTGTCAATATGCCTGGAAGCAAAATATTCTATAACATTAAAGAGTCTACGTAAACTGTTTAACTTTGTAAACAAGCAAGCCTACCTCTATATTTTCATTGCCTGCAATGTTTAGAGAAAAACTATCAATGCAGGTTCATTTAATGTTTCCATTTATCTATATGGATAAATACGGTAAATCTTTTTTTACTTCATACAGGCAAAACATTGACAAATGTTTTTTTATGCTGCTTTTTTCTAGTAGTTTTTGCACAAGTGTTTGTTAGGACTGATGAGCATGGGATCCCTTGTCGTGGGTCATCAGCTTAAATGTCTTGGTCATTGCATGAACCAAAATCCCATTTGTAAAAGTTTTTTATTCATCATATAAGAGACTTTTTGCACTTTTTATCTATCCAGGGTGCAGTTGGGCCCCTAGGGGCGCCATTCATCTAGTGGTGCAGAGGTATCGTACTGTGTGGCCCAA
Source organism: Allobates femoralis (assembly GCA_033576535.1). Classification (NCBI taxonomy): domain Eukaryota; kingdom Metazoa; phylum Chordata; class Amphibia; order Anura; family Aromobatidae; genus Allobates; species Allobates femoralis. The sequence goes on along the minus strand of JARQOC010000005.1, from coordinate 238,765,965 downwards.
TGCTAAGCAGCGGAGTGGTTGGGTCGCTTTCAGACACTCTGCATCATTTGTATCAGTGTGAATGGTGCCTTACGCAGGCCCAGTGTATGCATGGCAGTCTGCCTCCCACACATAGCTGGTAGAGGTGATTTATCAGCCTGCAGCTGGGCTTGCTTTACAATTGGGCTCTGACTGCTTCCTGAGAGTGCATTTTGATTCTGCTTTTGTCAATGATGGTAAGGTTTTTTATGCTGCTTTTTTCTAGTAGTTTTTGCACAAATGTTGTACCTTTCCTTTGTATATGATTTCGGATCCTATACTGTATATTAAGAACTCTTCAAACAATAGTACCTACATGTCGCCATGTACAATGATTGCTGCAGGATTCCCAACTACTTAATGTGACGAACCGCACCTCGCGGCCCTGTCCTAGCGTTCCCAATACATTTAGGTCACACAACGTGTACACTGGTCAGATCGCGGATCCGATCGTTGCTGGAAGCCCGGCATCTCAGCTGTTGAGATCGGCTGAGATGTCGGGAGAATGATGTGAGCTCCGCGCCAGTTTGCTTTGCCCCACTTACTGGCAATCCTAGTCTTAATGAATCAGGGACCCAATATTTTCAGAAACATTTACCGTAAGTTATATTGTGCCTTGCTCAACAATCCATTGTATAAGCATCACCACAATGTTATGAAGTGCAGTACTGAACCACCATATATGCACCATGGCAACTTTGTTCACCTTCTGATAATCTATGTTTTCTAGTAAAATACAAAATACAGCATGAGTGCATACATTCTGCAGTTATCGTACAACTCCCAAAAACGTAAGAGACTATTATATATTGTAGAGATATAAACAGATGCAGTGTTTATTAGGCAATGATCTGTACTGAGTTAGAATACATAGACGGCTGTAAAACATTTGTGGTGTAACCTTTTATCTTTTATCCGATAATTAGACATATTTGGCACAGACTTTTGCATATTAAAAAGGCTTCCATATTTCAAACTCCACAAAACATTATAGAGGCCAGACCAAGCTAAATGGATCTTATTATTCCAGCTATCTAAGAGCTTTAAATGTATGACTAACATTTCATCAGTACAGGTCGTTTAAGGAGAAAAAAAAATTTGTTATGTACCTAAAATGTGTAAACTTATAAATTGATAAAAGATATTTAGTAAATAAACTTCATAATTCATTTAAAGGGAACCTGTCACCTGCTAAAAGCCACCTAACCTACCTAATACATGTCCCTGCACCTTCCTATTACCATTATAACTATCCCTCTCTCTGCTAAATGCTTGCTTTCAATATTGTAAAAAACATTTTTATACTTACTCATTAGGATGATAATGAAGTGGGGGGCTTTATGCAATAGTCCACCTGGACATGTTGGTTTGCAGCCTCCAGCATCCTTTATCATGCCCCGATAGGCGTGATATTGTAATAAGATTTGTCTCTGGCCCAGCCGCTCTGTGCTGATTCTGCTGTGCTGTTTCTGCCCTCCTCCTCTCTGTCACTCACAGCATGCATATCATTTGTCCTGACGTCAGCTCCAGAGTCCTGCCCTGACAAAGCATAAACAGCACAGCAGAAACAACACAGAGAGGCTTTGGCCACAGTCAATCAAGCTCACTCCAGCCACAATGACTGCCTCCATAGCTTTTAACTGTACGTTTTACAAAGGCTATATCTCAAGGCACACAGACACATGGGGGACCCCTTCCCTGAATTCAGCAGGCATGCTGCATTCAGTGCTGCATTTAGATTGCCATTCAGAAGGGGGTGACAGTTCCTCTTTAAATTTTAAGATAGTGAGAGTGAGACATTGTTGGTTATCTGTGGTAGCAAATAAATTTAAAGAAGCACTCACATCAAAATTCTTATCTTCTCATTATATTGCAGTCATCATATTATAAACCACTATGTACTTACAATTGCTCATTTTGCCTTTCTACCCAGTTAATTCCTCTCTTTTCCATTCTGTCTGTCTATAACAGGGATGGGGAACTGTTTTCTGCTGGGGCGCATTTTGAAATTTCTACCATCCTTCAGGGGCCGCACAAAATTATCAACTTAAAATTACCCACTATATTTGGTTAAACAATCAACTCACCCCTACTGTGGTGGCTGGGGCTGCTTCTCTTTGGCATGGCTGTGAAGCTACGAGATATTGATCATGTTGCTTCTCTGCTTTTCCAGGTTTGCTAGAGCCTTAGACATAACAGGAGAGGCTAAGGGCATACATGTCAAAGGGGAGGCTGAGGCTGGGACATACAGATCTCTGGAAAGATGGATTTAAAAGGCAGGCAGTTGGCAAAACACATCTGCTAGCCTGAGCGTTGCAGTCCCCAGGATTCTGCTCAAGGGACGCAGAAAAGGCCATCGAGGGCCGCATGCGGCCCCAGGGTCTGAGGTTCCCCACCCCTGGTCTATGACATCACGTGATTAAAATCAGACTAGCTGAAACCTTCTAAGCTCTATGTAGAAACTGGAAGTATTTCCCTGATTTAGTTTTCACTGCGAAAATCAATGGCAGGGGAAAGGAGGCGTGTAGCTGGTAAGGAATCTGGAGATGAATAGGGAAGTGACTCATTGTCAAGATTCTGGCTTTACCAGTTTCCAAGACAAATACTTAAATGGAAAAACAGAAAAACCTGAGTCAGAGCAAACTGACTGTGTGAACAAGCCTTGACGAAGAGGGATGGCCTAAATACGTTTTTTGCAAAATAATAATAATAAGTCATAATCTGCATATATTTTTTCTTGTTGTTTCAGTCTATTTAATGAACAATGTGTACATGCTCCACAGGCTTGTTCACACAAGTTTCCTCTACCTCAGGTTTTTCTGTATTTCATTTAACTACTTGTCTTCTGACAAGTTACTCCCATTTTCTGAGCAGAGCTGTTATATTGCATCCCATTTCTGTGAGTCCATTTTGGGACCAGTCACACTCAGCATCCTGCTTCCAATGAGTTCAGTGGGCAGTGTCTGGTCATAATACAGTTAGAGTAGGGACCAGCCTGAAATGGGTCACCTTGATGAGGTGGGATGGCTTAAATACGGATTTTGCAAAAAAGGTATGTACCAAGTACCCTATGTATTTAACAGCACTAGTTTTTGTTTATTTATTGCATGTAGCTGCACATACTTTTTCTTGTTGTTTCTGTCTTGTCTAGCCCTACATCAATAGATTCCTAGGTATCCACATAAGTATTACACTCATACAGGAAAAGTGACAAAAAATAATTGGCAGCTGTACACAGAGGGGAGATCTATATATATCACAGAGGTGGTTATTCTCTGTCATATAAGCCTGGAAGCTAGCTCCAGTACCTATAGCCCTCAGGGTTAATAGGGCTGACAAGGGCCAGTTTTCTGAGCAGTCAGAGACATTGGTGTGACTGGCTGCTCACAAATCCTTACCGTGGGGCTTGATACGGTCAACATAAGAAAGTCCATATAGATTTATTAGTCTGTGTGTGGAGGTAAGAAGTCCTTTTATGTAAAATCCCCATGCTTGGATTAGTGTGCTGGATTAACACTGTAGTTAGTGCCTTTGTTAGGACTGTTTATCATTTTTCCCTAGTTTGTGGCTCACTTTATGGAGCTTAACCCCTTCATGACCTTGCCATTTTTTGCAATTCTGACCAGTGTCCCTTTATGAGGTTATAACTCGGGAACGCTTCAACGGATCCTAGCGATTCTGAGATTGCTTTTTTGTGACATATTGGGCTTCATGTTAGTATTAAATTTAGGTCGATAATTTTTGCGTTTATTTGTGAAAAAATCAAAAATATGGCAAAAATTTTGAAAATTTTGCAATTTTCAAATTTTGAATTTTTCTTCTGGTAAACCAGAGAGTTATGTGACACAAAATAGTTATGAAATAATATTTCCCACATGTCTACTTTACATCAGCACAATTTTGGAAAAAAAAAAAAATTTTGTTAGGAAGTTATAAGGGTTCAAAGTTCATGAGCAATTTTTCATTTTTCCACCAAAATTTACAAAACCATTTTTTTTAGTGACCACATCCCATTTGAAGTCCCTTTGAGGGGTTTACATGACAGAAAACACCCAAAAGTGACACCATTCCAAAAACTGCACCCCTCAAGCTACTCATAACTACATTCAAGAAGATTATTAACCCTTCAGGTGCTTCACAGGAACTAAGCAAATTGGAAACAAAAAAATGGATATTTTAATTTTTCTAACAAAAATGTTCTTGTATCCTCAATTTTTTCATTTTCACATGGGCAACAAGATAAAATGGATCCTAAAATTTGTTGGGCAATTTCTCCTGAGTATATGGATACCACATATGTGATCAAAAACCACCGTTTGGGCGCACGGCAGGGCTCTGAAGGGAAAGAGAGCAATTTGACTTTTGGAGCTAATTTTCCATTCAAAAAGTGAAATGGAACTCCTTTACTTCTGAGCCCTGCCGCGCGTCAAAACAGTGGTTTATGACCACATATGAGGTATCGGTGTACTCAGGAGAAATTGCACAACACATTTTAGGATGAATTTTATCCTGTTACCCATGTGAAAATGAAAGAATTGAGGCTAAAAGAACATTTTTGTGAAAAAAAAGTACTTTTTCCATATTCACAGATCAATTTGTAAAGCATGTGGGGGTTCAATATGCTCACCACCCATCTAGATAAGTTCCCTGGGGGGTCTAGTTTCCAAAATGGGGTCACTTGTGGGGGAGCTCCAAAGTTTAGGCACACAGGGGCTCTCCAAACGCGACATGGTGTCCGCTAACAATTTGAATGGAAAATCACCTCAAATTGTTAGCGGACACCATATCGCATTTGGAGAGCCCCTGTGTGCCTAAAATTGGGGCTCCACCACAAGTGACCCCATTTTGGAAACTAAACCCCCCAGGGAACAAATCTAGATGCATTGTGAGCACTTTGAACCCGCAGGTGCTTCACAAATTGATCCGTAAAAATTAAAAAGTAATCTTTTTTCCACAAAAATGTTTTTTTCATTTTCATGAATTAATTTGTGAAGAAAAATATGCTCACCACCCATCTAGATAAGTTCCCTGGGGGGGTCTAGTTTCCAAAATGGGGTCACTTGTGGGGGAGCTCCAAAGTTTAGGCACACAGGGGCTCACCAAACGCGACATGGTGTCCGCTAACAATTTGAATGGAAAATCAGCTCAAATTGTTAGCAGACACCATGTCGCATTTGGAGAGCTCCTGTGTGCCTAAACATTGGGGCTCCCCCACAAGTGACCCCATTTTGGAAACTAGACCCCCCAGGGAACATATCTAGATGCATAGTGAGCCCTTTGAACCCCCAGGTGCTTCACAAATTGATCCGTACAAATTAAAAAAGAAAATGTGTGTGAAAAAAAAAGTATTTTTACCTTATTACGGATCAGTTTGTGAAGCACCTGGGGATTCAAAGTGCTCACTATGCATCTAGATAGGTTCCTTGGGGGGTCTAGTTTCCAAAATGGGGTCACTTGTGGGGGAGCTCCAATGTTTAGGCACACAGGGGCTCTCCATACACAACCTGGTGTTTGCCAACAATTGGAATTGTTAGCGGACACCAGGTCGCGTATGGAGAGCCCCTGTGTGCCTAAACATTTGAGCTCCCCCACAAGTGACCCATTTTGGAAACTAGACCCCCCAGGGAACATATCTAGATGCATAGTTAGCACTTTGAACCCCCAGGTGCTTCACAAATTGATCCGTACAAATTAAAAAAGAAAATTTGTGTGAAAAAAAAATATTTTTACCTTATTAGGGCTCACTTTGTGAAGCACCTGGGGATTCAATGTGCTCACTATGCATTTAGATAGGTTCCTTGTGGGGTCTAGTTTCCAAAATGGGGTCACTTGTGGGGGAGCTCCAATGTTTAGGCACACAGGGGCTCTCCATACACAACCTGGTGTTTGCCAACAATTGGAATTGTTAGCGGACACCAGGTCGCGTATGGAGAGCCCCTGTGTGCCTAAACATTTGAACTCCCCCACAAGTGACCCATTTTGGAAACTAGACCCCCCAGGGAACATATCTAGATGCATAGTTAGCACTTTGAACCCCCAGGTGCTTCACAAATTGATCCGTACAAATTAAAAAAGAAAATTTGTGTGAAAAAAAAATATTTTTACCTTATTATGGCTCAGTTTGTGAAGCACCTGGGATTCAATGTGCTCACTATGCATTTAGATAGGTTCCTTGTGGGGTCTAGTTTCCAAAATGGGGTCACTTGTGGGGGAGCTCCAATGTTTAGGCACACAGGGGCTCTCCATACGCAACCTGGTGTTTGCCAACAATTGGAATTGTTAGCGGACACCAGGTCGCGTATGGAGAGCCCCTGTGTGCCTAAACATTTGAGATCCCCCACAAGTGACCCCATTTTGGAAACTAGACCCCCCAGGGAACATATCTAGATGCACAGTGAGCACTTTGAACCCCCATGTGCTTCACAAATTGAGACGTATAAATGAATAAAGAAACTTTTTGTGAAAAAACATACTAGTCTAGTAGTTACAATTCGCAGCATAGGGGACCCAATACATTTGGGTCTCTCCATGCTGAGGATTCCAGCCCCCTAGCTGCCAAGTTGTACCTCGCTGGCAACCAAAAATACGGCAAAGCTCCATGTCATTTTATTTGTAGAATTAAAAAAAAAAAAAATGACATGGGGCTCTGCCATATTTTTGGTCCAGCCAGGTACAACTTGGCAGCTACGGACTGCCACCAGCCCCCAGCTGCCTCATTGTACCTGGCTGGAACCAAAAATACAGCGAAGCCCTTTTTTTTTTGTTTTTAATTTCTAGAACTAATTCTAGAAAAAAAATTACGTGGGGCTCCGCCATATTTTTGGTCCAGCCAGGTAAAACTAGGCAGCTGGGGGATGGAATCCTCAGCATAGAGAGGCCCAAGCGTTCTGGGCCCCCCCTGATGCGAATTGCAGCCCGCAGCCACCCCAGAAAATGGCGCATTCATTGAAGCACCATTTTCTGGCGCTGTACCCACGCTCTTCCAGTTGCCCTGGTGCCAGTGGCTAACTGGGTAATAAAGGGGTTAATGCCAGCTTTTTATTGGCAGCTGGCACTAAGCTCGAGATTCATAATATAGGGCCAATGTTAGACCCGCCATTAGGAATCTCTAGTACGGTAAATAGTCAATAAATACACACAGAGAAAAATCTTTTTATTTGAAAAAAAAAACGGACACAATTCGGACTCCATCTTTATTATAAAAAGATCCGACGTAGTCCACAACGAAGGTCCCACGACGTTCGATTGTCTCCGACGTAGTCCACAACGAAGGTCCCACGCCGCTCGATCGCCTTTGCTTTCAGATCGCTACTCTGGAGCCCAATCCGCCAGCATGGTGATCGAGCTGCAGAAAGTGATCTGACACCCCGGGCGCAGTGACCCACTATGTGCATCACTGCGTCCGGGCTGTCAGATCGCTTTCTGCAGCTCGATGCCCATGCAGGGAGATCGGGCTGCAGAGCAGCGATCTAAGAGCCTGGGCACAGTGACCCACTATGTGCATCACTGCGCCCAGGCTGTCAGATTGCTTTCTGCAGCTCGATCCCCCTGCATGGGGATCGAGTTGCGGAAAGCGATCTGGCAGCCCAGGCGCATGTGATGCACATAGTGGGTCACTTTCTGCAGCTCGATGCCCATGCAGGGAGATCGGGCTGTAGAGCAGCGATCAAAGAGCCCGGGCGCAGAGACCCACTATGTGCATCAGTGCGCCCGGGCTGTCAGATTGCTTTCTGCAGCTCGATCACCAGGATCCAGCTGCAGAAAGTGATCTGACAGCTCCAGCACAGTGATCACATAATGGTCACTGTGGATCACTGTGCTGGAGCTGTCAGATCATTTCCTGCAGCTAGATCCTCAGGATCCAGCTGTAGAAAGTGATCTGACAGATCCAGCACAGTGATCCACAGTGATCACATAATGGTCACTGTGGATCACTGTGCTGGAGCTGTCAGATCACTTCCTGCAGCTAGATCCTCAGGATCTAACTGTAGAAAGTGATCTGGCAGCTCCAGCACAGAGCTGTCAGATCCGGAGGCGGTGAAGAGGAGGAGGAGGAGCGGGACGCAGTGGAGACAGAGTGGCCGACGGAGGGGTGAGTGGGAGAGGCGATCGCCGCTCCGGTGATCGGGGGGGGCAGGAAGGGGGAAGAGGGGGGGTGACAGGAGAAGTAGGGGGCACTTAGGAGGAAGCGGGGGCAGGCAGGAGGAAGCGGGGGCAGGCAGGAGGAGGCGGGCGGCAGGAAGAGGAAGCGGGCGGCAGGGACAGGAAGCAGGCGGCAGGAAAAGGAAGCGGGGGGGTAAGAAAGATGAAGAGGGGGCAGGAAAGAGAGGTGGGGGGCAGGGGGACAGTTAGAGGATGACAGGGGAGAAGATTGGAGGGTAGGGATAGCAGCGGCAGACACGGAAGCATTACAGGCGCAATGATTTTCACTTTCACTTTTGAGTGCCAATCACCGCGCCTGTAGCCGGGGAGGTGGGGGTGGGGGCAAATCGACCCCCCCTGGGGTGTTGTACAACTCCCCATGTACCTGCAGGCCGAGTGACAGGTCAGTGACACCCTCACTCAACCTGCAGGAGCCCGATCATTCCATGGCCCAGGGGGTGGGCCAAGGGTCTGGAAGGGGTTAAATAAAGCAGCCTGTAAGTTTTGTTTCTAGTTGCCTCCTGTATCCACATGAAACGTTGTTGAGTGAGGAGTATTTCTACACTGCGTATAAAGCCAAAAAAGCAATTGTAAGTAAACTGTTCTATATAATATTATTGCAGTATTTTAAGAGGATAAAAACTGTTCTGTGGTGCTTCCTTAATAGAAACACCTTAGTTAGGCCGGCTTCACACCACAGTGTGACCAGGTCCGGAGCTGTCCGATTCACATGGGATAGCCCCGGACCCGATTTGCAAACAGAACCAGAGGGCAAATATGCCCTCCAGTCCGGTTTGCAGCCAGATTTCTCAATTGCAGCTGCAGCTGCTGAAAATTCAAGATCGTGGCTAGCAGGGAGCTAGCCATGGTCCTGAAATCACAGCAGGGGACAGCTGGTGGTGCTGAAGTTTAGCAGTGCTCGCTGCTAAACTTCAGCCGCCGGTGTCCGTTTCCTGGATCCGATGCTTTAGTCGGACTGTGGCGATCCAGCGCCATAGACTCCCATGTTAGGGAGCGCTAGATCACCCCAGATCCGATTTGGGCAGATTTTCGCCCCGGACACAAAAACGTTCACCCGGAATTCACCCGGATCCTCCCGGACAGATGGAAACCGAATGGCACATAGCTGCCATCCAATTCCATCCTGCTCCATAGGACTGTATTATGTCAAAATTGGGTCCGGAATTGGGTCCGGGGCTGTCAGGTTTACACTGGACAGCCCCGGACCTGATCAGGCCGTGGTGTGAAGCCGGCCTTAGTCTAAAGGCCTCTATAGACATCAAATGAAAGTCAGCTGAGCCTACTGATTTCTGCAGAATCTGACAAACATTATGCGTATGGGGCTTTCCCTACTCTTCTCAGACATTATCATCTGCAGATCTAGTATTTTGAAATTATTTTTCCCATTTAGTTTTTTTTGTGTTCTGCAGCTATGTAAGGCACTCTTAAACTCATCATTTCATTAATGAATGGTATTACAGTTATAAGATGTTGAGCTGCAGCACCTGAGAAACGTCACTAATCAATAAACAGAACTGTGCTATTTGGCTCCGTTCATACAATACATCCGACTGCTACCTGAACTGAAACCTGCAGATCTGTGCAGTTGCTGGTTGTAGATCATCAAAATAGTATTTCCAAAAAAAAGACTTAATTTCTATGTTATTTGTGATTGAAGACTATAAAGTTATTTGTAGAGACAAGTCTTGGCAGTCAAGATCAGTGACTGGATTATTGACTATATCTGTGATAGATTATTATTATTTATTTATAGAGCACCATTGATTCCATGGTGCTGTACATGAGAAAGGGTTACATACAGACAAGATAAAAATACAATGAACAAACTAACACTGAAAGACTGGTACAGAGGGGAGAGAGGACCCTGCCTTACGGGCTTACATTCTACAGGATGATACATTATGATAGTAAAAGTGTCAATACAGATTTTCTATGTGCTTAGCAAGGTTATTCCCATGAGGGAAGGAAAACGATCAGAAGGTCATTTATATGAAAATATTAATTTTTATTATTATACAAAAGACTACACGGTACAGGGGGTGAGAGTAAGGTAGTAAATCCACTGATACAATTGATATAAAAATATATTATACCATATGCATACTTCCAATAATTCAAATCACTCATTTATCAATATATCAAGAGTATACATAATTCTATTTGGGGTACTGAACCACCACAATTTTTAATGAAATTCCAAACACAGGGGACCTTCATACTCCACTGCAGTACATATTATTATAAACCACCATAATATATGGTACATGAGTTTAATATTTATATATGCTTTCATAGTATGCGGATATAAGCGGGGTCAGGATTGGCATTATTATCATAGTGTCATACATATTTTACTCTCACTTTCATATCATATAGTTAGAAATAGTCTGCATATAATTCGGGTAAATACCCAGTTAATATTATTATTACATGCAGACAATAATTTGTATTATTCCATAGAAAGAAAGGAATTATTGGATATCATAATATGAGAGTATCATATGCATTCCATACATATAGCCACCATTTAAGATGCAGCTGTGTGGCCCATGTGGAATTCAGAGTTTCACATAACACAGGCACTACACAAGCAAGCTTATGCCTGCAGCGTTATCAGCCTCTCAAGGGAGGACATGTGCTGCAGCCATCACCAGAGTCCGTACCACCTCACCTAGATGTAACCATAGATCATTTAACCAGGCTCCAATATATACTACAGTTTAGGAAGGTCAGTAAGTCATTATATTGATGTTCAATACCTGTTTAGATTGATGTTTGTATCAGGCGTGCGCCCTTATGCGCATTTCAGATTACTCCTTCGTCAGAGGGCATCAGCACATGTCCTCCCGTGCCTGTGTTATGTGAAACTCTGAATTCCACATGGGCCACACAGCTGCATCTTAAATGGTGGCTATATGTATGGAATGCATATGATACTCTCATATTATGATATCCAATAATTCCTTTCTTTCTATGGAATAATACTAATTATTGTCTGCATGTAATAATAATATTAACTGGGTATTTACCCGAATTATATGCAGACTATTTCTAACTATATGATATGAAAGTGAGAGTAAAATATGTATGACACTATGATAATAATGCCAATCCTGACCCCGCTTATATCCGCATACTATGAAAGCATATATAAATATTAAACTCATGTACCATATATTATGGTGGTTTATAATAATATGTACTGCAGTGGAGTATGAAGGTCCCCTGTGTTTGGAATTTCATTAAAAATTGTGGTGGTTCAGTACCCCAAATAGAATTATGTATACTCTTGATATATTGATAAATGAGTGATTTGAATTATTGGAAGTATGCATATGGTATAATATATTTTTATATCAATTGTATCAGTGGATTTACTACCTTACTCTCACCCCCTGTACCGTGTAGTCTTTTGTATAATAATAAAAATTAATATTTTCATATAAATGACCTTCTGATCGTTTTCCTTCCCTCATGGGAATAACCTTGCTAAGTAACTATTTTGCGATTGGTCATGTTTGATTATAAGTCCGTATTTTTTCCAGAATTACGTATATATTGTGAGACATTACTAATGGTATGGTATAGCCAGCCATAATGTACTGGATACAAAAACTGTGGTGTTTCCTAAGATTTTCTATGTGGTAGGATTGTTGAGTAGGCCATTTTTAAAAGCATTGTTTGTGTGAAGGGTCCAATAGAGATATCTCTGGTAGTTGAGGACAATTGATGAGTTGGGGAAGTTAATGAATTAATGAGGACATTGTCAGGGCTCCTTGCTATACTCGGATGTCCTGCCTTGCAGTTTTGGTGCCTCCTTTGCAGCCACTAAACATACTGGGCTTCTTAGCCAATCACAGTAATACTGTTGACATCTTGGTTGTGGCATTACTGTGATTGGCTGGCAGCACTGTACCATAGGGTCTATTTAAGTCCTGCCGCTGCCATTATGCCTGCATTGCATCCAGAGCATACGTTCTAAAAGCATAGGGAGTGATCGCTCAGCAGCTAGGGAGAGCGTTAGGTCTCTTCATAACACAAAAGCCCTTTTCAGGGCTACCTCTATTGTATAATACCTCAGTGTAGAGAGAGATATTGGAACAGGGACAGTTGAAAGGATACGTTCAGCAGCTGCATAATACCACCAAAGCAATAGACCTTTTGAGAGCTGAAGAGACACAGGGCCTGTCACACGCATCAATATCGCCTGCACGATATCGGCTGCACGTGACGTTGCAGCGATATTGATGCGTGTGACATAGTGAATCAACCAGCGATAAATCGCTGGTTGATGATCGCCAGGTTTCAGAATCAGTCCTAAAACCTGGCGATTGTCGCCCGGTGGACACGCAGCTCGCTGCGTGTGACACCGGGAGTAGCGACATTCCAGCTCCCAGCGCCTGTCACAAGCGCTGGGAGCTGGTATCCAAGGTAAACTGCGGGATCTAGGCAGCGCGCGCTGCCTAGATACCCGACGTGTACCTTAGTTACCAGCCTCCTCCGCTCACCGGCTGGTATCTAAGGTACACAGCGGGTAACTAGGGTCCCTAGTTACCCGCTGTGTACCTTAGATACCAGCCGGTGAGCGGAGGAGGCTGGTAACTAAGGTACACGTCGGGTATCTAGGCAGCGCGCGCGCTGCCTAGATACCCGCAGTTTACCTTGGAGACCAGCCTGCTCCCGCTTCCAGCAGGCTGGCAGCGGGAGCAGGACATCGTGGAAACGATATTTAAATCGTTTCCACGATGTTTCTGGTCAATTGATCGCTGGTGAGTCTGTCTGTGTGACAGCTCACCAGCGATCAGCCGTCAATGTCGTCAGCGATCAGATCGCTGACGACATTGACACGTGTGACAGGCCCTTTAGACTACAAGGAGGGCGAGTTACTCCAGCAGGGTTAGTGTCTAGCAGGGTCAGTGTAATGCAGCAGTAGTCCAAACATTTCCTACTGCCTGCTGCAAACCTCGCATCAGGCCATTTAACTTGCTGGTGCTTCTGTCCACATTACAAAAAGGCGGTTTGCCCAATGCCAAGCAGCAGTAGTCCAAAGATTTCCTACTGCCTGCTACAAATCTCGCACCTGGCCATTTAACTTGCTGGTGCTTTTGTCCACATTACAAAAAGGCGGTTCACCCAATGCTAAAAAGAAGTAGTCCAAACATTTGCTACTGTCTGCTACAAACCTTGCACCAGGCCATTTAACACGCTGGTGCTTCTGTCCACATTACAAAACGGCAGTTTGCCCAACACAAAGCAGCAGTAGTCCAAACATTTCCTTCTGCCTGCTACAAAGCATCCATCAGGCCATTTTCACCACTATTTTGGCTGTGAGTGTGACAGCTAGGTTGGCTTGTGACATCCACATATGAAAATATGTCAACAAAACCCAAAATGCCACAAAAGCCAGTTGCCAAGGGACAGGGATGGAAACATTTCCCGGTTTGGAACATAAACATGTATGGAAACCAGAAGATCAAGAGCAGATTCTGTCTTGGATAGCAGACACGGCCACTAGGCATTAGTCAAGCAGCAACAAATCTTCCACGACCACACAGTCTAATGTCGATACACAGAAGGCTGGCCCATCCAGCCCTGAAACTGGTTCTCCTTCCACCCTTCGTTATCAGTTACAGAAGACATATGACCCAAGCTTGGCTGCTCAGAGGATCTGTTTGGTATGTATCGTTTGGTTGGCTCTGGCCTATCACCGTGCAGCATCGAAGAGGGACGTGAGGAGGTGTCGTGCGTCAATGCTCAAGTATTTGAGGACCTACGACTAGAAGAAAGCCACATAGAGGAACTTAATTTACTGTCTCCAGAGGTGGAGGCTGATGATGATTAGACACAGTTGCCATCAGGTCAGCCCACAATGTCAACTGGGAAGGAGGATGAGATGGAAGATGAAGTGGTCCGACTTGGACCATTGGCATGCATATCCAACAGCAACACAGAGGAAGATGGATTTGTAGCACCAATGCAGCCACCAAGGGGTGGTCGTGGTTTGCTCAGAGTGACAACTGGGTCAACTGTTCCCAAGACCACCCCTGCTGTGGGCCAAGAAAGGGCAAGGGGGCGTTCAGCTGCTTTGTGGAATTTTTTTTCCTGAAAGTCCTGCAGAGAAAAAACTGTAGTCTGTAGCATCTGCGATATCAAGTTGAGCAGTCTTTCCGTTATCTCTTGGCTGTGGCTGCCCCACGATACAATGTTCCCAGCCACCATTATTTTGCCCGGTGTGCTGTCCCTACATTACACAAGCACGTGTTAAACAATTTGGATCATGCTCTCACCAACGCAATAACCGGAAGGTCCCCCTAACAACAGACACATGGACAATTTGTTGCGGACAGGGACAATACATTTCTATGAATAAAGAATGAAGATGCTGGCACCTGAATCCAATATTTCGAACTTCCTTTATTTGTGAAAAACTCACAACATTAATAAAAGCATCCTAAGGCAAGTATGCCCTGTCAGAAGCATTTCAGTAAAAACTTTCATCAGTGACAAAATGGTTGAAAAAGCAGATAGAAAACAAGCGGTGTTAGAGGTTTGGAGCGCTAAAGAAACCACGGATTGATGATTATATTACCAATACTTTATTACACGAACAGCAGGGGTCCAGTATGCCACAACGCGTTTCGACGCTCAGTTGCGTCTTTCTCAAGTGGATGAGGGATCCCTGATTACCTCTTTCTTATAAACCTACCCCCTACCCAGGATTGGATAATGGTTGTGACTACAGAATACAAAAACTTGTTACTAGTAACTATTTCACTGCTGCCCATTATATCTATATATAAAAACACATAATAATCCAAAGCATATAAGAATCACAATTCGAGAACCTAATAAACACTTATTACATTGGCATGCAATACTATATCTATAAAACAGTCATAAAAAATGAAATCATAGGGAATCATGAACCTAATCTTTTAGCACCTATACTCATATATCTGGTTTCATTGTCCACATTATACCAAGGAACAAAAGGGTGTTTTTTTTTTTTTATCAAGTTATTTCAGGTTTTCCTAAACAATATCAACCATATACCATCAAAGAATATGACGGCTATCCCACTTACCGCAGACCCATTGGCAAAACATATCACCACCTTTCTAAGACAATAGACAATTCGTGGGTAGTGCCATAAACCCATTTTTACTAACCAAATATAAGTGCCATATTAATGTCGAAGTATGTGCTTCCATTCAAAGTGTAAAATACTTATTTAAATACGTCTACAAAGGACATGTCAAAGCCAACCTTGAAATTGCCCAAAATACCATCCAACATGATGAACACACCAATTTGTGGATTCCAGATATGTTAGTGCACCAGAGGCTGCCTGGCGAATTTTTGCTTTCCCTATGCATAAATAATCGCATGCCATCATTCGCCTAGCGGTACATCTGCCTAATTCTCAACCAGTCTATTTTCATGAGGATGACTGTGCAGACACAATGCATCAAAAACTCCATTCCTCTTCTACACTTATGGCATATTTCAATCTTAATAAGATCGACCACAATGCACATAACTATTTCTTCCGCGACATTCCTGAATACTACGTTTGGAAACAAGGCACATGGGAACCAAGAAAACGAGGCGGCCTCCCAGTTATTGGAAGAATGTATACTGTTAGTCTCAAAGACCAAGAACGCTATTTTTTACGTTTGTTGTTACTCCATGTAAAAGCTGCTACCAGTTTTGACAGCATTAAAACCGTCAATGGAGTTACGCATGAAACCTTTAAGGATGCTGCTTTAGCACTCGGATTATTATTGAATGATAACATCTGGAAACAAACTTTAATAGATGCTTGCATTCTTAACATGCCTTCCCAACTTAGAGACATGTTTGCTTACATCTGTGTTTTTGGCCCCCCCAGTAATCCACTTGAATTGTGGAATGAATTTAAGGACCATTTTGTACAAGACTACTGTCATGCATACCACATCGACACTGAAGAGTGTATACATTGTGAAGGATATGCTATGCAAGATGTCCAAGATATCCTCATAGTCCATGGAAAAACATTTGCTGATTTCAATTTACCACACCCAGCCAAAAATCGTAAACATCTCCTTCAACAATATGATAAAGATTATGAGTTAACAAAAGCTGCAGACATGAAAGAAACTCTTAATCACGAGCAAACTTTGGCTTACGATCTCATTACTCAAGCTTTACTCAATACCACTTTAACACCAAAGTGCTTTTTTCTTGATGGACCTGGTGGCAGTGGAAAGACTATCTATACCATCTATTGACTCATTATTTGAGAGGACAAGGAGACATTGTGTCACCTGCAGCACCTACAGGAATAGCTGCTAATTTGATACAAGGAGGCCGAACTATCCACTCTCTATATGGCATTCCTATTCCCATCAACGAAACATCCGTGTCCAGGATTAAAAATGATACTAATACAGCCAAACATTTACAGAGTAGAAAATTTCACATTATTGATGAGTGTACAATGATCCAAAAACATGCCTTGAATGTCATAGATAGACTGCTACGTGATATCATGACAACAAATGTTGCTAACAAAAATAAAACACCATTTGGAGGTAAAGTTATTGTTCTTGGAGGAGACTTCAGACAATGCCTTCCTGTTATTGCTCATGCAACCAGAACCGACATTGTAGATTCCTGCACACCATTGGCAACATTTTACCAGACTACCACTAATCAACAACATGCGCTCCACTGATCCTGAATACAGCACTTGGTTGCTTAATGGTGAGCTGTCTAATGAACATAACCTAGGAGAGGATGTCATTGAAATTCCTCCAGACATGCTCTGCACTGGCTCTATAGTAACCGACATCTTTGGAGACAATATTTGCATTGATGTAAATGACAAACAAAGCGTCAACACTGCAGCATCACATGCTATTCTATGTCCAAAAAATGAGGATCTAGATTTTCTCAACTCGAAAGTAATGGATCGCATCAGTGGTGATTATACGGTATACACAAGTGATGATTCTGTCGATGCTGATAAGACAGAGGAATGTGAACACTACCCACTTGAATTTTTAAACTCACTGACACCATCGGTAATGCCATCACATCTCTTAAAACTTAAAATTGGCACCATTATCATGCTGTTAATAAACCTAAACACCAAGAAAGGTCTATGCAATGGCACTCGCCTCATTGTCACTGCCTTACTCCGCAACATCATACAGGCTAAAGTAATTACTGGGTCAGCTGAAGGAGACATTGTCTTTAGTCCACGAATTGATTTGTGTTCTTCAGAAACTGGGTTACCTTTTAAATTAAAATCTCGACAGTTTCCCATAAAACCTGCCTTTGCTATGACCATTAACAAATCCCAAGGACAGACCCTCAATCGCGTTGGCATTTTTTTTACCACAACCTGTATTTGCACATGGACAATTATATGTTGCTTTCTCCCGAGTAAAGCAACGAAGCAATGTTAGGGTCAAAGTGGTCGATACACCACTACTAGGACAATTGCTACCTAATAGCCCAAAAATCTTCACTAGAAATGTGGTTTACAAAAATGTATTACTTTAAACTCTTTAAGTTGGTGTTGGAATACATTGATATGTATATATATAAATAAGAGTTACATTTAAAATAGATATAGATCATAGACTGCTAAGACTTCTATACATAGCTTAATATGTTACATCTATACATTTTATAAACAGATAGAGATATATCGTACACTAATTATCTCTTTCACATATATGTTATACACACAGTTAAATCCATACAAACATACCGTACATTGGTATAGGTATATATAGATTAAACAAAAAAAATAAAAATAAAAAAATTAGGCACACATAGGTAGATTTCAACTGCATAGGTAACACATACCTTCATAACTTTGGTCGTAATAAAAGTTATTTTTTCATTTATTTATAGAGTTCTATTATTTCAATAGCACTTTACATACATCAGTAATACTGTCCGTGTGGAGGCTCAGTATGTAAACATCCTATCCACATTGAAACATAAGTGTGTTACATTTAAACATAATTATCTATATTACTGGAACACACATTAAATAGAAGACGGTAAATGTGCATCATCCAAATTCCTTTATTTGGTGATATGAACCCGCATGTTAAGCTCCAGCAGTAGAGCTGCTGAGAAATTTGCTTCTACTTTTTTTTTTTGAACCATCGTTTTTATTGAGAATAAATCATTACAAGAGAAAAAATTCAAAAAGCAATATGCAATTATTGACAGTTGTAGCAACAGTAAATAGATATAGGAATGACCGTATCTCAATTATCTCACAAATTTTAACATACATTGGTAACAAAGAAAATAAGAATCCCTTTCATCCCTCCCCCCTATTGTTTAATCGTCATTTGTTACTATTTGATTGATTATGCCTAGCTAAAACATGTATTTATTATAAAAATCTCAATTTGCCTAGTGTACCTTTCAAATCCTCTAAAGCATACCACTCTGTATTTTTGTAAGGTGTCATAAATCTTTCTATCTCTACATCTGATAATGTTTTCAGAATAAATGGTTTCCATTTGTGAAAAAATGTATGGGTCATTTTGGTAGGATTTCTAAGTGTCTCCATGGATTCAAGCTCCAAGGATCTCCTGAGCATATTTCGTACGATTTCAATTGAAGGGACCACGTCCTGGAGCCAGTGTGACAGGAGTTGTCTCTTGGCCACAAGTGATATTGTGTGAAATAGGACATGTATCTGCCCACCCCTTGTGGTAGCAGCTGAGTGGTGGAACAGCCATAACCTCGGATCATCTCTACATTCCGCCGGAAATAATCCCGAGGCAAGAGATTCCCACCTCCCTCCAATACTTTTGTGTTTCCGCGCAAGACCAAATCCCACGTTCAAGATCAGTCATGGGGGTTTTACATTTAGGGCACTCAACCCATCTTTCACTATTGGCCGGAGAAGGTGGGATATTGAAGCCTTTGATAGTACCATGTATTAGTCTGTACTGAGTATCCCTCCATTTTTCATTTATAATATGTTTCCTTACTAAATCCCAGCCTTTTAGTATATTTTGAGTTAGGTCTGGTTCAGTGTAGTGTTTCCTCCATAAGGAGAATAGTTTATGGGACATCAGGGGTTTGAGGGTTTTTTGTAGCTTACTATACAGGGTGGTTTTAGATATGTCATTGGGGGTAATTCCCATCAATGCTCCCCACTCGCCTCCTTCTATTTCTGCCTAATATTACTTAAAAGAGACAGGAGATGTCGCTGAATTTGTAAACACGGTAACCAATGGGACCCTGGGAGGTTAAATTTGTTTAGAATTTCAGTACTCGTCAGCCATCTCTTCTCCCCCATGTGCATAAGGTCTCCCAGAGTTTTTACACCCCTCTCCCTACATGTACGAAATAACAGATTGTCCGTCCCTTGCGGAAAGGATGGTGCGGCCCAGGGGTTCAAAATTTTAGAAATCTGCCATGAAAGATTCTTTTTTTTTCTCACTGCCTTCCAAGTCATCAGTGTGTCTCTATAAATAGATGTGCACTTGATTCTTGGGGGCAGTGTTTTCAGTGAGGAATGCAGCAGGGCCGATAGATCCCAGGGTTTGGAGAACTCTCCCTCTAGGGCCAAATCAGAGAACCTGGAGGTATTGTTGATCCAGTCTAGGACATTTCTCATGACGCATGCCAAATTATAACCCCTAATATCTGGGACTCTCAGTCCTCCCTCTTCTCTTGCCTGCATTAGGGTATTTAGTTTAATTCTGGCTCTCTTGCCTCTCCACAGGAATTTGGAAAATGCTGTATTCAGTCGCCTCACATCTGTGTGTTTTAGTAACATTGGAATCGTCTGGAGCGGATAGAGTAGTCTAGCAAAGCTAACCATTTTGATCAAGTGAGATCGCCCTAGCAGCGACAGGGGAAGATTTTTCCAGCATTCCAATTCTCTTTCTATTTTTTCTATTATTGGAATAAAATTCAATTTGTATATCAGATCAGGTGTTCTAGCCAGCTGAACTCCTAGATATTTCAAGTTTTTTTTGGCAACAGGGATACCACATAGTGTATTTACAGGTCTATTAGGTTTTCCATTTTTGAGGAAGAGAATTTCACATTTGTCTCTATTTAATATGAATCCTGATAGTGTCCCTATTTTTTCTATGGTGTCTAGGATTGTTTTAAGGTCTCTTAGTGGGTGTTGCACAAATAGAATAATATCATCGGCAAAAAGGGACAACTTAACTTCCTTTTCTCCTACTTTAATGCCTTCATGGGTGTTCTGAGCGGATAGATATAATGCCAGTGGCTCTATCGCTAAGTTAAAAAGAAGAGGCGACAGCGGGCAGCCCTGGCGAGTTCCCTTCTCCAGTGAAAACATTTCCGACAGGAATCCCGGAATGCTAACACATGCCTTCGGGTTACTGTATAAAGATCTTAAAAATTGGCGAAAGTGCCCCTCTAAGCCGATAGCGTCCAGGACCCAATCCAGCCATGGCCACCTCACATTGTCGAACGCTTTCTCCGCATCAAGGGTGACCATGGCTGGATCTCCCCCCCGGTCTCTCCCACTATGTCTTGTTACATCAATAAGTAACATAGCTCTCCTAATGTTGGTAATTGTCGACCTACCTCTTACAAAACCAGATTGATGAAGTTGAATCAATCTCGGTAAAATCGATGCCAACCTATCAGCTAAAATTTTTGACAGAAGTTTTAAATCTTGGTTTATCAGAGAGATAGGTCTGTAACTAGATGGGTCCGATGGAGGTTTGCCAGTCTTAAGAATCAATTTTATATGGGCCATATTCATTCTCTCTGGAATCGGAGAACCTCTCAATATGGAATTGTATAGTTCCATCAAAACAGGAGAAATCTGATCTTTTAGAAACTTTAAAAAAGGCCCCATTGAAGCCATCAGGTCCCGGTGCTTTATCAGGATTTAGTAGATTAATTACCATTTTTATTTCATCTGTTGAGACGGGACTATTTAAATAGAGTTTGTCATCTTCTGTCAGGCTATGCATATTGAGGTGTGTTTCCTGTAGCAACGCCACATCAGCTCCAAGTCTCTTGAGGTGGCGAAGAACCATCATACGTTTGGCCGGGGATCGTAGGCCCTTAACGTTCCACGAAACCCATTTCACCATCTTTGCTGTGTGGGAGCGATTTCAAATGATAGGTGTGTGCAGTGGCGTAACTAGAGTGTGAAGGGCCCCGGTGCAAAACCTTGAACGGGGCCCAGCACACATATTGGTCAGATGTACGGGCCCCATGTAATGTTCTAAATCCTACAGACTCACAAATTGACCCCTCTCCCCTTCATTGTGTATTAATGTCCCTCATCCTGCTATATATGGTCTCCATCTGGGAATATGCCCTTATTCTGGTATATTATTGGGAGTTAGGAGGAGAGATGGAAATCTGCAGGCAGGTGGGGCAGGTATGCAGGGGAAAGGAGTGGCGGCCAGGAGGCACCACAAACAATTGCTGATACAGGGCCACTGATGTCAGCACAGAAGATACAGAAGAGGATAAAGTCTGCAGGAAAGAAGAGCACACGGTGCAGGTAGCACAGGCCCTTTTCCACCCAGCACAATGACTGGCACCTGTGACATGAAGGTCAGGGTGGGCTCCTTGCAGAAAGTGAGTACAGCTCCCATCTCCAGAAACCCTGGGACAGGAAAACTATAAAACACATGAAAGTAAAAGTTGTGCTGCTGAGATCAGGAAGAAGCGGGGAGAGGGCATGAGACTGGGGGGGAGCAGTCTCAAAAGAGGGAGGTTGCAAACTGTCACACAGTGGGTGTCAGACAGAGAGTAAGAGCAGGACACAAGTGACAGGACAGGACTGAGGTCACATACAACAGTCCTAAGATTCATATAGGGCAGATTCTAATCAAAGGATGCAATAGGATTAGAGAGCCAGCAGTCTCAGGGGAAGCTGGGAGCAGTCTAATGAGAGTGCAATAAGATAAAAGAGCAAGAAGACTCAGGATAGAGAGCTGGGAGCAGTCTAATGAGAGTGCAATAAGAAAAAAGAGCAAGAAGACAGGATAGAGAGCTGGGAGCAGTCTAATGAGAGTGCAATAAGATAAAAGAGCAAGAAGACAGGATAGAGAGCTGGGAGCAGTCTAATGAGAGTGCAATAAGATAAAAGAGCAAGAAACAGGATAGAGAGCTGGGAGCAGTCAAATGAGAACTTGCCATCCTATAAGAGACAGGCTGGGAGCTGTCTAATGAGAAAGGGTGCAGTGGAGTTGTAGAGAGCATGCTGTCTCCCCAGGTAGTGTTTGGGAGCAGTCTAATAATAGAGTGGTGTACTTCATAAGAGCTTGCAATCTTATAAAACACTGGAACAGTCTACTAAGAGAAGGTACAATATAATTAGAGAGCATGCAGTTTAATGATAGAACATGCAATGACTGCCTGGAGGTCGGGGACCTCATGTTGGCTGTAACCTTCATGTGAGGTGACTCCAGGAATGAGATATCTGGCACTGGGTGTTGTCACCCTGAGGACACAATGATGATAGTTGGGATGTCCTCTCCATTACATCAATGCCCCATATTGTAAACCTCTGAATTCTCTGCTCCCAGTCACCGGTTTCAGCACTGTTTATATATCTGCAGGGACACTCACCATCCCTCATCCTCGTCACTTCTCCAGTCCTTGTGCACAGGTCTGTTGTTCTCATGTCTCGCCCACTCCTGCCCCCCTGTCACAAGCACTTGGTCTCCTCTGCTCCCCTCCTGTTGATTGGTGGCTCCCGCACGGCTGAAGCTTGCTGCTCATTTTATTAATGAATAGTGATGGGAGCAGCAAATGGCAGTTCCAGGCGCGGGGGAGCGGGACACACATGTGCGGGGAATAATGAGGGGAGCAGGAGGGAGCTGCGGCCAGCAGACATACCGATGGGGAAACTTGGTGCATCTTACCTATTAGCATCGGCACCGCTCTCATTTCCCTTGGATGCCGTAAGTGTAGTGTACGGGGTCACTGTCCCGGCCAGTCACATGCCACGAGCTGCCTGGGCAGCCAATCACAGACCAGAAGCTAACATCATGTGTGGTGTGACTGGGCCTGTGATTGGCCGCCGGGCCTGTGATTGGCCAGGACAGCAGTGGGGGGCAGGGAGAATTGACTTTATGCATCCGGAGGCCGTGATCAGGCGCTTGGGGCATTGGATGGACGCACATCCATGTAAAGCAGGAAGAGCGGTCACAGGGGTCGGCGGGCGCCGGGTCCCCTGTACCTCCAGGCCCGGTCGCACTTGCGACCCCTGGACGCGGTTGTTACGCCACTGGGTGTGTGGTATATTTCTTGAATGTAGAGTAGTAATGCATCTGAACATATTTACTTAGGCAGATGGTAGCATAAGAGGACATTAAACATATCATTGTTAGCAAGGCTGTTTTTTCTCCCCTGTTATTAAAACTTCCCCCAACTTTTCATCCTCTCCCATTCTCTCCATCTCCATCCTTAAGTCTTGTTGACTTCGCTTTTTTCCTCCTGGCTGAAGCAAGAAGTTCTGCCCTCTTCCTTCACTTAAATATCCGATAATACTATCTATAATATAGTCCCAGACCCCAAGAACATAAACATGAAGTTATTAACATCCTGCATTGTTGTAAAGTGAAATATTATCCCCACTCATAGCAGGTAGAAAAACTTCACAGAACCTCTCATAAGTAGTAGGTTTGTAACTAACACAGCTTTTAACATTTCCCATACCCCCCTTCCCCCCCCCCCCCCATCCTCAAATCGTCTGGAAAAAAAGAAAAGAAAAAAAAGAAAGGGGGGAGGGGAAAGAAAAAAAAGGGGGAGTGTCTCGGCATCGTAAATCTCCTCAATCCTCTTGAAAAGGCGGATCTGTATCAGATTATACGCAGTTGGTCGCCACTCAGGTTTGATCAAAGGAAGAGGTATCTTCATGTCCCTGTCTCATTCCAATCAGGTGGGTTGACCCGTTTTTCTCCTGCTCCATCTAGACACGGGTTGGCGTTGTTGTCTAGGAGACTGCATCTTCTCCTGGGAGCTTTGTGGCAAAGATTCTGACCACAGTCTGTATTCCGTGATGATACAGTTCCACTATCTAATCCTCTTTCCGGTGCATGAGTTTCTACCACTCCTCTTGGGCTACTCGAATTCGACTCATTTCTGTCTGGCGTGGTGTTTTTTTCATTAATTGACTTCATAGCCTCTGCAGGGTCTGTGAAAGAGACCATGTCGCCTGCTGGTGATCTGAATCGCAGGGTGGCCGGGTAGTTAAGTTGGAACCTGACGTTTCTTTTAAACAAAATGTACAGGCGTCGCTGAAGGCTCTTCTCCTCCTAGTCACCTCAACTGAATAGTCAGCAAATAGTAAGACTCTGTGACCTAGGATCAGGAGTGGATGTCTTTTAGCCTTATATGCACGCAGTATCTCCTCTTTATCTCTTGGTTGAGATATTTGGCAATGGCGTGTCTCGGTTTATCAGAGTCTCTATCACGTGTGGAGCCGTTATTTTCATTTTCCCTGGGGGTATCTCTTGGGGGTCCTATTCTGTGGGTACGTTCGGTTCTGCACTTATGGGAAAGACCCAGTTCTTTAGGTAGTTCAGTCTCAAATACCTCTACAAGCTGTCCCGGGGAAATGGATTCAGGGAGACCCATGATTTTAAGATTGCTACGGAGAGTTCTATTTTCAATATCATCAAGTTTGTTCAAAGTGTATAGTGACTGTTTCTGAAGATCATGCACCTGTTGTTCTAAATCCAACACTCTCTCCTCTGCTGCAGCAATCCTGTCCTCAGCTTCCTGCAGTTGTTGGTCATGGTGCTTGATTTTAGTATGCAAATCTTTTGTAGTTGCTGCCATCAAGTCTTTGACTGTCTGTCTGAATTCTTCTGCTAAATGAATTGCCATTTCCTTGGCCAGCAGCTTGTAGTCCATCCCTTGCAGCCCTGGTGCAGTAATAGCTGGTCTTCCCTGCAGCCATGCTTCCCCCTGATACTGGGACCCCTGTGCCCCTTCAGTATTTGTTTCTGGGGAAACTTCTCCCTCCAGATCTTCAGGTACCTTCCCCTCCTCCATGGCCCTCTCGCTCCCTGCTGCTGTGGGAGCAGTCTGGATCGGCTGGGCCAGCTGGCCCTCCGCTGCCATTGTGCGCTTCCCGCGCTTTGCCTCCGGTCCCTGCGCCACCCCGCTTGTCTCCGTCTCACCTCCTCTTGTCACATACCGATCCATGGTGACCGGTGTGCTGCATCCTCCGCCACTCATTTCGGTGGGTTAGGCGTCCCGGGGTCTGGGGATTGCTGTGGATTGTGGGGAGGGCACCGGAGCTTCCTTAACTGTTGCTGCACATGGCGGCGCCGGAACAGGAAGTGCTGCTTCTCTTTTTAAACAGGGAGGGGTTTTTGTGAACAGCTAAGAGACGGGCGGGATGGCTGTTCACACACATCTCCATCTCAAGGTGTGTTCTGTACACATAGATAGATAGGTAAATAGATAGATATGAAAAATAGAGATTTAGCTTTCACATCAGCGTTTTTCTGCTATTTGCAGAAGTTGCGGTGAAAAAAAAAACATTTTCCGCACTTGCTGCCTAAGGACTGACCTACGCCACACTTGCGGCAAGTCGCATGCAATGTATATAGGATTTGTGGTTCACTTGCGGCAGGTGCAGCAAACGTGGTTTCGGTAGTTTCGGCCGCGAATGCCGCGCTTACCAGCGTTTTTTTAGCGGCCGCATTTGCTGCAACTGCCGAAGCCGCGTTTGCCGCATCTACACCAAGTTAACTGCAAGTCCTATATACATTGCATGGAACTTGCTGTAAGTGTGCCGCAGGTAGGCCCTTAGGTAGCAAGTGCGCAAATTGTATTTTTTTCATCCCCACCTTCAGCTAATAGCAGAAAACCGCTAATGTGAAAGCGGTCAAAGTGTTAATAAATAATAATAAGGTAGATTAGGGACCCATCAGATCTAAGGCTACCGTGACGTGGTTGATGGGCAAACACAGACTGGCGAATACGTAGACTATGAACATTGATTTCTTAAATGGAGCTACTTGATGTGCACACAATATTGGCCATTATGTGTACCAAGTGCCTTAGCATATAACAATTAAATTTCCAAAAATTACATACACCATACAAACATAGGTAGCTGATGGATAGATATCATGTATTAATTGCATTATTGTTAACTCTTAATAAATAAACTATATTTGTATTCTAGACTACACGATTCTTTAAAATACACCAAGTAAATCCCGCAACAACAGCGGCTATTTCTAGGGCACCTGTTCACTTCACCACACTCCCGATGCGATAGCATTGGGCCTTAATCTAGTAAATAAATAATTGATAAAAACTGTGTGGCGTCACCCATATTTCAATACACAGCATAGATAAAACAGATGGTTGCAGCCTGTAGCCCCCTACTATGTGCTTTATTTTGGCTGGGTATCAAAATATGGGGAACCCCACATGGGTTTTTTAAGCTTATTTAAATAAATATTTAAAAAAAAAATGGTATGTCAACTCCCCCTTCCCACACACAATTTTATTACTCAACAAAGATAAATCAAACTGGTGGGGAATGCTATTCTCAGCCTGGGGAGGCCCGTGATTATTTGGCCCTCCCCAAGCTAAAAATAGCATACCACAGCCTCTCCAGAATTTGGCTCATTCATTAGATTTCAGCATGAAAGTTTAATATTCAGCTCATTGTTTCAATCCCAAATCCACATGGAGCTTGGCAACCTATCCAGCCATGACCACATAAATGCATAATAAAGATTTGAATCCAGCTCAGACACATAACATAAATAATTTCTTTTAATGCAATTGGAAAAGGTGCACAGTGAATGTGACCTATGTCAACGCGTTTCGAACGCAAAAGCACTCTTAGTTGTGGTTAATAAATTGCTGAAAGAGGATTTTTTTTTAATTAAAGCATTTTTTATGTGTTTTGTGTTTACTTCTTACAGAATTAGTAATGGGGGAATCTCATGGACCTTACCCATCACTAATCCAGGGCTTTGTAGCAGCTGTGATTTTTGACAAATTACAGCTGTTATTAAGCCCTTATATTACCCCAATTGCCATCACAGCATGGAAATTGGGACAAGCCACACAGCTAGTGTGGGGGTAACCAATTACAGACACAGGCACAGAAGGTGGGGCACAGTCTGACTGCAATCAATCACAGACGCTGTCACAGAGGTTGGATGGGGGAAGCATGGCAATATTCATTAAGCTTAATGAGCGGACTCGGAAATAGTGTGACAGGTGTGCGGTTCAGCGGTTCGATTCCGGACAGTAAAACAGACTCCTCTAAGAAGTCCATGTTCAGGTTCCATGCATGGACACTAAGTGTCCAATGAGGACCCCAAACTTTACAGTTCAGTGTTGCCCATCACTACAACTGAGTTCACACCATACAACTGTGATATCAGTTGAACTGCTTCCAGACTGCCGGACTGCTGAGCTGCCATGTCCTGCAACCTGTCAATTTGTCAGCAGGTGCGACTGAGTTCAGACAGCAGCTGGGAAGCCCTCGGCTATTAACTCAGTAAAGTCACTGCTTCTCACAGCCGAAAGCTCCCCTGCGGCTCTCATTATGTCCCAGAAGCTGCAGTGAGTGGTTGCGTTTTCTATCATTGCAGCTTCTGGTACGTATGGTGGATTACTTCGGACCTGCTGGAGTGTTTTGGTAGTTAATAAAGGGTTAAAATGGTGGTTGTTTTTAGTTTCAAATAAAGTATTTATCAGTGTTTCTGTTTATTTTTTTTTACTGACAAGTTAGTAATCAGGGTGTATCATAAACCCCTAACCATTACTAACCTAAGGATTGATGGCAGCTGTGATTTTTGAAAAATCATAGCTGTCATTAGACCCCTTATATTAGCGCGATTGCCAGTGCACCAGGGCAATGGGGAACATCAAAACACCAGGACTGATGAATGCACCAATTCTTGGGCAGCTATGAGCTGCTATACTTAGCCTGAGAAGGGCCCGATAATCATGCACCTCCACAGGCTTATAATACCAGCCCCCAGCTGTCTGCTTTATCTTGGCTGAGTATTTTTTTAAATTACTTATTTAAATAATTTAAAAAAACCTTCTTGGGGTCCCCTGTATTTTGCTACCCAACCAAGACAAAGCGCACAGCTGTAGGCTGCAGCTTTCTGCTTTATATGTGCTTGGTATAAAAATATGGGGGACCTCACGCCATATTTTCCAATATTTTATTTATTTTTACACTAGTGTGTATAGGGCAACCTATCACAGATGCCGACACAGAGGGTGGGGGTGCAGACTGACTGCAACCAATAACTGTTGTTGTCACAAAGGGGGCCAGGTGAAACAAGGAAATATTCATAAGGTTTAATGAATGAAGCCCGAAAGTCGCCATTTTGCTTTCTTTTTCAGCCCCCCAGCCACCATTTTATAGCACAGAAGTTTGGATCTTGAACATCTGCGGGTTGGCCCATCTCTACTGGTGACAAATTCCCTTTAACGTTGTTAATGTGACTAGATCATAAAAGTATAAGTAAATTTTTTAAGACCCTGCGAATAAGTAATTTTACAGTAATATCGCTCTGTGAAAGTAATCCCTGGCAAAAGGTTTAAACTTTATTGATCTATATACCTGCACATAGCTATTTACAATAAATTACTGTAGCTTATATTCAATGCTTGAAACAACAAGATTTATGCCATTCAGAGATAGAATATTGAATCTGCTTTAGTGTGTGGTACTGGGAGGACAGCAAAATCAATCAGTGGAAGACATTTATTACTAAAAGGATGTTTTCAGCCATTAGTAAGATATTGATCAAAGCTGACGACTAGCAGAGTGATAAACTGACAGCTCACATCTTAATAATTGGCTATCTACTCATTCATGTACGTATAACTGAGAATGCTGTCTTTGACATGACATTATTTTATTAGGTGTAATTTTATTGTTAGGCTAGGCTCACATAACCATTTGCGGCATGCTCAGAGGAGTCACTCTAAAAACTTAGGCCGGCTTCACACCACATTTTAATCCGATCCGGGGCTGTCCGTTGTAAACCAGGACTGGATTTTGGCCGCATAGCATCCTATGAGGCCGGATGGAGACGGATGGCAGCTATCTATTCAGATTTTTCACCCAGACAAAAAAATGTTGCTTGCAACATTTTTGTGTCTGGGGAGAGAAATCTCCCCAAATTGCCGTCTCCCGAATCCTCCCAGATTCCCCCGGATCCTCCCGGTTCCGGTGCAATCTGGCGCTCCCTAACATGGGAGCCTATGGGGCCGGATTGCCCTGGTCCGGGAGGATCCAGGAACCCGACACCTGCTGCTGCACGCCGCTGTTGTTTCAGGACCGCTGCCAGCTCCCTGCGAGCCGCGGTCCTGATTCATCAGCAGCTGAGTCTGGCTGCACACCGGACCGGAGGGCATATTAGCCCTTCGGTTTTGTGTGCTGCTCCGGTCCAGGGCTTGTCGGTCCACAGCGGATAGTCCCGGATCGGATCTAAACGTGGTGTGAAGCCGGCCTTAGACTTTGGCAGTATAAACGCAGTGCTACTGCCAGGGTAGTTCCACGTTAACACTGCCAGTGCTACCCTATAGAGAGGCGGCCCCAAGCGCAGCCCCAAGCGCGGCTCCAATGCGGCCATCTGATTGAAATCTTGCGTTAATTCCTAACGCGAGAAAAGACGTTGTTGAAAATTATGTTACTTCAAGTTGGCATTTCTAATTATCTGTGTAGCTGCATAACACAAGAGCAGTGCCCCAATGGACAACTGTTTTATTGGAGAGATTCCATAGTTCTTATATTTTTTGGCCAACATTATTTATGTCCTAAATGAAATTTTTTATAGGACGTGAGAAAGTGCTTTGTTGGAAATAAATTCAATTATCCACAATTAGGAGGACTAAATTGCACATGAGAGGCGGGAGACAATATTGATACCTATGGGAATGGATATCAGTCTTCTTAAAGAGAGAACTAATAAATATTGTGGATCTCCTCTATGAGGGTATATGTGCAATAACATTGAGGATATCATACATTTGCGGGAAATGTGCAATAATATTATATAGAAATAGATAACAGGATAGGCTTTATATTATATGGTGGATATGTGCACATTCATTTTTCTGCATCAAATGCAAATCAAGGGTACTCGCAAGAGAAATTGACATCATGGATCTCAAACATTCACCACAGTTTAGTTTACACTAAGTAAAAAAGACACACAGTTGGTATGAAATTTCTATAAATTCCACCCACTTTGCTGGAATTGTGAGTCTGTGTGCACATGATGAGTTTTTGGTGAGTATTTCATGCTGTATATTTTTGATGCATCATAAATGCTGTGTCTTACAGTTCCAGCAAAATGGATGGGATTTATAGAAATCTCATTCCCACTGTGCATTTTTTCAAATCTGCAAAATTTCAATTTCTCTTGTGGTTTTTATGTGCAGTTTTTCTTATAACCATGCACTAGATGTGGAAAATCTGCAAAAAACACACATGCATTGAGTGTGTTTTTACTGCAGATATTGTTTAGGCATATGGAGCTTGTACATATGGTGTGGGGCAGCCTGCAGCCTACTCAACGGTAACGCACTGTCTGCTTCCTGGATTGGTGAGGCTGCCGCGGCATAGTATGGCCTTGTTCACACATACCAATCAGTTTTTTAAGCCCTTAGAAAGACAGATCCGTTTTTCTAAGGGCGCCAATAGTGTCCCCTGAGGTTCTGAATGTTTTTTGGAACTTTTGGGACTTAGGCTGCTTTCACATCAGCGTTTTTTTTAAATCGCGGCAGATGCGGTGAAAAAACTGCATCTGCCGCGATTACCCTTGGAAGTGCACTGTCATACAGGCTGATTTTCTGCTAAGGGAAAAAAAACCTCTATATATCTGAGTTGCTAGCGAGTGTGACGAGCTTTGTGTGACAGAGCGCAAGTGCGACAGAAGTAAGTGTGTGACTTGTGATTCAGTGACTTTGGATTAAGGGAGTTTGGAAGGGAGGATTTACTGAATTGCTGGTTGTATTTAATTAATACTTTGCATTTCTTTTTACTTATCATTTCTGTCTGGTGCAATCCCCATTAGGAAATGAGCTCCATGATTGGCAATGCCATCCAGTGTACATCTTGCCACATGTATGCATTCCTTGACCAGCCGGCCGAGGGTGCATACTGCTGTGTGAGATGTGAGTACGTTGTGCATTTGGAAGCCCAGATACTGGATCTAAATGAACAACTGACAACGCTGAGATCCATAGACAATATGGAAAGGAGTCTGCTGCTCACTGAACAGCTGCTCAATGGGATAGATGTGGGGGAGGACGGTAGTATGGAGCTGCAGGACCGTGAGGTAGCTAGCTGGGTGACAGTTAGAAGGCGGGGTAGAGGGAAGGGTGCCAGGGAGGCTAGCCCTGATCTGGCACACCCCAATAAATTTGCTATGTTGGCAGATGAGGGGGGTGTGAGTTCAGGGATAGCACTGCTGCAGCAGGGCATGACCTCTGAAAGCCAGAGGAGTGTCAGCTCCAGTAAGGGGGAAAACAGGAGAGTAGGGCAGGCCAGACAGGTGCTGGTAGTGGGGGACTCAATTATTAGGGGAATAGATAGGGCAATCTGTCACAAAGACAGGGATCGTCGAACAGTGTGCTGCCTACCTGGCGCTCGAGTCCGGCACATCGCTGATCGGGTTGACAGATTACTGGGAGGGGCTGGTGAGGAGCCAGCAGTCATGGTGCACATTGGCACAAATGACAAAGTTAGAGGTAGGTGGAAGGTCCTTAAAGATGATTTCAGGGAATTAGGCTGCAAGCTTAGGGCAAGGACCTCCAAGGTAGTATTCTCTGAAATACTGCCTGTACCACGTGCCACACCAGAGAGGCAACGGGAGATTAGGGAGATAAATAAGTGGCTCAGGAATTGGTTTTAGGAAGGAGGGGTTTGGGTTCCTGGAGAACTGGGCCGACTTCTCTGTTGGCTACAGGTTCTATGCTAGGGACGGGCTGCACCTCAATGGGGAGGGTGCAGCTGTGCTGGGGGAGAAAATGGCTAGAAGGTTGGAGGAGTGTTTAAACTAGGGATTGGGGGGGAGGGTATTCATTGTATAGGAGGGGAAGATAGTGTAAACAGTAACCTGGGCACAAGTAATAAAATTGGGGGTGGCATGGGGGGTGGGGTTAGAACAGTCAAACTAGTAGGAAGGAAGAGAGGTAAAGAGAGATGCATACAGTGCATGTTCACTAATGCCAGAAGCCTCACCAACAAAATGGAGGAATTAGAATTGATTTTATTGGAAAATAATTATGACATGGTGGGGATTTCGGAGACTTGGCTGGACGAGAGCCATGACTGGGCTGTTAATTTACAGGGCTATTGTCTGTTCAGAAATGACCGTACAAATAGGCGAGGAGGAGGTGTATGTTTATACGTAAAATCATCCTTAAAACCCATCCTGCGTGATAATATAGGTGAATCTAATGGAAATGTAGAGTCCCTGTGGGTGGAGATAAGGGGAGGGGGAAAAAATAATAAATTACTGATAGGGGTTTGTTATAAGTCCCCAACAATAATGGAAGTGGAGGAGAATATCCTCATAAAGCAAATAGATGAAGCAGCGACTCAGGGAGAAGTCATTATTATGGGGGACTTCAACTACCCTGAAATACATTGGGGATCAGAAACCTGCAGTTCCAGCAAAGGTAATAAGTTTTTGAAAACTATGAGAGACAATTATCTTTCACAACTGGTTCAGGAACCAACAAGAAGGGGGGCACTGCTGGACCTAATATTAACCAACAGGCCAGACCGCATATCAAATATACGGGTTGGAGGTCACTTGGGTAATAGTGATCATAACTTAATAAGCTTTCAAGTATCCTTTACTAAGACGTGTAGTAAAGGGGCCACAAGGACACTAAACTTCAGGAAGGCAAATTTCCAACGGTTGAGAGATGATCTTAGTGCAATAAACTGGGACGATGTCCTGAGACATAAAAGTACACAACACAAATGGGAGATGTTTATTCGCATCCTGAATAGGACATGTGCACAATATATACCCTATGGGAATAAGCATGCTAGAAATAGGAGGAAACCACTATGGCTAAATAAAGCGGTAAGAAGTGCAATATGTGACAAAAAGAAAGCATTTAGGGAATTAAAGCAAGTAGGTAGTGATGAGGCATTAAATAAATACAGAAAATTAAATAACATTTGTAAAAAGCAAATCAAGGCAGCAAAGATTGAGACAGAGAGACTCATTGCCAGAGAAAGTAAAAAGAATCCCAAAATATTTTTTAACTACATAAATAGTAAGAAACTAAAAAATGATGGTGTTGGCCCCTTTAAAAATAGTCTGGGTGAAATGGTGGATGAGGATGAGGAAAAAGCCAATATGCTAAATGACTTTTTTTCAACAGTATTTACACAAGAAAATCCCATGACAGACAATATGATCAGTGATAACAAAAAGTCTCAATTAAATGTCACCTGCTTAACCCAAGAGGAAGTACGGCATCGTCTAAAAATCACTAAAATTGACAAATCCCCGGGCCCGGATGGGATACACCCCAGAGTGCTGCAGGAATTAAGTACTGTCATAGATAGACCATTATTTTTAATATTTAAAGATTCCATAATAACAGGGTTTGTACCACAGGACTGGCGTATAGCAAATGTGGTGCCAATATTCAAAAAGGGGACAAAAACTGATCTTGGAAATTATAGGCCAGTAAGCTTAACCTCTACTGTGGGTAAAATCCTAGAGGGTTTTCTAAGAGATGCTATACTGGAGTATCTGAACAAAAATAACCTCATGACCCATTATCAACATGGTTTTACGAGGGACCGTTCCTGTCAAACTAATCTAATAAGCTTCTATGAAGAAGTAAGTTCTGGACTGGACCAAGGAAATGCAGTGGATGTGGTGTATATGGATTTTTCAAAAGCTTTTGATACGGTGCCACACAAAAGGTTGATACATAAAATGAGGGCAATGGGGATAGGGGAAAATATGTGTAAGTGGGTTGAGAACTGGCTTAGTGATAGGAAACAAAGGGTGGTTATTAATGGAACACACTCAGAATGGGTCACAGTTAACAGTGGGGTACCACAGGGGTCAGTGTTGGGCCCGCTTCTATTTAATATATTTATTAATGACCTTGTAGGGGGCATACAGAGTGGAATCTCAATATTTGCAGATGACACTAAACTCTGCAGGGTAATCAATACAGAGGAGGACAATTCTATATTACAGGAGGATTTATGTAAACTAGAAGCTTGGGCGGCTAAATGGCAAATGCGCTTTAATGGGGATAAATGTAAAGTCATGCACTTGGGCAGAGGAAACAAAAGGTATAATTATGTGCTTAATTGTAAAACACTGGGCAAAACTGTCACTGAAAAAGACCTGGGTGTATGGATAGATGATAAACTCACATTTAGTGGCCAGTGTCAGGCAGCTGCTGCAAAGGCAAATAAAATAATGGGATGCATTAAAAGAGGCATAGATGCTCATGAGGAGAACATAATTTTACCTCTATACAAGTCACTAGTGCGACCACACTTAGAATACTGTGTACAATTCTGGTCTCCGGTGTATAAGAAAGACATAGCTGAACTAGAGCGGGTCCAGAGAAGAGCGACAAAAGTCATTAGAAGACTAAGGGGTCTGCAATACCAAGACAGGTTATTAAACTTGGGGTTATTTAGCTTGGAAAAACGAAGGCTTAGGGGTGATCTTATAATAATGTATAAATATATGAGGGGGCAGTACAGAGACCTTTCTAATGATCTCTTTACTCTTAGGCCTGAGACGGGGACAAGGGGGCATCCTCTACGGCTGGAGGAAAGAAGGTTTAATCATAATCACAGACGCGGATTCTTTACTGTAAGAGCAGTAAGACTTTGGAACTCTCTGCCTCATGCTGTTGTAATGAGTGACTCACTACTAACATTTAAGAAGGGCCTGGATGCCTTTCTTGAAAACTATAATATTACCAGTTATATATACTAGATTCTTTGATAGGACGTTGATCCAGGGAGTTAGTCTGATTGCCGTATCTGGAGTCAGGAAGGAATTTTTTCCCCCAATGTGGAGCTTAGTGTTGCCACATGGGTTTTTTTTGCCTTCCTCTGGATCAACATGTTAGGCTATGGGTTGAACTAGATGGACTTAAAGTCTTCCTTCAACCTTAAAAACTATGTTACTATGTTACTATGTTACCGCATACCGGCTGCACTTGCGGCACAGTTGCGGCAAGCCCCATACAATGTATATGCGGGCTTGCGGCAGGTGCGGCAAGTGCAGTTTTGGCACTTGCGGCAAGTGCGGCCACGAAAAAAACGCGGCTGACCGCATTTTTTTTCGCGGCCGCACCTGCTGCAAGTGCCAAAACCGCACTTGCCGCACCTGCCGCAAGCCCGCATATACATTGTATGGGGCTTCCCGCAACTGTGCCGCAAGTGCAGCCGGTATGCGGTAATCGCAGCAGATGCAGTTTTTTCACCGCATCTGCCGCGATTTAAAAGAAAAGCTGATGTGAAAGTACCCTAAGTCATTTTTTCACCAAAAACGCATGCAAAAACGCATGCGTTAACGCATGCTGCCTATATGTGCCATGCAAAAACGCGTTTTCCATAGGACCCCATGTTAAAACAACGCATGCGTTTTTTTACAGCACCCAAAAATGCTGCATGCAGTGTTTTTTGGAATGCTGAACAAAAACGCATGTGTTGTTAAAAAACGCATTGACACTTAAGTGCGCCATGCGTTAACGCATATGCGTTTTTGGATTTTGAAAAAAACCAGTCCAAAATGTTCCCAAAAACTGATTTAAGGCAAAAACGGATGGTATGTGTGAACAAGGCCTAAGAACTCTAGTGATGGTTGTCCCACCAGAGAGCAGTAACAAGACACTGCAAGTTCTAATGATTATTACCTGCTCTCTGATTGGTGTAACTGCAGACTTTGCAGACTCTAGTGATTGTTGTTCTACCAACCTGAGAGAAGGAAGGACACAGCAGCTTCTTCTGAAGCATCAGGCGCAGAGAAGAGCGGGAACTCTGGGACTGGTGAGTGGAGGGCAACCCCGCCTACTGCTAGACAGAAAGAGCCCTGTGTGTGCCACAGCAGCCCTTGTCAGAGGGAGCAGGGTGCGCGCACAGGGCTCCAAGCAGACGTTTTAAAGGGCCAACTGCCCATTTTGCAGGTCAGTGCCACCCGCTCACTGGGCATGTCACCGCCCTGCCCGATTACCTGCCTCAGAGACTAATAACATCAGCGCACAGTGCATGCCTATATGATTAGTGGCATCTGGGGAACCTGCTCAGGCCCTCTCTGTCAGCATGGGGGGTGAGGTGTGGGGCCTGGGGCCCCCCAGAGGTTTACCCGGTTCCCTGGCAGGTCAGACCGACCCTGGGCATTAGGTGAATTTTACTGTATACATATTGTAACTAGACATAGGTAAATAATTTAGTATTTTAATTTTACATCTTTACTGAATTTAACTCTTAAATTTGATTCAAGGCGAATACATTTGCTCGAATCTTAATACTTGAAAGCTTGTAATTGTAGAGATAGAGAACCCTGCAAACAAGAAGAGCTTACACTTTACAGTAGAGAGAGATGACTCTATTTTAGGGATGGGCAAATCCTAAATTATTCGGAATCACTAGACACTAACGAGTCCGAGTCTGGGACTTGCTACTCGTTGCGAGTCTAGCGAGTCCAATGTAAATGAATGGGGAAGCGAGTAATTGCGAGTAATTGCGAGTAATTCCGACCACCACTGTCACTGTAAACCAGATTCTCCCGGATTGTACCGATCAGGGTGCAATCCGGGGCCCCATAACATGGGGCTGTATGGTCCCTGATTGCAACCTGACCAGGTGCAATCCAGTTTTAATCAGGTTTTCTATTTTTGACCTTCCTGCCTGCATTTTTGACTCAGGTCAGCTGTTCATTTGAAGTAGCAGTGCTGGCAGGGTTCATGTGAGTTCATGCTTGCCTGCATGAACTCACATGAACTTTCCCAGGGTGCACAGCTCTGCTACATCTCTGGTGGAGGTTTTCTACCAGAGATGTAGCAGAACTAAAGAAGAACTCTGGATTGGACTACGGCGGACAGAAGAGAATTTTTTAAAAATAAAGTTGCAGTCCCTAAGTGTCTTTTTGTTTTTTTTCAAATAAAAATATTTTTTCTGTGTGAAATAAATTTAAAAAAATGAAATACCGTATATACTCGTGTATAAGCCGAGTTTTTCAGCCCAAAATTTGGGCTGAAAAGTCTCCCCCTCGGCTTATACATGAGTCAATATGGTTGGTGGGGGCTGTGGAGGCTGGAGGAGGCGGGGGGAGGCTGCTGTATGAGTGGCCCCGTCACGTGGGGCCGCTCATTATATATGCACTGCTTCCCCCTGTCAATCAGCGGCAGGGGGAAGCAGTTTATAACTAAATAAATGGCCCCCAAATGCTGGCACTCGCCCCCCTTGTAAGGGCCCCCCCCCCGCTGCTTATCTTACCATCCTGGTCTTCTGCTCAGTGCCGCTCCTCGGTGCTCTGTTCTTCATCCTCCCGTCCAGCTACATCCGGGATCCCCGGCCGTCGCAGGCATATGACGTCATCGTGCGACGGCCGGAGATCCCGGATGCAGCCAACGAGGACGGAGCATGAAGAACGGAGCACCGAGGAGCGGCGCTGAGCAGAAGACCAGGATGGTAAGATAAGCAGCAGGGGGGGGCCCTTACAAGGAGGAGGGGGTGAGTGCCAGCATTTGGGGGCTGCTGGATAACCCCTGGGGGCTGCTGGGTACCCCCAGTGGGCTGCTGGGTACCCCCAGGGGCTGCTGGGTACCCCCAGGGGGCTGCTGCGTGCCCCCTGGGGGCCACTGTGTACACCCTGGGGGCCACTGTATACCCCCTGGGGCTGCTGTATAACCCCTGGGGGGTGCTGTATACCCCTGGGGGGTGCTGTATAACCCCTGGGGGCTGCTGTATACCCCCAGGGCTGCTGTATATACTGCTGGGGCCTGTATACCACTGGGGCTGCTGTATATACCACTGGGGCTGCTGTATATACCACTGGGGCTGCTGTATATACTGGTGGGGTCTGTATATACCACTGGGGAGGCTGCTGTATACCACTGGGGTTGCTGTATATACTACTGGGGCCTGTATATGCCACTGGGGAGGCTGCTGTATACTACCATTGGGGGGCCTGTATACCACACTGCTGGGGGCTGTATACCTGTGCTGGGGTCCACCCTCGGCTTATACACGAGTCAATAGGTTTTCCCAGGTTTTGGGGGCAAAAGTAGGGGGGTCGGCTTATACACGGGTCGGCTTATATACGAGTATATACGGTAATTAAAAAAAAATGCGTGGGCTCCGCGCAACTTCTATGTCCAGCCAGGTCCAGCTAGGCAGCTGGGGGCTGGAATCCACAGCGCAGGGAGGCCCAATCTATCTGGGCACCCCCCGCTGTGAATGGCAGCCCGCAGCCACCCCAGAAAATGGCGCGTTCATTGAAGCACCATTTTCTGGCACTGAACCCAACTCTTCCAGGGCCCTGGTGCGGTGGCTCACTGGGTAATAAAGGGGTTAGGGCTAGCTTTGTATTATCAGCGGGCCCCAAGCCCGAAATTCATGGCGGTCACGCCAATAGTAGACATTACCACCATGAATTTCTAGTGAATGTTTTTAAAAAACACAACACAGAAAAAATATTTTTATTTGAAAAAAAAACAAAAAGACACTTAGGGACTGCAACTTTATTTTTAAAAAATTCTCTTCTGTCCGCCGTAGTCCAATCCAGAGTTCTTCTTTAGTTCTGCTACATCTCTGGTAGAAAACCTCCACCAGAG
This sequence comes from Allobates femoralis, assembly GCA_033576535.1. Classification (NCBI taxonomy): domain Eukaryota; kingdom Metazoa; phylum Chordata; class Amphibia; order Anura; family Aromobatidae; genus Allobates; species Allobates femoralis. The sequence goes on along the minus strand of JARQOC010000005.1, from coordinate 238,726,950 downwards.
ATGTAGCAGAGCTGTGCACCCTGGGAAAGTTCATGTGAGTTCATGCAGGCAAGCATGAACTCACATGAACCCTGCCAGCACTGCTACTTCAAATGAACAGCTGACCCAAGTCAGCTGTTCATTTGAAAAACCAGGCGGGAAGGTCAAAAATAGAAAACCTGATTAAAACCGGATTTCACATGGTCAGGTTGCAATCAGGGACCATACAGCCCCATGTTATGGGGCACCGGATTGCACGCTGATTGGTACAATCCGGGAGGATCCTGTTTTCAGTGACATTTCCCTTAATTTACATTGGACTCGTTACTGTGCGAGTAATCTCCTGGAAACTCGCAGAGTACCGAGTCCTGCGAGTCCACTACTACTCGCAGAGTAACGAGTCCTAATGAGTAGATTCACCCATCCTTACTCTATTTACCATAGGCGCTTACACTCTAGAGGAGAGAGGACTATGCTACTGTCGAGCCCCAGGCCCTGGGGTACTCGGGTATCAGGCTCGGTGGGGTTTTCACGGGGATGTCACAGGTGGCAGCGCCTGAGCTCGTGGCCTGGGTGACACTTCAATAAGGGGTTATGTACAGGGATAAGAAATATTGTCACGTGACACCACCTGTAGTACATAGTGAGGGATCACCAGCGCTGCCACAGTCTTCCGGAAAGCGATGGGATCGTGGCAAGGATGGCAAAGCTCCCTACAGGTGGAGGTGGTCCTCCAGGGCAGCATTCCTGTAAGCAAATAGGTTGAATTCTGCAGCACAAAGTCACTCTCCCGGGTACTTTTACTGTACACAGTCATCAGCATACAAGTCCACGGTTCAGCAATAGTTGTTAAAGAAACAGGTAGCTCTACGGGTGGCTGCAAGTGGATGCCAGGTGGTATGGTGGTACCCGTGGTATGCCTTAGTTGATGAACCTGTGTCCTTTCTTCCCCGCCTAGGATGAGTCTATACCCAATGGCTCCTTAAAGGTAGACTTGGGGCTCCCCTCCCTCGTGGTGAGGAAGCAGGCAGACCGCTCCATCTGGCAGAGTGCCGCAGCCGGTGAACAGACCGCAGCAGCCGGTTGACGACTTCAGAGGTGGAGTCTGGCCGTTTCCTCGGGTCCGGCGTTCCTGTGGTGGACTGGGAAATTCCCTGGAGTATGGTTGCTGCACGCTGGGGTTCCCCCTTTCTCTCTAGGGCCCAGACTTCCGCATCAGGCACCCTCTCTCAGAACCCCCTCAGGTTCATCTCTCATCTTCCCTCTGGATCAGCATAGAGCTGTCCGGTTAAACCTTCCGCCTCGCTCCACACTCCTCCTTGACTCCTCTCCAACTCCCTTCTCCTCCACTAACTAACTTCTACTCCCCCCAGAGGTAAATATATTTCCCTCCCAGGAGTAACCTCCCACTACTACTCTAATGTGGGAGTGCAGGAATGGGTCCCACCCACCACCCTAGTATCCACTTGCAGCTCGGGAAAATTACACTACTTTTACGAGTGCAATACCCCACGGTGATGCCTGACCATGTGGGGTGCCACACTACCATAAGAGCTTTCACTCTACATGTGAGAGTGAAACTCGCTGACCATAAGAGCTTACACTCTACAGTAGAGAGAGAGGACTATGCTACCAGAAGAGCTTACATTCTACATGTGAGAGTGAACTTTGCTGACCGACCATAAGAGCTTGCACTCTACAGGAGAAAGAGAACTATGTTACCATAAGAGCTTACACTCTACATGTTAGAGTGAACCTCACTGACCATAAAACCTTACACCCTACAGGAGAGAGAGACAGAGGACGCTTTTATCATATCATCTTACCCTCTCTATGTGGGAACGAACCTCACTGACCATAAGGGCTTATACTCTAGGGTAGAGAGAGAACCCTACTGAACATAAGAGCTTTCCCTCTACAGGAGAGAGAGGATTTTGCTGATCATAAGAGCTTACACTCTACAGGAAAGAGAAAGAGAGGACCCCGCCTAACCATAAGGGCTACAAATCTACAGGAGAGAAAGAAGAACGTATTGATCATTAGAGCTGACATTCTACTGTTAAAGATAGGACCCCGCTGACTATAGGGACTTACACTTACAGAAGAGAAAGTCTTACCCAGTGACTATGGAGATGGTAAATTACTCTACAGTACAGTATAAACTGTGTTCTACTGAGAGCCGTTGATCTATGATGGACCAGGTACTGACTACAACTGTACAATGTATGATAATCCGCTAGATGTCATAGCTGCAGGGTATTAAGAGGAAGCCATACGGCAATGCAACATGATGTTAGCCTGCTCTTTGATGCTTCACCAGTGTGAGAAATGGTGCACAGCAAGTTTTAATTTTTTTTGCAAACCAAGAATCACATTTCAAAATGTTGGAATACATGTGAGCCCACAAATTTCAAGATATTCAACTCAAATCCATCCTCTCCAGATTGAGCCCCTCGTCACTAATTCTAACTGTTCAGAACTGTGAACTATGTACATACTGTATTTTTTCATGATTTAACATTACTGTAATATCAATTTGCTACACCTCTCTGTCCACTGGGTGGCAGGCCTGTCATATTGATGACATTTGCACTGATAAAAGTGCATAAAAATTAGACTATTCACATTTTTTTTCATATACATTAAATACTCAAAAAAGTAATACTGTATGATATGCACTGTAAATTTAATTGATTCTCACACTAAAGGTTTGCTCATGATGAGTGCAAATCAATAAAAAAAGGATTGGCCTCAAACCAATGTTATTCAGTGAGGCAGTGTGGATCTGCAATTTTGTTCACAGCTGTATTCAGCATGAGAAAAAAATGGCTGCATGCTGCGATATGAATCCAGAATGTTATGGATGTCTTACAGACCATCAGTAGGACATGCGATTTATACGACTACAATTCTGTAAGTTGGGAAACTGTAAATGGTCCTGTAAAAGATGAATAACTGCTGAATAAAACAACAGATTGTATATGGACAAAAAGTGAGAAAAAAATCCTACCACTTTTCTGGATAGAATGGAACCTATTTTTAATGTGTACCATATTCCAGACCCTCCCCCCCCCCCAAACAGTTCAAAAAATGGAGGTCACTGTATGTAATAAAGGACTATGTTGACTATGCGATACATAATGAGGGAAGACACTCCGTGCAGAAATGTATCTTAGGGCTCGGACAAACTCACCCGAGTTTGACGGACGAGACTCGGATCAGGCTGGAGCAGTGACCCTGAACGGCCTCTCTCTCTTTGGATGGGGAATGCAATGCTGCACAGAAACACAAGCAGCTGTCATTCCCTGACCAGACAGGGAGAGGCCGTTCAGGGTCACTGCTCCAGCCTGTTCCGAGTCTTGGCCGTCAAACTCGGATGTAACTAGGAGAGTGTGTCCAAGCCCTTAAGGCCACTTCACACACACAGATATCTGAGTCCAATATCTGAACAGATCTCTGGTTGCAGTGAAATCATGGATACATTGCTCCATGTTGTACACAGCCACAAAATGGAACAATGTATCCATGATTTCACTGCAACCAGAGATCTGTTCAGATATTGGACTCAGATATCTGTGTGTGTGAAGTGGCCTTTAGGATTCAGCACAGAGGGCTGTGTGTGTTTTCGTATGTGTAAGTGAAACACAAATGGTTGAGCCAAGAAATGTGTTTAGCCGAAGATTGCAGAAGGTGGTAAAAGTCTTTTTCAGAACAAAACAGAGTCAAAGGTATCTCTGAGACAGCAAAGGGCCAAATCTATGATGCCAAAAGAGGAGAGGATTTGAAGTAAGAAATAGTGATCAACAGTGTCAAAGGAAAAGGACATGTTTAGGAAGAGCAAAATAAAGCACTTAGTATATACACTATATAATAAACTTGGCACTCAGATGGAATCTGATGAATATATTGATCTTTTTCTATTGAAAGAAATCAGCAATTTTACATTTAGTAGCATGTCATTTGTAACTTTGGTTAAGCCAGTTTCAGAAGAGCGGTGAGGTAAAAATCCAGAAAGTTGGTCAAAACATGCGTTAGATGAGAAGCAGAGGTACAGGTCAAGGCAGCATAATGGTTCACCTCGACCAAACATTGTTATTCACTTTTTTTTTTTGGGAAAACTCATTTTTATTAGATTTATATCAATTACATCATATTATAACGTTTTATTGAAAAAAAAAAAATTACAAACACAACAAAAAGGTAACATAAGATAACCCTTAATATACAGTATATCCCCTTATTGTCCAATCAGCTACTGCTTCTTCAGGTAATTCTTATCGACTCTGGTGTTATATTTCCAATAACCCTGATATTTTCTCTATGTATTAACTTTTAGTTTACCCAAACTGCCATTTAAATCCTTTAGTAAATACCACTCCGAATTAATAAATGGTGACATTATAGATTATGTTTCTGAAACAGATAATGACCACTCAATAAATATTCTCCACTTATTGAAACATTTTTTCGTCATTTTGTCTTTACTTTTTTCAGGTTCTCTTTTTTCAATATTTAGAACTGATATTAACCCTGATTTAATTTCTATTTCTAAGCCAGTGTTGTAAGATCAATCGTTTTGCCACCAGTGCGATTGTATGAAATAGCTCATTCAACCGTCCTCCCCTCACTTTGTCTTCAGTGTATTGAAATAGTCAACATATTGGGTCTTTTTCCACCCAAATCCCACAAATTTGCTGGCTCATTAGTTGTACCTTTGCCCAATACTCTTGTGTCATAGGACATGACCACACCCAATGTTCCATGTCTGTATTAGATGTTCTACATTCGGGGCAATTCATCAATCTATCTGGATGTTGTGGATTGGGAGGTACAGTCATATGAAAAAGTTTGGGCACCCCTCTTAATCTTACTCTTTTTTTTTTTGTTTAAAATTGTTTTTTTGGACACAGTAATATTTCAGGATTGAAATGAGGTTTATTGTACTAACCGAAAATGTGAAATATGCATTATTTCAAAATATGACAGGTGCAAAAGTATGGGCACCTCAACAGAAAAGTGACATTAATATTTAGTAGATCCACCTTTTGCAAAAATAACAGCCTCTAGTCGCTTCCTGTAGCTGTTAATGAGTTCCTGGACCCTGGATGAAGGTATTTTTGACCATTCCTCTTAACTGAACTAGAATTGTTTTGTAAAGTTTGATGGTCGTCGAGCATGGACAGCCCGCTTTAAAACATCCCACAGATGTTCAATGATATTCAGGTCTGGGGACTGGGATGGCCATTCCAGAACATTGTAATTGTTCCTCTGCATGAATGCCTGAGTAGATTTGGAGCGGTGTTTTGGATCCTTGTCTTGCTCAAAGATCCATCCCTGGCATAACTTCAACTTTGACACTGATTCTTGAATATTATTCTCAAGAATCTGCTGATACTGAGTGGAATCCATGCGACCCTCAACTTTAACAAGATTCCCGGTGCCGTCATTGGCCACACAGCCCCAAAGCATGATGGACCCTCCCCCAAATTTGACACTGGGTAGCAAGTGTTTTTCTTGGAATGCTGTGTTTTTGGGGCGCCATGCATAACGCCTTGTTGTATGATCAAACAACTCAATCTTTGTTTCATCAGTCCACAGGACCTTCTTCCAAAATGAAACTGGCTTGTCCAAATGTGCTTTTGCATACCTCAGGAGACTCTGTTTGTGGCGTGCATGCAGAAATGGCTTCTTTCGCATCACTCTCCCATACAGCTTCTCCTTGTGCAGTGTGCGCTGTGTTGTTGACCGATGCACAGTGACACCATCTGCAGCAAGATGATGCTGCAGGTCTTTGGAGGTGGTCTGTGGATTGTTCTTAACTGTTCTTAACTGTTCTCACCATTCTTCTTCTCTAACTTTCTGATATTTTTGTTGGCCTGCCACTTCTGGCCTGTACAAGAACTGTCCCTGTGGTCTTCCATTTCCTTGCTATGTTCCTCACAGTGGAAACTGACAGGTTAAATCTCTGAGACAACTTTTTGTATCCTTCCCCTGAACAACTATGTTGAACAATCTTTTTTTTTCAGATCATTTGAGTGCTGTTTTGAGGAGCCCATGATGCCACTCCTCAGAGAAGATGCAACTAGGAGAACAACTTGCAAGTGGACACCTGAAATAGCTTTGCTCATGTTTGGATACACCGGGCTATGAAGTACAAAGCTCAATGAGGTTACCAAACCAATTTAGTGCTTCAGTAAGTCAGTAAAAAGTAGTTAGGAGTATTCAAATCATGAAAATCAGAAGGGTGCCCATACTTTTGCACCTTTCAAATTTTGAAATAATGCATATTTCACATTTTTAGTTAGTACAATAAACCTCATTTCAATCCTGAAATATTACTGTGTCCATCAGTTATTACATATATCACAGTGAAATAGCTGTTGTAAAAAAAGCAATTTTAAACAAAAAAAAAAAATAAGATTAAGAGGGGTGCCCAAACTTTTTCATATCACTGTATGTTGAAACCACATATCATCTTGTACATTATTCTAAACTGGCTGTCTCTCCCCTGCTGATTGATATTTTTTCTAACTAACCCCAACCATGTAAAATTTTATATTCTAACTCTTCATCTTTGATATATTTCCCCCATATTTGGAATAATTTGTCTTTCCCTGACAGTCGTAGGGTATCTCTTATCATGCTATATAATGAGGAAATCGAGATTTCACTAATGTCTTTAGTAATCAGATTGTCCCAGTAATTGGCATCTATTTCTTTTTCTGCATCACATAGATTGTCCAATATATAGTATTTCAACTGGCTATATTGCGTTAAATGGAAGTTTGATAAGTCATATTTAGCTATAACCTCTGGGCCCGTCAACCATCTTTTTTCTTGTGTATGTAGTAGATCATCTAGTGTTCGCACCCCTTGTTTAGACCATTCTGTGAATAATCTATTGTTTCTCCCTCATTTAAAAGCCGGAAATGCCCATGGATTCAGGTGCTTTCCTTATTTACAAGACATTTTCAGCTTTTTTTCTCACCGCCTTACATGTTGCAATACACATACACATTATAATGCTGCACTCAGTTCTGTCTATGAAGGTGCTAACTAAACACAATTCTATTTCAAATATACAATAGTTGCACTCGACATAGAGTTATTTCACAATAGAGAAAACTGAAAAATGAAAAAGTAGAGATAGGCTAGGGTCACATTCCCGTTTTTTTTTTTAAATCCTGATCCGGTTTTGAGCTTTCAAAAAGCTCAAAACCGGACCAGGAAACGCTCCTCATAGGAGCCAATGCAAAACACCGGATGGCTTCACAAGCCATCCGGTGGCCGTATCCGGCACTGCTGCCTGCGTTAAAAATCATGCAGGCAGCAGTTTTCGCAGCGGTTCTCTGAACCGCACTGCAGTAACCGGATGGCTCAGGATGTGTAATCCTGAGCCATCCGGTAACTGCATAGTTTGCAGATCCCGGCTATTGCCGGGATCAGCAAACTGTTCTATGACTATTAAATAGTTAAATGAACTAATAAAGTAATGTTTCACGTCTATAGGGGGGGCTTAGACCCCCCTATAGACCGGCCGCCCACTCCGGTGGGCTTCTACTACAATTCCCCACTATGGCACGGGCTCCTCGGAGCTCTGTGCAAATTCCCCTACCTCCCGCCCCCCGTATCTGTACAGAGGGGTGCCTGCACCCCTCTGTTAGAATTATCCCTAAATGTGGCCTCCACAGATTACAGTAGTAAATTGCTATAATTACGGCATTCTTCAAGTTCTTCACGCTCCCTCTATGGGCGGGGCTTTGTTCTTGTGCCGCCGCCCATGGAATGATGATGCCCGCCTCCTCTGGCCTTCTCCCTGTCTTTTCAGGGCGGGCCGCGTCATGAAAGGGGCGGGGCCACGGAATGACGCGCACGTAGCCCCGCCCCTTTCATGACGCGGCCGCCCTGAAAAGACAGGGAGAAGGCCAGAGGAGGCGGGCATCATCATTCCATGGGCGGCGGCACAAGAACAACGCCCCTCCCATAGAGGGAGCGTGAAGAACTTGAAGAATGCCGTAATTATAGCAATTTACTACTGTAATCTGTGGAGGCCACATTTAGGGATAATTCTAACAGAGGGGTGCAGGCACCCCTTGTACAGATACGGGGGGCGGGAGGTAGGGGAATTTGCACAGAGCTCCGAGGAGCCCGTGCCATAGTGGGGAATTGTAGTAGAAGCCCACCGGAGTGGGCGGCCGGTCTATAGGGGGGTCTAAGCCCCCCCTATAGACGTGATACATTACTTTATTAGTTAATTTAACTATTTAATAGTCATAGAACAGTTTGCTGATCCCGGCAATAGCCGGGATCTGCAAACTATGCAGTTACCGGATGGCTCAGGATTACACATCCTGAGCCATCCGGTTACTGCAGTGCGGTATTATGCACCACATTTTGTACAAAAATGTGTGTGCCCGCCATTGCGTTCACCGCATCCGATCTGGATGCGGTGAATGCAATTCATGTTTCAAATGTGACCCTAGCCATACTTGTATTATGGTAATGGCCAAATCGATAATTCACCAGTTGCCATGTTGAGACGATCTCTGTTAACTGGGTCCTAACACTAATGAAATGCTGATGATCTGTCTGGCTTTTCTTCATCGGCTGATACCAGAGAACAATGGATTTGCAGTCTTATAACTAAAGACAGTGCTTTGAATATATAATTGGTGCCTTGGAAAAGAGTTAACCCTTAGGCGTGCTAGAGACTGATACCAAGGGCAATAGCTCATATCTCACAACTAGCGTGAGGAAGGTGCTAGCAAACGGTGTGTTGAACCCATGTCAAGTTAAGTTAAGTTAGTTATGCACCTCATAGACAGACTGAGTGCAGCATTATAATGTGTATGTGTATGGCTAGGGTCACATTTGAAACATGAATTGCATTCACCGCATCCTATCCGGATGCGGTGAACGAATGGCGGGCACACACATTTTTGTACGAAAATGTGTGCATAATACCGCACTGCAGTAACGGATGGCTCAGGATGTGTAATCCTGAGCCAATCGGTAACTGCATAGTTTGCAGATCCCGGCTATTGCCGGATCAGCAAACTGTTCTATGACTTATTAAATAGTTAAATTAACTAATAAAGTAATGTTTCACGTCTATAGGGGGGCTTAGACCCCCCTATAGACGGCCGCCAATCCGGTGGGCTTCTACTACAATTCCCCACTATGGCACGGGCTCCTCGACTCTGTGCAAATTCCCCTACCTCCCGCCCCGTATCTGTACAGAGGGGTGCCTGCACCCTCTGTTAGAATTATCCCTAAATGTGGCCTCCACAGATTTACAGTAATAAATGCTATAATTACGGCATTCTCAAGTTCTTCAACGCTCCCCTATGGGCGGGCTTGTTCTTGTGCACCGCCCATGGAATGATGATGCCGCCTCCTATGGCCTTCTCCCTGTCTTTCAGGGCGGCCGCGCATGAAAGGGGCGGGGCTACATGCGCGTCATTCCGTGGCCCGCCCCTTTCATGGTTCAACACCCTTTTGCTAGCACCTTCCTCACTTAGTTGTGAGATATGAGCTATTGCCCTCTGGTATCAGTCTCTAGCACGCCTATGGGTTAACTCTTTTCCAGGCACCAATTATATATTCAAAGCACCTGTCTTTAGTTATAAGACTGCAAATCCATTGTTCTCTGGTATCAGCCGATGAGGAAAAGCCCAGACAGACATCAGGCAGTTTCATTAGTGTTATGGCGGGTTTACAGGTCGCGATATCGTAGTACGATTTCAATCAAAAGTCACGTGGTTCAATCGTCGGAGGCGAAATCGTTCCTGCGTTGTATGGTGTGAACGTCCAATACGATGCAGGAACGATGTCAATGCGATATCGGGGATTGAATGAGCGTGCTATTCAATGCTCCGATATTGCATAGCGATTGAAGCCGGATCGTGCTGTGTAAACGCCCAATTACGATGCGATTTGAAACGTCACCCATTCACTCCCATGTTAAGTGTGCGATCCTGGGTTGGGAGGCAGAGACATCGCACGGACGTTGTATTCCGATATCGCAGCGTGTAAACATTCAATGCGATGCGGGAGGAACGTGCACTAATTGCGCGCTCCCGCGCCATTGAACTGCGATATCGGATCGCGATTGAAGCGTGTAAAGCCACCTTAAGGACCCAGTTAACAGAGATCGCCGCAACGTGGCAACTGGGTGAATTATCGATTTGGCCATTTCCATAATACTAAGTATCTCTACTTTTTCATTTTTCAGTTTTCTCTATTGTGAAATAAGTCTATGTCGAGTGCAACTATTGTATATTTTACATGTTGCAATGGTATCTTTACAGATTAATGAATCAGTCAGGACCTGTAGAAGCGGCCGTCGTCCGACGTCCATGCACCTCCCTCCCCCCACCGCATTTGTTCTTTGTTGATGTATTGGATCACATGGAACTTTAAATAAAAGCGCAAGATTGTCTCTGGTGAGTACCGCTGGTCTTTTTTCTATTTTATCATAATGAATGTTTTATGCGTGATGGAATATATGTCAACGGCGAGTGAAGTAATTCTGTCAAATCACAGGGTTTACAGAATTCCAATTCCAACTCATAGTCTGAATATCGTCCTTTCTTCTTGACCCAGTCTATCACATTTCTCATAAGCATTGAGAGATTGTATCCCCTGAAATTGGTAACCCCACTCCTCCTACGTCTTTCAGGTACATTATGTCCGTATAGCTAGCCTAGATTTTTTACCCTTCCATATAAACCTGGTGAAAGCCTATTATCCTATCAATATCTGTACGTCATATCAACATTGGGATTGTCTGTAGGGGATATAACAACCTGGCAAAACTTGTCATTTAAGCGAACCTGTCATCCCTGGACATCAAAAGCTATAATAGCCACCTTCTGCAGCTCTAAGGCTGCATTCAGGGAAGGTGGCTATAAGCTTTTGATGCCTTTATACTATTAAATATGAACTTATATAAAGGCTTACTCTTTAGAAGACTAAGACCGGGAGGCGGGGTTTCGCCTCCTCTGACCCGCCTCCCCTTGTCAGTCATGGTGCTCGCCTGCTGCTGCCTCCCCTCTATGAACGCGCGCCTCCGTTCTCGTCTATGGAGCCGCGCTATGCCTGTGCGCCGTGTGTCAGGAAGTCGTCGGGCTGACAAGAGGAGGCGGTCAGAGGAGCGCGAAACCCCCCTCCCGGTCTTAGGTCTTTTAAGAGTAAGCCTTTATATAAGTTCATATTTAATAGTATTTAAGGGCATCAAAAGCTTATAGCCACCTTCCCTGAATGCAGCCCTAGTGCTGCAGAAGGTGGCTATTATAGCTTTTGATGTCCAGGGGGGTGAACAGGTTCGCTTTAAGTAGGTGGCACCTTCCTAGGAAAGAAAGTCTCCCCCATCTTTCTAATTCCTTTTCTATTTTCTCAATGATTGGTAAATAATTTAGGTTGTATATCTGTTTCGGTGTTCTACCTAAATGTATTCCTAAATATTTTATTAATGTTTTTGCCTTAGGGATACCTATATATTGTCTCCCCGATCTCATTTCTTGTAATTTCTCATGAATAATATTTCACATTTACTTTTATTTTATCGAAAGCCTGAGAAGGTCCCAAACTGTTCAATCTCATTCAATAAAGGTGGTAGGTTTTTTTTCTGGATTTTTCATGAATAAGATTACATCATCTGCAAACAAAGCAGATTTGACCTTCATTTTCCCCACCTTAATTCCTTCATAGGAACTATACTCATTGAGGTATCTCGCCAGAGGTTCTAATGCAAGATTGAACAGCAGGGGCGATAATGGGCAACCTTGTCTGGTTCCTTTTCTCAGCTCAAATGTATCAGAGAGGAAACCCGAGGGTTTATATCCTGGCTGTAGGATTGTGATATAATATTTTTAGGAATTGTCTAAGGGGCCCCATTAAGTTTATTTTATCCAATACTTGATCCAACCATGGCCACTTAATATTGTCAAATGCCTTTTCGGCGTCTAGTGTGACCATGGCTGTGTCCTCTCTCCTTTCTAGCTGTATTTTTCTGACTACATCTAATAGTAACATGGCTTTTCTAATATTAGTAACGGCTGATCTTCCTTTTACAAATCGGGTTTGTTGTTTTGAAATTAGCCTTGGTAGTACCATGGCTAATCTATCCGCCATTATTTTGGATAATATTTTAACATCTTGATTACCGTATATACTCGCGTATAAGCCGAGTTTTTCAGCCCAAAAATTGGGCTGAAAAGTACCCCCCTCGGCTTATACGCGAGTCAGTGCTGTATACCGATGTATACATCGGTACATACCGATGTATACTTCGGTATACAGCAGCCCCCGCATCCCCAGTAATGCAGGGCCCCCCAGCGTCTCTCCGGTCACCTGTAAAGGAAACTATACTTATCACAGTGCTCTGTCCGCGCCCGCTGTCCGCGCCCGCTCGCAGCTGCCGACCGCGATCCTCCATCTTGCGTCTTCTTCCTGTTTCTGTGCTCGTCGCGGGCAATGACGTCATTCCCTGCGACGCGCACAGGAAACAGGAAGAAAGAAGACGCAAGATGGAGGATCGCGGTCGGCAGCTGAGAGCGGGTGCGAGCGGGCGCGGACAGAGCACTGTGATAAGTATAGTTTCCTTTACAGGTGACCGGAGAGACGCTGGGGGGGCCCTGCATTACTGGGGCTGCCTGTATACTACCGCTGGGGCTGCTATATACCTCTGGGGCCCTGTATACTACCACTGGGGCTGTATATACTACCACTGGGGCTGTATAAACCACTGGGGCTGTATATACTGCTGGGGCCCTGTATACTACCACTGGGGCTGTATATACTACCACTGGGGCTGTATATACTACCACTGGGGCTGTATATACTACCACTGGGGCTGTATATACTGCTGGGGCCCTGTATACTACCACTGGGGCTGTATATACTACCACTGGGGCTGTATATACCTCTGGGGCCCTGTATACTACCACTGGGGCTGTATAAACCACTGGGGCTGTATACTACCACTGGGGCTGTATATACTACCACTGGGGCTGTATATACTACCACTGGGGCTGTATATACCTCTGGGGCCCTGTATACTACCACTGGGGCTGTATAAACCACTGGGGCTGTATATACTGCTGGGGCCCTGTATACTACCATTGGGGCAGTATATACTACCACTGGGGCTGTATATACTACCACTGGGGCTGTATATACCTCTGGGGCCCTGTATACTACCACTGGGGCTGTATAAACCACTGGGGCTGTATATACTGCTGGGGCCCTGTATACTACCACTGGGGCTGTATATACTACCACTGGGGCTGTATATACCTCTGGGGCCCTGTATACTACCACTGGGGCTGTATAAACCACTGGGGCTGTATATACTGCTGGGGCCCTGTATACTACCACTGGGGCTGTATATACTACCACTGGGGCTGTATATACTACTAGGGCTGCGTCTATACTACCACTGGGGCTGTATATACCACTGGGGCTGTATATACTACTGGGGCTGCGTGTATACTACCACTGGGGCTGTATATACTACTAGGGCTGCGTCTATACTACCACTGGGGCTGTATATACCACTGGGGCTGTATATACTACTGGGGCTGCGTGTATACTACCACTGGGGCTGCTGTATCTACCTCTGGGACTGGTGTATACCACACTGCTGGGGGCTGTATACCTGTGCTGGGGTCCACCCTCGGCTTATACATGAGTCAATAGATTTTCCCAGGTTTTGGGGGCAAAAGTAGGGGGGTCGGCTTATACACGGGTCGGCTTATACACGAGTATATACGGTAATGATATTGGTCTATAACCTGAGGGGTCTTTTAAATCTTTCCCTCCTTTCGGGAGAAGTATTATATATGCCGCATTCATTATATCTGTCATGTATTCTCTTGTAAAATGTTGTTGTAAAGGTCTCTTAGTGTAGGGGCTATTTCTTCTCTCATTGCTTTATAGAAGGCTTCGTTAAACCCATCTGGTCCTGGTGCTTTGTTGGTTCCCAGGTGCTGTATTTATTTCTTCCTCTGTAATGTGTCTATTCAAATCTTGCAATTCCCCATCTGTTAGACTTGTGAGGTTCACTTTTTTTAACCATTCGCACCCACCTATATCTGTAGTTCCCCCATCTGCGTATAGTTTAGAATAAAATTTGCCTAGTGTCTTATTGATGTCTTTAGGGTCGGTCAGGCGCTGCTCTCTGTTGTCTTTAATAGCTGTTATAGATGAGTAGGTACGTTGTCCTCTAGCCAGGTTAGCTAATAATTTCCCTGCTTTGTCACCATATCTATTTAACTCTATTTCTAAGTATCCTCTATATAACTGTTCTCTCTTTTCCACCCAATTCTCAAATTTGTCTTTGCCTGTATCCACCTTCTTTTATCTTCCTCCTGTAGTGAATTTTTATAGTTGGTATATGTTCTTTTTACTTCATCACTCGCTATTGTATATTGCTCTTTAACTTATTTCTTTAATTTCAGTGTGTGCGCTAGGATATTTCCTCTTAATAGTACTTTCGCAGTCTCCCAATAAAGTCGGGGATTTTACTTTTGTTCCTCATTAATAAAAATTTATCCATAATTCCTCGTCTGTTTCACAAAATTATCATCTTTTGTCATTGTTGATGGAAATCTCCACAGATTGTTCATCCCTTTCGGATGTGTGTTCATCCATTACCACGGGTCTGTGGTCTGACACCACCATATTCTCTATGCATATATCTGCAATCTTTTGAAGTATCTTGTCTGATATGAGAAACATGTCTAATCTGGACCATGTTCCATGTGCATGTGAATAATATGTGTATTCCCGTTCTATAGGGTAAATGGTCCTCAAAAGCATCTTTCGTCCGCCAATTTATTGTCATTTCCTCCAAGTAACCTCTCTTTTGTGTATAACTATTTCCACTATTCTGACTTAACCTTGTAGATCTCCCCTGTCTGTCTTCTTCTTCTCTTAATACTTCATTATAATCACCTCCTATAATTACATTAGTGTGGATATTCGTAAGCAGTTTATTTTGTAAGGACATGAAGAATTTCTTTTGGGATGTATTTAGTGCGTATATATTATACTAGCTGTGAGCCCGATTCTAAAGAATCGGGAGTCTAGAATCTGTATATAATTTTTTTAAGAGTTTTAAATAATAGACTTAAACACTAGATATATGACTAAGTAGGCGATGTAGGCAGAATTGTGAGGGTAGAAATATAGTGGAGGTGTAGAAAGAGATAATGTCCGACTAACAGGACTATAACAGAGTAGGAACTTATAATGATATCAAAAATGTTATTGAAGGAGTTAATGTCCCACAGGCACTCCCACAACAGACTCAGCGCTGTAAATTATATCAAAAATGGTGTTCAAGGGGTTAATGTACCAGTGGCAGTAGTTATAAACACTACCAAATATGCAGTTAATGCTGAACTGGTATATAATGGGTTAATTTTGCGCCTCACTTACAGCGGTAAATTTGAAACTCAAAGTCCTCCTTGTATCTCAATGGGAAGTGAGGCGCTTCTCTCATTGGTCGGTGCCAGCACACAGCGACCAATGAGCTTCGCGCCTCACTTACTGCGGTAAATTTGAAACTCAAAGTCCTCCATGTATCTCAATAGGAAGTGAGGCGCGAAGCTCATTGGTCGCTGTGTGCTGGCGCCGACCAATGAGAATAGCGCCTCACTTCCCATTGAGATACATGGAGGACTTTGAGTTTCAAATTTAGCGCTGTAAGTGAGGCGCGAAGCTCATTGGTCGCTGTGTGCTGGCGCCGACAAATGAGAATAGCGCCTCACTTACAGCGGTAAATTTGAAACTCAAAGTCCTCCATGTATCTCAATGGGAAGTGAGGCGCTTCTCTCATTGGTCGGCGCCAGCACACAGCGACCAATGAGCTTCGCGCCTCACTTACAGCAGTAAATTTAAAACTCAAAGTCCTCCATGTATCTCAATAGGAAGTGAGGCGCTATGCTCATTGGTCGCTGTGTGCTGGCGCCGACCAATGAGAATAGCGCCTCACTTACAGCAGTAAATTTGAAACTCAAAGTCCTCCATGTATCTCAATGGGAAGTGAGGCGCTTCTCTGATTGGTCGGCGCCAGCACATAGCGACCAATGAACTTCGCGCCTCACTTACAGCGGTAAATTTGAAACTCAAAGTCCTCCATGTATCTCAATAGGAAGTGAGGCGCAAAGCTCATTGGTCGCTGTGTGCTGGCGCCGACCAATGAGAATAGTGCCTCACTTCCCATTGAGATACATGGAGGACTTTGAGTTTCAAATTTAGTGCTGTAAGTGAGGCGCGAAGCTCATTGGTCGCTGTGTGCTGGTGCCGACCAATGAGAATAGCGCCTCACTTACAGCGGTAAATTTGAAACTCAAAGTCCTCCATGTATCTCAATGGGAAGTGAGGCGCTTCTCTCATTGGTCGGCGCCAGCACACAGTGACCAATGAGCTTCGCGCCTCACTTACAGCGGTAAATTTGAAACTCAAAGTCCTCCATGTATCTCAATAGGAAGTGAGGCGCTATGCTCATTGGTCGCTGTGTGCTGGCGCCGACCAATGAGAATAGCGCCTCACTTACAGCAGTAAATTTGAAACTCAAAGTCCTCCATGTATCTCAATGGGAAGTGAGGCGCTTCTCTGATTGGTCGGCGCCAGCACACAGCGACCAATGAGCTTCGCGGCTCACTTACAGCGGTAAATTTGAAACTCAAAGTCCTCCATGTATCTCAATAGGAAGTGAGGCTCGAAGCTCATTGGTCGCTGTGTGCTGGCGCCGACCAATGAGCATAGCGCCTCACTGGCTATTGAGATACATGGAGGACTTTGAGTTTGACTTTGAGTACATTTGAAACTCAAAGTCCTCCATGTATCTCAATGGGAAGTGAGGCGCTATGCTCATTGGTCGGCGCCAGCACACAGCGACCAATGAGCATAGCGCCTCACTTACAGTGGTAAATTTGAAACTCAAAGTCCTCCATTATATCTCAATGGGAATTGAGGCGCTATGCTCATTGGTCGGCGCCAGCACACAGCGACCAATGAGCATAGCGCCTCACTTACATCGGTAAATTTGAAACTCAAAGTCCTTCATGTATCTCAATGGGAAGTGAGGTGCTATGCTCATTTGTCGGCGCCAGCACACAGCGACCAATGAGCATAGCGCCTCACTTGCAGCGGTAAATTTGAAACTCAAAGTTCTCCATTATATCTCAATGGGAAGTGAGGCGCTATGCTCATTGGTCGGCGCCAGCACACAGCTACCAATGAGCATAGCGCCTCACTTACAGCGGTAAATTTGAAACTCAAAGTCCTCCATTATATCTCAATGGGAAGTGAGGCGCTATACTCATTGGTCGGCGCCAGCACACAGCGACCAATGAGCATAGCGCCTCACTTACAGCGGTAAATTTGAAACTCAAAGTCCTCCATTATATCTCAATGGGAAGTGAGGCGCTATGCTCATTGGTCGGCGCCAGCACACAGCGACCAATGAGCATAGCGCCTCACTTACAGTGGTAAATTTAAAACTCAAAGTCCTCCATGTGTCTCAATAGGAAGTGAGGCGCTATGCTCATTGGTCGGCGCCAGCACACAGCGACCAATGAGCATAGCGCCTCACTTACAGCGGTAAATTTGAACACAACGACGGAAGTAGCGCCGAAACTTACGGAAGTGCGTTAGGGGAATTATATATTAGATAGACTGAAACTCTCATTTTGTATTTGTATCTTTATACGTATTAGCCGTCCTTCTTGATCCGTATCTACAGACCCCATCTTATGTGCCAAATTTTTATGAATGAGTATTAAGACCTCAGCTTTTCTATCTAGCGAACTAGACCCATAAACCTCCCCCACCCACAATTTCTTTATCCTAAAAAAATCATCTTTACATAGGTGTGTCTCTTGAAGCATAGCTATATTGGTTTTTAGCCTTTTCAGGTGTCGCAGTATCATCATTCTTTTATTAGGTGAACGTAACTCTTTTACATTCCAAGTTACTAATTTAACCATTTGGTAATATAGAGTAGATTGTATTGTCAGGTTGGTTGTATTTGTTATTGTCTGGGTATAGCAGGTCAGCTAATGTAATCTTAATGTCATTCGCCTCTGTACATATAGAAATGTGAATTGGACTTTCCCCTCCCTCCCTGTTTCTTAAACCCCCCACCCCTCCCCCTTTGAACATTCATATTTAGCGACTTCCCTTTTTTCCGTCTTTGCCCAAGTTAATCTTTCTCCCTCCGCCTACTATCACAAATATTAAACAAAAATAATGTTATTAACAAAGATAACAATATTATTTGTTATTTGGATCTAAGCCTTGAACTTTTCTTCAACGTTAAAACATTCTTTAACAAATATTAATTTAACCACCTTTTTCTCCGTAGTAAGGCAAGTAAAATCCTTCACCATGCCACTGGTTCGATCTCTACTTTGTTACTCTCCTCATTAGACATATTACAGCCTCTCTCTGCCCATCTCCATCCCCCTCCCCGCTTCCTCTCCCCCACCCACCCCTAGGTTTCATATCATATAAATGACATTTTATACAGTTGTGAATAAGAGTAACCTAGTAAAGGCTTTTAGACTTGAGGTTAATTAACTGAGCATATTAGTAGCAAGCACTTAGACGTAAAATATAGATTTATCTTCTACTCCGAATGTCTTCAACAATATAGCTTGTCTGGTTCAGAGTTTCCATCTAGTCACTTCTTCCCGTGTTTGTGTACCTGAAAAAAAAAAAGGAAGGGGGGGGGAACCGCACATATTGATACTAAGCAGGAAGGAATGTTGTGGGCAAAAAATGGGAATGGAAGGGGGCAGGTGGAGGGCAGAGACAAGGTGGGGGTAGGATGGCAGACAGTCTGGGTAAGTAGAAGTAGGGGGGAAGGTCTGTGCAAGAACTACATTCCATCTGCACCTTCTCTCGGTTTCTCCTTAATTCGTTGGATTCTTCTTTCATCTTCGGTCTTGCTCTATGCCTTGTCCTTTTAAGTGGTGGTGTTCCTCTAATGTCTGTAACTTTTTACAACCTCTTAAATATTACTTATGCTTGAAATCTCATCGAGTTTCATTGGTTTGCAGTATTGCTTTATTTCCTATTAGCTTGTTTGCATATTTATTTAAAGTCAGTTTTTGTCAGTCCTCCTTTTCTAGTCGATCTTGTCATGGGAGTCCTCTGCTCTCTTGGTACCGGGCTTCTTTCAGCTCCTCCCTCAGTCTGTGCATCTGATCTCAATCTTTAAGACCGAAGTGCCCCTTGCTCTTTCCCTGAAGTCTCACCAACCTCCTCCCTCGGCGGGCTGATGTTATTTGTTGTTTTCGTCCAGGTAATGCTGGCTTCTGTGTGATAATACGCATGGCCTCCTTTGGGTCTGTGATAGTCTGCATTACGCTATTTTGTAATTGAAATCATAGACTTGCCGGGTAATTCAGTTGAAATCTCACATTTAGTTTAAATAGCATAGTACATACTTCACTGAACGCCCTCCTTCAGCGTGTTACTTCTACTGAAAAATTGCCAACACAATAAAACCTTATGCCCCTGTATCACTAGCGGCTGTCTTCTTCCCTTATAGGATCTCAATAGCTCCTTTTTATCTTCACACAGTAGCGGAAAAGTATTTAAGCCACTGACTGGAGTGATTTTGTGTCTCCGTGCCGTTCTGTGAGTTTCTCTCTCTACCATAGGTGTTCTGGTCTTTAGGGGGACCTATCCTATGTGCACATTCCAGTTTACATTTGTGTGTCATTCCCAGTACCCTGGGAAATCAGGAGATAAAACTGGAATGGTATCCACGGTCCGCGCTGCTGCTCTTTATCTCGCTTTTTTTCTCTAATTCCCAGTACCCTGGGTAATTCTATTTCAAAGATCTCATCAAGTTGTTTAGCAGTCACTGGCTCTGGGAGACCTATTATTTTCAGATTATTTCTACGGGAGCGATTCTCCTATTTCTGTAGAATTGTGACATGCTTTTCAAGCTGACTGATTTTATCCTCTACTGCAGAGATTCTGTGCTCTGCGTCTTGTAACTGTTTCTCCTGGTGAGTCGCTTTACTCTGAAACTAATTAGTAGTGGCCTGTACCATATCAGTAATAATAATCAATAAGTATATTGCCATCTCTTTGGACAGCCGTTTATAATCTATGCGGGTATGTTGTTATTGTCGGTCCCGCTCTCTCTCCCACTTCTGTGTTTCTCTGCTGACTTTCTCCCTCCTCCCCGCCGAGTTCTCATCCTCCCTTGTTAATGCCGGCATCTCCGGAGCCATTACTGTTTTTGCACCAGGAGGGCCGCACTTGCTCTCTGTCTCCCTTGCTTCCTTCCCCACTCCTCGCTTGACATACCGATCCATGCCGTTCTCGATCCCGACCCCCAGCCCGGTGTTTACGGCGGTCGCCGTGGTTCAGGGTTCTGTTAATTGGTAGATTTGTGGCGGTCAGCAGCCGGAGCTTCCTCACACACTCCTGGGCATGACGGCACCGGAACCAGAAGTTTCACTTTTTATTTTATTATTGTGTTATTTCAATAAACTTATAAAACATTCTGGGAATACAGTATTAACTATGACTTTTGGAAGCATGGAGAAACTGGCATGACTGCCCACTAACACAAATCCTGATTTGTTTAACCCCTTCATCCCTGGCGATTTTCCGTTTTTTATTTTCCCCTTCGTCCAAGAGCCATAACTTTTTTATTTTTCCATCAATATATACATATGAGGGCTTGTTTTTTGTCGGGCGAGTTCTACAATCAGATGAAATCATTTATTTTACCATTTAGTGTACAGGAAAATGGGAAAAAAAATTCAAAGAGCAGTAAAATTGCAAAAAAAGTGCAATTACACATTGATTTTTTGGGTTTTTTATTCACCATGTTCCCTACATGATGAAACTGACCTATTGGTAGGAAGCTTCGGGTGGGTACGAGTTCGTAGATACCAAACATGTATACTTTTACTGTTATCTAAGTGGTGAGAAAAAAAAATCTGAAGTTTCTAAGGAAAAGAATTTCGCTTTTTGAACCATTTTCCGTGACCCGTAGCGTAGCATTTTTCGGGATCTGGGGCTGTGTGATGGCTTATTTTTTGCAGTTTGAGCTGATGTTTCTAATAATACAATTTTTTGGTATATGTGATGTTATGATCAGCCGTTATTGCATTTTGTTGCAATGTTGCGGCGACCAAAAAAAGCATAATTTTGGCGTTTGGACTTTTCTTTCCATAAGGCACTTTACAGATCTGATTGATTGATTTTATATTTTGATAGATCAGGCATTTCTGAACACGGCAATATGAAATGTATGTTTTTTTAATAGATTTATTTACAATGGTGCTAAAGGGGGGTGATTTGAACTTATATGTTTTTTTTCAGACTTTTAAAAACGTATTTTTTTATATATATTTTACACTTGCCACTAGAGGGCCTAAGTGCTGCCTGTCCTGTCATTGGATGGGCTGCTGCTCATCGAAAGACAAGGGAAAGTGATCACTCCGTGCTGGTGATCACCAGCAGAAAGTGAATCAGGACAGCTTCGGCTCTCCAGGTTGCACTGCAGGTCCCATGATTGTATCATGGGACCTGCGATTCTTGCTGGGTGCTTTTAATCATGCTGTCAATGAATGACAGCACAATCCAAAGAGTTAACAGCGCAGATCGGATTGCTGATCCGACCGGTGCTGTTAGATAAACATGTCAGCTAATGACAACAGCTAAGTTGAGAGAGGGCTCACAGCTTGCATCAAATGCGGGAGGGGACCTATTACGTACATATACGTCATAGGCCATGAAGGGGTTAAAGCCTACTTCACACATGCGCATAAAAATTTGTACATGTGACACTTTCCATTTTTACCATCCGTATGACTATCTGTATGTACATGTGTGTCATCCATGGGTCATCTGTGTACCATCCATTTCAATATGCATGCTGTCCGTGTGTCACACAGGAATAACATGCATTCAAGAAATTACTGATTTTTACATGTTAGAGATGTGCAACGATAATAGATAGATAGATAGATACAATGAAAAAGGTTATGAGCAGCGTCTCTTTTACAGCAGATATGCTGGGTGCTTTTCAGTCCCTGTGATGGGGATCAACCATCAACTTCATAATACTTGCAAAAAATGAGGCTGCAGCACACAATTTGGAGTGTTTTCTTTGCCTTTATTGGCATATAGGCATGGTGAGGCGACGTTTCGGTCCTCTGACCTTCTTCCAGCAGTCACTTAGGGCAAATGCTGGGAATTTTATACATCCTCCAATATCAATTCTTATTAATCAATTTACAGTGCTATTAGTGTTTCTTTATACATAAACAGTTTCTCTTTATAATGAAATCAATGCAGTAATTTTTACACTTCCATACATGGTTGCTTATCACATTAAAACAATAAAATTCTCTCTACTTACAGTTATATATTCACATAGATCAATTGCAGCTCAGGTGCCCGCTTGATTGTTATTAATTGTTGGATGATTATAGCAATATATGTTTCTCTCCATGTGCGGTCCTTCCCTGACCGCGCGCCGCCATTACGGCGTTGTTTACCAACTACTGCGCCTGCGCGTATGCGAGACGCTTCCCTAGTTACATCTCATTGCCGGAAGCGAGTTCATCGCCATATTATGGATCTCGCGCATGCGCTGTAGCATCCAGCGTTTGTTTGTGCGCGTCTTTATACATTCCCTTCCTGTGCCTGCATATTTCATCAAGGTGTTTCCAAATCACATTATAACATTATCAAAATTCATTTATATGTGTGTTATATGTTAAATATATATTGTAGGTGTCATTATTCTATAAAATTCTACCTCTAACTCTAGATTGTGATTTAAAGTGACAGTGCATTTTTGTGATGTGGATCATTATCTATTTGATTATTGTTTTTTATTTTCTATTTTTTGTTGCTGTGCATTCTAATCTTTTGCCTCACAAATACATGTGCTAAAGCTTTCCACACTAAGTATTTTGTACCCAGAATTTATTACATGGGTCACCGTATACTAGTTACACTATGGCTATTCATATTTACATTGGGTAACCTGTTAAAAGTGCATCCCATCCTGGGTTGTAGCACTCCCCTGTCAGTACAGTGTTCAGGGAGATCTCTCTCAATTCACACTACCTGCCCAAGGTAAAAACAGGACTTTCCCATCTTTTTACTTATTATTTCTTTAGCCATTAGTGTTGGTTTATAACCATATGTTTATTGCTGAGGCAAAAAGAAAAAATAGAAGTCTTTATTTTAAGCAATTGTTTTTTATTTTTTATTTTCCATTTGTTTTCCATAATTCTAAAGTGCATTATAAGTGCTTTCTCAGTGCTTTAGTTAAGTGCATAAGTAGTGCAAATATATTATTAATTATCTATAAAAAGTCAATTATTGTATTTATGGAGGAAAAATGAGGGGAGTGTTTTTCATAAGTTAAATTGCGCTTCGTCCGTGTAGTTGGTTCTTAAGTGTGTCAAATTAGCGGGCACCCGATATGCAAGTGCTCCATCTTCTATAAAATCCTCCTATATAACAGAAAAAAGAAGAAAGAAGAAGATAAATATATGAATAAAAACAATTATAAGAAACCATGATTCAAGCCGTTGCATGATATATCATAACTACAGTGCTACATTACATTCAGTGATTGTGCATTAAAGTGACTAAAAACCACAAATACTTAAATGAGAAACAGTTTTTTAAAGGGCTGTGTGCAATTTAAAATCTACGTTGAGTCCCTCTGGTTTCAAAGTTTGCAACCTGTGGATCCACTCCAATTCCTTGGTTTTCAGTAAACCTACTCTATCTCCACCTCTTCTGGGCATTGGTACCGTGTCTATTAGCCTAAATTTCAAATCTTTCTCCTTATGGTTTGCCTCCGCAAAATGTTTTGACACTGGTAAATTCATAATCTTTTTTCGTATCGTGTAACGGTGGTGCGTAATTCTTACTTTAAAATCTAGGGTGGTTTCTCCTACATATAATAAATGACAAGGGCATTCAAGAAGATAAATAACGTGATCTGAGTTACATGTTAAAAAATGTTCAATTTTGTACTCTTTACCTGTTTTGGGATGGGTGAATTTATTGCCTTTGATCATGAAGGAGCAGTTTATACAACTGATACAGGGATAGCATCCTGTTCTTTTTTCTCTAGTTAATGTGATCTGTCTTTCTCTTTTCATTGTGCCAATGTCAGACCTGACCAATAAATCTTTGACATTTTTCCCTTTTCTATATGATATTAGGGGGGGATTCTTGTACTCTTCAATCTGGGGTAAGCATTTTTTTAACATTGTCCAATGTTTTTGGACAATGCCTACTATGCTCTTTGTTTCTTCCCCATATGTTAGTACTAGAGGGACTCTCTTTAGTTTGTCTTTCTTCCCTCTTGTGTCTCCTTTAATCTCCCTGTTCGCCAAATTCCTTTTTTGTTGTTGCAGTACTTTGTTAGGGTACCCTCTGTTTTTAAATTTTTCGATTAATTTGTCTATTTCTACCTCCCTTTCTTGTTCGTTACTTACAATCCGGTTTACTCTGATCATTTGTCCAAGTGGAATAGCCTTTTTTAAGCTACTTGGATGACCACTAGTATAATGGAGGAGTTTATTTTTGTCAGTGGCTTTTACAAAAAGTGTTGTTTCAATCTGACCCTCTTTCAGAAGTACTTTAACATCCAGGAACTGCATTTCTGTTGAGGAATGCACTTCCGTAAATTTTATTGTGTCATCAACCGTATTTACGTATCTGAAAAAGGACAAAAATTCATTCTCAGTCCCTTTCCATATTATGAAGATATCGTCAACATATCTCCACCACCTCTCCACATGGGAGAAGTGGTGGGATGTGTAGACGAACTCTTCCTCCAAGTAGACCATAACAGCCCCTGCGTATGAACATGCCATTCGAGCACCCATAGCGGTCCCCATCAATTGTAAGAAAAACTCATCACCGAACAAGAAATAGTTTTGTTTAAGTCTAATCTCTAACAGATCCATAATCAGTTGTTTGCATGGGTCTGTATAGTCTCTTGTTCTTAGAAAATCTGCAATTACTTTGATTCCCATCTCATGCTTGATGGAGGTGTATAATGATGTTACATCAAAAGAGGCCAATATGTACTCTTTATTCCCCATAAATTTGGTTTGCTCCTTATACCTTGCAAGCTCCTCAAGGAAATGTCCTGTGTCTTTGACATAAGACTTCCCCTCAGTAGCGAAAGGACTCATGACTTTCTCCAAAAAAATCCCAATATTGTAAAATATAGATTGTATTCCTGCCACTATGGGCCTGCCTGGTGGGTCAGTTAATGATTTGTGAATTTTTGGAACCAGGTAGAGAACTGGTGTCACTGGATTATCTTCAAACAGAAAGTCATGTAGATTTTGATCTATAATTCCTCCTATCAAGGCAGTGCTCAGTACCTTTTGTATGTTTTTTTGTATTTCAAATTTGGGATCATTTTGTAACCTCTTATACACCTGATTGTCACCCAACTGCCTATAGACCTCCTTCAAATACGTCTCCTTGTCCATGATGACGGTTGCTCCCCCTTTGTCTGCTGGTTTTATTATTAAACCGCCATCATGGACAAGCTCTTGTACTGCCTGGATCTGTTCTCTAGTTACATTCGGATTTATTAGTTCAGTTTTGGCTGTATTTCTCAAAATTTTTATTTCCTGTTTTACTGCTTGTTCAAAAGCCTCTACTATGGGAATATCATCATTTGGCATAAAATTACTTTTGCGTTGGATACCTAATTTCTGTAAGTTTAATTCACTAGTGTTTAGTCCCTTTTCTACGGTCTTATTATGAAAGTGATATTTTAGACGTATGCTTCTGAAAAATTGGTACATTTCTTTTTCTACAGTAAACCAGTTTACATGTGTCGACATACTGTAAGACAAGCCTTTGTTTAAAATTTCTAATTGACTGCATGAAAGTTCTTTACCAGACAAATTAACAGTCAGTTGTGATCCTTCTTCCGGCTCCCTTTGAACTGCTGTCCTTTCGGTTTTTCTTTCTTTTTTCTGCTGGCGATGCTGTTTCCTCCCTCCTCTTCGTCCTCTAGATTTTGGTCTCGGTCTACATGAGTGAAAGTTAGACAGGTTATCTGAAAAAACAGGTATTTTAGTTTTTTTGTGAGAGTGGTATTTATAACGACCTCTCCTTTGCCATTTGTTTTGTCCTTCTCTCTGCCAGTTGTACACCAGTCCTACACGATAGTCCTCCGTATCCCGTGCCCATTTCTGTCGTTTTGTTTCCTCTGTATCTTTTCTCTGTTTATCTAACTTGATCTTAATCGATTCCTTGAACTTTGAAAAATCTTCATCTTTCAAAATACCCAAAAGTTCATTTTCTATATCTTTGATGTTATCCTTGATTTTAGTTGTTTCTAATTGTATATGCTCCATGTTTAATAGCATCACCTCCATTGCATATTTATTGGATAAAGCAATGAACTTGGCACAAAAATCGTTATCCTCTAAAAATAACGTTGGATTTATATTAGACCTTAAACCCCGAGGAATTTTCTTATTTTTATAATACTGGCCAAGCATGATTAAATGCATTTCTAAAGACAATAGTTTTTTAGAGTCATTTTCATACTTGCGTTTCAAAGCAATTGTTGAGGGTATACTCAAAAAATCCGTGTTCCCTTCAGCTCCTTTCAAAATCCGGCTCTCATCGTCTTCTGTGAAAAAGCCTTTGCCTGGTTCCATATTGAAGAAACGCTCAATCTCATATAGATATAAATACAATGAAAAAGGTTATGAGCAGCGTCTCTTTTACAGCAGATATGCTGGGTGCTTTTCAGTCCCTGTGATGGGGATCAACCATCAACTTCATAATACTTGCAAAAAATGAGGCTGCAGCACACAATTTGGAGTGTTTTCTTTGCCTTTATTGGCATATAGGCATGGTGAGGCGACGTTTCGGTCCTCTGACCTTCTTCCAGCAGTCACTTAGGGCAAATGCTGGGAATTTTATACATCCTCCAATATCAATTCTTATTAATCAATTTACAGTGCTATTAGTGTTTCTTTATACATAAACAGTTTCTCTTTATAATGAAATCAATGCAGTAATTTTTACACTTCCATACATGGTTGCTTATCACATTAAAACAATAAAATTCTCTCTACTTACAGTTATATATTCACATAGATCAATTGCAGCTCAGGTGCCCGCTTGATTGTTATTAATTATTGGATGATTATAGCAATATATGTTTCTCTCCATGTGCGGTCCTTCCCTGACCGCGCGCCGCCATTACGGCGTTGTTTACCAACTACTGCGCCTGCGCGTATGCGAGACGCTTCCCTAGTTACATCTCATTGCCGGAAGCGAGTTCATCGCCATATTATGGATTGTGATTTAAAGTGACAGTGCATTAATAAATTCTGGGTACAAAATACTTAGTGTGGAAAGCTTTAGCACATGTATTTGTGAGGCAAAAGATTAGAATGCACAGCAACAAAAAATAGAAAATAAAAAACAATAATCAAATAGATAATGATCCACATCACAAAAATGCACTGTCACTTTAAATCACAATCTAGAGTTAGAGGTAGAATTTTATAGAATAATGACACCTACAATATATATTTAACATATAACACACATATAAATGAATTTTGATAATGTTATAATGTGATTTGGAAACACCTTGATGAAATATGCAGGCACAGGAAGGGAATGTATAAAGACGCGCACAAACAAACGCTGGATGCTACAGCGCATGCGCGAGATCCATAATATGGCGATGAACTCGCTTCCGGCAATGAGATGTAACTAGGGAAGCGTCTCGCATACGCGCAGGCGCAGTAGTTGGTAAACAACGCCGTAATGGCGGCGCGCGGTCAGGGAAGGACCGCACATGGAGAGAAACATATATTGCTATAATCATCCAACAATTAATAACAATCAAGCGGGCACCTGAGCTGCAATTGATCTATGTGAATATATAACTGTAAGTAGAGAGAATTTTATTGTTTTAATGTGATAAGCAACCATGTATGGAAGTGTAAAAATTACTGCATTGATTTCATTATAAAGAGAAACTGTTTATGTATAAAGAAACACTAATAGCACTGTAAATTGATTAATAAGAATTGATATTGGAGGATGTATAAAATTCCCAGCATTTGCCCTAAGTGACTGCTGGAAGAAGGTCAGAGGACCGAAACGTCGCCTCACCATGCCTATATGCCAATAAAGGCAAAGAAAACACTCCAAATTGTGTGCTGCAGCCTCATTTTTTGCAAGTAGATAGATAGATAGATAGATAGATAGATAGATAGATAGATAGATAGATAGATAGATAAAAAATCCAAAAAGACAGTAATGTGATGATTCTGTTTTTTGCTTTTTTTTTTTTAGATAGATCCAATAATAAGAAAATCCAGGCAGCACACAAACTGAATGCAAGAAATAGACTTTAATGAGCCTTAGCAGTGGCACAACGTTTCGGTGTTCAAAGAAAGGTGCTTTGAACACCGAAACGTTGTGCCACTGCTAAGGCTCATTAAAGCCTATTTTTTGCATTCAGTTTGTGTGCTGCCTGCATTTTCTTATTACTGGATTTATCTCACAGCTGGACACTGTGACTCTCAGGACTTTTGCACCACTATTGCTAAGTATACTTGTGCTGTTTTTCTATTGGCAGGAATAAATTCCATTTTTTACAACATTGGGATTTTTTTTTAGAAAAGATAATGCACCCGTTTGCCATTAATGCCTGATCGTACATTAAAGACACAGGACACTTCTTAGATGAGTTAAAGCAATATAATGATACCACTGACTGCATTTTGGCTTCTTTTGATGTTGTCTCCTTATACACGTCAATTAGATATGAGATGGGCATACATGTAATTGCTAATTTTTTTAAATCAACAAACTACACTGACCCATGTATACAACTCATATTAGACTTGCTGGACATAGTTCTTAGACGGAATTATTTCATGTTCGGGGACACGTACTATTTACAATTAATGGGTACGGCTATGGGGGCACGAATGGCATGTTCTTATGCGGGATCGGTAATGGCATATTTAGAGGAAGAACACGTCTACGTGTCTCACCATTTCGCCCAAGTGGCGAGATGGTGGAGATATGTGGACGATGTATTCATAATATGGAAGGGGTCTGAAGAAGAGTTGGAATAATTTTTCCAATATGTCAATACAATAGACAAAACAATCAAATTTACAGAGGTACACTCGAAAACAAACATGCAATTTTTAGATGTAGAAGTGACTGTAAAGGAAGGTAAACTAAATACCACATTATATGTCAAACCGACTGATAAAAATAAACTTCTGCACTATGCAAGCAATCACCCAATGGGTATGAAAAACTCCATTCCATTGAGTCAAATGGTGAGGGTGGATAGAATAGTAAGCGATTGTCAAGAAAAATAACTGGATAAATTGATAGAAAAATTTATACGTAGGGGTTATTCTAATAGAATCTTATCTCAACAAAAAAACAAACTGAGAAATAGAGGCCCCAAAAAAGAAGAAGAGAAAAGAATTCCATTAACCCTTACATTCAGAGAGGAAACAAAAGAAGTAGTCACAATAATACAAAAGTACTGGGGAATGCTTGATAAATGCCTACCACACATAGAGGAATTTAGGAATCCACCCCTTGTGTCCTATAGAAAAGTTAAATATATGAAGGATTTGTTGGTTAGATCTGATGTAGGAACTATGAAAGGTGGCACGCAGACTACACTTACGGGAATCAAAAGGACAGGGAGCTAGCCATGCGTAAACTGCATAAACTGCCATTTAATGCTGAAAGACAATATATTCAGGCATCCTATGACGGGCATTGGATACAAAATCAAACACTTTCTGACTTGTAGTTCAGATCATGTAATCAATCTCTTAGAATGTCCGTGTAAGCTCTGGTACATAGGGGAAACCACGCTAGAGCTTAAAGTGAGGTTGAGTCAACACTGCTATAGCATTCGGAAGAAAATAATGAACCTACCCGTTTCAAAACACTTTAGAGAAGCCAAACACACGGAGAAAGACCTTCGGTTTAGAATAATTGACACAGTCCCAGTGCTAAGGAGAGGAGGAGATAGAGTGAAGCTACTCAAAATTACATGTAAATCGCTCCAATGGATTTATAGATTACAAACATTAAAGCTAGAAGGTTTGAATGTAGATTACAAACTCCACACAGCCCTCTAGGATTATTTTCCTCATTGAATTTGGTATATATTTTAAGTCACAAAAATACACGGTGTGTAAATATATATATAAAAAGGTATACACTGTTTATTTGTTTATTTTTTCCATACAGATGTCATGGATGTGAAGATATGATGGGGAACAGTTGTACGCAGACGTCCACACCTTTATAATACAAAGAGAACAATTTGCACAAAAAAGCACCTAATATTTATTTATATATGAAATAGTAAACATCTTATCCCTAAAGATTTTTTAATGAGATTTTTATTGATTTTTTATATACATTAAAAATTTTTATAACACGAATTTATCACTAAAATAACACAAACCACCTTTATATATAAAAAATTAAGTCTGTATTCTTGTTCTATATATATGAATATAAAAATAATTAAAAAATTTTGCTTAGAATTATATGTCTCTGTTATGTGAAAAATTATTAAAAAATTTTTTTTTTGAACAATATTGGTACAAATGAAAATTTAGAGTTGGACAATATGGTGATTTTTATAATAAACTACATAATTAATAATAATAATAATAATTTTTATTTATATAGCGCCAACATATTCCGCAGCGATTCACATTCACAATACAAAGTTCACATTTAAACAATCATAAGAAACAATTAGAAAATACAATACAATGCCAAAAAACAATACAATACAAAGCATAGCATAATACAATAATTAGAGCAAAAAATGGCAACCCTGCTCATAAGAGCTTACAATCTAACAATGAGGTGGGGGTGACAAGGTATAGGTGCTCATTTGCAATGATAGTATAGTCAACTTGAGGAGATGGGGAACACATAGGAGCAGAATAAGTGGCCACAACCCGTTATATGTGATCCACTTGAGGCGGAGCGGATAGGCTATGTCTAGATGACTG
Source organism: Allobates femoralis (assembly GCA_033576535.1). Taxonomy (NCBI): domain Eukaryota; kingdom Metazoa; phylum Chordata; class Amphibia; order Anura; family Aromobatidae; genus Allobates; species Allobates femoralis. The sequence continues at coordinate 238,695,877 of JARQOC010000005.1, read as the reverse complement.
ACTAGGGATCATCATAGGCCGCCCTAAAGAGATATGTTTTTAGGGATCGCCTAAAACTATTTAAGTTGTGGATACATCTAATTTTTTGGGGTAGATCATTCCAAAGAATTGGTGCGGCTCGGGAGAAGTCTTGGAGCCGGGAGTGGGAGGTTCGGATTAATGCAGAAGTGAGTCTAAAGTGACTTCCAGAGCGAAGAGAACAGCTGGGGTGATAGACAGAGATGAGGGAGGAGATGTATGGGTGTGCTGCACTGTTAAGAGCTTTGTGGGTGAGAACAAGCAGTTTGCAATGGATCCTATAGTAGTGATGGGCGAATCCTAAACTACTCGGAATCGCTAGACTCCGACGAGTCTGAGTCCAGGACTTTCTACTCGTTGCGAGTCTAGCGATTCCAATGTTAATGAATGGGGAGGCGAGTATTGCAGTGATTCCTCTGCTGCCGAACCCTATAAGGGGTCTGGCAGCAGAGGAAAAACCTGCAAATCCCCATGTTATTCTTTTAAAGCCAGCGGCAAAAAGCCGCTGGCTTTTAAAGAATAGTAAAAAAAAAAAATAAGGATTGAACCGGGGGAGGGGTAGGGGGGTAAGGTGGGGGGAGGGTGGAGAGGGTGGGGGGGTGCACCGGACTGGCCGGCTACTTACCGCTGCCTCTGCCGGCCCGGCTGCATACTCGCTCCCCGAGTCTCTGCTGCTTTTTCCGGAGATTCCCAAACACTGACAGAAGCAGTGAATAAATTAACTTCCGTCACTGCTCGGGAATCTCCGGCAGCAGAGCGAGTCTGGCTGACAGCAGAGTTCAGCTCAGGTCATAATGACCTGAGCTGAACAATGACTGTTTAGTCAGTTCTCAGCTCTGCTACATCCCTGTCTGTCTAAGCACAGACAGGGATGTAGTAGAGCTGAGATTGCGTTTTGGATTCCGTCGGACGGAAGAGGATTTTTTTAATTAAAGATGGAGTCCCTAATGTCTTTTTTTTTTTTTTCTAATAAAAAAATTTTTCTTTGTGTTGTGTTTTTTTTAAAACAATTTAATAGAAATTCATGACGGTCATGTCTAATATTGGCGTGACCGCCATAAATTTCGTGCTTAGGGCCAGCTGATAATACAAAGCTGGCCCTAACCTCTTTATTACCCAGTGAGCCACCGCACCAGGGCCACTGGAAGAGCGGGGTTCAGCGCCAGAGGATGGCGCTTCAATGAACGCGCCATCTTCTGGGGCGGCTGCGGGCTGCAATTTGCAGTGGGGGGTGCCCAGAAAGCTTGGGCCTCCCTGTGCTGCGGATTCCATCCCCCAGCTGCTTAGCTGTACCTGGCTAGACATAGAAATTGCGCGGAGCCCCATGCATTTTTTTTTTATTATTTCATGAAATCCATGAAATAATAAAAAAAAAGGGCTCCTCTATATTCTTGTGTCTGGCCAGGTACAAATAGTCACCTGGGGGTTGGGGGCAGCCCGTCGCTGCCTGCTGGATTCAGCTGGTTACAGAAATATGGCGAAGCCCACGTCAAATTTTTTTCTGACAAATCCATAAAACAATATAAATAAAAGGGACTGCATCTTTATTAACCCCTGGACCATGGGCGAGGGTTAATAAAGATGCAGTCCCTTTTTTAGGATTGTTTTATTGATTTTTCAGAAAAAAAATGACGCGGGCTTCGCCGTATTATAAGTAAAATATCACCTTACTAACTCTAAATAATTGAAATTAGTAAGATATATGGATAAAAATAATGGGAAATTTTTATAAGATTTATAGTGATAAATTGATGATATCTTTGCAAAAAAGTAAAAAAGAAAACATATCGTATATACAAAAATTGGGCTGAAAAGTCCCCCCGTCGGCTTATACGCGAGTCATACGGCTTGAGTATACAGGCCGCCCGCCACCCCATCAGTATACAGGCGCCCCCCATGAGTATCCAGGGCCCCCCTGTACCTGCGCCGACCAGAGGAAGCCGGAAGAAGACGGATGAAGCCGGAAGAGCGCGATGGCGGCGGACAGCGGCAGCGGGACAGTGATAAGTATAATGATCTTACTTTACAGGTTTGCGGAGCAAGGGGGGCCCTGGTTACTCATGGGGGGCGCCTGTATACTGATGGGGGGGCGGACCAGGCTGCTGCTGTTATACCTCTGGGGCTGCTGTATACTACTACTGGGGCTGCTGTATATACCTCTGGGGCTGCTGTATACTACACTGGGGCTGCTGTATACTACCTCTGGGGCTGCTGTATACTACCACTGGGGCTGCTGTATATACCTCTGGGCTGCTGTATACTTACACTGGGGCTGCTGTATATACCTCTGGGGCTGCTGTATACTATCACTGGGGCTGCTGTATATACCTCTGGGGCTGCTGTATACTACCACTGGGGCTGCTGTATATACCTCTGGGGCTGCTGTATACTACCACTGGGGCTGCTGTATATACCTCTGGGGCTGCTGTATCTACCACTGGGGCTGCTGTATATACCTCTGGGGCTGCTGTATACTACCACTGGGGCTGCTGTATATACCTCTGGGCTGCTGTATACTACCACTGGGGCTGCTGTATATACCTCTGGGGCTGCTGTATACTACCACTAGGGCTGCTGTATATACCTCTGGGCTGCTGTATACTACCACTGAGCTGCTGATGTATATACCACTGGGGAGGCTGCTGTAACACTGCTGGGGCCTGTATATACCACTGGGGAGGCTGCTGTATACCACACTGCTGGGGGCTGTATACTACCACTGGGGAGGCCTGTATACCACTGGGGAGGCTGCTGTAACACTGCTGGGGCCTGTATATACCACTGGGGAGGCTGCTGTATACCACACTGCTGGGGGCTGTATACTACCTCTGGGGAGACCTGTATACCACTGGGGAGGCTGCTGTAACACTGCTGGGGCCTGTATATACCACTGGGGAGGCTGCTGTATACCACACTGCTGGGGGCTGTATACTACCACTGGGGAGGCATGTATACCACTGGGGAGGCTGCTGTAACACTGCTGGGGCCTGTATATACCACTGGGGAGGCTGCTATATACCACACTGCTGGGGGCTGTATACTACCCTGGGGAGGCCTGTATACCACTGGGGGGGGCCTGTATACCACACTGCTGGGGGCTGTATACCTGTGCTGGGGTCCACCCTCGGCTAATACATGAGTCAATAGGTTTTCCCAGATTTTGGGGGCAAAAGTAGGGGGGTCGGCTTATACACGGGTCGGCTTATACACGAGTATATACGGTAATTTAATAAATAATAAAGAGGCGTAACTATAGTCAATGTAAAACAGGACAAGAATGCATATAATATACTTTTTAGAAGAAGACACAAAAAGGAGCACTGTCACTTTAAAAGAGAAAAAAAGCATTGTCACTTTAAAAGCAGTAAAAAAACACTGCTGGTGTAAAAACACCATGCATAATTAATCAAAATTCATTTCATGATATACAAATGAAAGGGATTTCACTTTTAATAGGCACAAATAAGTAATTTTATGAATAAAAACTTATTCTGAAGGGGAAAACTATTTCTGTAGTTAATATACACCGCAGTGCTCAGGGATGACACTGAGCATGCGCGAGAGTAGATAAATGGCGACGGAGCTATATCCTGTAATGCCATAGCGACAGGGAAGCTTAGAGCCCGTGCATGCGCAGTAGTAACTGCAGAACGCGGTGATGGCGGCGCCCATGGACACCATGCGCTGAACTTAAGGTTATCAGCTATAATTGATTTCTTTTATAATTATCTATAATTAAGCGGACACCTGCGATACAATTAGGTGAACTATGCATATCTATAAGTAAAAAGTGGGTCTGTTGGAAGTATACTGTATATAAGGCACAAATGTATGTAAACATTAGATCACTATATCTTATAATGGGAAGGAGGTGCTTTGTAAATAATACTGTAAATTTTATTTGATTACTAGCTGTAGTAGCGCGCGATTTCCGTGACAGATAGACAACATTAGACGATTATAAAGTAGATGTATGTGTCTTCAGAATTTGTATAATTATCAGCATGATGAAGGGGCCTTAGCGTCCCGAAAGCTTGCTTCACTTACCATCTTTTCAGTTATCCATTTAAAGGTATCTACCACTGACTCTCAGATTCCAATATTTTTCTATCTACTGGCTAACACGGTACACACATTTTTTACCTTCAGAGAATTAGTGATTTAGTAAAGTTGACTCTAAATCTGATATAGGACAATAATGGCAGGCTCACTGTCACTATTATTGGGTGCACCAGTAAAATAATAATGTCACTGATAAGGATTTCTGGGCACACCAAACAATTATATGACACGACAAAATTGTTTGTGAAAAAGTGTGTCCGGTCTTTATTGTCACAAAATTCAAAACAAAACAAAGATCCCACCCAACGTTTTGGCCTAACATAGGCCTTTCTCAAGGGTATCGGGTCTGATTGACAGCAGTTTGAAAACAAAAAGAGAGAAACATTTTCTTAGAACAATGCATTATTAAGAATAATCCGCAGTTGGGAATTCGGGCACTGTAGCCGAATCCCAACATGCTTTGCGGGACTGCGAGTGATGACGCGCAGCGTCATCACGAGCCGCAGACCCGCACTACTGTAAAAAAAAAAAAAGTTAATGCTCACCTCTCCCCGAGCCCCCGCCGTCTCCTGCCGTCTTCCTCCAAGCTTCCGGTGGCTGCCGCAGGCTCCGATTGTCTGCAGAGCTCTTCTACTCCAGTCAAGGACCTGTGGTGATGTCACAGTCATGTGACACCAGGTTACTCCATGGTAACCTAGTGTCACGTGACTGTGACATCACCGCAGGTCCTGAACTGCACTACAACAGCTCTGCAGACACTGGGAGCCTGCGGCAGCCACCGGAAGCTTGGAGGAAGACGGCAGGAGACGGCGGAGGCTCGGGGAGAGGTGAGCATTAACTTTTTTTTTTTTTTTAAACCCCAGCCTTCCTGTTTGGAGACCTTTTTACTGTACTGAGCATGCTCAGTACAGTAAATGTCTCCTCCAGCCTCACAGCCTCCCCATCCTCACTGCCTCCTCCAGCCTCAGTCTCCTCCAGCCTCACAGTCTCCTCCAGCCTCACAGCCTCCCCATCCTCACTGCCTCCTACAGCCTCCTCCAGCCTCACAGCCTCCCCATCCTCACAGCCTCCTACAGCCTCACACCCTCCTCCAGCCTCACAGCCTCCCCATCCTCACAGCCTCCTACAGCCTCACACCCTCTTCCAGCCTCACAGCCTCACACCCTCCTCCAGCCTCACACCCTCCTCCAGCCTCACAGCCTCCTCCAGCCTCACAGCCTCCCCATCCTCACAGCCTCCTCCAGCCTCACAGCCTCCTCCAGCCTCACAGCCTCCCCATCCTCACACCCTCCTCCAGCCTCACACCCTCCTCCAGCCTCACAGCCTCCTCCAGCCTCACAGCCTCACAGCCTCCCCATCCTCACTGCCTCCTCCAGCCTCACAGTCTCCTCCAGCCTCACAGCCTCCCAGCCTCACAGCCTCCTCCAGCCTCACAGCCTCCCCATCCTCACAGCCTCCTCCAGCCTCACACCCTCCTCCAGCCTCACAGCCTCCCCATCCTCACTGCCTCCTCCAGCCTCACAGTCTCCTCCAGCCTCACATCCTCCTCCAGCCTCACAGCCTCACAGCCTCCTCCAGCCTCACAGCCTCCCCATCCTCACAGCCTCCTCCAGCCTCACAGCCTCTTCCAGCCTCACAGCCTCCCCATCCTCACAGCCTCCTACAGCCTTACAACCTCCTCCAGCCTCACAGCATCCCCATCCTCACAGCCTCCTCCAGCCTCACATCCTCCCCATCCTCACAGCCTCCTCCAGCCTCACATCCTCTTCCAGCCTCACTGCCTCCTCCAGCCTCACAGCCTCCCCATCCTCACAGCCTCCTTCAGCTCACAGCCTCCTCCAGCCTCACATCCTCCTCCAGCCTCACAGCCTCCCCATCCTCACAGCCTCCTCCAGCCTCACAGCCTCCCCATCCTCACAGCCTCCCTCCAGCCTCACACCCTCCTCCAGCCTCACAGCCTCCCCATCCTCACAGCCTCCTCCAGCCTCACAGCCTCCTCCAGCCTCACAGCCTCCCCATCCTCACAGCCTCCTCCAGCCTCACAGCCTCCCCATCCTCACACCCTCCTCCAGCCTCACACCTCCTCCAGCCTCACAGCCTCCTCCAGCCTCACAGCCTCTCCCATCCTCACTGCCTCCTCCAGCCTCACAGTCTCCTCCAGCCTCACAGCCTCCCCATCCTCACAGCCTCCTCCAGCCTCACAGTCTCCTCCAGCCTCACATCCTCCTCCAGCCTCACAGCCTCCCCAGCCTCACAGCCTCCTCCAGCCTCACAGCCTCCCCATCCTCACTGCCTCCTCCAGCCTCACAGTCTCCTCCAGCCTCACATCCTCCTCCAGCCTCACAGCCTCCCCAGCCTCACAGCCTCCTCCAGCCTCACAGCCTCCTCCAGCCTCACAGCCTCCCCATCCTCACAGCCTCCTCCAGCCTCACAGCCTCCTCCAGCCTCACAGCCTCCCCATCCTCACAGAGCTGCCTCTATACTCTGCTACCCACAGAGCCGCCTCTATACTGTGCTACCCACAGAGCCGCCTGTATACTCTGCTACCCACAGAGCTGCCTGTATACTCTCCTACCCACAGACCCGCCTGTATTCTCTGCTACCCACAGAGCCGTTTCTATATTCTGCTACCCACACAGCCGCCTCTATACTCTGCTACCCACAGAGCCGCCTGTATAATCTGCTAACTACAAACCCGCCTGTATACTCTGCTACCCACAGAGCCGCCTGTATACTTTTCTACCCAGAGATCCGCCTGTATAATCTGCTACCCTCAGAGCAGTCTGTATACTCTGCTACCCGCAGACCCGCCTGTATAGTCTGCTACCCACAGAGCCCCATGTATACTCTGCTAGCCACTTACCCGCCTGTATACACACAATTCATTTCACCGCGCTCCCGATGCAATTGCATCGGGCCTTTTTACTAGTTAAGAATAAAAACGTGTAGTGTTTGTGTCCAATACATAAAGACAAATTCATATTGTTAAAGTGACAATGGCGGTGTCAGTTAACATAGTATTGTGCCTAAGGGCCATAAGGTGTCAAGTGAGAGGGTAAGAAACGGGTTTCTGTAAGTGAAGTCGAGAAAGAAGAAAAGTGAAAGGACAAAGACAAAAGAAAGAGCAAAATTTAGGTTCTATGGAGGATGAAGGTTATAATTTCAATACTCAAATGTGATAATCACCGTTTTGTAGAATAGTGGACAGCTCAGATAAGATCTCGTATTGCCTGGATATACGGTCAAAGATCAAAAAGATGGCACTAGTCTCAGGAATAAAGGATGAAAAAGGAGATATTAATATGTTAATATATATAGATAAAATTCTAGTTGATACCAAGTATCTATGTGGAGCTTATAACTGTCAATAGATTTACAATCTTTCACTGAAGTGGAATTGTTCCCCTAACCTGTAGACTATTACAAACAATAAGTGTGTTCACTCAAAACCTATTATGGTGCCCGCCTCCAATTATAAGGCTGAATCATAAATCATGTGGACCAAACCCACGTAAGGTAAAAAGTCCCTAAAAGAATCACTTGTAATGATGTCTATAAATTAATTATTAAATTCCATGAATGATCAGATAATCTAATCATATAACTCATGCTAATAAGCAAGGAAAATTATACCTCTTTAACCTAAATTCTAGGTATGTGGATCATCATAAAGGGATAAGACAGATGAGACCTCAAGAGTTAAATGTTCTTGGGAAGGAGGCTAAGAAATAAAGTAATATGTCAGCAGACTTAGGCTAAAGAGAAGGGCCAAAGTTATGCCCCAGTGCGTAGGATTACCTTTCAGCTGTGAAGTCCGTGCGCAGTGGCGAAGTGAAGCTTCTGTATGTGAGAAGCTGCTACTTATGAGCGGTAGGCGGGACCAGCATTTATCTAAAGGGTTGAGAATGCGCAAATAGGGTCTTATCTTTTTTAGACAGATGTATGATGTGAATATTGTTATTGCTCACCTGATGTGGTTGTGTAGCACACAACCAGCGTAATCGCTGAGAAAAAACAGCTGCTGCAGGGACCGTACTTCCACAGGATGCGGTGCTCAAATCACAAGGTTATTCGGACAAAGTACCTTTATGTCCACGCTGCTGTCAGACCGGTATACCAATGACACTGGACGTCTAGGTATTGGAGATATAGATTTATTTCCTTATTTCCAACGCGTTTTGGAGCCACGTGCCGAGCTCCTTCCTCAGGGAACATCATACTTGCCTTACAAATCATATTCCATGACATAATTAATGATTGAAGAAAAGAGCAAGTCATATAGTTCTCTAAGCCTCTGGATACGATTACCACCTCGTCTCGGCGGGGGAACACTTTCAATCACTTGGAATCTCAAGTGAGACACCGTGTGATTGTGTTCAATGAAATGATGGGGAACTGGTAATAAGGTGTTTTGCACCTTATGGTGGATTTGTGTTTACTGATGCGGTCACGTATATACTGGGTGGTCTCACCAACATACACGTGACCGCACGGACATTTAATCAAGTAAATGACAAATGTAGAGTTACATGTGAAAAACTCTTGGATTGGGTGCTGTTTACCTGTACGAGAATGATTAAAGTATTCACCCTTAATGATGTTATTGCATTGGTTGCAGTTCAAGCATGGAAAAGTGCCCTTGCGTTGGGATTGAGGTGTCATCTGATGTAAAGTCCTTTTATTGGTATCTATATCAGCCCTAATGAGACTTTGTTTGATGTTTTAGCCCTCTTATGGCAGAACAATGGCTTATTGTCAAATTCAGGGATGTCAGGGTAGCTAGTATGTAGAAGTGACCAATGTTTCAAGATTGTGTTTCTTATAAGAGTATTGTGTGGGTGATAAGTCGCCACAAATGGAATTCTAGGACCATGTAATTTGTCTCTGGTCGTTGAACTCTTGAACCCCTAGGATTGAACCGTGAGGTTGATACTTTTGTTTGACACTGTATTCATCAGTAGTCATTATGTTTTTCTATATATATTTTATCTGATATAAGAAGAATCGATATTGCCTCATAGGGTATTTCAAATTTACCAACCTGAATCACTTTCTTTAGGAATCTCCAATGTCATTTAACTCTTAAAAAATTTTCTTTGAAGAACTATATGACTTGCTCTTTTCTTCAATCATTAATTATGTCATGGAATATGATTTGTAATGCAAGTATGAATATTGTAACCTTGCTTATGAGTTTTACTTATTGATAGGTCATTTGCTAAATTTGATCTAAATACCATCATCATCATATATATATAAAACCCGAAGCCACTTCCGTCTTCAAGAGACAAAAATGACGTCACACGACAGAAGTGGCTTGGGCACTACACCCGCTCAGGGTGATCCAAGATGGCGGCGAGCGGTGGCGCTTTAGCGCCCAACGCGAGCCGCTGTCAAAACGTCGAGCCACCATCCTGCCCCCCCCACCATCCAGCCTCGCCACCGCCATCTAGCCCTGCCCCCACCATCCAGCCCCGCCGCCACCATCCAGCCCCGCCGGCTCCGTCCTGCTCCCCCCCGCGCCTCTATCCTGCCCCCCCCGCACCTCCATCCTGCCCCCCCGGCTCCATCCTGCCCCCCCACCTCCATCCTGCCCTCCCCCCGCCGCCTCCATTTTGCTTTTCTGCCTCTATCCTGCTCCTCCTACTCTATCCTTCCCCGCTCGCTCCATCCTGCCCCCCCTGCCTCACCCGCCACCATCCTGCCCCGCTTGCTCCATCCTGCCCCGCTCGCTCCATCCTACCCCGCTCCCTCCATCCTGCCCCCCGCCGCCTCCATCCTGTCCCCCCGCCACCATCCTGCCCCACCTGCTCCATCCTGCCCCCCTCACCCCATCCTGCCCCGCTTGCCACCATCCTGATCCCCCCGCTAACATACAGCCCCGCCGCCACCATCCAGCCCCGCCGCCTCCATCCTGCCCTGCTCCCTCCAACCTGCCCCGCTCGCTCCATCCTGCCCCGCTGCCTCCATCCTGCCCCCCCGCCGCCTCCATCCTGCTTTTCCGCCTCTATCCTGCTCTATCCTTCCCCGCTCGCTCCATCCTGCCCCCCCTGCCTCACTCACCAACATCCTGCCCCGCTTGCTCCATCCTCCCCCCGCCACCATCCTGCCCCGCTCGCTCCATCCTGCCCCCCCGCTGCCTCCATCCTGCCCCCGCCGCCTCCATCCTGCTTTTCCAGCTCTATCCTGCTCCTCCTGCTCTATCCTTACCTGCTCGCTCCATCCTGCCCCCCTGCCACTATCCTGCCCCGCCGCCTCCGTCCTGCCCCGCCACCTCCGTCCTGCCCCACTCGCCACCATCCTGACCCACTCGCCACCATCCTGCCCCGCCGGCTCCATCCTGCCCTGCCGGCTCCACCTTGCACCCCTCCTTCCTGCCCCGCTTGCCACCATCCTGCCCCCCCCACCACCATCCTGCTCCGCCGCCACCATCCTGCCCCCCCGCCACCATCATGCTCCTCCGGCTCCATCCTGCCCCGCTCCCTCCATTTTGCCCCACTCCCTCCATCCTGCCCCGCTCGCTCCATCCTGCCCTGCTCGCTCCATCCTGCCCCGCTCGCTCCATCTTGCCCCGCTCGCTCCATCCTGCCCCGCTCGCTCCATCCTGCCCCGCTCGCTCCACCCTGCCCCATTCGCTCCATCCTGCCCCTCTTGCTCCATCCTGCCCCGCTTGCTCCATCCCGCCCCACTCGATCCATCCTGCCCCCCCGCCACCTTCCTGCCTTGCTTGCTCCATCCTGCCCCACTCGCTCCATCCCGCCCCCGCTCGATCCATTCTGTCCCCCCCGCCACCATCCTGCCCTGCTTGCTCCATCCTGCCTCACTCGCTCCATCCTGCCCTGCTCGCTCCATCCTGCCTCCCGCTGTTCTTGCTCCCCCGGCTCCATCCTGTTCCAACGCCTCCATCCTGCCCCCCTCGCTTCATCCTGCTCCTCCAGCTCCATCCTGCCCTGTTCGCTCCATCCTGTCTTGCTCGCTCCATCCTGCTCCCCGCTGCTCTTGCTCCCCCGACCCCATCCTGCCCCCCCCCTGCGCCTCGATCCTGTTCCCCCGGTGCCTCCATCTTGCCCCCCCCGGCTCCATCCTGCCCCTTCCCCCATGCCTCCATCCTGCCCCCCCAAGCACCTCCATCCTGCCCCCCCGGCTCCATCCTGCCCCCCCCACCACCATCTTCCCCCCCACCTCCATCCTGCCCCGCTTGCTCCATCCTGCACCCCTCCTTCCTGCCCCGCTTGCCACCATCCTGCCCCCCCCGCCACCATCCTGCTTCACCGCCACCATCCTGCCCCTCCCCCCCCACCATCATGCTCCTCCGGCTCCATCCTGCCCCGCTCAATCCATCCTGCCCCGCTCGCTCCATCCTGCCCTGCTCGCTCCATCCTGCCCTGCTCGCTCCATCCTGCCCCACTCGCTCCATCCTGCCCCTCTTGCTCCATCCTGCCCCGCTCGCTCCATCCCACCCCGCTCGATCCATCCTGCCCCCCGCCACCATCCTGCTCTGCTTGCTTCATCCTGCCCCACTTGCTCCATCCCGCCCTGCTCGATCCATCCTGCCCCCCCCACCATCCTGCCTTGCTTGCTCCTTCCTGCCCCACTCGCTCAATCCTTCCCCCCACCACCTCCATCCTGCCCCGCTCGCTCCATCCTGCCTCCCCCCCGTGCCCTCCTGCGCCCCCTGGCGCCTCCATCCTGCCCCCCGGCTCCATCCTGCCCCCCCCCTGGCTTCATCCTGCCCCCCCGCCACCATCTTCCCCCCACCTCAATCCTGCCCCGCTTGCTCCATCCTGCACCCCTCCTTACTGCCCCGCTTGCCACCATCCTGCCCCCCCGCCACCATCCTGCTCCACCGCCACCATCCTGCCCCCCCCGCCACCATCATGCTCCTCCGGCTCCATCCTGCCTCGCTCGCTTCACCCTGCCCCGCTCGCTCCATCCTGCCCCGCTCGCTCCATCCTGCCCCGCTTGCTCCATCCCGCCCCGCTCGATCCATCCTGCCCCGCTCGATCCATCCTGCCCCCTCGCCACCATCCTGCTCTGCTTGCTCCATCCTGCCCCACTTGCTCCATCCCGCCCCGCTCGATCCATCCTGCCCCCCCACCACCATCCAGCCCTGCTTGCTCCTTCCTGCCCCACTTGCTCAATCCTGTCCTCCGCCACCTCCATCCTGCCCCACTCGCTCCATCCTGCCCCGCTCGCTCCATCCTGCCCTGCTCGCTCCATCCTGCCCCCCGCTGTTCTTGCTCCCCCAGCTCCATCCTGTTCCAATGCCTCCATCCTGCCCCCCCAGGCTCCATCCTGCTCCCCCCCAGGCTTCATCCTGCCCCCCCTCTGGCTCCATCCTGCCCCCCCTCCGGCTCCATCCTGCCCCCCCCCGGCTCCATCCTGCCTCCTCCCCGGCTCCATCCTGCCCCCCCCCCCTGGCTCCATCCTGCCCCCTCGACACAATCCTGCCCCCCCCTCAGCTGATCGGTTTCCCAGGCAACGACAGGTCCTAAAGGCCTGTAGGACCTAGAAGACGGAGGTGGAACGAGCCGGCGGACAGGTGAGTATCCTCTGAGGATTTTTTAATTTTTACTTTTACTGTGGAGGACCGGGGGCCGTGGGGAGCGAAACATCGCCATATTACATAGTGCTGCTATACATCTACTATAATGTACCGCCATGTACTATAGCGCTGCTATACATGTACTGTAATGTATGGACATATACTATAGTGCTGCTATACATGTACTGTAATGTACCACCATATACCAAAGCGCTGCTATACATGTACTGTAATGTACCACCCTATACTATACTGCTGCTATACATGTACTGTAATGTACCGCCATATACCATAGCGCTGCTATACATGTACTGTAATGTACCGCCATATACTATAGTACTGCTATACATGTACTGTAATGTACCGCCATATACCATAGAGCTGCTGTACATGTACTGTAATGTACCGGAATATACTATAGTGCTGCTATACATGTGCTGTAATGTACCGCCATATTCTATAGTGCTGCTATGTACCGCCATATACCATAGCGCTGCAATACATGTAATGTACCGCCATAAACCATAGCGCTAGTATACATGTAATGTAATGTACCACCATATACTATAGTGCTGCTATACATGGTTCACGTTGCCTAAACATGTTCTGTCAGTCACAATATGTCAACTACATACATGTTCTAGAATACCCGATGCGTTAGAATTGGGCCACCATCTAGTTTATTATGCTTACTTATTATCTAAATGCATCCTAAATCGCCCTTTTCTTATGTTTTACAGACGCCCTATTGATTGGGAGGCACTGTTCCGCGCACTAAACACCGCTCTATGGATAGATCACATCACCACAGACACAGTGCACTTGTTCATGATGTATCTCGGCGTCTCTGATATTCACTATCACACTGCACATGTGCAAATGTAAGCTGCACACTACGCATGCGCGGGCTTGCGGTCCTTCCGCACTTCCGTGCGTTCCAAATGCTGGAAGTGACACACGGTTGGTCCCGCCTACCGCTCATAAGTAGCGGCTTCTCACATACAGAAGCCGCACTTCGCCACTGCGCACGGACTTCACAGCAGAAAGGTAATCCTATGCACTGGGGCATAACTTTGGCCCTTCTCTTTAGCTTGAGTCTGCAGACATATTACTTTATTTCTTAGGCTGCTTCCCAAGAGCATTTAACTCTTGAGGCAGCGGTATGTGACCACTTTTACTTTAATCACTGCTTTTGCTTGTAGATGTTTGCTATTCTCACTATTCTTTCTTTAGATCACAAGTCTCATCGGTCTTATCCCTTTATGATGATCCACATACCGAGAATTTAGGTTATAGAGGTATAATTTTCCTTGCTTATTAGCATGAGTTATATGATAAGATTATCTGACCATTCATGGAATTTAATAATTAATTTATGGACACCATTATAAGTGATTCGTTTAGGGACTTTTTACCTTACGTGGGTTTGGTCCACATGATTTATGAATCAGCCTTATAATTGGAGGCGGGCACCATAATAGGTTTTGAGTGAACACACTTATATTGTTTATAATAGTCTACAGGTTAGGGGAACAATTCCACTTCAGTGAAAAATTGTAAATCTATTGACAGCTATAAGCTCCACATAGATACTTGGTATCAACTAGAATTTTATCTATATATATTATACATATTAATATCTCCTTTTTCATCCTTTATTCCTGAGACTAGTGCCATCTTTTTGATCTTTGACCGTATATCCAGGCAATACGAGATCTTATCTGAGCTGTCCACTATTCTACAAAACGGTGATTATCACATTTGAGTATTGAAATTATAACCTTCATCCTCTATAGAACCTAACTTTTGCTCTTTCTTTTGTCTTTGTCCTTTCACTTTTCTTCTTTCTCGACTTCACTTATAGAAACCCATTTCTTACCCTCTCACTTGACACCTTATGGCCCTTAGGCACAATACTATGTTAACTGACACCGCCATTGTCACTTTAACAATATGAATTTGTCTTTATGTATTGGACACAAACACTACACGTTTTTATTCTCAACTAGTAAAAAGGCCCGATGCAATTGCATCGGGAGCGCGGTGAAATAAATTGTGTGCATAGAGGCGGGTGAGTGGCTAGCAGAGTATACATGGGGCTCTGTGGGTAGCAGAGTATACAGACTGCTCTGATGGTAGCAGATTATACAGGCGGCTCTGTGGGTAGGAAAGCATACAGGCGGCTCTGTGGGTAGCAGAGTATACAGACGGGTTTGTGGGTAGCAGATTATACAGGCGGCTCTGTGGGTAGCAGAGTATAGAGAAGGCTCTGTGGGTAGCAGATTGTACAGGCGGCTCTGTGGGTAGCAGAGTATATAGGCGGCTCCATGGGTAGCAGAGTATACAGGCGGGTCTGTGGGTAGCAGAGTATAGAGGCGGCTCTGTGGGTAGCAGAGTATAGAGGCGGCTCTGTGGGTAGCAGAGTATAGAGGCGGCTCTGTGTGTAGCAGAGTATAGAGGCGGCTCTGTGGGTAGCAGAGTATAGAGGCGGCTCTGTGGGTAGCAGAGTATAGAGGCGGATCTGTGGGTAGCAGTGTATAGAGGCGGCTCTGTGGGTAGCAGAGTATAGAGGCGGCTCTATGGGTAGCAGAGTATAGAGGCGG
Source organism: Allobates femoralis (assembly GCA_033576535.1). Lineage (NCBI taxonomy): Eukaryota > Metazoa > Chordata > Amphibia > Anura > Aromobatidae > Allobates > Allobates femoralis. The sequence goes on along the minus strand of JARQOC010000005.1, from coordinate 238,680,649 downwards.
CTCTGTGGGTAGCAGTGTATAGAGGCGGCTCTGTGGGTAGCAGAGTATAGAAACGGCTCTGTGGGTAGCAGAGAATACAGGCGGCTTTGTGGGTAGCAGAGTATACGGGCGGGTGTGTGGGTAGGAGAGTATACAGGCGGCTCTGTGGGTATCAGAGTATAGAGGGGGCTCTGTGGATAGCAGAGTATGTTGTGGCGGGAGGCTGGAGGGGTGAGGAGAGCAGAGGCTGGAGGGGTGAGGAGAGGTCCGGCTGGGGGGGGGGGTGGGAGGAGAGGTCCGGCTGGAGAGGTGAGGAGAGGGCCGGCTGGAGGGGTGAGGAGAGATGCGGCTGGAGTGGCGACATCACCGCTCGGCGGCAGGACGTGGCTGCGTGCTGGGGCTGATCGCAGCCCCAGTCACACGGCATTGTCCTCTGCGGCGGGTTGGGTGATGCCCACATGTGACCTGAGGGGAAGGAGCGGATTGGGCGGTGTGTGGTAAAGACAGGACGGCCATCCGATTGGTCAAGGACGCCAAGTCCTGGCCAATGAGATGGGCGTCCTGTGTGTACAACACAGCGCCCAATCCGCTTGCAGGGGCGGCCAGTGGGAGTGAGCGGGGCGTGTCATGCTTTGCAGGCTGACACGGTCCGCTCACTCCCATTGGCTGTTGCCGGCCACAGGACGACGTCACTGGCTCCCGGCACCCGGCCACAACCCGTAGACCGCTACTCCACCAGCATGGCGACATTGAGGCCCCAGCGGTGAGAGAGCGGCGAGGGGCGGAAGGCACTGGCAGGATCCGGGCAGCGTGGACCTCGCAGAGGGTGGTGGCGATGAAGCAGGGCCAACGGTTGGCAGGATGGCAGCGGTGTCAGGTAGTGCGGCTGAGGATGGAGGAGGCTGTGAGGATGGAGGAGGCTGTGAGGATGGAGGAGGCTGTGAGGATGGAGGAGTCTGTGAGGATGGAGGAGGCTGTGAGGATGGAGGAGGCTGTGAAGATAGGGAGGCTGTGAAGATGCAGGAGGCTGTGAGGATGGAGGAGGCTGTGAGGATGGAGGAGGGTGTGAGGATGAAGGCGGCTGTGAGGATGGAGGAGGCTGTGAGGATGGGGAGGCAGTGAGGATAGGGAGGATGTGAAGATGGAGGAGGCTGTGAGGATGGAGGAGGCTGTGAGGATGGAGGAGGCAGAGGGGATGGAGGAGGCTGTGAGGATAGAGGAGGCTGAGGGAATGGAGGAGGCTGAGGGGATGGAGGAGACTGGGAGGACGAAGGAGGCAGTGAGGACTGAGGAGGCTGTGAGGATGGGGAGGCTGTGAGGACGGAGGAGGCTGTGAGGACGGAGGAGGCTGTGAAGATGGAGGATGCAGTGAGGATGGAGGAGGCTGTGAGGATGGAGGAGGCTGCGAGGATGGAGGAGGCTGTGAGGATGGAGGAGGCTGAGAGGATGGGGAGGCTGTGAGGATGGAGGAGGCAGTGAGGATGGAGGAGGCTGTGAGGACGGGGAGGCAGTGAGGATGGAGGAGGCAGTGAGGATGGAGGAGGCTGTGAGGATGGAGGAGGCTGTGAGGATGGGGAGGCAGTGAGGATGGGGAGGCAGTGAGACTGGGGGTGGCTGTGAGGCTGGAGGAGGCTGTGAGGCTGAAGGAGGCTGTGAGGAGGCTGTGAGGATAGGGAGGCTGTGAGGCTGGAGGAGGCTGTGAGGCTGGAGGAGGCTGTGAGTCTGTGAGGCTGGAGGAGGCTGTGAGGCTGGAGAATGTTGTGAGGATGGGGAGGCTGTGAGGCTGGAGGAGGCTATGAGGCTGGAGGAGGCTGTGAGGCTGGAGAAGGCTGTGAGGCTGGAGGAAGCTGTGAGTCTGTGAGGCTGGAGGAGACTGTGAGGCTGGAGGAGGCTGTGAGGCTGGAGGAGGCTGTGTGTCTGTGAGGCTGGAGGAGGCTGTGAGGCTGGAGGAGGCTGTGAGGCTGGAGCAGGCTGTGAGGATGAGGAGGATGTGAGGCTGGAGGAGGCTGTGAGGCTGGAGGAGGTTGTGAGGCTGGAGGAGGCTGTGAGGCTGGAGGAGGCTGTGAGTCTGTGAGGCTGGAGGAGGCTGTGAGGCTGGAGGAGGCTGTGAGGATGGGGAGGCTGTGAGGCAGAAGGAGGCTGTGAGGCTGGAGGAGGCTGTGAGGCTGAAGGAGGCTGTGAGGCTGGAGGAGGCTGTGAGGCTGGGGGAGGCTGTGAGGATAGGGAGGCTGTGAGGCTGGAGGAGGCTGTGAGGCTGGAGGAGGCTGTGAGTCTGTGAGGCTGGAGGAGGCTGTGAGGCTGGAGGAGGTTGTGAGGATGGGGAGACTGTGAGGCTGTGAGGCTGGAGGAGGCTGTGAGGCTGGAGGAGGCTGTGAGGATGGGGAGGCTGGAGGAGGCTGTGAGGCTGGAGGAGGCTGTGAGGCTGGAGGAGGCTGTGAGGATGGGGAGGCTGTGAGGCTGGAGGAGGCTGTGAGGCTGGAGGAGGCTGTGAGTCTGTGAGGCTGGAGGAGGTTGTGAGGCTGGAGGAGGCTGTGAGGCTGGAGGAGGCTGTGAGGCTGGAGGAGGCTGTGAGGATGGGGATGCTGTGAGGCTGGAGGAGGCTGTGAGGCTGGAGGAGGCTGTGAGGATGGGGAGGCTGTGAGGCTGGAGGAGGCTGTGAGGCTGGAGGAGGCTGTGAGGCTGGAGGAAGCTGTGAGGCTGGAGGAGGTTGTGAGGATGGGGAGGCTGTGAGGGTGGAGGAGGCTGTGAAGCTGGAGGAGGCTGTGATGATGTGAGGCTGGAGGAGGCTGTGAGGATGGGGAGGCTGTGAGGCTGGAAGAGGCTGTGAGGCTGGAGGAGGCTGTGAGGCTGGAGGAGGCTGTGAGGCTGGAGGAGGCTGTGAGGATGGGGAGGCTGTGAGGATGGAGGAGGCTGTGAGGCTGGAGGAGGCTGTGAGGATGGGGAGGCTGTGAGGCAGGAGGCTGTACGGCTGGAGGAGGCTGTGAGGCTGGAGGAGGCTGTGAGTCTGTGAGGCTGGAGGAGGCTGTGAGGCTGGAGGAGGCTGTGAGGATGGGGAGGCTGTGAGGCTGGAGGAGGCTGTGAGGCTGGAGGAGGCTGTGAGGCTGGAGGAGGCTGTAAGGCTGGAGGAGGCTGTGAGGCTGGAGGAGGCTGTGAGGCTGGAGGAGGCTGTGAGGATGGGTGAGGCTGGAGGAGGCTATGAGGCTGGAGGAGGCTGTGAGGCTGGAGGAGGCTGTGAGGCAGGAGGAGGGTGTGAGGCTGGAGGAAGCTGTGAGGCTGGAGGAAGCTGTGAGGCTGGAGGAGGCTGTGAGGCAGGAGGAGGCAGTGAGGCTGGAGGAGGTTGTGAGGCTGGAGGAGGCTGTGAGGATGGGGAGGCTGTGAGGCTGGAGGAGGCTTTTACTGTACTGAGCATGCTCAGTACAGTAAAACGTCTCCAAACAGGAAGGCAAGGGTTAAAAAAAACAGTTAATGCTCACCTCACCCCGAGCCCCCGCCGTCTCCCGCCGTGTTCCTGCAGGCTCCCGGTGGCTGAATAGGTCTTCTACTGCAGTCTAGGACCTGCCGTGATGTCACAGTCACGTGACCGCAAGTTACCATGGAGTAACCTGGTGTCACGTGACTGTGACATCACGGCAGGTCCTAGACTGCAGTAGAAGACCTCTGCAGACACTGGGAGCCTGCAGGAGCCACCGGGAGCCTGCAGGAACACGGCGGGAGACGGCGGGGGCTCGGGGAGAGGTGAGCATAATTTTTTTTTTTTTTTTTAAAGGGTAGTGCGGCTGCGGCTCGCAGTGCCGCAAAGGACCTTGGGATTCGGCTACAACGCCCGAATTCCAAACTCGCGATTATATAAGTAGATAATGCATTGTTCTAAAAAAATGTTTCTCTCTTTTTGTTTTCAAACTGCTGTCAATCAGACCCGATACCCTTGAGAAAGGCCTATGTTAGGCCGAAACGTTGGGTGGGATCTTTGTTTTGTTTTGAATTTTGTGACAATAAAGAACGGACACTCTTTTTCACAAACAATTTTGTCGTATCATATAATTGTTTGGTGTGCCCAGATATCCTTGTCAGTGACTCTAAATCTAGAGGCTGGAAGGTAAAATAGTTCTTACTGTTTGTGGATATTCAATCAGGGCGTCAGCTCTGAGCACTCAACAAAAGAAGGGCAGTGCACTATAAGACTATTGCTATGGTTCAAATCATTAGTTGTATATAAATATATACGGTATATATATATATCAAGGGAAAAACAGGGCACCCAGAATTTATTGTAAATAAGGCAGGAGGTGGGCGTAAGATGATATACCTGAGAGACCAATGTGTCACGGTCATGGTAGGACCCCAGGTAGGCCCTGTATCAGATAAGATAGGGAGTGGCATAGCCTTAGGGGTAGTAGTGCTCCTTTCTGTGGAGTTGGTACTTGGGATCTCTCAGGTTGCATAATTTGTATTTTGTTGTTTGTGGCTGTTGCGGCCCATATTTTATTGGAAAGCGAAATTCTCTTACCTGTTGCAAATTATAAAAGGAGAAGTTGGTTTGGTATCATAATGTGGTTGGAGTCGTTCATAGCACTGCTGTTTCTCACACTCAAATCGATCGGTGTCTGGGCGTTGCAGCTCCATATTTTGAAGGGGTTGTCTTACAAAGGTACTGCATATCAAAATAATTTATACATGGTATAGCTTGTCAATTATGAGACTTTCCTTGGCTACTGGAAGCCTCTCACTCTAATAGAAAACAACTATAGAGAAAGGAAATGAGCCAGACATCAACCATTACACATTGACCTTCTCCTGCTGAGCTAAATTAACAAAAGCTAACAAGATGTTCTTATCTAACATTTAGATCACAGTAAATAAGCCCACTCTCCCTTTACAACATCTTTTCGAGGGTGGAGGCACACTGGCGTTGAACTTGCGCGAGTTTAATGCGAGAAAAACTCGCATTAAACTCGGACCTGTATCTTTCAATGATACAGGTCACATTAATGCGAGTTTCTGGCATTAAACTCGCTTTGCGAGAGCAATCTGAGTGCAATCTTGCGAGTGGCCATTAAAAGTATATGGGTGCGAGTCTAGCTCGCACCCATACAGCACACCGTGCGATAATCGCAGCCGTGTGCTGTTAAAATCACTGGCCCCCCGCAGTCCCCATACAGTTACAATAATGTTCATTGCTGTGACAGTATTGTATGTATAATTTATTATTTTTATTAATTTTATTATTTCAGCTTGATTTTACATGTTTTTACCATGTCGGCTGTTCAGGACTTCATTCTGCACTGTGCTACCGGGGGGGTTTTAACCCGGTGATTAAGGGGTTAATCAGACGCTGGTGTCATGACACCATCTGTCCAGGGGTTGTCCTCCCCCCCCTGGATACATGGTGACATGACATCATGTGTCTGAATGGGTTAATTATTCTGTAAACCAAGTTTAAGTTTATGTCGGGTGTAGAGAAGTGACAGAAAGAGCCATGATTTGTGAGGAGCTGTCCATGGTGCTGAAGCTTCCATTCATAAATCACTGGCTCTTTCTGTCTCATCTATACACCCGACATAAACTTAAACTTGGTTTACAGAATAATTAACCCATTCAGACACATGATGTCATTTTACCATGTATCCAGGGGGTGAGGACAACCCCTGGACAGATGGTGTCATGACACCAGCGTCCGATTAACCCCTTAATCACCGGGTTAAAACCCCCTCCGGTAGCACAGTGCAGAATGAAGTCCTGAACAGCCGACATGGTAAAAACATGTAGAATCAAGCTGAAAAGTGTAACTTTGCAAAAAATAATAAATTATACATACAATACTGCTTCACTGCTGCTGTCACAGCAATGAAACATTATTGTAACTGTATGGGGATAGCAGGAATGCTGTTCCGTGGTCCATCAAGACCATGGACAGCAGAGAAAAAAAACTACACACACGCACTCACACCTCACACTCGCACCACATACACTTACATACAGCCAGGCACACTCACCACATGCACCACACGCGGACCACACTAGCACCACACTTGGACCACACTAGCACTACACTCGCACCAAACTAGCACTGCACTCGCATCACTGTCGTGCATCAAAAACGCAGCGTTTTTGATGCATGATAGTGTGCCTCCACCCTTAGGAGAGTACCTACTTAACCGTAAATTCAGCACTTTATAGAAACCACCACAGCCACAACAGCACACTCATTTTATCAAAAAGACCAGATGAACAATGTAAAGCAAGGTTCTGGATGGTTTATGGCTACGTTACTGCATCAAGCAGGGTCACCGACAGGGCCTGCCTACCATGACAGCTGTCAGGGGCCTGGCAATGATTTATAGGATAGGGGGCCCACAGGAGAAGTGAGGGGGCCAGTCCCGATCTCCTCTGAGCCATGCCCCCTCATCACTTCTACGTGCCCCTCTCCTTTTATTATCATCTGGACCCCGCCCAGTGCCTACGTCACAACTTGGTGCAGGGGGTAACAGAGCCATTTGCGGAAGAAGTAAGGAGGAGGATGGAAACAGTGCAGCCAATGGGAGCTGTAGGAGGGTGGGACTTTCCTATCCAAACCCCGCTGAGCCCACTCTGCTGCTATTTCCAGCACTCAGTGATCATCAGGAGGAGCAGCGCTGGTGAGTCGGACACAGGACAAGCCACAGTGAGTGTGAGTCTGCAGCAGGGATGTGTGCTCCTGTTCCTCCACACCAGCAGCAGAGGCTTCTCAGTGATCAGGGCCGAGCTGTGACCACACTATCAGCTTTCCGGCATCACTGAGGAGCCACCGCTCCTAATACTGAACTCTCTACTCAGCTGTAAATCCTGCTATCCTCTGAGTGTGTTTACTGTGTGCTCGTGACTCCCCACCTGCTGCAAAGGATTAATAGCTGACAAATACATTCACTTCCCAGATATGTCATTAAACACACACCTATTATCATCTATCAGCTATCTATCATATATTTATATCTATCAAATCTATGAGCTATCTATCTATAATCTATCTATTGTCAATCTATTTCTATCTTTTAACTATCATTTATCTATTTCTATATCTATCCGTCTCCACACAGCACTATACTCTATATACAGGTCCACACTACATCCTGTATTAAGGTATGTCTGTATATGCTGTATGAATATAGTGTGGACTTGTACATGCAGTATAGTGCCGTGTATACAAGATAAAGTGCCAGAAATCTTTAATGTGCATACAGCCAGCAGTCTCTAATTTGCATACGGTTAGTAGTCTCTAATGTGCATACAGATGGCAATCTCTAATATGTATATGGCTGGCAATCTCTGTGTATGAAGGCAGCAGTCTCTAATGTGCATACAGTCAGCAGTTTCTATTGTGCATACAGCCAGTAGTCGTCTATTGTGTTTATGGCCTGCAGCCATCTATTCTGTATATGGCCTGCAGCCGTCTTCATTTGTTTATTTGGTCTGCAGCCATCTCCATTGCATATATGGCCCGCAGCCATCACCATTGCATATATGGACCACAGCCATCTCCATTGCTTATGTGGCCTGCAGCAGTCTCCATTGCATATACGTTCAGCAGCAGTCTTCATTGTATATACAGCCCGCTGCTGTCTCCATTGCGTATATGGTCATGAGCATTCTCCATTGCATAAATGGTCCACAACTGTCTCCATTTTGTACGTGGTCCACAGCAGTCTCCGTTGTGGATATGGCCAGCAGTCTCTATTGTGTATTCTCTTGTGTGTATAGCCAGCAGCAGTCTCTATTGTGTATTTGCCATTGTGTAAAGCCAGCAGCAGTCTCTATTGTGCATTCTCTATTGTGTATACAGCCAGCAGCAGTCTCTTATTGTGTATACAGCCCGCAGCCGTCTCCATTGCGCTTATTGCCCATTGCATATATGGCCCACAGCCGTCTCCATTTTGTATATGGTCCACAGCAGTCTTCATTGTAGATACAGCCAGCAGTCTCTATTGTGTATTCTCTTGTGTTTATGCCAGCAGCAGTCTCTATTTTGTATTTTTTTATTGTGTACAGCCAGCAGCAGTCTCTATTGTGTGTACAGTCAGCAGCAGTCTCTATTGTGCATATGTCCAGCAGAAGTCTCTATTATGTTTACAGCCAGCAACAGTCTATGGTGTATTCCCTATTGTGTGTACAGCCAGCAGCAGTCTTTATGATGTATACAGCCCAAAGCAGTCTCTATCGTGTGTGTGTGTACATATCTATATATTTTGTGTGTTGGGGTGGAGGCAGAGCCGGGCTGGAGGCAGAGCCTGGGTTGAGACAGGGCGAGTCTCAGGGGGCCCCAAACCTTTGTCAGTGAGGGGCCCTAAAATTCCTAGTGGCGGCCCTGGCATCAAGGCTTAGACAGAACCATCACAGAATCCGTCATGCCTTCTTTTTTGTGTTCATAGGAACATGAAGGTGTACAACCATCTTTTAAAAGTTTAAAGTGCAGATAAAAGAGGCCTTTTTAACATTTTAAGAGGCATAAATGCAGTCATAAATAAAATCAAAGACATGTCTAAACATTAAATATCTGAAACAATTTTGATAAAATTTGTATAATCAACATTAATGGCTAGTAAACACATTTAGATTTTTGTTCTTTTGGTCTGGTGATTTGCAGGTAAAACTATCTATCTAGTGCCTTTTATAAATGTATCTTTGTGATTACGGATACTGTTTGACAATAAAGAAGTCTTCTGCTTATATCAACTTCTATCATATTTGGACTATTTACCACAAACAGTATAATGGAGGCTGTAGCCCAGGGCCAGTTAAGGGCAAGTAATGCAATGTTTTAACAAAATTACTCAACTGTATCCAGAGTAACTCTAAATATAAACTGAAAAATAATATTCAAAAATGGACATATGCCATAATGTTACCACTTTGACAGTGAGAGTTTTTCAATGAAAGGATGGAACAAAATCAATATCAACAAGAAGTGCAATGATACAATATATCAATGCAGGTGCTTACTTAAGATAAGAACCAACATTAAGTAGAAGCATAATGTGTTTTATTGAGAACAATATCAATATATAAAAACCATAAATGTAAGTGAAAAGCAATTAGACTCCAGGTTTGCTACTTACTGTATTAGTGAAGTACCTATGTCTAAATTGGATATTTAAACTTTCAGGACTATGAAAAATGTCTCATTAGTGGAGTAAATTGTGATGGTAGCATTAATTTATATTATTTGTATGAGCTCACAAACACATTAATGTTTTTGCATTAGGTAGCATCATGCACATGGCCATATCTCAACTTCATTTTATATAGAACCATAATATGGGCGATGTAAAGTTGCTTAGCACATCTAGGGTACTTCTATGTCTTTCATTTCATACAGAGGCATATTCAAAGAAAATTGTAGCTTGTCCCATCATACTTCCTATCAGTGCAAAGTTTGCACCAAATCTTACTTTTGTTTTAGACCCTTTGTAAAAACAGGGATTTTGTGTACTCACTGTAAAATCCTTTTCTCCGAGTTCATCATTAGGGGACACAGGACCATGGGTGTATGCTTTTCTGCCACTAGGAGGCAACAATAAGTAAAGATACATTTTAAGTCCTCCTCCCTGCAGTATACTGCAGTATACACCCATCTATAGGGGTAGATAGGTAGTTTAGTACTAAAGCAGTAGGAGAAGGCGATAAAGCAATAAGGTACAAGAGGCGTAAGCCAAAGATCTGTGTATAGTAGTGAAATTTAACAGGGTGGGTGCTGTGTCCCCCAATGATGAACCCAGAGAAAAGGATTTTATGGTGAGTACACAAAAATCCCTGTTTCTCCTTCGCATCATTGGGGAACACAGGACCATGGGACATTCTAAAGCAGCCCTTGGTGGAATTAGCTGAGTGGCGATTAAGCATCATGCGCCAGCAGCCTACAGATGCGCGACTGTCCCTTGCAAGATTTTTCTTCCTAGGTTTGCGTCAACAGAGACCTGGGTGTGAATGTGGTAGTGTTTGGTGAAGGTGTGTAGGCTAGACCAGGTTGCGGCTTTGCAAATCTGAGTTGCTGAGGCTTGGTGTCGAATGGCCCAAGAGGTACCCACTGACTGAGTTGAGGGAGCCTTGATCCCTGCTGGGATTGGTCTGTTTTTGATGCGGTAGGACTCATGGATTGCTGAGCGAATCCACCTTGCCAATGTAGATTTTAAGGCCAGCATCCCTTTTTTAGGTCCTTCGGGGATGACAAACAATGTTTCAGTTTTACAGACTGAGGCTGTTCGTGAGATGTAGCGTCTGAGGGCCCTTATTAGGTCCAGGGTATGAAGCTGCTTTTCGAAGTGGTCTACTGGAGCTGGGCAAGGTGATGGTAGGACAAAGTCTTCATTAAGATGGAACTGGGACACGACCTTGGGCAAGAAGGATGGTGCTGGATGAAGGACAATTTATCCTTGTGGAAGGCTTTGAAGGGAGGGTGGCAGGATAGGGCAGCTAGTTCTGACATGTGCCTGATCGAAGTGATTGCGACTAGGAAAGCGACTTTCTATGAGAGGTCCTGTAAGGATACTTCTAGCAGGGGTTCGAAGGGGGTCTACTGTAGAGCTCCCAGGATTAAGTTTAGGTCCCAGACGGCTACAGGTACTTTTTTTTTTTTTTTTTACCAATTAACTTTTTATTGAACATTAATCATAATACACAAGACCAAACAAATGAGGGTCTGAACAGACCTTCGGGGAACATACAAAAGAAAGGAAGGAAAAGGGGGGGAGAGGGACCAATTCAGGTACAGACAATGATGATACAGTATGTAAATGAGTTCAAATAAGTTCAAAACAAGACCACGATTTCACAAAATTATAACAAGTGCAATGGTTCACTGTAAAAGATGGGTATGAATATCCGAGGTGAGGGCAGAGGAAGTCCAGGGGTCCCACCACGTAAGAACCTTGTTCTTTTTAGAAAGAGAGGGTGCAGAGAGAGATTCGTAGCAGTAGTGGAGATTAAGTCTAGAAATCAACTCTTCTCTAGATGGCACCTCCGGTGACTTCCAATGCGCCGCCAGGCATAGTCTAGCAGCAACCAGAATATTAAACACAATAGGCTGCAACGGGGAGGGAACTTCTGATAGAGATATACCCAGAAGCGCTAGCGGGCCTGACAGTATCAGGGGCAGACGAGTAATCTCACATAGGAGCTTTTCTGCCTGAACCCAGAAGGGCTTGATGAGAGGGCATTCCCACCACACATGTGCCAGGGAACCCGACATACCACAACCCCTCCAGCAGGAGGCAGATGAGGAGAGATGGAGCCGGGCCATGCGTGTGGGGGTCAAATACCATTGTAATAGAATCTTTCTCGCCTGCTCCATGTGTCCCAGACAAGAAGAAAATTTTTTCAGGTGGGACAAGGCAAGGGACCAGTCCTCATGTGTAGCCGAAAAGGATAGAAGGGACTCCCAAGATAACATGAACGGGAGTTTATGGGGGACCTCATGGAGTAGCAGTGAGGCATACAGCACTGAAACCCCGTGAGAGCTATGAGTGCCGGGCTTAAAAAATCGGTCACCCGGGGAATCTCCAACCACTGGGGGCTCCTGAAAATTCAGGAAGTTGCGTAAGCAGCTTGATAACTGTAGGAAGGTGTAGAACGACGAGTTTGGTAGGGAGAACCGAGACTGAAGTTCACCAAAGGAACGTAAACCCGATGGACCAAACAAATCCACTATATGCAAGAGGTTGCACTTTTTAGTTGTTGTAAAGATATATTGGGGATTATTTCCGACATAACATCCAGGGATATATATCTAGCCATGTAAGGGAATACTGAGGGACCCGCTGTAGCCCAAAGCTTGGAAGCTGATATCATAGTATGAAGAAGTGTTCCCCTACAGCGGGACTGCAAGAACAACATTTCCATCAATCGCCTAAGAGAGCCTTGTGGGGCAAAATATGATTCAATGGTAAGCCAAGGCAAATGTGAGGCCTCCTCCCACCACAATTTAAGTGGTTCAAGCATCGCAGCTTTATGATATATTGCTAGGTTGGGAGCTCCCAAACCACCTTTAGAATACGGGAGAACCATCCAACGATGTTTGATTCTATGTGGCTTACCATTCCATATGAAGGAATCTAATATAGACTGAAAGAGGGAAATGCGCTTCGCAGGTATAGTTAAGGGCAAACATCTGAATAGGTAAATTAACTTGGGGAGGAGCATCATCTTGGCCGTCTGAATGCGCGCCATCCACGAAAGGGGGGTATCAGTAAATTTTTGGATAGTAGCTCGCAAGTCCGCAGCAGTTGCCTCACAGTTCAATCGTGTTATGTCCGCCAGGCGTGTCAATTTAATCCCTAAATACGTAAAACCTAAGGGAGCCCAGAGGAAGTTATAGGTGGATTGGATAGTAGATTGGAGGTTAAGTGATAGAAAGAGAGGGAATAACGTGGATTTGGTCAGGTTGAGCTTGTAATACGAGACCGCAGAGAAGTCATGCAGGAGAGAGGAGATCGCAGCCAGCGAACGCAGGGGATCAGTGCAGGTAAATACAACATCGTCTGCATACAGACCAATTTTGAATTCAGCAGTTCCAACGGGGATGCCTTTAATGTCTGGAGACTGCCGAGCAATAGCAGCCAGAGGTTCCATAATCAACGCGAAGACCAGCGGGGAGAGGGGGCAGCCCTGGCGAGTACCATTGGAAATAGTAAAGGCCCGGGATTTAAACCCCGAGGCACGCACCGAGGCGTTCGGATTAGAATATAAAGCCATGATGGCAGAGAAAATAGGACCAGTGAGGCCAAATTTGAGCAAGGTACTCTCCAAATAGCCCCAGTGCACCCTGTCAAAAGCTTTTTCAGCATCAAGCGACAGGAATACACTAGGGAGGCGACCCCCCTCCACCACGCTCAACAGGTCGATTAACCGTCTCGTGCCATCCCTTGTCTGCCTGCCCAGCACAAACCCAACCTGATCAGGGTGAATTAGAGAAGGTAAAATAGTAAGAAGACGATTGGCCCATATTTTAGCATAGATTTTTAAATCTGCATTCAGCAGAGCAATTGGGCGAAAGTTCCCAGGGGATGTAGGGGACTTCCCAGGTTTAGGCAGAGTGGCTATGGCGGCCTCCAAACCTTCACGTTTGATAGATCCCGAAGAGGCCCAAAAGTCAAACAATCTTTTGAGGTAAGGACAAAGTATAGGTAGAAAGTGAGAATAGTAAGGGAAAGAAAAGCCATCAGGACCCGGGGCGATTTTTACTTTGAATCCCTAATGATCTGCGAGGTTTCAGAACACAGTACAGGAGCATTCAAAAATCTAGTTGAGATGGGGAAACCTTCGGGAGAATGGCCCTATCTAAAAAGGACGAGATACAGGCCGGGGAAGGTTGTGGAATGGATCCGTCATCTTGTAAATTGTAAAGCCTAGAATAATAAGTGGCAAACTCATCTGCAATATGGATCTGGTTATAAACCCGTGTGGAGTCAGCCCTAACCAAGAAAGGGATTCTAGACTGGATTTCCCGCTTTTTGACACGCCTGGCCAACATGGCTCCAGCTCGGTCACCCATGGAATAAAAGCTGGCCTTGGATTTCTGCAGGGTTTTCGCTGTACTGCGAAGCAAAAGCTGGCGGACATGCATACGGGCTCTGCCAAGTTCCAATAATAGATGGGAAGACTGGGTCTTTTTGTGCTGAGTCTCTAGTGACTCAAGGGCCGCCACAGCATCCTGCAAGGCTTGATTAAATCTACGTTTACACAAGGCTGCCATTTTGAGGAAATGACCCCGCATGACAGCCTTGTGTGCAAGCCAGAGAGTGTCCGGCTGTACCTCCGGAGTATCATTAATGCTAAAAAATTCTTGGAGGGAGGTCTCCAACCGGGTCACAGAAGGTTGGTCTGTTAATAAATGAGTGTTCAGGCGCCAGTGGGAGGGCGGTTGAATAGCCAGTGGGTCGGTCAATGAAACGGTGACAGGGGCATGGTCCGACCATGAGATGCTCCCCACAGTGGCAGTATTGCAATGGGGTAAGGCCACGTCATCTACCAAAATGTAGTCTATTCTGCTGTAGGTGGCATGCCTCGGGGACATATAGGTATAGTCCTTTTCACTACAGTGTAGGTACCTCCATATATCATGCAGACCGTGGGTACGAACCAGTGCGCCAGCTTCACCTCTAGAAGATGAGGGAGCGGAGCAATCCCATATTTTGTACATGGGAATGTTGAAGTCCCCAGCAATCAGCTTATGTCCATGCTGGATACGATCCACGGTCTGCAATAGGGTTCTCATAAATTTGAGCTGTCCAGAGTTAGGGCCATAGACTGATGCTATAGTGTAAGGTGCATTATTAATTAGGCATAGTAGTAGCAATGATCTGCCCTCCTGATCTGCAATCACACGTACTAGCTGGAAAGTCACGGAGTGATGAACAAAAATAGCAACCCCTGCTTTTTTCATACCACTCCCTGCAAAAAAGCGGTGAGGGTAGAGAGTGGACTTCATCCTAAAATTATCATGCTCCAAGAGATGGGTTTCCTGGAGACATACCACATGGTGGTGCTGTTTGGCCAGTTGTTTCCACACCATAGCTCTCTTACAGGGGAAATTATGCCCATTAACATTATGGGACACTAGTGTGATACTCATAATAACCTAAAGAGAGAAGCAAGCGCCCCCACAACCTTGTAAACCAACATAATAAACAATCACAGTGGTAGCATAAAGTCCGAGTACCTGAAAAGGAAGAAGGGAAGGGGGAAGGGAGGGGAAGGGGCTGAGAGAGAGAAACAAACAAAGAACAGCAACCAAAAAGTCCATTCGGACAAAATATCCGAATCCACAGGTGAGAAAAAAAAAAAGCTCACCACGGAGGCATAAGCTGACAAGTCAGCAGCAATGTAGAGCAGCAAAAAAGAAAAAGAAAAACCACTCTACAGTAGCAACGGGAATGACCAGGAACCAAACTGTATAGAGTACCTTCAAGCAACCTCCCATTCAGTGTCAATGTGGCGGTCCGTGGCCTTAGGAGGGGAGTCTCCAGATCTTCTCCGTCCATCTGCTGAGGGAGAGTTAGCGTCAGAAGTCATAAGGCCCCAGGAGGCCAGAGCCTTGGCAGCGTGATGAGGGGTCAAACAGGTGATGAATTTGCCATTCTTCTTGATCAGCAGCTTCGTTGGGTTAAATCCCCAGCGATAAGTAATTTCCTTGTCCCTCAGAATAGAAGTGAATGGAGTAAAGGAACGCCGGAATGCTAAAGTACCAGGGGACAAATCCGGGAAGACTTTGAGCTGGGCAAACTTCTCAGGAAGAGCAGGCAGTTTCTTTATGGCAGCAAAGAATTCCTCTTTTAACTCAAAAAAATGAATGCGCGCCAGGACGTCTCTAGGAACCGACGACGGCAGGCCAGGAGGCTTGTGAAGGCGGTGAATGCGGTCAATCACCAGTGACTTCTTGTCAGCATGAGGGAGCACCGTGAGGATGAAATCTTGCAGGAAGGGCTTTAAGTCTGAGTCTGTGATAGATTCGTCCATGCCCCTCAGTTTGATATTATTCCTCCTGGACCTGTCCTCTAGATCCAGGGATTTGAAATGTGTTTTAGCGCCCGGGTATTCAGTGCCTCATGAGCGTCCCACAGGTTATTGTGAGAGGCCACCAGTTCCGCCATCTTCCTCTCTAAATGGTCGGTGCGGTTCCCCAGCTCCTGAACCTCACCCCTAAGAGATGAGATCATGGAGCGCATATCCTCCTGCAGAGACGTTCTGAGTTCCCCCAGCAGAGATTTCAGCAGTGAAGGGGTTACTGCAGCTTCAGTGTTATCTCCAGCCAGATCTCCAGATGGGAAGGAGAGGGAGCTGCGGCGTGCAGCGCGGGCGGCCCTGGGGGACTGAGGCGCCATCTTCTCTGCCTGTGTGAGGTGGGGGGGAGGCACAAAGAAGTCTGGAATTTGCCGGGATGGGTCGCGGGACACAGCCTTACTTTTCCCCATGTCTGCTCCAGGTCCTTCCGGTGTCCGTGTATCAAGATTTAGAGTCAAGGAGGGCGAAGGGCAGGTGATTAATCTTCGTTTTATGGCTCCTGGTCACAGAGCTCCCGCTCAATGCGTCCTACACCATTAGAGGTTAGGACACGCCCCCCGGCTACAGGTACCTTATGGGGGACCGTGTGTGCGAGACCCCTTAAATGAATGTTTTTACTTGTGGTTTGGTAGCAATCCTGCATTGGAACAGAATGCTTAGGGCCGATATTTGGCCCTTGATGGAGCTGAGAGCTAGGCTAGAGTTAAGGCCGGTCTGAAGAAACTCCAAGATTATAGGGATGGAAAAGAGGAGTGGATTATGGCTGTGGTCTTTGCACCACTGGAACAATATCTTCCAGGTGCAGTGATAAATGCGGGAGGATGTTGGTTTGCGAGCACTAACCATGGTGGTTATGACCTCAGGGGAGAAGCTTGCCTGGGTCAGGATCCAGGATTCAATCGCCACGCCATTAAAGACAGGGCCCCTGAGTTCTGGTAGTAAATGGGGCCCTGAGATAGCAGGTCTTGTTGGTTTGGGAGTGGCCCGGGCGTGTCATTGAGGAGCTGCACAAGATCTGCGTACCACGCTCGTCGCGGCCAGTCTGGGGCAATGAGTATCACCTTAACTCCTTCTGCTTTGATCTTTCTGATTACTCACGGGATCAGCGGCAGCAGGGGCAAGATGTACGGGAGTTTGAATTGGTGCTAAGAGAGGACTAACGTGTCCGCTCCTAGAGCTAAGGGTCCCAGGACCTGGCTACAAAGATCGGGACTTTTGCATTCATTCATGATGCCATGAGGTCTATGTCGGGGGTTCCCCAGTGCCGACAGATCTGTAGAAAAACGGCTGAATGTAGGGACCATTCTCCTGAGGCCAGACCCTGGCAGCTTAGGAAAACTGCTGGCCAGTTGTCCATTCACGGGATGTGGACTGCTGATATGACAGACTTTGTTTTTTCAGTCCAGTGTAGGATATGTTCCACCTCGTGCACTTTGCTGCGTGTGCCGCCCTGGAGATTGATGTACATCAATGCCGTTGCATTGTCTGATTGAATGCGAATGGGGCGGCTGGCTAGGAGGTGGTGAAAGTGTTGGAGCGCAAAGTGGATTGCCTGTAGCTCCAGGATGTTGATTCGGGGTGACTCCTGGGGCACCCAGTGGCCTTGGGCCATGTGCTGGTGATAGACGGCCCCCCAACCGAGCAGGCTGGCGTCGGTGGTTACGACTAGCCACTGAACTTGGAGAAAGGATCTCCCCTTGTCCACCAGGTGAGCGCCTTTTTGACTGGTGCGAATAGGCGGTGCTTGCAGTCTAGACTGAAGGGACTTTTGTTCCAAGGTGAGAGGAGGGCCAGCTGTAAGGGTCAGAAGTGAAGCTGAGCGAAGGGGACTGCCTACATTGCAGCTACCATTTTTCCTAGGACCCCCATGCCGAAGCGGATTGATTGAGGTGGACGACTGTACAGAGTGTGAACTCCTTTGGGAATCGCCGTGACCTTGTCTTGGGGAAGTACGACTAGCCCTTGTGCGGTGTCGAATGTCACCCCTAGTTACATTATTGTTTGGGCAGGTGCTGGGGATGACTTGTCTAGGTTTATGAGCCACCCTAGATGGGAGAGCGTGTCTACTGTTATTTGGACGCTTTTGAACACGATTGGAAGGAAGGCCCTTTGATTAGCAGGTCGTCCAGGTAGGGGACCACTGCCGGTTAATGGAGGATGGTCATGAAGGCCGCCATGACTTTTGTGAAGACTCTGAGTGTGGGTGCGAGGACGAAGGGCAGTGCAACGAATTGGAAGTGTTGTTTTTGAACGGCGAAGCGCAGATACTTTTGGTGTACGGGAAAAATGGGGATATGGAGAGATGTGTCCTGTATGTTTGGTTGCTAAGAATTCCCCTTTTTCCATTGACGTGATTACTGAGCGTAGGGATCCCATTCTGAATTGTCGGACTCTCACAAATTTGTTGAGAAGTTTGAAGTCCAAGATGGGGCATACTGTTCCGTCCTTTTTTGAGACGATGAACAGATTTGAGTAGTAACCTTTGAACCTTTCGTTCTCCGGTACAAGTACTATGACCCCTGTTTTGAGTAGTGTCTTGATGGCTTTGAAGAACGGGCACACGTTTCGTTTGGGGGGACGCGAGAGGAAGAAGCAAGCTGGGGGCCGGGATGAGAATTCTATTTGTAACCTGACAACACCTGTTCTCTTACCCAATTGTTGTGTACGACAGTGAACCACGAGTGGCGGAAGTATAGGAGACATACGCCTATTGTGTTGGTGTCGATCGGTTGGGGGAAGGGAGTCATGCGCTGAATTTTTGAGGTCTTGTGCCCTTAACCCGGGTTTTTTTGGTCGGCTTTTCTAGGTGGAGTTGGTTTTGAATGAGAAAGGGGCACTTCTACCTCCGTGTATGGTCCGCCTTGCGCTTGTGTTAGCGGATGAGGTGGGCCATCCCGTTGTCTCATGGGAGGTGCGGGGTTATAATTGTGGCTGTGGTGGGCGAAAGGACCGATTTGGCCTTTGTTGGGGGAGGAATTTACTTTTTCCTCCCGTGGCTTCGGAGATGAGTTGGTCAAGTTTTTTCCCGAAAAGGCGACCTCCTTGGTAGGGTAGGGTTATGAGGGATCTCTTAGATGTGGAGCCCGCGTGCCATCCTCTGAGCCAGAGAGTCTGGTGCATGGAGATGGCGTTAGCAGCTGCCAACAAGGAACAGTTGGCTGTGTCTATGGACGCGAGTAAGAAGTATTTTATGGCCATTGAGAGTTGGTCGAGAAGGTCATTTGCGTCTTGTGAAGGGTTGAGGTCTTGTAATAATGTGCGTAGGGAATGTGTCCAGGATGCCGCTGCTTTAGCGACCCATGCCATAGAGAACGAGTGTGGGAGGGCTGCTCCTGAGGCTTCAAAGACAGAGCACACCAGATTTTCTAATAGTCGGTCGTTGGGGTTCTTAATAGTCGAGCTGCCTGAGAGTGTAAGCAGGGTTCTGTTAGCTAGGCGCGACACAGGGGGGTCGATGGTTGTCGACACGGACCATTCTTTATGATGTTCAGTGGCGAAGAGGTATTTGGCTTCGATTGGTCTGTGGCCTGTGAAGTGCTTGTCTGGATGGTCCCAATGTCGACGGATCATGTCCTTAAAATCATTGTGATTGGAGAAAACTCAACAAGAGCGTTTTGCCTTTGTAAAAGACACAGTGTGCTCTGGGGCGAAGGTAGGGTCATTGTTGACTTTTAGTGTTTTGCTAACGGCCTCAATGAAACTGTCAACCATTGCCTGGGTGTCTGTTGCCTCCCTTTCCTAGGATGAATTTGGTTCTGAGAGTTCCCATTCGGAGAGTGACTCGGGCTGGTAGTGGGGTGACGGGGAGTGAGACGCCGGGACCGGCTTGTATGGGTCCGTCTTCTGGATGCCAAGAGGGCTGTATGCTGGGGCTGTTCCCTGCTGGAGTGAGAGCGGTGGCGTTTGTTGTCACTAGGTGCATGGGCACTGGGAAGCAACTGCATCATTTGGGCTAATGTGTCCACTCGTTGCGCCATTGCCAGGGCCCAGGGAGGGATGTCAATTAAACAAACAAGCAGTCTGTAGGAGCGCTAAAGGAGGGACAGGATTCTTGTTATGGTTTATAACTTACCTTTATTCTTCCTCAACATCCCACAACGCGTTTCCACAGCAATCCGTCTTCCTCAGGTGGATAGAGGAGGAATTATTAACAGGGTTTATATAGGAACATAGTGGCCATGATTAAATCAGCTCTTAACCCTTTTTTTTCCTCTTTCCTCTCTCCCCCTCCCTCAAGATCCATATTTAACCATTTCAACTCTGATATAAAATGTTCCTCTCCCCACATTTATATACAATTAATCAATCCCTGCAAAATTCCAATAAATTATTTACACAAAAACTTTACAATAATAATAAATATAAAACATCAATTGTACATATGTAAAAATATAAAATGGATATGCTGATAAAATCCTTAATAATTTTAAAAAAATCTTTTTTGGTAAAATCTGTTTTTATAAAAAATTCCTTTCAAAATCTGATTCCTGCAATCATAAAATCTCACTCTTAGCTGTAAACTTTTTCTATAGTAAGATTTAATCCCTCAGGGTATAACTACCCATCTTAAACATCCTCAAACTGCCTATAGAGATCCCCTTCAAATGAAAACACATTATTCAGGATGCAGGCAATTGATCTTATCAAGAGTTCAGTGGGCATTGTTGTATCCATCTTTAAACATTCCACAATTATCTTCAAACCTAATTTATGTGATATATTGTTATAGAGGGTTGTTACATCGAAGGTTAAAAGAATGCAACCCTTCATAGGGGGTAATTTCCTCAGTTCACCAATGAGTTGCGAAGAGTCACGTAGATAGGACTCCAGGTGTTTCACATACATTTGAAGAAATAAATCCACAGTGGTATAATTTACATGTTATAGACCCAATCCCCAAAATTATGGGTCTCCCTGTGGGGTTAGTGGGGTTTTTGTGTATTTTGGGTAAGAAATAGAGGAATGGTACTCTATATTTGTGCAATGTCCAGGAATTTACGTTCTTTTTTATTAATAATTTCCCTCTCATGGGCCTCCTTGATCAGAAAATTATATTTCAGAAAAATCTCAATATTGGGATCCTGTACTAATTTTTCATAGAAAACTTCATCTCCCAATATCCTTCTGCCTTCCTCAATATACCATGCTTTATCCATCAGGACTATCCCTCCCCCTTCATCTGCGCTACGGATAATGATGTTTTCATTATCCATTTCCATCCTTATATTTTGTTATTATTATCTTTGCCTCCCTCTTTCTGTACCCCATACGTACTTAAATTCGCTACCTCATTTACTAATGGCAAAATCTGTAGAGAGCTATTTAAAGTTGGATTAGATGTTCCGTTCTGACTATCAACAAGTAGGGTGACCGAAAAGGGTATCACTTGGATTTCTCCATTATCTATCAGACATTCACCACCAACCTCCTCTACAGCCCCCATCCTTATCAAGTTCTCTTCTATAACCACCCTGCCACCCTTGGGGTTATTCTGCAGATTGACCTTCCCATTCTCAATTTGTGAAACAACCTCTAAGGAAACCCCCCCAGGAATTAGAGCAGATTCATTCAAGGAATTAGTTTCCAAACCCTCTATTTGTGATAAAAGTAAATCTCCAGTGAATTGAATAGAATTAACATTTCCATTACAGTGAACTGTGGATTCATTAGTACCCTTTGTGTCTAATGTATTTACTGTGAGTGAAAAATCCTCTATCTGAGTGGAAGTGAAATCGTGTACCGTAAGAATAGAAAGATCTATACCATTTAAAGTGTGACCCTCCCCTTGTGTATGTTGTATATGAGTCTCATTTGTAGTTTGTGTACTCACTGTATTATTTATTTGTGAACCCTTGTCTATATCATTGCTGTTTATTTGTAACCCCTCCTTCACTTTTATTCTTATTGCTTTTGTTTTTCTTCCCTTCTAAAATAACCCCTTCTTTCTTTTCACCCTGTGTATTTGTCCCCTTCTTTTCCTTTTCTCCGAATTATTATTCAATCGCTCCTATGTTCCTCATATCAGGCCCTTTGTTCCTTAGATGTCAGATTCGAAAAGGATTTCTCTTTATTACTATCCTTAATATTATTCTCATCATTTGTATTGACACAATTTTCCTTATTATTAAGTAGTTGCTTATCCTTGTCTTTGTCCCCCTTGGGTGTTATGGGTTACTGGTGTCCATTCTTTCTACTTTTTCATTATTATCTCTATCCTCATTCCCAGAATTCTTTTTCCTATCTCTCCATAATTGCCAACTGATTCCCATGGCTTGCTGATCATCCTCTATGCCAAAGGTCTCAAACTCAGCTGGGTATATGGGCCGCTATGGCCGCATATGAGCATGGTGGCTCAAGTGGTTAGCACTGCAGCCTTTGCAGCACTGAGGTCCCAAGGTCACCAAGGACAGCATCTGCAGGAGTTTGTATCTTCTCCCCGTGTTTGCGTGGGTTTTATCCGAGCACTCCGGTTTCCTCCCCCATTGTAAAGACGTACTGATAGGATGTTTACATTGTGAGCTCCAAGAGAGACAACATTACTAATGTATGTAAAGTGCTATGGAATTAATAGTGCTATATAAATGAATAAATAATTTTATTATTAAAAAAATTGAATTAGGGGGCCCGCATTCTTTGCAGGACAAAGTGCCATTTTTAGTAATACCATATTTTTTCTATACTCCTTTTGGTCATTTTTTTGTGTTTCTGGAGGTGCCAGACACACCCTGGGGTGCTGTCCATAAACTATGAGAAATGGAGAGTTAGTGGAGGACTCACTCACGCAATTATTATGCAAGATCTCCGCCCAGGGCAGCAGCTTGACCAGTCACTGTGATGATCGTTGACAAAGTGCCGCAGGAAATTAGTCACAATTTGATTAACTCACTCCACTTGGCCATTAGACTGTGGGTGGTAGGCAGATGACATCCAACAATTTACAGGTAGATCTCCAGAATCGGAAGGTAAACTGCATGTGTCAGCAAAGACAATGTGGAGGGGAACAACATGTAGATGAAAGATGTGCTGGATGAAGACTTCCGCTAATTTGGGTGCAGACGGAATACCTGACAATGGGATTAAGTGGTCCATTTTAGAAAATCTGTCCGCTACTACCCAGTTGACGAAGCAGCCAGAGGACACAAGTAGATCTGTGATGAAGTCGACAGTTATATGCTGCCAAGGCACGGGCGGCACAGTAGAGGAAATAGACGTCCATCAGCAGCTTTTTTGGTGTCTTGTTTTGAGCACATGATTAGCATGCCGACACAAAGTCCACCTTGCACAAGTTAGGCCAGCAGTAGTGTCGGGAGATGAGCAAAGTCTTCTTTTGATTGGCGGGACAATCTATCTTAGAGGACTGCCCCCACTGCAACATGTGTTTCCTATCTGCCTCTGCTACGAACCAACTGAACTCATACAAGAGTGTGATAGAACATGTTGTAAAAATGCAGGAAGGAAAGGAGACAGTCCTATCACTGGTTTGGGAACATATGGAGGCTTCACAACAGTCTCAGAATCGGGTATATAACCAAGAGGCTTGGGTAAAAACCTTTAGTTTGGGGGGATCGGGTGTTGGTACTTGTGCCTACAGTAGATAGCAAGTTTCTTACAAGGTGGCAGGGACCCTACGCGATAAGGGAGAAGGTAGGGCCGGTGAACTACAAGGTACACCAACCAGGATGGAGGAAATTAGAGCAGGTCTACCATATTAATTTGTTTTAACCATGGAAAGCTAGAGACCACCCTGGTGGAGACAGTCTGCTGCCGGCATTTCCTGTGGAGAAGGCTTCATTACCCCTGGGGATATTAAGTGGAGCCTCTGCTGTAGTAAAGATAGCGAATACTCTGTCCCCTAAACAGATTCAGGAGGCCTGGGAGTTTGTTAGCTGAAATGCAGATGTTTTCTTTGAACTTTCTGGATGTACATCCATAATCCAACATGACATTATCACAGAACCTCAGGCCAAAATCCGACTAAAGCCATATCGGGTGCCTGAAATTCGGGACAAGCCATCTCGAAGGAGGTCAAAACTATGCTACAGTTAGTAGTTGAAGAGTCCCAAAGTGAGTGGGCTAGCCCAATAGTCATAATACCGAAGACTGATGGGATGCTACAGTTCTGCAATGACTTAAAAAAACTTAATGAAGTTTTTAAATTTGACGCTTACCCCATGTCCCAGGGGATGAATTGATAGAGCGGTTTGGGCAGGCACTGTACTTTTCAACCCTTGACCTCACAAAAGGGTACTGGCAGGTCCCCCTAATGGAGATGGCTAAGGAAAAAAACGGTCTTTGGGACGGTCGAAGGACTATTCCGTTATAAAGTATTACTCTTTGGTTTACATGGCACACCAGCAAAGTTCCAACGATTAAGGGATATTATTCACCATCTCCATCGCCGTTATGTCGCAGTCTATCTTGATGACATTGTTGTGTACAGTGCAGACTAGGAAAGTCACATAACGAAGGTACAAGTGGTGATAGATTCTCTCCGACAAGCAGGGCTAACCGCCAACTCAAAGAAATGTTCCATAGGATTGGAGGAAGTTCAGTACTTGGGTTATGTCATTGGGAGAGGAGTCCTCAAAACCCAAGTAAATAAAGTGGAGGCAGTTCAGAACTGGCCCGTCCCCTCACAACAAAGCAGGTGAGAGTTTTCTAGGTTTAGTGGGATATTAAAGGTGATTTATTCCCAACTTTGCCACCTTGTCAGCTCCATTAACAGACTGTTTGAAAGGAAGGAAGCTAGTGATTATCCCCTGGAATGATTAGACATAGGAAGCTTTTGTAAAATTAAAGTCAGCACTGTGTGGTCCACCGGTTCTGGTTACACACAATTGCAAAAGAGAGTTCATCGTGCAGACCGATACCTCAGAGATACGTCTTGGTGCCGTGCTGTCTCAAGAGGTTAACGGGGAAGATCATCCTGTTAGTTTCGTGAGCCGGAAGCTTACCCCAGCCGAAACCAGGTACAGTATAGTGGAGAGAGAGTAGTTGGCCATTAAGTGGGCACTTGATTCTCTTTGCTATTATTTGTTGGAGAGCCATTTCGTTTGGTGACTGATCATTCCCCTCTTACATGGTTGAGTCAAGCTAAGGAGAGGATCGTGTGAGTTACTAGGTGGTTTCTCATCCAACAGAATTTTATGTTTTCAGTGGATCATTGGGCAGCCAGACTTCAGCGGCATGCAGATGCCCTGTCCAAAGTCCACTGTATGACATGTGTCCACCCCAATAGGGTTGAATAAAGGGGGGAGTTATGTGGTGCAGTGAAAGGGGTAGTGCTGAATGGAAGGTATATTTCTACCAAGATAAAATGTGGTCTGGATTTTCGTTAAGTCTCCAGGTCTTCAGGGCAACGGGCGACATGCAGAGCTGCAGCAATCAAGCCTGCATAAGCCAGTTAGTGGGAAATCTAAGTGTGTGAGGGGCTAGGCTGGAGTAAGCTTGAATTTGTATTGTTGTCTGGATACATGCTGCAAGGGTCTGTAATGAGACTCAAAGCAACCCTGGCCTGTGACCTGCATCTAACTACATCGCTAAAGGTAACTTTACACGCCGCCACTATCCCTGGCAACCGGTATCAACCGTACGTGCACGCGCACGTTTTTAACGGTTGCCAACAATCGCCGATTCTGCATGTACACGCCGCCATTGCGTTGTCAACTCAAGGTATCGTGGTTCCCCGGAAGTTCCAACAGATCCTGCAGGATAACTTGCTGTTGAATACCGTCGCCGCTTCACACCCGCAACCACTAAGGGAATGTGGGCGTACATCTTTCGCGCCGCAAGTACATAGGCATGACAGAGTTGTGTATTCCGTGACACTAACACGCTGATTGGACAACACAATAGCGTCATGATTGGCCAGCCTGCGCAGAAAGGCTGGCTAATACATGACGCCATTGCAATTGTGGAGTGTGAATGGACAGCTCTTTAAATATGGCACCCTGTTAAAGGACAGCCAATGATAACACAGTAGCCCCCACCAATCATCGCTGATGGGGCGCGGTATCCAGCACGCTGTGGCACGCCCCTGGGAAATCACTAGGCGACGCTGATTCCATCACTAGGCGACGCCAATACCAGGGCAATTCTCCCTTCGTGTTGCCTTGGCTCGGAAACAGCTACCCGAAGCAACTATGAGAAACCTGATCACTTTCCCAAATTACACGTCGCCACTTCTAGCAATTTCAAGGCAACAGTCACAAAAATCCAGAATGAAAGGCAGTTGCTACCACGTAGTGGCGGCTTGTAAAGGTACCTTAATGGTGACCAGGCCACTGCTTAATTAAGCCCATCCATTGCAAGGGTGCGTCTGAGACCTGTGGTACTCGAAATCTGAGTGCATTTATGTTTTTTTTTCCTTTATGCCACCTGCTGTAAAGTGTGAATAAAACACTAAAGTTAGACTTTAAGCCAGTGTGTTGCCTCACTATTGTGTCCCTGTCGTTGACTACCAGAGCAAATCCCTACAATATATATATGCCATTAAGTAAAAGTGACCCATCAAAATTATTCTTCAGTTGAGTTCAATAATGGTAATACAAAACGTTTTGTTTTATTTTTAAAGAGGTTGCCCACTAATCTGAAAACCCATCACAATTAGCATGTTTGCACAAGAAAATACCAACACTTATACCCATATCCAGTGTTGGCACTGTTCCAGCAGTATAAGCACTTGCTTTACCGGGGTTCGCATGAGATTGTTGTCTCACGATTCTTGCATCCAATCAGTGCTGGCTTCACTGTCCCTATCTTCAAAAGAATCAGACATTGTCTGGGTATTCAACACCCCGTTAAAGTGGTTAAAAAAAAAACAGAACTTTTGTTATTTTTTTTCTTACATTTTTCTGTTGATGGAGCTGTATGAGAGCTTGTTTTGATCATTTTGCATTATTTTGGGAGGTTCGATTCAGTGAAAAATGGCAATAAGGGCATTTTTAATCTTATTATTTATTACATCTATGTGTAAGTGGAATAATTAGATATTAAGTCTTATTTTGGGATTCAGCTCAATTATTATGGCTTACCTTAAGAAACCAATGTCTAAACGTAGATACACTAAAAGGAAGTTTATTAACTTATAACACTCCTCAATAAATTACAATGGTTTAAAATGGCTATAGATATATAAAAAAAATATACAAAAATATACTGCATTTAATAAGTTGTATATAAATATAAAAATCTAAAAAAATGGGGGGTTGGTCTGAATCCTTTAAAACTAGTATTCAGGCGTGGATTTCACACTGGACTTTTTGAGGTCCTTTGGATGGAACTTCTCTTTGTATGATGTTTAATTCTCCGGGTTTCACCTTGTACTTGCACAGAATTTTTTCTTTAATACTTACTGGTGTGTTGCTATAAATATATGAAATTAACCTAGATTAGTTGATAAGGTATTTTTATATATATTTTGATTTAGTAGTTTAAAGTATATATTTTATATCCACCTTTTGATTTGTGATGGGTCAGGTGATCTTAAAAAAATGGTTGCAGGGGATATTAATTTGGCCTAAGATAAAAAGAACCTACTATTACTCAATAGTAAATCCACTGAATTAAATTTGCTGCAGGTTGTTTGCATACCTGTCACTGCTTGCTTCCACTTTGTAGTTGGACATTTCTTGGATATTAATTTTCTTTTACCTATAACACATTTAGAATATTGAGCAAAATCATTTATGTCCTCCCCTCTGCCTATACCTGTAACATATGATCCAGTTTGTTCTTTGGGTTACAGGGTTAATTGTCTGTCTCACGGTCAGGATTTATTCAGTGAGCTGCAAATGGATGTTTTGTTGTAATAGTGCGGTTTTGTCACTACGCCACACTCTAGTGGCTGAACCGCTATGCTGTGGGAGTAAGGGTAATATTAACCCCTTATATACAGTGTCAATGCTTTTACTATCTCTCAATGAGTTCTATTGTTGCCCCACTTAATAGTACCGTAGTTAGAATACCTGGTGCTGCAACGCTAGATTAATGATCAATACATATGGGCTGAGCTGTGCAATTGCTGGTCACTTACTACATGCTGCAGGTGGTGGTGTCTCTCCTTAACCCTAGAACGCATACCTGGGGCCTCGCAGGCCTGCCAGGTTACTTGTTTTCTATTTTCTGTAAAAGTACTTTAGTTTGAATTTTGAAAATCTAGGTAATCCTCAGGTATATAGTTGTTAGTAATTTCCAGTTATTCATATATTTTTATGTTACAGACATTTCAGTATAACAACCTTTTTTTGGGACTACCCCATATTCACGCACCTGGGGCCTTTTAGGCCCATACTAGGTTTACATGTGATATTCAGTCTTTTTGTCTGTATTGTTGCTGGGGAAGAACTTTTATGACTCTGGGAAGAGTGTGGATTCTGCATGACAACATGGTCATGTGATCTTGGAAGGTAGGCTCCCTCACAAAGTCATGTGTCTCTGACCTCATCACAGGTCTTTTTGTCCTAATTGCTGGAGCTTTGGAGGAAGAAGTCAGCTTTCTTTTGTCTGGAAATAGAAACTTTCTGAGCTCCAAAACCAGAGGCTTCTACTGCACTACAAGAAAGTGATCTGTTGGAGGTAAGAGGAGGGAGGCTGCACTTTACCTGCTTTATATCGCTTGGTGTGCTGGGACCCTAACAAAGAGTCTTATCACATACTGTTTACAGTGCACAAGCCTGATTGTAATCTTTTTCTTTTTTTCTTTTTCATTTACTGACATCTAAAGTTACAATGGCACAGTCATTCCGCCAGCCTTAGCTGGGGTCACCAGGAGGTCAGGTCCATTACGGATCCCCTCCTGGCGGACCCCAGCGCTACTGGGAATGCATCCTTACTTTGCAATTGTAAAATAAATTTTGAAAAGTATTTTTATTTGAGTTATTCCGTGTTATTTGCACACAGGCCTAAAAGGCCCCAGGTGCGTGAATATGGGGTAGTCCCAAAAAAAGGTTGTTATACCGAAATGCCTATAGCATAAAAATATATGAACAACTGGAAATTACTAACAACTATATACCTGAGGAATACCTAGAGTTTCAAAAATCTAACTAAAGTAATTTTACAGAAAATAGAAAACAGGTAACCTGGCAGGCCTGCGAGGCCGCAGGTATGCGTCCGCCAGCCTTAGCTGGGGTCACCAGGAGGTCAGATCCATTACGGAATCCCGTCCTGGCGGACTCCAGCGCTAGTGGGAATGCATCCTTACTTTGCGATAAACTTTGAAAAGTATTTTTTTTAGTTATTCCATGATAATTGAAAACGGGCCTAAAAGGCCCCAGGTGCGTGAATGTGTAGATTTCCATGGGTATGCGTTCTAGGGTTAAGTGTCTCTCCGCAGTCTTGTGGTGATGAATGGGGAGTTTTCTGCGGCGATAGCTTGCTGCTCGCTGTCGTGTCTCCTGCTTCTTGGACGGCTCAGCTGAGCACGCACGTGACCAGCCACGTCACGCGCCGCCCAATCTTGCCGCGTCAAACAATCCTACATCAGTAGGGGGGGTGATGCAGGCATGGTGATTGCTCAATGCACCGAGAAGAGAACAAAAGGGTTGCTAAGGGAACAGTCACAGGTCTGGTTCTCTTTATCGAATAATTAGATATTTTCATTGCTACAGCCTTTACAGATGTGGCAATACAAAAAATGCCTTTGCTTTCCTTTTATCATTTCTTAATTTGTTTTCCGAAAAGATTGGATAATTTGACTTTTTTTTACATATTTAAAATCTTTTTAAAGTTAGTGTTTACTTTTTTTTTTGTCCTCAATAGGACATGAACATGAGATTATATAATTGCTAGCTCCAAATCTGGGCAAAGTGTGGCCCACGGGTCACATCTGGGCCTCTGGCAGTTCGAGCCTGGCCTGCAGACCAACACAGGCGAAAGGCTGAAAATAGTGCCGCTGGCTCCATCTTCTACCAATCACCATAAGGCACAGTGGATGTGATGACGTCACGTCATCGTGTGCAATGTCAGTTCACTGAAGGCTCGAGCTGAGTGCCAGAAGAATGGAAGTGAGGTGAGTATGTAATGTCTTTTTTATCATGTGTACAGTATGTTTGCATATATGTAGGAGGCTGTGTGGGGATTACAAATGTACATAGGAGGCTATAATATGGCTCCAAAATTTATATAGGAGGATATGTGAGGCTCATGATGTATTTGGAATGCTTTGTGAGGCACATGATGTATATGAGAGCAGGGCCGTATGTACAGTTCCTGCTGCCCTAGGCACTTTCGGTGGCTATGCCCCCCCCCCCCTTACTTATCAGTCAGACTAAGCATGTCTGCACACAGCATTGTATTTTTCAGGCACATCCGCTCGGTATTCCGCCTGAAAATGCAACAAAAAATGCTAAAGGGAATGATCTCATGCATGGTAATGTAAAAATGACCTGCTGTTCATATGTTCAGTCTTTTGAGATTTTTCTTTTTAACTGTGTGTCCTATTCCAGCACTCAGGGGGTTCACAGATGTCAGTGCTCATAGCCTTCAGATACAAGTAAGGACCTCCATACACATAAGACTAAAGTTGGCTAAACTCGAGATATGAACAGGTTGTGAGGACAGTCTAATATGTATGGGGGCTCTAACTGATGATTGAGGGAAATAAGGATCCAGCATGTCCGATTACAGGTTGTAGATCCTTTTATCCTTCAGCCAGAGATGTCTAGCAGCAGCTTTCATACAGCATACAGGAACTCTTGGCAGAATGAGCGCTCCTGTATATGGGAGACCGGAGTAAGATCACTGTTGACTGAGCGATTGGACACCTATCTATAGTGATTGGGGGCTTTAATCAAGTGTTTGGCTGACATTCAGCTGTATTTTTAGTTAAGCATACTTGCCCTATAATGTTTTAGGATCAAGTCTGTTAAGTTAAATATTAAAACATCCACATGACTACATCGCAAGAACCACCGGCAATACAATAACACATCACTAGAACCACTGTCAGTATATCACCAGAACCACTGTCAATATAACACTAATTCACCAAAAACAGTAAATACATCACCAGAACCCCCATCAATACAATAATACATCACTATAACCCCCGATAGAACATCACCAGAACCACCAGCAATACAATAAATCATCACCACAACAGTATGTTCCCTATATAAATGTGTATGCAGATTCATTGGCATTTTGGGGGTTAAAGACTCCATTAAAATATCACCAATCATAGCATACATGTACCTTCTTCCCCATCCATCCGTGTAACTTCTACCTCATCCATCCATGTAGCTTCTCTCCCATCCATCCATCCATCCGGCTTTTCCCCATCCATCCATGTAGCTTCTCCCCCATCTCCCCATTCATCCATGTAGCTTCTCCCCCATCCATCCATGTAGCTTCTCCCCCATCCATCCATGTAGCTTCTCCCACATCCCGCATCCATCCATGTAGCATTTCCCCATCCCCCATCCATCTTCTCTCCCCTTTTCCATGCTGCCCCCATCCATCTATCTTCTCCCCCCTTTCCCATACCGCCCATCCATCCATCCATCCATCCAGATTCTCCCCAATTCCCATGCGCCCCCCTTTTCCATGCCGCCCCCATTTATCCATCCATCCATTCATTCATCCATCTTCTCCCCCCTTTTCCATGCTGCTCCACCCCCCCCCCGCTGCTATCTTTGGATGTAACAGCACCTTACCTGACTCCGCGCTCCTGGATCCCGGCATCGGCACCCGACATCTTCTTCCTGTGTGGCTACATGACAGCGGCCCGCAGACCTACACCATACTATTTGTGGGGGGGGGGTGGCGGCCCACAGATCTGCTATATGGGGGGGTGGCCCAGAGACATGCACCACGCTATATGCGGGGGCGCACCAAAGACCTGCACCATGCTATATGGGGGGGTGGGCCAAAGACCTGTATCATGCTATATGATATAGCATAGTGCAGGTCTGTGGGCCACCCCCCATGTAGCATGGGGCAGGTCTGTGGGATGCCCCCCATATAAGCTATATGGGGGGGTGGTCCACAGACCTGCACCATGCTATATGAGGGGGGCAGCCCAAAGACCTGCACAATGCTATGGGGGGGTGGCCCACAGACCTGCACAATGCTATATCATATAACATGGTGCAGTTCTGTGTGCCGCTCCCATCATCACCCCTTCATGTTTAATACACAATGCTACCAGTCTGCAGCCTCATCTGGGGGCTGGGCAGCAGCTCCTGGGCTTGCCTGCCTCCAGGACCATACCAGACAGTGCACTGCAGCCCTGAACTGTCCACTACAGCATCCCTAAGGGTATGTGCCCACAGGAAGGTTTAACGTCGGTTTAGCAGCGAAAACCGCCGGCGGTTTAGCATAGGTTTTATTTAAATTTATGTAAATCCTAAGCAGCGTTAGGACTTACATGTAACCCTATGTAATTTAGAAACCGCTGTGCACACATAGTCGGTTTATGTGAGCGGATCTGCCCGCGGTTGAGCGGTTTCCCAGCGGTTCAGCAGCATACAGCATGTCAATTCTTCTCAGCGGTTTTTGATCGGTTCCATGAACAAAATCCTCCATAGAAAACCGCTGGAAAAACCGCTGGAAAAACCGACTGAAAACCGCTGTGCACACGCTGAAAAAAACTGCCGGAAAACCGCCGGAAAACAGCTGGAGACTTCAGAGCTCAGAACTGATAATTTCCAGCGGTTTACTGACGGCTTGAACGCCACTAAACCTTCCTGTGGGCACATACCCTAACAGTGCCAGGCTGCCTCACTGCTGGCACTGTTTTCCTGGGCTGACCTGTGCTGCCTGTGCACACAGGACTGCACAGGCAGCACACACATCCCAGCGCCACCCGCAGCCGCCAGCAATACATACCAGCCGGCGGCTGTTGGCAATGTAGCTTCTTGGGCTGGGCTGCCTGTGCACACAGGACACACAGGCAGCACACACACCCCGGCGCCACAGCCGCCGGTAATACTCCCATACCAGCCGTCGGCTGCCGGCGATATAGCTGCCTGGGCTGTGCCTCCGCGGCTCCGGAGCAGGAAGTCCTCATCTCCTCACTTCCTGTCAGTGCAGGGAATCAGAGACCCGGCCACCAGTAGCCAGAAGGCAGAGGTGGGTGGCCGCAGGCCGGAAGTTTGAGGTGGGTGGGTGCAGGCTGGAAGTTTGGGGATGGTGGGCGATTGCAGGCTGGAAGTTTGAGGTAGGTGGGCGCAGGCTGGAAATTTGGGGATGGGTGGGCAGGTGCAGGCCGGAAATTTGAGGTGGGTGGGCGGGTGACCCGGCGCCCGGAGTTTAATGAAATAAAAAAAAAAAAAAAAAAAAAGTTGCTCAGGCGCCGCCCCCCACATCCTGGCGTCCTAGGCACATGCCCACAAGTGCCTAAGGGAAAATACAGCCCTGTATGTGAGACTATATGAGGCTCATTCTAAAGTACAGTAGTGTTCAAAAGCCCTGCATAGACTTGAAAAAAAAATATCTTTCATACTTCTGCATCTCCTCAGTGAAACTGGAGGATCATGTATATTTTTGCAATTCCTCATTGTGTGCCACAGTCATTTTTGAATGTACCACGTGTATAAAATATTACAGTGTGTGCAATTTTGATAATTTGTTTTTACAGCATAACCTTACTGAGACCAGTAAAGTGAAAAGGTTTTTAAGTTTATTAATTTCCGGTGCAAGTTCACACAGACTTGAATCTTAACGAGGATTGATCATTAAAGGGAATCTGTCACCAATTTGACCTTTTTAAACTGTTACTATGGGCATACAAGTAATAGTATGCTGAAAATAGTCTTACTTGTATGCCTCATAGATATTTTCTTGCTGAAATATCTTCTTTGATAGCATTATGTTAATTATCCTTTCCCGACTAAGGGGTTCTCTGATTAGTAAGTGCTGAACCTCCTGAGGTAAGAGCAGTCCTGCAGTGCAGTCTGTATCATGATTGTTCAGTCTCATTAGGTATTAGCTTCCTCTAGTAACATAAAGAAAATACTAATGGGTTCTGAAAATGAAATTACAGAGCTGGACAGTGTTCTGGTATGCAGGGGGTAACAAACATGACAAGAGGTTAGACAGACATTATAATCCACAGTTTCATATAACAGCTACTATCAGAGATTTCTTTTTACTTTTGTGGTGGATGTAGTTCATTATTAAAAGGGATTTTTTTCCTTTTCAGTAAACATTGGTATCTATGTCTCTGCCACTGTTTCTGGTGTCTAACATTGGCAGAGGTGATGACACCACACCAACAGTGTGGCAGCCAATTACTGAGCTCAGTGGCTCTAAAAGGGTGTTCTGCATGTACAGAGCCACTAAGCTCTCTGATTGTTTGCTGCACTGATGGGTGGTGTCATCACCTCAGCCAATGCTAGACACCAGAAACCGTGGCAGAGATTCAGCACTGCACCTGAGGAAAATAAGTGTTTTGTTTGTTGTTATAATCATCTGTAAATGGGGCCCACATTTGTTGAAAAAGGACAACCCCTGTAAGGATGCAGTCAGACAGTTGTATAACTCAGCTAAGGATCACATCACAATGCTTAATTAATAATATAATGAAAATCTTCTGTACTACGAGTGTATTATGCTTTTCAATGAAACACTGACAACCCTGCTAATAAACTATGCCTTTGGAAGGGTGTAATTGAAATAATAAGATGGAAGCCATGAAGGTCATCTAATTGCCATTGCTAATGATCACTGGGTATGGGGACAATGTACATTTTTATTGCTGTTTTGGACCTAGTTAAGGGAGTAGTAAATACATGGAATGACCAAATATATCAGTCAGTCAACACTAGTATGCTACAATTTTACTGCAATAAGTGTGTTGGAGAATGTTATACGTGAGCTGGCAGAGTTTGTGTGCCAGGGCTACTTTTAAGTCACAGTCTGGGCCGAGAACACACCTATAAGACCATATAATGGACATATGCTATTTTTAGATGAATTCTTAGCAGATAAGTGTAGAAGAGATGGCCTCACATACTGCTGACCCTCTGCATTAACCCCTTCCCGACCTATGACGTTATACAAAGTCATGGGCCGGTAAGGGGTGTATGATGTGAACTCCGGCGCGGAGGTCACATCAAACAGCCGACATCTCAGCTGATATGATCAGCTGAGATGTGGGGATAACAGCTTCAATCGGATCCGGGATCCGATTGGTGCTGTTAACCTCTTGGATCCCGCTGTCAATCACTGGCAGCGGGATCCAAGGTGGCCGCAGCGGGGAACGCGCCGTCCTCCGCCTGCTCCGGAGATCCTGCGATAGTATCGCGGGATCTCCGGCGCTCACATGACAGCCCGGGGTCCTGGCTAGACCCCGGATGCTGTCAGAGCAGTTTCCTGCTGCGGTTGGCAGGCGCTGCCAACCACAGCATGTCCGCGATTCTGGGAGATACAAATGAGCTGCAGCTCATCTGTATCTCCCAGAAGCGATCGGACTGTGCAGCAAGGTGACTCTCTAAAAGGCAGTGTAAAAGTAAGAATCAATGAAAAAATAAAGTTTTTAAAAACCTGTAAAAAAAAAATATATAAAAGTTCAAATCACCCCCTTTCCCCCCATTCACAATAAAAGTATTAAAAAAAAGTAAAAAAATACACGTTTGGTATTGCCGTGTTCAGAATCGCCCAATATATCATCCTATTAAATCCGTTAATGAGAGCTGTGACCTCCGTAACGAAAAAAATGGTCCAAACGCCAAAATTTTTTTGGTCACCGCAACATTGCTATAAAATGCAATAACGGGCGATCAAAACTGCGGATCCCCCAAAAATGTTATAATTAGAAACGTTAGCTCAAGACGCAAAAAATAAGCCATCACACAGCCCAAGATCCCTAAAAATGAGAACGCTACGGGTCGCAGAACATGGCGCAAAAAGTCAGTTTTTTTTTTTTTCCAACTTCTGAATTTTTTTTCAGCACCTAGACACCAATAAAGGTATACATGTTGGGTGTCTACGAACTCGTACCAATCCGAGGCATCATCCCGTCATGTCGGTTTTACCATATAGTGAACATGGTGACTAAAATACCCAAGAAACAAACGTGTTATTGCACTTTTTTGCTATTTCAAAGCATTTAGAATTTGTTTGCAATTTCCCTGTACACTATATGGTAAAATAAATGATTGCATATGAAAGTACAACTCGTCCCGCAAAAAACAAGCCATCATATGTCTATATTGACGGAAAAATAAAAACGTTATGGCTCTTGGAAGCAGGGGAGCAAAAAACAAAAATGAAAAATGAAAAATTCCCGGGTCATGAAGGGGTTAATATAGG
Organism: Allobates femoralis; assembly: GCA_033576535.1. Classification (NCBI taxonomy): domain Eukaryota; kingdom Metazoa; phylum Chordata; class Amphibia; order Anura; family Aromobatidae; genus Allobates; species Allobates femoralis. The sequence continues at coordinate 238,644,886 of JARQOC010000005.1, read as the reverse complement.
TTTGCTCTATAAAAAAAAATAAAAAGAAAATAATTAAAAGCTCTCTTAAAGTGATGGTTAAAGGAGATTTTAAGGTTCCTGGATTTCACGCTGCTGCCACATCTGGCACTGTTCCAAAAGATCACAGCCTGCTGGTTCCAAACGCCTAGAAACTCAAGGAAGCTTAACTTTCTTTTAGTTCTGCATTTAATTCACCAAGTTTAAAGAAATCGGTAGACTCAATGGCTGTTCCCTCACCTAACCTTAGATTAGGGGTGTTCTCATCCACCGGGTCTTCCGGTGAGCATTTTGACCTTAAACCTTCAAGGAAATTTTAGCGCCATTTTAAAATGTCATTGTTTCCCGAACAAAACCATGTTCACCAATTTTTTTTTTAGTAAATTGCTCGAGTTTTCCTATTACGAACTGAATCGTCATCGTTTGTGCCGAATTTGAAATTAGCAAACATGACATGTTAAATTGATATCTCATTCATGACTAGTTTTAACCCCTTCCCAACCTTTGACATTGTACAATGTCACAGAGTTTTGGTGACTTCCTGACTTGTGCCGTTGTGCAACGTCATGGCGGCATTGCGGTCCTGTAGCTTCGGTGACCGGGGTCTGGGTACAGTGTCAGAAAATGGTGAGCATTGGTGATAAATGCGCCATTTTCTTGGGCAGCTGCGAGCTGCAATTCACAGTATGGGGTCCAGAACGCTTGGGCCTCTCCATGCTGGGGATTCCAGTCCCTGACTGCCTAGTTGTACCTGGCTGGCAACCAAAAATACAGCAAAGCTCCATGTTATTTTTGTTTCCAAATAATTTCTATAAATAAAAAAACGATGTCAGGCTTTGTGGTATTTTTGGTTGACAGCCAGGTGTAACTAGGTAGCCAGGGGTGGGTGGCAGCCCGTAGCTGCAAGTTGTACCTGGCTGGCAACCAAAAATACAGCAAAGCCCCATGTTGTTGATTTTTTATTAATTATTTCTACAACTAAAAAATACGACTTGACATGGGGTTTCACCATATTTTTGATTGCCAGCCAGGTACAAGTTGGCAGTTCGGGGCTGCAATCCTCAGCACGGCAAATTGCAGCCCACAGCTGTCTCATAAAATGGCGCATTCATTAGAGGCACCATTTTCTGGTGCTGTACCCAAACTCTTCTAGTTGCCCTGGTGCCGGTGGCAAACTGGGTAATGATGGGGTTAATTCCAGCTTTGTATTGGCAGCTGGCACTAAGCTCGAGATTTATAACATCAGGCCTATATTAGACCTGGCCATTAGGAATCTCTAGTAATTAATACACAACACTCAGACAAAAATAATTTTATTAGAACAAAAAACAAACATATCTCAACTCCATCTTTATCACTCCCTCATAACCCTCCATGATCCTTCATCCAGAGTCTGCAGGGAGAGAACAAGTGTCCTCTCCCTGCTGCGTCTGCAATCACACTGACCACAAGGATTCAGTGAGTGACGTCACCCGTGGCAGTCAAAGACTGCCACAGGGGAATGGTAATGTCACTCGCTAAGTCACCAGGCTCTCTGTGGCAGTCAAAATTTTTTCACTTGTTGGGTGTGTCCGCTGTTAAGGCACATAAGGGGCTATCCAAACAGGACATTACACCCACAGACCATGCCATCAAAATCTGTGTTCCAAAAAGTTACTCCCTTTTTCAGAGCCCTGCCATGATCCCAAAAAGTGGTTTTTCGCCACATATGAGGTATTGGTGTACTCAGGAGAAATTGTCCATTGAAGCGTTCCAGAGTTTTACCTCATAAAGGGACACTGGTCAGAATTGAAAGAAATGGCCAGGCGAGTAAGGTCAAAACAGGCTGGGTGGTGAACGGGTTAACCCCTTCACCCCCGGGAGACTTTCCATTTTCCATTTTTTTGTTTTTTCCCTCCCTTGCTTCCAAAAGCCATAACTTTTTTATTTTCCATTAACATAGACACATGAGGGCTTGTTATTTGCGGGATGAGTTTTACTTTTGAATGACATTTATTTTACCATATAGTGTACTGGAAAATGGGAAAAAATTCCAAGTGCGGTAAAATTGCAAAAAAAGTGCAATTTCACATTTGTTTTTTTTGTTTTTAAATTACCATGTTTACTATATGGCAAAACTGACATGTTGGTATGATGCCACAGGTCGGTATGAGTTTGTAGATACCAGACACGTATCTAGACAGTGAGAAAATTCAGAAGTTTAAAAAAAAAAAAAAAAAAATAGCACTTTTGAGCTATTTTCCGAGACCTGTAACTTTCTCACTTTTCAGAATTTCTGGCTGCGTTATGGCTTATTTTTTGTGTCTTGACTCTTGAGCTGACATTTCTAATGATACAATTTTTGAGTAGATACGATGTTTTGATTCCCTGTTATTACATTTTATCGAGATGTTGCAGAGACTAAAAATGTAATTTTGTCATTTGGACTTTTTTTTTCTGTTACGCAGTTTACCGATCTGATTAATTGATTTTGTATTTTGATAAATCAGGAATTTCTGAACACTATGATATTTTATTTTTGTAAGTTTTATTTTCAATGAGGAAAAAGGCGGGGTCATTTGAACTTTTCAGTTTTTTTTCACACTTTTAAAAAATGTTTTTCTTTATTTTACACTGCCCTCTAAGGGACCTCAGTGCTGCACAGTATGATCACTTTTCTTATGTACAGATGAGCTACAGCACGTATCTACATAGCACAAATGATCATTTCATGTGGATGCAGATGCTCGCCAGGCATCCACAAGAAGTGATTGCAGACAGCTTTCTGGGTCATCAGGGAATCCCGGGCTGTCGAGGTAGTAGATGGAGGTCCTGTGATTGTATCACAGGAAATTCCATCACGACGAGGAACGACGCGGGGTTTCGGGTGATTTACAACGTTATCCAAATGGTTAACAGTGTCAATCAGATTGCTGATCCGATTAATGCTGTTAGCTACACATCTCAGCTGGTGAGATCAGCCGAAATGTGTGGGGGAGTGTGCGAGCTCAGCACGTGAGTTTGCATCAGGGGGAGGGACATGGCCAAGGACGTATATACCGTATATACTCATGTATAAGCCAACCCGTGTATAAGCCGACCCCCCTACTTTTGCCCCCAAAACCTGGGAAAACCTATTGACTCGTGTATAAGCCGAGGGTGGACCCCAGCGCAGGTATACAGCCCCCAGCAGTGTGGTATACAGCAGCCTCCCCAGTGGTAGTATACAGGCAGCCTCCCCAGTGGTAGTATACAGGCAGCCTCCCCAGTGGTAATATACAGGCAGCCTCCCCAGTGGTAGTATACAGGCAGCCTCCCCAGTGGTAATATACAGGCAGCCTCCCCAGTGGTGTATACAGGCAGACTCCCCAGTGGTGTATACAGGCAGACTCCCCAGTGGTAGTATATAGGCAGACTCCCCAGTGGTGTATACAGGCAGACTCCCCAGTGGTGTATACAGGCAGACTCCCCAGTGGTAGTATATAGTCAGACTCCCCAGTGGTGTATATAGGCAGACTCCCCAGTAGTAGTATATAGGCAGACTCCCCAGTGGTAGTATATAGGCAGACTCACCAGTGGTAGTATATAGGCAGACTCCCCAGTGGTAGTATATAGGCAGACTCCCCAGTGGTAGTATATAGGCAGACTCCCCAGTGGTAGTATATAGGCAGACTCCCCAGTGGTGTATACAGGCCCCCCCAGTGGTAGTGGCTGCGGCACCTGTCAAAATAACAAACACTTTATACATCACCTCTCTGGCACAGCTTCTCCGGTCCCGGATTCTTCCTTCTTGTGCCGGGCGGCTTCTAGTGCTGTGACCGCGCGCAGGAAATGACGTCATCTCCTGCGCCCGGTCACATGACACCGGCACAAGAAGGAAGAAGCCGGGACCGGAAAAGCTGCGCCGGAGAGGTGATGTATAAAGTGTTTGTTATTTTGACAGGTGCCGCAGCCTGGGGGGGCATACTAAGGAGGGGGGGCTGTGTATTATTGCTGGGGGCCAGTGTAGTGCAATATGCATGGCATCCCCCCGCCGCTGATGGACGGGGGATGCCGTGCATATTCATTACACTAATGAGGAGGCCCCACGTGACCGCTCGCGGTCACTGCGGCCCCCTCCTGCCTCCTCCAGCCCCCGGTCACAGACTTCCCCCACAGTATACCGAGTGACTCGCGTATAAGCCGAGGGGGGCACTTTTCAGCCCAATTTTTGGGCTGAAAAACTCGGCTTATACGCGAGTATATACAGTATATGTCCTTGGTCGTGGAGGGGTAAATTGTAATTTTAACCCTTGTAACAGATTAAATTAAGCTCAATGTGTTAATTGTCACTTCAATGAAGACGTGGATGAACTCTAGCGCCACCTTTAGGTAGCAATCCTCAAAGTCATAGTCGACTCTTTAAAAAGCCTTGCAAAAAAAGAAACCAAGTGGACATTTCAAACTAAAATTTTTCATAAGGTTTTCTTTTTGTAAACTTTTTTTAACTTGTAAACCAAAAATTTTGCCCCTAATATTTTTATGCATGTCCTATATAAAAGTTTACAGCTATAATCTAATGAAACACTGAAAGTTTCATGACTTTCATTACGTGTCATTCTTTTACTTCCCAGCATGTATCATAAAACTGGTATGGTTTCTAAACATTGGAACTCCCACACGTTATTCATGTTTTGTCTTATTACTCCACCTTCTGTTTGTAGCACAGCCTAATGTTAAGTACTATACTACAGCTGCTGAGAATTGTTTCTTTGTACTCAGAGTGCCAGAATGATTGGTTAGACAAGCTATCTCCCAAGTAAAACAGGTCTTTACAGGTTAGTTCAACTCTTTTTTAAGTACTATTCTGTTTTGTGGTTTCTTTTAATGGGTATGTATGCATATTGTGTTATATTCTAATGATTAATTTAATCCCACAGCATTTTTTTTATGCCAAGTCTTTTTGTGGCATTTACATGGTGTTTTTAACAGCATGTTTCAAGACGATACTTAGAAGTCTATATTAATATGTAAAATCTGTAAAATCTACCTGCTAATATACATTTGTATTTATGGCCCATAGGTGGCATTTAGAGTAACTGGTAACATTCAGTTCTAGGTATATAATGCCAAGAAAAGCAACTGTCTAAAATGTTGTACAAGAAAAATGCTTGTAAAAATACTAACAAAATCTTTACGAGTGTTTAAAAATGCTAAGGAGGTGTATGTTTCTGCATGCTAATGTAATATTTTTATTTTATTTTTATTTTTATTTTTTTTAAGTCACCAAGGGAAAGTGGGTTGATGGGGGGGGTGGGAGTTGAGATCAAGTGGGATGAGGTCAGGACATTCTCTTGACTTTCACAGTGAGATGTGTATTTACTAAACACCATGCTTGATCGATTCCTGAGATAAATGGATGTAGAATTTGTACTATTGTAAGCACTATGGAAAATATTGTGAATGGGTTTAAGAAGCATGATCAAGCTGGAATGTGCTGTACCGGAAAATGACCTTGCTGCGATTGACATTAGACTTTAGCAGTAGTGTTTTCATTCAATTTTAACTTTTCGTTTAGCGTAAGGGTATGTGCACACAGTGCGTTTTTGCTGCAGTTTCCGCATGCAGAAAACCATTGGTTTTATGGTAATGTTATGCTAACTTTGTTCCTGGGTTGGGCTTCCAGCAAAACCAATGTGTTTTACAGAAATGCTGTGCACACACATTGGTTTTGCAAGTGTCAAGAACTGTCAAATACTTTCGTTTTTGGTGCGGATAGCGAAGAATTGACATGTCAATTATTCCTGCGATTTTGGTGAAAGTACAAATGGAAAAACGCAGTAAAAACCCCGCAAAAAACGCAGACCAAGATCATACACTTCTCCTGTCAAGAACTCTAGGATCCTCAGGTTTTGCTGCGTTCAGTCCTGAACTGCTTAAAAAACATCCTGTGGGCACATACCCTAAAAGTGAAAGGGAGGAAAAAAACTTTCCTTCTCAGGCTGGTTTTGCACTGGCTATTTGCAAATCTGTACGGATCCTTGAATTTCAAGGAACCACACGACAGGCACTGATTGTGCCAACAGATGCCAACTGATGTCCACGGACTGTTTTTTTTTACAGATCCGTCATCAGTTACCAGAGATAGAAGTGTGAGAAGCTGACTTGCTTCTAAGCATGTCAGTACAGCAAACCGGATCTGTTTTTTTTTTTTTTTCACAGATCTGTACGAATCTGTCCTCCATAGAGCTCCATATTATTTCATACGGACACCAACTGAGCCGTGTCTGTCCGTTGTGTCCCCTTTTTTCAAGGCAGCCCAAAATCGGAACAGTTTCTGATTCTGGGTGCATGACAAAACAGACAAAAATGGATCCGTGACAAAACGGACACACGGATGATCACTTTAGGACCAATCCATACCCATAGGATTGCATGGGAGACAATAGCGATCTGTGTCCATCCGTTTTAAAATGTATAGACAAGGATTTAAAATTTGGCAGTGTGAAAGCAGCCTCAGCTACAGTGCCTTGTGAAAGTATTTGGCCCCCTTGAACTTTTCAACCTTTTGCCACATTTCAGGTTTCAAACATAATGATAAAATTCTAATGTTTTTGTGAAGAATCAAAAACAAGTGGGACACAATCGTGAAGTGGAATGAAATTTATTTCATATTTTTTTTAACAAATAAAAAACTGAAAAGTGGGCGTGCAATATATTCGGCCCCTTTACTTTCAGTGCAGCAAACTCACTCCAGAAGTTCAGTGAGGATCTCTGAATGATCCAATGTTGTCCTAAATGACTGGTAATGATAAATAGAACCCACTGTGTAATAATTCAAATGCCTCTCTGTGATAGTCTCATGTGGGGTTACAAGTAGCGATATCGTGCCGATATCGCTATACAACGGCGCGGGAGCGCGCATTTTTAGTGCGCTTTTCCCGATATCGCATCGGTGGTTTACACGTTGCGATATCGGGAAACAACGTCCCTACGATGTGTACGCCCACCAGCCCAGTAACGACCATTTAACATGGGAGTTAATGGGTAGCGTCGGGTACACATCGGAGTTGGATGTTTACACGCAACGATCCGGCTCCAACAGCATCCGATATCGGGCGGTTGAATAGCACGCTCATTCGACCCCCCGATTAATCGTTACTTGTACCTTCAAACAGTACGATGCAGGAACGATATCGGGTCCAACTCACGAACCACGTGACTTTTTGTCGGAGTTGGATCAGAGTTGGAGCCGATATCGCGGCGTGTAAACCCACCATCAGGGTTCTGTTTCAAGTGCAGAGAGCATCATGAAGACCAAGGAACACACCAGGCAGGTTCAAGATACTGTTGTGGTGAAGTTTAAAGCCAGATTTGGATGCAAATAGATTTCCCAAGTTTTAAACATCTCAAGGAGCACTCGTGCAAGCAATCATATTGAAATGGAAGGAGTATCAGACCACTGCAAATCTACCAAGACCCAGCCATCCCTCTAAACTTTCATCTCGAACAAGTAGAAGACTGATCAGAAATGCAACCAAAATGCCTATGATCACTATGGATGAACTGCAGAGATCTACAGCTGAGGTGGGAGAGTCTGTCCATAGGACAACAATTAGTAGTATACTGCACAAGTCTGGCCTTTATGGAAGAGTGGCAAGAGGAAAGCCATTTCTCAAAGATATCAATAAAAGTCTTGTTTGAAGTTTGCCACAAGCCACCTGGGAGACACACCAAACATGTGGAATAAGGTGCTCTGGTCAGATTAAACCAAAATCGAACTTTTTGACCACAATGCAAAACGATATGTTTGGCATAAAAGCAACACATCTCATCACCCTTAAAACAGCATCATGGTTTGGGGCTGCTTTTCTTCAGCAGGTACAGGGAAGATGGTTAAAATTGATGGGAAGATGGACAGAGCCAAATACAGGAACATTCTAGAAGAAAAACTGTTGGAGTCTGCAAAAGACCCGAGACTGGGACGGAGATTTAGCTTCCAACAAGACAATGATCCCAAACATAAAGCAAAATCTACAATAGAATGGTTCAAAAATAAACGTATCCAGGTGTTAGAATGGCTAAGTCAAAGTCTAGACCTGAATCCAATCGAGAATCTGTCGGAAGAGCTTAAAACTGCTGTTCACAAACGCTCTCCATCCAAGTAAAGGGGGTTATGGGCGCAGCACAGTAGAATAGGTATAAGGGGTGCTCACCGTGCCAGGTAAGGCAATAGTGCAGAAACAGAAAAGACGTGACACATAAGGGAGCAACACCACAACACTAAGTCAAAAAATGTACAAAAGGAAAAACTTTACTAATGCACAATATGGGGAAGAGTAAACACATTTAAAACCATGGAGCGCTCCCATGGTCATGGACCACATATAGAACAATCACAGGAGTACGTACCATGGCAATATTATAATGGAGTACCTGACACACGTGTAATTATAGGCATACAGTATATAAAGTAGTCACATATGGACCAAGGATTAATGGTCAATCGTTAATAACAGTATGGAACATATACTCAGTATGTTAGCAGGTGGAAGCCCGCATCAAATATTAGAATGGGTAATATGCTCAGAGATGACAATTGTTCAAAGGACAGTTGTGCTTTGGTCAGAAGTTAGTAAGCCAACAGGTGCCACTCAACTAGGACAACATCAATTGTATGTTAATTATAATTATATCTGTAAAAGCAGAATAGTGGTACAGGGCATGGAGTGTCCGCTAGCGGATGGTGCATCCGGAGAAGCACTCATACAACAGTTAGCAGGGGTGGGGTATATACTGAACCAGCCCGGGTGCCAGATAGCCCAGACTCTGTACTCAGTGATGTGTCCCAGAGTGGCCGGAGCCCTCTAGTTTACCCAGAAATGAAAACAGCTGTTGGGGGTATATGGTGACCCCGAACCCATATGGGGGAATCTGTTACAGTATGCACCATCAGATAGCAGATAGTACAAGTTATGAGGTAATACAATAGAAAAAAATGGCACATAGAAGTGTTCCAGTAGTACACCTAGAGGGACATGTCTGTATTTAAGTGCAACAGCCAGCTGGGGAACCAGGGGGTGGCGTTATTAGCCCACCAGGGGCAACAATATATATAAGCAACAACAAGATATGAACAACCAACAGTAGGGCAGTATGACCATATGTGAAATTCAGTATCACATTTAGGCATAAATACAAGTATGAGTACCCATAGGCCACAGCTATATATGCACAGACCACAGCTTATGAACACAATGCAAATAGGCAGTATTATAGACATGTTGTAAGCGTGGTAATGTAGGGGCTAATAAGGACCAGTGTGGATACACGTGCTATTATTGTTGCTGCTGGGGCGCCACTTCGTCAGGGGAAGTGTTTTTACTCTTCCCCATATTGTGCATTAATAAAGTTTTTCCTTTTATACATTTTTTGACTCACTGTTGTGGTGTTGCTCCCTGTGTGCCACGTCTTTTCTGTTTCTGTGCAAACGCTCTCCATCCAATCACTCGAGCTGTTTTGCAAGGAAGAATGGGCAAAACTGATAGAGACATACCCCAAGTAACTTGCAGCTGTAATCGCAGCAAAAGGTGGCGCTACAAAGTATTAACTCAAGGGGACAGAATAATATTGCACACCCCACTTTTCAGTTTTTTATTTGTTAAAAAAGTTTAAAATATCCAATAAATTTTGTTCCACTTCATGATTGTGTCCCACTTGATGATTCATCACAAAAAAATTAGAATTTATATCTTTATATTTGAAGCCTGAAATGTGGCAAAAAGTTGAAAATTCAAGGGGCCAAATACTTTCACAAGGCACTGTATTTCCTTTTCCATTCTTAAGTTTTCTACATCAATTATGCTTCATGAAAGAGCAAACAAAAAATATTGTTTAAATGGTATGTGCACTCTACATCACCTTTTAATCTTTTAAAGCACCATGTTGTGGATTGCCTTTACCGTATATACTCGCGTATAAGCCGAGTTTTTCAGCCCAAAAATTGGGCTGAAAAGTACCCCCCTCGGCTTATACGTGAGTCAGTGCTGTATACCGATGTATACACGGTACATACCGATGTATACATCGGTATACAGCAGCCCCCGCATCCCCAGTAATCCAGGGCCCCCCCAGCGTCTCTCCGGTCACCTGAAAAGCAAACTATACTTATCAGTGTCCGCTGTCCGCGCCCGCTCGCCTCTGCCGTCTGCGATCCTCCATCTTCATGCGGCGTCTTCCGGTTTCCTGTGCTCGTCGCAGGGAATGACGTCATTCCCTGCGACGAGCACAGAAACCGGAAGACGCCGCATGAAGATGGAGGATCGCAGACGGCAGAGGCGAGCGGGCGCGGACAGCGGGCGCTGATAAGTATAGTTTGCTTTTCAGGTGACCGGAGAGACGCTGGGGGGGCCCTGGATTACTGGGGACCTGTATACTACCGCTGGGGCTGCAATCTACTACCACTGGGGCTGTATATAGCACTGGGGCTGTATATACTGCTGGGGCCCTGTATACTACCGCTGGGGCTGCAATCTACTACCACTGGGGCTGTATATACTACCACTGGGGCTGTATATAGCACTGGGGCTGTATATGCTGCTGGGGCCCTGTATACTACCACTGGGGCTGCAATCTACTACCACTGGGGCTGTATATACTACCACTGGGGCTGTATATACTACCACTGGGGCTGTATATACCTGTGGGGCTGCTGTATACTACACTGGGGCTGTATATACCTGTGGGGCTGCTGTATACTACCACTGGGGCTGTATATACCTCTGGGGCTGCTGTATACTACCACTGGGGCTGTATATACCTGTGGGGCTGCTGTATACTACACTGGGGCTGTATATACCTCTGGGGCTGCTGTATACTACACTGGGGCTGTATATACCTCTGGGGCTGCTGTATACTACCACTGGGGCTGTATATACCTCTGGGGCTGCTGGATACTACCACTGGGGCTGTATATACCTCTGGGGCTGCTGGATGCTACCACTGGGGCTATATATACCTCTGGGGCTGCTGTATACTACCAATGGGGCTGTATATACCTCTGAGACTGCTGTATACTACCTCTGGGGCTGCTGTATACTACCACTGGGGCTGCTGTATACTACCACTGGGGCTGCTGTATACTACCACTGGGGCTGCTGTATACTACCACTGGGGCTGCTGTATACTACCTCTGGGGCTGCTGTATACTACCTCTGGGGCTGCTGTATACAACCTCTGGGGATGCTGTATACTACCACTGGGGCTGTATATACCTCTGGGGATGCTGTATACTACCACTGGGGCTGTATATACCTCTGGGGCTGCTGTATACTAACTACTGGAGCTGCTGCTGTATATACCACTGGGGCTGCTGCTGTATACTACCACTGGGGAGGCTGCTATATACTACCATTGGGGGGCCTGTATACCACACTGCTGGGGGCTGTATACCTGTGCTGGAGTCCACCCTCGGCTTATACACGAGTCAATAGGTTTTCCCAGGTTTTGGGGGCAAAAGTAGGGGGGTCGGCTTATACACGGGTCGGCTTATACACGAGTATATACGGTAATTATGGCACTGTGCCATACCTGTATGTCGCATTGATCGTGATAGTTTAGACGTTGTGCCAATGCGATCACAGCATTCCACAGGTGTAACCCATTAGATGGCCATAGATAGCTCTTGCTATTTCCCCCTCACCCTCTATAATGGGATTTGGGGGGGCTTGGATTCTGTCAACTGTAGAAAACTATTATGCCGTGTGCCCACAATACGTTTTTAGTGAGTTTCTAATGCTGCATAATTTCACTGTATCAAAGACAGTTCTAGAAATCTCATGTCCACTGTGCTTCTTTTTTACTCAGTGTAAACTGACCTGGAGGTTTTTGCTTCAAATCTGCAACATGCCAATTTCTCTTGAGGGTATGCCGAGTTTTATGTACAAATTTGTTCATAGAAAATTTCTTTAAGGGGTAAATGCTTCAATGCATGTCAAAGGAAGATAAATCAGCAGCTTTTCACATTGTCTTGCTACAAGTACCCTACCATTTTGTATTTATCGTGCCTATGCACACGTATGTACCAATCTGATGGAGTCTGGTTTTAGTCTGTAAACTGGTCTGGACTGGTAATCTGGCAGGTTGGGGAGATTCCCGGGTGGACCAGTCAAGGGGAGCCTACCTACAGGAAGCATAAACTGCACTGATACAGTACTGCCTGACCTGCATGATCTGTGCAGTTTCCAATGTTAGAAGGGAAGAAAGACTTTTGTGACATCTGATCACTGATCCCTCAGTCTGAAGGAGACTGAAGGAATTAGACACAAGATTAGAGACTATAATGGTGTTTATACACTCTTCCTCCACCTCCACCTCCAAGATTAGCCTGATCATTTCCTGCCAGTTTGGGAGAGATGAAAATTTGTAACGTTTTACTGCCAATGTGTAAGGGTGGTTTAGGGAAAAAATAATGCTGTGACCTTTCCACTAACATCATGTGCCCCACCAGGAAAGGATGGTGGATGGGGCAAAGATAGGTGTTGGTTTCAAAGGTGTGAACCACATATATACAATATGTATGGCACATGTAGAGGATGTACTTTAAATGTCTAATATGAGAATGCCATTTTCAGTTATTTCCGACTTGGTACATACCTGTATGTCACACATCAGATGCGCTTAGGCTCAGCAGCTGTCTAATACAGTAGACATTTGGTACTAAGACCAGCGATCAAAGTGACTTACAATTTATGCTGTAAATCACTTAAATCCCTCTTTCAATCTTTGACAATAGCATATAAGTCATTTTTTCAGGTGCTTTTCACTACTTTCCCTGTATAACATTGCATGGTGCTGATGGGTTGTCATAGAAAACAAGGGCCTAGAGAAGCCAAACACAGGTTGCGCTTCATAAGAGACCATCATGTTAACTATGTAATCTGATACTATAGTATTTAGGTATATAGAGCAAGCGTTTAGAGGATCACAGGTTCAAATCCCCAAAGTGTACTAAAAATACAGTTCTAAAAAGGTTATATAAAAAATCTAATAATAATAATATATGGCCCTATCTGTAACTATGTATACACATATGTCTAGGGGCTGCAGCAAAAATGCACTGTGTGCACAGGGCCTAAATGTGTAACTAAGGCTTCATGAGCACTTGCAGCAGCATGTGTGTGTCAGCTTTCTTCCTCCCACTCCTTTTCCCCCTCTTCTTTGTGTCACACTATGGGCTGGAGTACCCAGCAGATAGGCCAGTAAGCAGGGTTCACGTTAGCTTTACCCAGTGCTGTAGCCCTGGCTAACATTAAAAGGGGAAAGTCAAAAAGTGGAGGAAAACAAATAAAAGGAAGATAATAAAAAGTGTTTGTGATGCCAATTGAAGCTTCCAGCCACTAGGTCAGATGATGAAGTGTAGATGATGGTGATGGTAGTTATAGTAGAGGAGCAGTGTGAGAGTGCAGGAGGAAGTATTATATTGGTGATCGCCTTATCCTGGTGTGTCGTTTTTCTTGAATTTATTGTATCTGGTTTCCTGACACACTTAGGCTGATCCCAACCTTGATTTGCAGTGCCCTTGGAACCCTTATAATTAGTGCAGGAGGAAGTAAGCACAAGACAGTCTTTTGCAGTTCTTTACCTCTTTACTGTAGTTAATGCAGCAAGTCCAGGGTATAGGTAGAACCAGGCATGCAGTTCAGCCAGTCTGAAAAGAACTGAAGTCCGCTTTGCTTGAGTGAGGTACTATGGCCCTCCTGCTGACTTCTTGGCTTAAAGTTTCTAGTTCCTTTGTGGTTCCTCTATATTCCTCTAAGTTCAGTGGATACCCCCAGCCAGGCAGGTGACGTGGACTCTGCGAATGACTGATTCGTTTTAGTCCTCTGGTCCTCGGGCACTGTGTCCGGATGGGCCTAAAAGTGTGGCTACTGGATGTAAAGCCCAACAACCTCCAGATTCTGTGGCTAGATAGTGGAAACCTGGCCATTTAGGGCTGGTACCCATCCTGCAGCTAGTCTCCTGCCCAACTCAAAGGCCTGCAGCAGATTTGTCCTGCTGGCCACTTGGCCCGACACAGACTCCTCAGACTCTCATTTGCCTACCTTTCCCTCCCTATCCTAACTCCTCCCCCAAGCCAAAAGTAGGGGTCTGCTCAGGGTGGGCCTCTTTCCCCTCAACTCTCTGGTTGGAGTTTGGAAATTGTTGGATACTTTGGGATTCCCTCAGAGGGCTCCTCAATTCTTCCCAGACATGACTTGTAAACCACATAGGACAATATCATCTGAGGCAGGCAAACTGCAGAGGGGCCACATCTTCATAAAACTTTAGGAGCACCAGCTGAATAAAAATTCTGGATTCAATGAAGACATATTTTAACCACATATTCAAACTATTGAGAATGAACTATCAGTCCAGGACATGAAAGAAACTTCACTGATTAGATATATTGCAAATTTTACCTGTTTTCATGTGAGCTAATGATTTGTGAAATAAAAATTAAAATAATAGTTACTCTTAAATTCCTATGGATTAAACTGGTTATTAAAAGCTGATAAAATGTCTTTTATCACAGGTCTTCAAGAAGACGCAGCAAGCAAAAAAATGAATAACTCAACTTTAACTCTGCCTGTCTCAGATGAAAATAATACTGGTAGTATCTATCCAGAAAATGCCCGAATGCATCTGACTCTGGCTACCGGCATTGCTATATTCCTCTTGTCTCGTTGGCTTAGTAGGAAATATTATTGTTTTTTGGTATCTTTGCTTCAAGATCAAGAGGAATAAGTATACTGTTTACATCATCAATCTGTCAGCGGCTGACTTCATCTATCTACTATTCACCTTTATTGTATTAATTATGTACCTTCATACTCTACACAGTAAATATCCAGAGTTTACAGGGAAGGATTCCCTTTTGATTTTTTTGGAAATATTTAGCGACAGCTCACAGTATTCTGGAATGTTTATCCTCACAGCCATCAGCCTGGAAAGATGTCTGTCTGTCCTATTTCCCATCTGGTACCAGTGCCATCGTCCACACAATATGTCCTCTATCATCAGTGTGTCGTTTGGCTTCTTGGATGTGCCGAGGGTCTCATGGACAACTTAGTGTGCACAACAGATGCTGTTAACACTCAAACTACAGAGTGCACAGCGGTTCAGATCATGATATTTGGTCTATCCATAGTTATCTGTTTACCAATCATGGTCATTTCAAGCTTCATCTTGCTCGTTAAAATAAAAAGAACCTTCAGACAGCAGTATCCTCTAAAGCTTTACATTATCATCATTGTTGCTGTTTTTATATTCATTATTTCTGTCATCCCAATTAATTTTCTCTGGTTTTTAATATATTTTCAACTGCTAAACAACATTATGGTAAAAGTTGGATTTTACCTTGCCAGTGTGTTTTTGCACAGTGTTAAATTGTACCATTGACCCTTATGTTTACTTCATTGTTGGGAAAAAATGGAAGCAGAAGACTAGTCACTCCATCCAAGATGCCCTACAAAGAGCCTTCAGAACAGAAGATGATGAAGATGGTGACTCAGACAGTAACAAAACAAGTAAAGCATCCAGCCAAACCAATCTTACAAATACATGTTGAGACCTGTGATGAGCTGCAATGACAATCTGGAACTAGGATTTAGAAAGTGCCGACGTAATCTGGTATTGGAATTCAATCCCATTCAAGTGTCAAAAGTATCCCACTTTGTGGAAAAAAAACATTTTTTTGTAATATTTTCAAAATCTTACAGTAAATGGATGGTGGGCACTATGTGTGTGTATGCAATGCATAAACATGTTATGATCTATATTAGGATTGGTCTACTTTAAAGGGGATCAGTTAGCAAGTTTTTAGCACCTACTCTTACAGTAGCATCATGTAGAGACAGAGATCCTGATGTTAACAATGTGTCCATTGCTTGGCTACTTGCTGCAGTTTTGATAAAATCACTGTTTTTATCAGCAGGAGATTATCACTAGATGACTAGTAAACCTGCTGCTACCGTATGTAGTCCTCCATAATCAAGAGCTCTGTATAACCCCATCTTGACCACTAATTGACAGCTTTCTGCCTATGCACAGTGTAGAGAGAAAGTTTTCAATTAGTGGTGTGGGTGGTGTTATTCATAGCTCAGCATTTAGAGAACTGGTAGATCTGCAGCAGGGGCTTTGTCAAAACGTCAGCAAGCTATTGCTATTTTGAGGGTTTATACTCCATCATACTGCTTGCAAGGGATTCCCTCCTGCAGTCCGCTCCCTGGCTATTCCCACAGAGCAATGGGGGTTGTGGTTGTGGTGGTCCTGGATGGGTGTGTGGACCTCTGGGATGCAACTCATACCTTGTTTCAGGCCGTTTAAGAGACCTGGACTTGTTCGCAGGGGAGTAATTGACACATTCGGAGCTAGTTTTAACAGTTTTTAAATACATTTTAGACACAGTTCTTGCAACACAACAATACTGCGGGCACAACACTTAAGCACTATCTTTATGCTACACTTCAGTTTAGGGCATACTTTTAACTTGGGCTTCTCCATAAAAATTGGTACCACTGATGTTACTAGTCCATCCTCCTCCACACTGCTTAATATCACACTACTGCACATCAGAGTCAATAAGTCCCCATCGGCTCGTGGTCCTCCCACCCACAAGGATTCATTCACTAACAATATAACTAAACGACTGGAATGCACAGACTATTCAGCTCATCTACTTTTCCTCTATCGACTGGTTTGCGCAAGTCTATGCCAAATGTCCTCCTGAGGACTCATAGTAATGGAGTCAGTTTGTTATGGGCAAGGGGAGGTGTTAATGTTGAACTGCTATGCATCCGCTCAGTGACAGGAGAGTCTGATTAGAGTCCTGGGCCTGGAGTACCTTGTAGTGGGATGAAGTTAGTCTATATATAAAAAGCTGAGTGTATGAATTTGTGTGTGGTTATGTGGGTGTATGTATCATAGCTCTGCCCCTTCTGGTAGCCCTACCCCCTCCACATAGCTCTGCCCATTTACATAGCCCTGCCCTGGGACTAAATGGGGGTGAAGCTATGAAAGGATGGGGCTATATGGAGGGGTGGGGCTATGAGGGGGTTGGGCTACTGGGAGGGGCAGAACTATAAAGGAATGGGGCTATGTTTGGGAATAGAGCTATGAAGAAGCGTGACTACCAGAGTGGCAAAGCTATGATATATACATACACACATACATGCATATATGACCATATGTGGGCATTATGCCTGGGCAATGCTGGGCTCTACAGCTAGTTCTCTATATGTTCTCATTCCTTGAGTCCTTACCAGGAGCTCTATTCTTTCTGTCCCACTGATGTTAACAGTTAAAGTTGCTACAAACAACCGCTAGCTGCGGCCTTTGTTTTCCACATGACTTGCACGTCTGATACGTCACAACACTAACTCTAAACTGAACTAAGATGGAGTCTATCCTCTATTCCTAGCGACTGGCTTCTCTCAGTGGGCTGGTCCCACAATGTAACTAATGCTTGCCCTACAGTCAGTAGCTGAACAAGCTGTAATTCACTACGTACTATATGTGCAGTAGCGTAACTAGAGTCTGATGTGCTCTCCCACCTTCCCCCCGTGTGCATGTTGCCAACCCCCTCACACACATTGGTCAAATATATTGGCATGGTGTAGCATTCTAAATCCTATAATGACTTACGAATTGACCGCTCTCCTCCTTCATTATGTATTAATGTCCCCATCCTGCTATATATGAGCCAATCCTGCTATATATGAGTCCATCCTTCTCTATATAGTCTCCATTAGGCTATATATGGTCCTTTTGCTGGTATATATGATCTACCTCCTGGAATATGACCCTTATCCCGGTGTATACAGTTCAAACCAGAAGTTTACATACACCATATAAAAAGACACATATGCATGTTTTTCTCACTATCTGGCATGAAATCACAATAAATCTTTCATGTTTTAGGTCAATTAGGATTACCATAATTATTGATATTTGCCAAATGCCAGAATAATGAGAGGGAGAATTTTGAAGGCATTTTTATTACTTTTTGCAAAGTTAAAAAATTTACATACCTTTCATTAGTATTTCCTACCATTGCCCTTAAATTATATGACTTGGGTTAAATGTTTTGGATATCCTTCCACAAGCTACTCACAATAGTTGGAGGGAATTTGGGCCCATTCATACTGACAGAACTGGTGTAAATGAGCCATATTTGTAGGTTGTCTTGCTTGCACCTGCCTTTTTAGCTTTGCCCATGGTCACTCCAAAGCATTGACTTTGTTATCCTTAAGCCTCTTTGTAACCATTTTGGCAGTATACTTTGGGTCATTGTCCATTTGGAAGACCCATTTCCACCCAAGCTTTAACTTTCTATCTGATCTATTGATATGTTGCTTCAGTATTGTCACATAATCTTCTTTCCTCATGGTGCCATCTATTTTGTGAAGTGCACCAGTCCCTCTTTCAGCAAAACAACTCCACAACATGATGCTGCCACCCCCGTGTTTCACAGTCAGTTTGGTGTTCTTAGGCTTCCAAGCTTCTTCCTTTTTCCTCCAATGTAACGATGGCCATTATAGGCAAACAGTTGAATTTTAGTTTTGTCAGGCCACATGACATGTTTCCAAAATGTAGGTATGTGTTCCTGTGTGCAATTGCAAATATTAATCTGGCTTTTTTATGTTACTTGTGGAGTAATGGCTTCTTCGTGGCAGAGTGCATTTCAGCCCATGTTGATACAGTATTCGTTTCACTACGGATAGTGACACAATCATACCAGCTGCCACCATCATTTTCACAAGGTCCTTTGCTTTTGTTCTTGGGTTGATATGCACATGGCGGACCAAAGCATGTTCATCTCTGGGACACAGAGCTCATCTCCTACCTGAGTGGTATGATGGCTGAGCATTCCCATCTTGTTTGTACTTTACTTTGTACTGTATTGTATAATTATTTGTACAGAACGAGGCACCTTCAGGTACACTACCATTCAAAAGTTTGGGGTCATCCAGACAATTTTGTTTTTTCCATGAAAACTCATACTTTTATTTACCAAATGAGTTGCAAAATGAATAGAAAATATAGTCCAGACATTGACAAGGTTAGAAATAATGATTTTTATTTGAAAGAATAATTTTCTCTTTCAAACTTTGCTTCCATCAAAGAACACTCGCTTTGCAGCAATTACAGAATTGCAGACCTATGGCATTCTAGCTGTTAATTTGCTGAGGTAACCTCGAGAAATTTCACCCATGCTTCCTGAAGCTTCTCCCACAAGTTGGATTGGCTTGATGGGCACTTTTTGCATACTATATGGTCAAGCTGCTTCCATGACACCTCAATGGGGTTGAGATCTGATGATTTTGCTAGTCACTCCGTTAAAGATAGAATACCAGCTGCCTGCTTCTTCCCTAAATAGTTCATGCATAATTTGGAGATGCTTTGAGTCATTGTCCTGTTGTAGAATGAAATTGACTCCAATCAAGTGCTGTCCACATGGTATGGCATGGTGTTGCAAAATGGAGTGACAGCATTCCTTATTCAAAATTCCTTTTACCTTCTACAAATCTCCCACTTTACCAGCACCAAAGCAACGCCAGACCATTACATTACCTCTACCATGTTTGACAGATGGCGTCAAGCACTCTTCCAGCATCTTTTCAGTTGGTCTGCGTCTCACAAATGTTCTTCTGTGTGATCCAAACACCTCAAACTTTGATTCGTCTGTCCATAAAACTTTTTTCCAATCTTCCTCTGTCCAATGTGTGTGTTCTTTTACCCATATTATTTCTTTTCCTTTTATTAGGCAGTCTCAGATATGGATTTTTCTTTGCCATTCTGCCCTGAAGGCCAGCTTCCCGGTTTCGCCTCTTCACTGTAGACATTGACACTAGTGTTTTGTGGGTACTATTAAATGAAGCTGCCAGTTGAGGAACTGTGAGGTGTCGATTTCTCACTGTAGAGACTCTAATGTACTTGGCTTGTTGCTCAGTTGTGCATTAGGACCTCCCACTTCTCTTTTTACTCTGGTTACAGCCAATTTGGGCTTTCCTCTGAAGGGAGTAGTATACATTGTTGTAGGAAATCTTCAGGTTCTTGACAAATTCTTGCATGGAATAGCCTTGATTTGTAAGAACAAGAATAGACTGTTGAGTTTCACAAGAAAGTTCTCTTTTTCTGGCCATTTTGAGAGTTTCATAGAACAAACAAATGTAATGCTTCAGATTTTCAACTAGCTCAAAGGAAGGTCAATTTTATAGCTTCTCTAATCAGCCAAACCGTTTTCAGCTGTGAAAAATACTTGGACAAGGGTTTTCTAAACATCCATTAGCCTTCTTACACAGTTAGCAAACACAATGTACCATTAAAACACTGGAGTGTTGGTTGTTGGAAATGGGCCTCTATACATCTAGGTCGATATTGCATTAAAAACCAGACGTTTGCAGCTAGAATAGTCATATACCACATTAACAATGTATAGAGTGTATTTCTGATTCATTTATTGTTAGCTTCATTGAAAAAAATATATGCTTTTCTATCAAAAATAAGGAAATCTCTAAATGACCACGAACTTTTGAACAGTAGTGTATCTGTAAATTGCACCCAAGGATAAACCAAACTTGTGCAAGTCCAAAGTTCTCTTCCTGATATCTCGGCTGATTTCTTTAGACTTTCCCATGATAATGTAAAAGGAAGCAGTGTGTTTCAGGTGTCCATTAAATACATACACAGGTGTGTCACTAATTCATTCAGATGTTGCCAAAAGCTTCCAAACACATGACATCATCATATGGGCTTTCAAAAATTGTTTAAATGCATAGTAATCTTAATGTATGTAAACTTTTGACTTTGCAGAAAGTAATAAAAATACCTTAAAACAGTCTATCTTTCTCTCATTATTCTGGCATTTGGCAAATATTAATAATTAGGGTAATCCTAGTTAACCTTAAACAGGAAAGGTTTATTCTGATTTTATGTCATATAGTGATAAAAACAAGAACATGTGTGTTTGTATAATAGTGTATGTAAACTTCTGGTTTCAACTGTTTGTCCCCATCCTGGTATATGTGGCCCTCCTCCTGGTATATTTGCTCCTCATCCTGGTATGTGTGGTCCTCCACCTCACGCGACAATATCCTCCAATTATTATAATACACCCCAACATTCCTACATATATTATAATGTTCCCATTATAATGCATCCAAGTCCTCCATGCATAAGGTAGCTCCCATAGTTCTCCAATTATTACAATGCACCCCCATATATTATAATGCATCTCCAATAGTCCTCCAGGAATTTCAATGCACCACCATAGTCTTCCACCGAAACATCCCTGACCAAAGTCACCAACGACCTACTGACCGCCAAGAACAAACACCACTACTCCATCCTCCTCCTCCTTGACCTGTCTGCCGCCTTCGACACGGTTGACCACTCCCTTCTTCTTCGGATCCTGGAATCCCTTGGCATCACCCACCTTGCCTCTCCCTGGATGTCCTCATACCTAGCGGACCGGACCTTCAGCGTCTCGCACTCCCACACCTCCTCCTCACCCTACCCCCTTTCTGTCGGAGTCCCCCAAGGTTCGGTCCTGGGACCCCTACTTTTCTCCATTTACACTCTCGGCCTAGGGCAACTCATCGAGTCCCATGGCCTCCAGTACCACCTCTACGCCGACGACACCCAAATCTACCTGTCCGGCCCTGACATCACCTCCCTACTCTCCAAAATCCCACAATGCCTTTCCGCCATCTCATCCTTCTCTGCTCGCTTCCTTAAACTCAACATGGACAAAACCGAATTCATAGTCTTCCCCCCAAGATATTCCACCCCGCCTCCCAACCTATCCATCTGCATCAACGACTGCGCCCTCTCCCCAGTCCCCCAAGCCAAGTGCCTCGGGTAATCCTTGACTCCTCCCTATCCTTCAAGCCCCACATCGAGACCCTCACCACATCCCTCCGGCTCCAGCTCAAGATCATCTCATGGATCCGCTCCTTCCTCACCCACGACACCGCTAAAACACTCATCCATGCTCTTATCATCTCCCGCCTTGACTACTGCAACCTCCTTCTCAATGGCCTCCCGGCTAACTCCCTCACACCTCTCCAGTCTATCCTCAACTCCGCTGCCCAACTAATCTACCTGTCCTCCCCCTACTCCCCTGTCTCACCCCTCTGCCAAGCCCTTCACTGGCTCCCCATCTCCAAGAGATCCCAATTCAAAACACTAACCATGGCGTACAAAGCCATACACAACCTGGCCCCACCATACATCTCCGACCTGGTCTCCCGATACTCACCCTCATGCAACCTCTGCTCCTCCCAAGAACTCCTCCTCTGCTCCCCCCTCATCACCTCTTCGCACAACCGAGTCCAGGACTTCTCCCGGGCATCTGCCTTACTCTGAAACTCCCTGTCAGACACTCTCCTACCCTGAGTAGCTTCAAGTGTCACCTGAAGACTCACCTGTTCTGTCAAGCCTACAACCTGCCATGAGACCCAGGAGACCGCCCCATACCTGACATTCCCCCATCCTACTGTATCCTAACCCGCCCCTCATAGACTGTGAGCCCTCGTGGACAGGGTCCCTGCCCCTCCTGTACCTGTACGTCCTGATCGCCTAGATTTAGTGCACTTGTTCTTGTCTCCCTTATCCTCATGTAAAGCGCCATGGAACCTAATGGCGCTATATAAATAAATAATAATAATAATAATAGTCTTCTATGCATAAGGCAGCCCCAATAGTTCTCCAATTATTATAATGCACCCCTTTATCCTCCATATATTAAAATGCAGCAGGGGCGGACCCAGACTGTAGTGGGCCCTGGTGCAAGAAATTTTTCGGGGCCCCCCCTCTCGCAACTCAGTGCCAGAACAGTGCCGCGGATGTGCAGCACAGCTGACACCCGACGGCACCCCCCAACCCCCCCTGGAACTCAGTGCCAGAATAGTGCCGAGGGTGTGCAGCACAGCCAGCGGCGTAGCAACTGTTTGTGGCTCCCGGGGCGGTCGAAAAATTTGCTGCCCCTTTGGTTGTTGATAATCTGGAAGTATACATAGTATACACTGTCTGCCCCTATATACAAGAATATAACTACTGTATTAAAACACAAAGAGAAGGGGTGCAGTTGCCACCTCTGCACAACCCCAGTGCATGGCAACAAGCAGGACTCAAGGAGGGCCCGGGGCCGGAGCAATTTTCGCCGCCGTGCTGTGGAGTTCATAATGCAATATAAATGCAAAAAACCTTTATTCTTAATATGATGTCACAATACCGGGATCTGAGGATCTTCTATTTCGAGGTCAGGGGCTCTCTGATGCCATGTTGCTGTCTGTCTCGTTGTCTTCCTCTTTTGACACTGCAGTGCGGTGGACAAGACAGCATTAACTGGTTAATAACAAGAAGTATGGAGTGTACTAACTGAGCCATAAATCCTCCCCATACCAGTAGGATTACTATATGGATTTTATTATTAGGGTACGGACACACTGGCGTGAAGCTCTGATGAGTGCAATGTGTGGTTTTCTCACATTGCAATCAATCTCTGAGAGCACACTGGTGAGTGTCGGACACTTTTTTCTCATCCAGATTCAGGATGAGAAAAAAGTTGCAACATGCTGTGACAGTCTGCGA
Source organism: Allobates femoralis (assembly GCA_033576535.1). NCBI lineage: Eukaryota > Metazoa > Chordata > Amphibia > Anura > Aromobatidae > Allobates > Allobates femoralis. Next base: position 238,621,297 of record JARQOC010000005.1, on the reverse strand, counting down.
TTCACGTGCGAGACTCACCAATGCAAGTCTATGGGTCCGACAAAAATCACTGACCGCACACGAACCATTCGAGAGGCATCTGTTTTTTTCACGGATACATTCTCATTCTGCAGCTGAGAACACTGCAAAATGTTCCTGTAAATGATTCTACAGTAATAGCTGCTGAGGAAAGAACAGATTGCACACAGATGTGATCTGAGAGAAATGTCGGACACTCGCACAGCAGTTGCCAAATGGACCAAAAAACAGATGCCACTCATCCGACTCTCCTGGATGGGAAACAGACCGATTTTAAGGTGGCGGGAGACAGTGTACCACCATGTCCTCAGCTCCCTGCTGTGCACAGACAGCGTACGGTACACTGTCTGTGCACAGCACGGGGCTGAGGACATCCCAGAAGAGGCACAATAACCACAGACAGGCGGCGGGAGAACATTGAGCCCGCCCAGGAGAACTACAACTCCCAGCACCCAACAGACTACCCAGAAACCATACAATAACTCCCGAACAGGTAGGAGAACTACAATTCCCAGCATGCAACTCCCTGCCAACACAGGAAGGTGGAGGCTGCCGCATGGAGGCAGAGACACCTGGTACAGCCGCCATTATCACCACACACTGCCCCACTCCTCCTGCCCCCCTGTCCTCCTCTCCTCTGTCCCTCCTGCTGCCCCCCCTGTCCTCTTCTCCTGTCCCCCTGTTCCTGTCCTCTTCTCCTGTCCTTCTGCCCCCCTGTCCTCTTCACCTCTGTATGCTGTATATAGTATATGGCCCATATGCAGACTAATATATGTGTGTGTGTGTGTGTATATATCTATTCTATAATCACGAATGGGTTTTTTGCCCCTTTTGAGACCGCTCTCGCTGCGAGTCAATGTCGTCATGTGGATACGACCGAAGCATTGGCCGCGCAGCGGCCATTGCGAGCAGTTCTAAGGTGACTCGCTATGCCCGCGCAGCGGGCATGGCGACTCGCCTTAGCAGCGCGAAGCATTGGCCGCGAAGCGGCCATTGCGAGTCACAGACTCGCTCTTCTAGAATCCCGATGCATCTGCATCGGGCACCCAGCTAGTATATATATATATGTATATACATATATACACACACACACACATACACACCCCTTCTCCCACAGATATAATCCCTCTTATTCAGTCTCTCCCCCCCACGTGTACCGTCTCTCCCACCCTGTGCCTGTCACCCCATGCACTCTCTCCCCTCCTGTCTATGTCTCCCCTGTGTGCAGTCTCTCACCCTCTGTTCACTCTCCCCCCTGCACCCATTTTCCCCCTGTGCACTGTGTCTCCCCGATGTGTGCTGTGCACTTATCCTGTGACAGGGGGGGCCCCTGTGTGATGAGCCCCTGTGTGATGTGCCCCTGACCTGACAGGGGGGGCCCCTGTGTGATGAGCCCCTGTGTGATGTGCCCCTGACCTGACAGGGGGGGCCCCTGTGTGATGTGCCCCTGTGTGATGTGCCCCTGACCTGACAGGGGGGGCCCCTGTGTGATGTGCCCCTTGCTATGGTCCTCTTAGTGCCGTTTTTCCACCCCCCTTCTCTCCCTCCTAATCTGAGCCGAGCAGCAGCAGCTGATTTCTGACTCTGTCTCCTGCATCATTGCTGTGCAGGAAATAGAGATCTGCTGCTGACGCTCGGCTCAGATTAACAGGGAGAGGATGGGGGCAGTGCTCAGGAGCCCCTGCAAGGGGAGAACACATACAGAGCTACCAGGGGGGGCCTACCTGCCAGACCAGGGCCCCCGGTGGCGAGTGCTGACGACTGGAGCACATGGAGAGTGAATGATCTTCCTGCTCCTGCTCCACTGTAGACCGCAATAGAAGAGAAATGGAGGAGGCAGAGCAGGGGCGCTTTACTATGCGTTCCAACAGTGGTAAGCACAAAGGAAGAAGAAATGACGCGCCGGAAGCGGGGGCGGAGCGAGGGCTCACTGGGCTGGCGGCTAGCCGGCCACTGGTTTTAAAGTAGCCACCGTACCGCGCTGCCGGTACAATAGCAATACCGGGCGGGCCCCCGACGCCGGCCCTGGACAGAATAGTGCCGCGGGTGTGACACCCGACAGCACTCCCCCCCCCCCACCAAGAACTTAGTGCCGCGGGCGTGACAGGGGAACGTACTTGCCGCTGGAGCCCCAGGGGCCCCCTAGCTGGTCGGGGCCCTGGTGCAGCTGCACCAGCTGCACCACGGTAGTTCCGCCCCTGAAATGCAGCCCCATAGTCTACCATATATTATAAAGCAGCCTCATATCTCTCCATATTGTATAATACAACTTTTTATCCCTCCATATAGTATAATGCAGCCTCATACCCCATCCATATAGTATAATGCAACTTCATATCCCTCCATATAGTATAATGCACCACCATATTGTTTAATGCACCCCCCCAGCCTTTAGAACACCGTGTACTCACTGATTAAAACATAAATACTCACGTCTCCTTGGTACTCACACTTGTGAGCGTCCTGCACTGTGCACATCTCAGCACAGTGGTGTGCAGTACAAATGTCACCATGCTCTGCTGCACTGAGATATCAGAATCTTTCATCATTGCAGGAGGTGGCAGTTGGGGGCCCAGTGTCAGAGACTCAAGGGCCGCATAGCAGCTGCGTGGTCTGCCACACAGTGAGCTGGATGTGCGTCCTCGGGGATGCATGTCCATCTGAGTCAGGTGCTGAGGTTGGTTGGCCTCTGTATCCCCTGGCCCAGTCATGGTCATGACCCCTGTGACCTTAAATGTTACGCCACTGTCTACACTGGTAGTCACTATACAAAGGCAATACATTACTATGCCCTAGATTAAATTCCTACACCTTATATATCCTATCTTAAGTGCTACATCACATATTACCTTTAACACCGCTATATTATATGACACACTACATCATACACAAAAACATCACATTATATACATAGATGCTTAACACAGTGCACACTACTGCATAATAACGTGGTTGGTGTTTTCAGGGGGAGAAGCATACAATAGTAGACCACCTGAGTAGCGAAATATCTACTATCTATGGCTACTGCATCATATATTAATACATCCTAGAATAAAAATAATGAATTAGATACATTGTAGGAAGTAAATCAATAGTAGTAATACATGATTTATGTACAAAAAACATAGGGTACTTAGATTGAAAAAAAGTACCGGTAGTCAAACATTTTGAAATGCCATGTCACTGCAACAAGATGTACCCAATCTGGGAGGGCTCTGACAGATTGGGTACAGAATTTTGGCATGAAAACATTGTTGAACTAGGCCCATAGGCTGGTTTGTTTCACACATGTTTCTTTACTTCTTGGATCTATATATGTGCCTTTGTGGTTTTGTTACTTTCAGTCTCAATCTAAAATGGGCACATTCTTAATGCCGGCTTGGCACTCTCCACTAGGAAATAGGTTCCTGTTTGAACCACCTGTCTGAGGACTCTCATGTAGCCAAATTGGATCCCCTGGTTTGCGCTAATAAAGACAAACACCTCGAATCACGTGTCTGCATTTAACTGTTTGGAAATGCACATTAAAGGGTTAACTTTTAGGATTGCTACCCCAATAAGAGGCAATAGAGTTCAAGTCCTTTTTTGTCTCTCATCAGGCTATTTGCATATCCACATTCCAATGTGATTTGGGAAAACCATTGCATGAAAAGGTGTGTCCACATTTTTGTCTGACACTGAAGGAAGTAATAAGTATTACTTAATATGTATGTAATAATAGCTTATACTAAGATGTTCGGGAACTTCCCATTTACTGTAGCTCTCATTGTTAGATATGTAAAGGCAGAATACATTACAGGTTAATCCTTCTCTCTGACTTCCAGATACTCGTCCTAGTCTGATATATTATTGTATACTGGTAACTAAGGCCTCCTCCTTTTTTCTGTTCCTCCCAATGTATTCCTCAAATCAAATTGTGCAATAATTATGCAATCAGCTTTACAATTTTTTTTAATAAGAAATTACTTCAGGATTGCTGTTGTCTTCTATGTTGTATTAACTAATCATGACATTAAAATGACAATGGTGTTAAGACAAAGGACGGTACATGTGTATTTCAATTTATATTCAAATTTGACAACATCTGATGGAAATGTGCAAAATGTGTGAGCAGCACGGTAGCTCGGGTCATGGGTTCAGATCCCACCATGGACATCATCTGAATGGAGTTTATATGTTCCCATTGTGCGAGTTTCAAAAAAATACTCCAAAGACATACTGATAGCTTAATAAAATCTATTTGTTCAATCTAATTCTCCAATAGCCCCAGTGTCAAAGAGTATTTACAAAGCACAGTTATTATGAATGTTCCTTAAAATGCACGTTTTGCAATACTTGTGTAGTGTAAACTGACAATCACCTGACTAGTGATGAGTGAGCACTGCCATAGTCAGGTGTTTGGCACTTGAACGGGTTTTCAGACACTCTGACAGGTTCAATGTGTATACAGTGTATAATGAAAATCAATGGGGAACTAAAGCATTTTTCCTGAAGATCTTCAAGAAAAATGCTCGAGCTCCCCATTGATTTCCATTATACTCGGTACCAATGTCGAGCCTGTCCGAGAGTCAGACTGCTCGTAACAAGTACTGAGCACCTGAGCATGCTAGTGCTCGCTTATATCTACACCTAACAAATATATACTCGTGTATAAGCCGACCCGTGTATAAACCGACCCCCCTACTTTTGCCCCCAAAACCTGGGAAAACCTATTGACTCGTGTATAAGCCGAGGGTGGACCCCAGCACAGGTATACAGCCCCCAGCAGTGTGGTATACAGCAGCCCCAGAGGTATATACAGGAGCCCCAGTGGTAGTATACAGCAGCAGCCCCAGTGGTATATACAGCAGCAGCCCCAGTGGTTAGTATACAGCAGCCCCAGAGGTGTATACAGCAGCCCCAGAGGTATATACAGCCCCAGTGGTACTATACAGCAGCCCCAGTGGTAGTATACAGCAGCCCCAGTGGTAGTATACAGCAGCCCCAGAGGTAGTATACAGCAGCCCCAGAGGTGTATACAGCCCCAGTGGTACTATACAGCAGCCCCAGTGGTAGTATACAGCAGCCCCAGTGGTAGTATACAGCAGCCCCAGAGGTAGTATACAGCAGCCCCAGAGGTATATACAGCCCCAGAGGTATATACAGCAGCCCTAGTGGTGTATACAGCAGCCCCAGAGGTATATACAGCAGCCCTTAGGTAGTATACAGCAGCCCCAGTGATGTAAACAGCAGCAGCCCCAGGGGTGTATACAGCAGCAGCCCCAGGGGTGTATGCAGCAGCAGCCCCAGGGGTGTATACAGCAGCAGCCCCAGGGGTGTATACAGCAGCAGCCCCAGTGGTAGTATACAGCAGCAGCCCCAGGGCTGTATACAGCAGCAGCCCCAGGGCTGTATACAGCAGCAGCCCCGGAGGTATACAGGCCCCCCCATCAAGATCCAGGGCCCCCTTGCGCGGCAAACCTGTAAAGTAAAATCATGCTTATCACTGTCCTGTCGCGCCGTCCCGCCGCTGCCGACATCACGATCCCGGGCTTCATTCCGCGTCTTCCGGCTTCCTGTGGTCGCGGGTAATGACGTCATTGCCTGCGACCACAGGAAGGCGGAAGACGCGGAATGAAGATCGGGATCGTGATGTCGGCAGCGGTGGGACGGCGCGACAGGACAGTGATAAGTATGATTTTACTTTACAGGTTTGCCGCGCAAGGGGGGGGGCCCTGGATCTTGATGGGGGGGCCTGTATACCTTCGGGGGAAGCCTGAAGTTCTGTATACTCGCGTATAAGCCGAGGGGGGACTTTTCAGCCCAAATTTTGGGCTGAAAAACTCGGCTTATACGCGAGTATATACGGTAATCCAAATTTCTGTTTAATCGGAAATGGTTTGCACAAGAGATCGACACCTAAACAGTCTGTGATGCCAATAATAATGACAGCCAATGTACACTGAATGATCTAATCCTAATTGCTCATAGCCCATCTGAACTGGAGTTGTAATTTGTAACAAGCTATTATACACCCACTGATCAGCAAACATCTTGCCCGTAGGCATCTGATGGAACATGGCAAAGAGAAAATGAACCTTTACTCTACATCAGTGTTTCCCAACTCCAGTCCTCAAGGCACACCAACAGGTCATGTTTTCAGGATTTCCTTATCATTAGACAGATGATGGAATTATCCCCTGTGCAAGTGATTAAATTATCACCTATGCAATCCAAGGAAATCCTGAAAACATGCCCTGTTGGTGGCCTTGAGGACGGGGTTGGGAAAAAACGGGCCCTACAAAAATATGTAAAATATGGTCCCTTTTAAAACCCCCGCAACAGGATCGGGCAAAAACCCGGGGTGCTTCACGTGCATGAGCACACACAAACGGTTCCCCAAGGGTAAACGCACCCCCTTTTACAGCCGCAAAAAGGGTTTGCCTACGGAAATTTACATCTATCTCTGGATAAAACCGCCGGGGCCCCCAAGTTACCTTTCCTGTAGTTTTACCTTACCACATTTCCCACGCCGCAATAAAAAGGGTAATAGGGGCCGGAACAAAGGCACCCGGGACAACACATAGGCGTGCAACAATTGTGGATTACGAAAATTTCCCCGTACGCTGATAGGAGAAAGCAATAACATCATGATTGGCCACCAGCACAGGAGGCTGCCCAAATTTCATACGCCGAGCAATTGTGTATGTGACTGGTCAGCCCTTAAATATGCCGCCCTATACAGCGACTACCAATCGTAAGGGCAGGACTTCCTCCAAAGATCGCTGAAGGGGGGGGGTTTCCTGGAGGCTGTGTTCCCCCTCCGGGGAGTTATTTTTGGGGACGAATAAACCTTACCCTACCAAAATTTTTCACGCTGATAAAAACCCGCCCAAACCCTCGCCTTGAAAACCACCTGTTTTAGGGCTCTGCCTGAAACAGGGGCCTCAAGTGACGGGTGGCAACAAACCCTCTTCAAACGCCCCAACAGCGGGGTTTATTTTTCGGTGCAAGATACATTTTTCTCATGTACCCGGTTGTTGCCCACCATCCTGTTGCGGCGTGTAAAGGTACCATTACTGTCCATTTTTTTTTATAATGTTGAACCCTGTCTCTTAATGTAGGTAAAGTAAACAAAAAAAAATAGACACCTTTTCATAAACATTTGGGGGGGAAAAGGGGGGGGCTACCTATTATTTCAACAAAACCTTTCTTTTTCCCCCTAAACAATGGGCCCCAAAAGTTGTCTAACCCCGTAATAGTCCCGCTTTCCCTTTTTTTTAAAACAAACTACACCAATCTGAATTTTGCTGTCACGGGTGTTTCAGGGGGTATTTGGGTGAGGGTGTTGGGGCCACTCGCAGAAGGGGCGGGAGGGGGTTAGCCCAAGGTAAGGGGGGGCCAAAAAACCTGAAAATTTTGGTTCGCTTTTACAAACCAGACTGTTTTTTTTGGCTTCATCTGACATGGTCCCTTCCCCTGACTCGGGGGGAGTGCAGGATTAACCCATTTTCTCTTCCAATGGTAAATTTTCCAATTAAAAAACATTTGGGAACAGTTATTGGTTGGTAACAACTTAGGCTGTTTTTCACATCATCGGGGGGTTTTCTGA